>OY720639.1:100683583-101298583 GCA_963169105.1 Ceriagrion tenellum | reverse complement strand
GACTACCTTTTAAAGCCTATTGGACTAAATTTTAAGCTGTAATTTATATTGTTGAGTTATTTTAAGGAGACTGTATTCTATATTCTCACTCAAATTCATTCCAGGAGTAGCGGCTGTACGATTAGAGAAAATAGTGTTAGTTGATGGTAAATTTCAACTTTTTGTCAGCTTTTTAATCTTTGTCTCAAACTTAAATCATTTTTTATTTTTTTATCTCATTCTACTAGTCCTGAGTTATGAACAGGGATTAAGTACCATTCCATTATGCATGATTAATTTGTCAATTAAATAATATCTGTTATATGCCCATAGGTTTAAGCATATTTTTTAGTTTGTAAGGGGGAGGTAACTTGGGGACAAGTCTTTAACTTTCTGACACTCTTCAACACACATCATCACCCCCGCCGCCATCATTAATAATGGGGATTGTGTAAACTTCATATTTCTCGACGGCTAACCATTTTGGCCTCGTCGTTGTTAGGTGGTAGACCTTAATGTTCAGGGTTCTTCAAAAATTATAAACTTTCTACAACCAGGTTTGTACGTTACGTTTGAGCTTTTAGTAAACTATTGCGGACGATTCATTTGTACGTAAAGTAAGCGAGCGTAAAATAAGTTGCTCATTTTGTGTTCGAACTATATGTTTTACAAACACTTACATATATGTATGTCGCTCCAGTAGCTGACAGTTTAGGGACTCAGTTGAAAAGATTAATAGTCGAAGTCGTCAACACTGTCGACCGTCGAAAAAGATGAGGTTTATAGACTCCCTATGTTTTAGGGCAGTGTGTCCTATACTTTTTCGAGCAACCGGCCCCATTATCTCATTCAAAACAAACAAGCGCTTATCAGACGTGAGGCCAAGAACCATTGACTAAATTATACAACATTGACTACATCGGGAACATCATAGAAACAGAGTTAAAAGCATAATAATCACATCAGTATTCATTCCAAATCCAATAGATAGATAGTTAACTCGTCTAGAGACATACATGTGTTGTAACGTTCTGTCAAGATCCTTCCCCCAGCGCTCACCTACCGCCCATTGTTAATTTTCGCCCTTCGAGATTAAAGTATCGCCCTCAAGGGGGCGGTCTTAGGGAACCACTGTTTTAGGGCTACGATATTCAGATGTTCCAAAATAGGGACATATGTAGTTTGGAAGGGACCAACTGGTACGAAATCGTAAAGTTTTTTTTATAGAAGCTAGCTAACAGTGTACAGTTATGTAATTCTTTGTAAGAAACTACAAAATAAAATTATATACAGCAGTTGCGGCGACTCAATCTCGTACCAAACTCTAGAGTAATGAATTTAAATTTCGTTTCTAGGTAGGTGGCTACTCTCCTAGACTTCTGCGGAGTAAGTCCTCTGGACAGACTGGAAAATCTTTTGAGACAATTAGGTACAGTTTAACAGAGGTAAAGTTTAATAAAATGCGTTTCCGGTGACTGTGGACTTTAACCGGGACAGTACAAGAGTCAGCAGGGACGAATTAGTCAAGTAGGCGGGACACCTAGACAGAGACTTCCAAGGGCACGTGTAATAAGCCCACCAAAGTAGATACAAGGCTGTGGGAGGAGGGTGTAGGAGATTTAACCCTTAACTACTGTCTTGGTTTTTGGCCACGTACACACTATACTCGGGTCTTTTTTGACCCAATTTTCCGATTTGCTCGTGAACGACAACCGTCACCCGCACTGTCTCAGTTCAACTGGCCTGATCCCCCCTCACCCCTAGGATTACATTGCAGCCAAGATTGCTGCGAGCGGCCGTTTTACGACTGCAAAAAAAGAACAAAGTCAAAAAAGACCCGATGATAGCAGTTAAGGGTTAAGTTTTTCAAAGGGTGCCAAAAGCTTCCAACCTGCGCCGCAAGTATTTAGTTTTGCTACGGGTGTTAGTATACCAGCCACGGTAATTAGGAAGAGAAATTGGATGAGAGAAAGGACGGAAGTAAATTTTTCATTAACAGCGAGTTTTAGCATCACTCTATGAGTCTATTTGCCACGTATCACTATGTGTCTGTGATGAGGCGATTGAAATAGATTTACGGAGTTAAATGAGTGAACTCGAAAGGAAATGCGCGTGCTATGAAAATATTACGGATTAACTCTCCATTTAGCTAGGAATGGCGTGTTCTTTTGTGACTGGTTACACGTGGTCTCGGGGCAATTTTAGAAATCGATGCATAGTTTTTATAGAACGCTAAGTATCAAGTCCATAAGACTCACACTAGGGGGAGGTTGCGAAACGAGGCGCACACGAGCGCGTCCTTAGTGAACCGGTTTTCTCGTCTCAAGAAGAGCAGTGCCAATCCATTTGGTTACGTCGCCTCCGGAGAGGAGAAAAAAGACCGAGAGGCTGACGATAAATAACCTACCTGGTACAACGACCCTGACAGGTTTGGGGAAACCAAAACATCTTCGTCTGTCCCCCTCGTGAGCAGACGGGTCGCTTGCCTCCTCCCTCTCAAAAGCTCCAACCTTCAGTGTTTATCCGACAAAAACAAATCCGCGGCAAGAGTGCAAAAAATACTCGGAGAGAGTAAAAGGTTGACCATTTATTTCCGCGATTTGAACAACTTTTTTTTGTAAGCTCAGATCCAAAAAAAACTTAATTGATTCCGGTTGGGATCTGCGTCAAAGAATCTTGCCATTCGTTTTTTTTAGAGAAGGAGGTGAAAGAGTTTTAGATGGGAGATCCCAACAACATGTTTTGAATGGCATTTCCAAAAACGGTTCAAAATGTTGTGAATATCGTGTTACATTCCCGAGTCCCTCTCCTCATAGGCTGATAGAAACAATGAATCCCTCTCGTAAACATGAGTAGATTAAATCAGCATATTTGTTTTCTTTTCTCGTTTGGAGCACAGATGAAATATGAAAGCAAGCTTTTCATATTGGAGCGTAAAAAATTACGCTGCAGACTATTGATTCATCGTGTATGAGTGCACACTCCAATGCTGAATTGATACCGTCAATGAACATAATTATCGCCTATCCGAGGATAGGCTGCAGCTATTTAATATGTGGGTGTGGAGCAGATGAGGTGGAAGGAGAAGAAGACTAACGAGGAAGTGCTTGAGATAGTGGGCGAGGAAAGGAAACTTCTGAATGAAATTCGAGATCGGCAGAGTAGGCGGCTGGAGGATGTACTATGGGGCGATAGGTCGCTCATGACTATGTTAGCGGGAAGAATGTTGGACTAGCGGGGAAGGGGAAGAAAGAGAATAGGTTTCATGGACGGGATGAAGAAGGGTAGATCGTGTGCTGAGGCGAAAAAGGATATGCTATAGCGAGATAGGCCCCTGAAAGTGCAGAAAACCGGGAGAAGATTCTCTTGACATTCAACAGAACCTACCTTAACCGGTAGAATACTTTTTAAAAATCTGTGCGAAAACAAATGGAGAGAATCCTTAACAAGTTGTCGTTTCGCTCTATGCTAACGGTTGTCGGCAGTACGCAATAACGTAGAATTCGTGGAAAATGTATAGTCTCTCATAATACTCATGTGAGTGCCTGCGAGGGAAGACCAATCATTAAGATTCCCATACCGCGATAACACATGACAAGGCTTGAAGACTTACACGAGTATATTTTGTGTCACGCTGTGCAGGCTGGTTGTATCCATTCAATTAAAAATTGCTGGATTATTCAACCAGAGTATGATACATAGGCCATATTTTCTAGACTAGTCCATTGAGAGCCAAATAATATCCCAAAGTGTTTAAAATATAGTCATCAAATATAAATATTATGTAAACGCTGTCTTCTGATAAGGGTGCGCTTTGATGTAAAGATAAGTACATATGTATGATATTCTGATGATATGATTCACAAGTTACTACGCATTTATGCGACCAGCATATTCAGCTCTGTACACATCGTAAGCCACCTTATCCCATAAATAAGGCTTTGTTTTTCTTTCCCTTTCCGTGGACTCTATATAATTTTATCTACCAATCCCTTCTGCATCCTTCCGTCACTGATTACCTGTTTCCTTCAGTAACTAATTCTGCACTGTGAGGACAATGCATGCGTGTTGACTTTTATTTACAAAGCCACTTTCGCGGTGGATAAACCCAACATTGTTGTTATAATCTACAATTACGAAATTGAAGTATTTCCAATCATCGCATTTACAAATGATGTGGTACGAAGTCACTCACAGAGGTGCATATACACCAAGGGTTGGAATTCGCCATGAAAAAATCATTTCACGTGATCGGGATACGAACCCGGATTGCCGGTCAGGTGTGTTAGCCAGTTACACCACCAAGCCATCTTCCTTCAAGGTGAATTTAGAGGAGGGTTTATGCGAATTATTTACATAAAAAAACGTAAAGTTGACTGAACGACTTCCGCAATTATTACGTGAACATCGCGGGCGTCGATGCGGGTTCCCCTGGATCCTTCCCTTGACTCACCGTGGGTTGCTCCTCTGTCGCGCGAGCTTCCACCTCGAACCCTTGGCGCGGAAATAAAACACGGTTCCCATAGCGGGTTCCATGGCGTCGCTATCCTTTGTTGATGCGGCCGTCGGAGTAATAGGAGCGGGTGGACTTTGGTCGCTGGGCGGGGAATACGGGCGGTCTCTCTCGAGCGAGGTCAAGGCGGAGGTGGCGGTCCCGAATCAGGCCCGCGGGGCCGCTCCGTCACTCCCGGCGAGCCGAAGGCGATGACACGGCAGAGGTGAGCGGACATCCGCGGGGGAACCAGCCATCCGTCGCCCGCGAAGTCGTGGCGACGTGCCGACGGGCGGACTCCCCGGAGTGGTGCCGACCCTTCCTCGCGAGGTGCGCACTTTATATAAAAGTTCGGCACTTGGATACGCTCTTCGCTTGTCGCGTACACCTCGTACGCGCGCTTCTTCCGTCCAAATCAGTCCGAACGAGTCTATCCTCCCGTGCGAATCGAAGGGAGCTCTCTCGTGAGGGAAAGAGGGGGGAAAAAGATGTTCTATTATTCACGCTCTCCTCCTCGAGGGTTATCGGGAAGGATTGTCTATTTTGTTCTTCCTTCTCAGCGGAGTGGAATCGCCGGTGTTGACAGTCCCGTCGCTAGGCGACAGGCGGGAGAGGATCCTAGAGACGATGGGTGGACGCACTAGCCGGTGCCTCTCTCTCTCGCGCTGGAAAGAGTTCGGGCGAAAAGACGCTGGGTTCAACAGCAACACTGCGAACTAGGTTTTCACTTCACTGGGAACGCGATAGAGAGGGAGGAAATGTATATTCTCGCATTAAAACGCGACAACGCTCGCGTATACTTTTCATCCGCGACACAGACTGTGGAGGAAACCTTCGCAAATTTCTTTCTTCTACGACGACTTAGTCAGTGAGAGGGATCAACTGCGTGTTCGCACCTTTAAAAAAACATGCTGGCACGCCTACAGTATACTTTTAAACGATTGGGGTTCATACGGCAATGCTACCCGCCCACCCTCCCAAGTCAATGCAAACTCGCCACTGGGTACCGCTCTGATTTAAGAGGGCTCGGACGAAACACGAACAAGTGGAAATGAGTACTGGAAGACCTTCACTAAATGTCTCTCTTAGAAAGAGGATCTGCGGTCGAATGGGAATAAGCCACGTATCTTCACGCGACGAAATACGAACGAGAACACGCGTGGAGTAGGTACTACTGTTTAAGCTGTGCGGGGGCAGAGCTTACGTGTGGTGCGTACACTGCCGGCACCCGGTCACTACAGTCCTCTTTACGTTTTTTCCCCTCCCGGAGTCGTCGTCGCCGGCAGGTTGAAACGGCTGTATATCCCCCCCTCGAGAAAAACACGAAAAAACGCACCTCTCCTCTTGAGAGAGGGGACGGATGTTGTTGAGTCCCTTAAACGTGTGTGTTGGTTGGTGTGGGAGATGAGAGAGGACTGGTGGTAAGATGAAGAAGAGGTAGAGGGAGGGCAGGGATGGGGGGGGAAGAGGGTAGTAGGAAGGGGTGGGGGAGGAGGAAAAAGAGAGGTGTATTGAGTACGGAGGGGGGGGGGAAATAGAAGGGGAGGGGAGAGAAGGGTTACGACGGAGGGGAAGGGGATAGGTCCGCCTTCGGAGGGAGACTGCGGTCTGCTACTGACTTGGAGAACGGAGAGAGAGAGAGAGAGAGAGAGGGAGGGTGGGAAGGAGTAACTGGAGGGAGGAGAAACAAGTGAGGGGAGGAGGGAGGGCGGAGGAGGAGGAGAAGGAAGAGATCGGAACAGAGAGGAGGGGGAGGGGATGGATGGGATGCTGGGAGGAGGGAGGATAAACTTGGGAGACAGGGCTTAAAGGGGGCGAAAACCAAGGGGATGGGATGGTTTAAGGTAGTTTGAGCGAGGTAGTTCCCTAGTCATAATGGAGACCATGTTTGAATTGTACGTTTTAATTTCAGCAGCAGTAAAAAGCATGAATTTCATATTCCATTATTAATAGTGCAAAAATATTCTTGTATATAACTAAAATCCTAGGTAATCAAATAAAAATATCCACATCAGTCTATGACTTGACTCATATTTTTTACGCGGTACGTTCAAAACTCCGTCACAGCGGAAGGTATTTTGCAATCTGAAAGAATTACTGCGGTGATAATATGATTTATTTTCAAAACTCGAGAAAACATGCAAACTGTGCACTGTTAATTTTTTGCGCGAGATCTAGGCGTTAGAGATTCCTCGTTTTTAAAATAATGTCTCTCTGGAGTGCATACACGTTCCATTTCCCATGTAATGGGGCTGATATTTTTCGTCAAAAATCCCGGAAAGTAGTTCGGGAAGGGGCTGATATTTTGGTATCTTTTTAAGAGTGAGATATTTTTCTTTAAAACGAGACCAACTTCATTGATTTCTAGGCGAAATGACATTTCGCTCAAACTACCTTAGTTTGAGCAGTCTTCTCTAGCGAGCGTCAGTTTTGCGAAAAATATATCATTACTATTTCTCATATTGATGTAATCGACTTCCACCGGTGTACATTCATCCTGAATGTTAATTTACTCCTCTGTATAATTTTCACAGAAATATTATTAAAGCAAGGTGTCTTTCTCTCATTTTTTAAGTAATCTGAATTGTTAATTATCCTACAATCCGAAAAAATATGTATACAAACAGTCTTATATTGGTTTCAAGTCTATATTTGGTATGTCACATTTTCGTGAAAGTGTTCTGGACATCCCACCATATAATAATCATGTGATACACACTGGGGAGAGACTAGAAACGAGAACAACCAGTTAGAGGCGTCATCTTGAGGTTTTTGGGTGTTTGAAGCATCCTATAGTATTACAGCAATGAGTGAAAACCGGTCGAACCAAGTAAAGCGTTTCTGTGATAGAGATCATTACTATTACTCTAATTGGTGTATTCGGTTTCCACTGAGTGTAAATTCATCGTGAATGATAGTTTACTCTATATAGTGCAAAATTTTCGCAGAAATATTTATTTGGCACAGCCAGTCATAAGCATCATCCTGAGGTTTCTTGGTATTTGAGGTATCTCAGGATGACACCAATGTGTTAAAACCAAGTAAAACATTTCTGTGAAAATTATTAATGGTTTAATTTATCATTCTGCACTATTAGAGTGTTGAAATTCAGTAGAAAAATCATGCTCCTGGACTGAGATTCGAACCTAGATCCCCAGATTTAGCGCCCGATACATTAACCGATGAACTAGGGGTCGCCGTCCAATGTGAATTTAGTCGATCATTTCGATCTTCGCACAAGGCAATGCTTTTTTCATTGCTAATTTGTCTCACTCCACCTCAGCAATTATCGTCCATTCAAATTTCCTGCTTTGAATTCGTTACTTTGATGAGGGTCATTTTATTAGTCAGACAAATTGTTGCTGGATGGTCCCTTACGTCAAGCAGCAACCCACGGTTGAATATAAGAACATTTCGACTTTATTTCAAGTTGAACCAACTTAACGGTATTGTTTGGCAGACATTTAGAGCAAGACGAGGCAGAGCAACAGGTGCATTGCTAAAGTTGAAAGAAGACTTTCTGAATTATTTTTCATTGTTCACCCAAAGCATACTTTGTCTGTGGTAATTACTCTCATCTGTTGAATTCTTAGGCACATTCACTCCCGAGGAGATAATGATGTGCTCATGTAATCATTATCCGTTAGCAACCGAATCGAATTTCCGATTCGAATCCAAAAAGCTACAACAAAACAACCCCTCCCTCTAACTCGGTCGAATGCCAATACAATCGTCGAATGCAGTACGATTGCGTGCCCGCGTGCCAGATATTGAGAAAAAAAAATGCTAACCGATGCGTGACTCAATTGGCTCGGATGAACAGGGACCCAAATAGGGTGTGAACATGCACACTTCGCCTCCACGGCGGCAACCAGGCCACGCCGGCCTCACCCCTAAGGCGGCCTATCCCGCGCCCGTAAATCTTCCCTCTTTTTCTATCCCCTCCCTTCCCCGTACGGCGTCGCTCAACGCGGACACTCTGCCCTGCAAAAGGAGATGCCCGTTGAGATAATTTATGTGACACCATCGTGGATGCATATTTATTGGTCGGAACATTAGTGGGGGGGGGATTGATTTCCAAACTTGACTTCAATCGCGATTGGACACAGAGGCCAGCGTGGAGGTGGTTGGAGTGATTCTCGTTCGTTACTTCTTCTTATTACTATCACTACGTTTCGTTTACCAATCGAACTCAGATCGATATGAACTCGGACCGATCTGAACATTCTCAGCCAGCCAAATCGATTGAAATATCGATTTGAATCGGTTCATATCGATTTGAAATCTCAGACCGGCAGAGGAAGCGAGCCAAGTTAGCCCGCTTCTCATGTCGATCCCACTAGTCCGTTGCGTTTACTATACCGAGCTGAACCGGCCTAATCGATCTGAGTTCGATTGATAGACGTTGTGTGTAGTACGGGAACTATATGTAGAGCTACACTACCTCTGGCAGATTTTAAAAGGCATGCGTCTTTAAAAACTAGCATTAAAACTTGAATAAACTTTGCAAATCTAAATTTTGAATATCTTCTCAATTTGTACTTTACTATTCTCAACACTCCAATCTAAAAGCGAAAAAGTTGCATGTAGCAAGGGTGGAGAGAAAAAAATTGCATATTACCGATTTGGTTTATTGGCAATTTAATGCTACTTAAACCCGTAGCATTGCGGCACTTTATATATTTCAATATAATAAGTCATATCTCTTATTTGATAATTATAATAATTGTCTTAATTCTCATACTTGATACGATGTAATAATGCAAAATTAATGTAATTTATACAAATTTATTAAGTCCACGAATGCCTATTGGGCTCAAACAGCTGTATACAAACGCCACTGTTGTCAAATTTAGGTGATTTTCGTAATTACCGTATTCATTGTTTACTTCCGTCATCCTTTTGTGTGGAAAAAGCCGGAAGTGAAGTGTAAGCAGAACGTTGCCCTGGAAGTGGCGATACGATTCGAGATATCGCTATACACGCTACTTCCATCGAAGTCAACTTTCATGTGTAAACCCGCCTATAGACTTGACAAAATAATAGAGTGTGATACAAGGGTTGCTTCTCAAGGATTGTTGCTCAAGCGCAGCGCGACACTAATATGAGACACGCTGTAAACGTGCAGTTCACCTTTGTCCTCTCCCCATTTCTTTTCTCTACTCCCTCCTTTTCATGACTGGTGTCCCAACACCTCTTGCCATCTTCTGTCCGAACACCTCTTACGGCGACTTGCAGGATAGTATGTAGTCGTAGAATATATCTGAAGATTATGTGTCATCTAGAACAACTGGTGAAATAACTAGTGAGTATTTGAATAATTTCCGATAGCGCTCTCGGGATCGTCAAGTATCAAGGCTTGGTGAATGTAATGCATGTGTAAGGAGGCTCAAATAGGAGGAAATATTAAATTGTGATAAGTTAAACTTCGCTATTTTATGTTAGTTTTCCCTCGGTTGTATTCCGTTACGGTAGAATTTTAATGTTTTATAAACCATTAGTAACAATTGACAACAAACAACAACAAAAATGGAACCAATCGTAACAATGCCGCGATTTCTTTTATTTAATTTACCCTCATCTCCTTGAGCTAAAACTAAATCGCTCTTTTGATACCTACCTATTACAATGGATATTGAGTGGATGTATTACTTGGCCATTTTTCCTGTTAAATTTACGCTCCTCAGGACATCTCATTGTTGTTGAAGAATAGCTCAAAATTCTAGGATTACGTCTTAGATTTCGAGTAATTTATAAATTAAATACTTCTTTTACGAGATTTATAAAGTATTTCAATTCCGAATGGAAATTTTTTAAACAAATATTACATTCACTCTTAATATTGAATTTAGCGTTTTTTTTAGAATTTCACGAAGGTTCGGTTCGTTCTTTAGAACAGTGATCTGTTAAGTTCATCGGTCGAGTCGTGGAGAATTTTCTTATTAGG
The DNA here is from genome assembly GCA_963169105.1 of Ceriagrion tenellum. Classification (NCBI taxonomy): domain Eukaryota; kingdom Metazoa; phylum Arthropoda; class Insecta; order Odonata; family Coenagrionidae; genus Ceriagrion; species Ceriagrion tenellum. The sequence continues at coordinate 101,288,165 of OY720639.1, read as the reverse complement.
ATGACGCATCTGGTTCTATTCTTGGGTCTACCTTATTTGAGAACCACCGGTGGGTTCGATAAATGATTCTGAATGTGTCTATTTATCATACCGCGGAGCGTATTTGTAGATTGTGTCATTTCTGGTTAAAGGCGACAGTCTCAGGATCAACATAGTGAAATTCCTTCATATTAAGGGCAAAGAAAGCGCTGTAACATCACAAAAATATTTGTACACACACGAAAACTATTTGGATGTAAATGCCGATCGCCTGAAAATGAATGAAAAACAAGTTCTTGGTTATGATTCCACACTTACTTTAAATCAACACGACCTAGGTTTCGGCATATCATGCCATCATCAGGAATATTAATTTGTTGTGTAATTAATGTAACCTGATGATGGCATGATATGCCAAAACCTAGTTCGTGTTGCTTTGAATAAAGTGTAGGATCATAACCAAGTACTTGTTTTTCATTCATTATAAAGGAGGTTCACCGAGTAACGCCAGAGACAGTGTCTTATATTCAAAGCACCTGATAATGATGCTTAGCACCTAAACCATGATCTAAGGTGAATGAATATTCTCTTGAAATCGCAGAGCTTAGTTAACCCGTATCATTTCTGGTAAAATTTGTGATAAAAACTTCTTGTTCCTCATTTAAAATGGAGGATTTAAAATGGATTAATTTTAGTATTATTAGTAGTGGGCTGATTTGACATATTATTGATTAACTTGCATGTTCAACCGATCTTCTAGTTAAGGTATCAATTTAACTCGCAAAATTGAAAAAAATGGCATAAGCAACGTCTCAATAAATTTGTCCATGAAACTTAAGTCATTCTTTTCAGGTATTGGTAAAGTCTAGCCTAAGTCGTTGCTCTACAAGTAGCAGTGCCTGGCGCATTCGATCGCTTTTGGGAATGTATTTTCATCTATTCGTCCATATCACTTGTAATGGAATAATTTTCTCTTTCATCGATAGCTGTCTACTCTATATTATTATTCATTTGCTTTCGAAAGCGTGCAAATGTAAATTATGCAGCCATGTGGACTTGAGCAATCCTATTAAACTTTCGGATGGAAAAAGTTTGTTACGTTTGGCGCTGAAACAGGGCTTTTTACTGTCCGAAATTCTCCTAACCGTTGTTCCTCTTAAACAGGCATCCTCCCTCCTTTCATAAAACTCCAAAAAACTCTGGAGCGCCCTCTTATCATAAAAATAATTCCATCTAAGTTTTGGAGATAAAAAGTTTTGTGCACATAGGTATAAAGGAAGGGTCTTGATTGCCAGAGCCCCTTTTTTAAAAACGAGGTTTCCGTTAACCGGGCATCCATTTTTTCCCGAAGAAACTTTCGAATAAGTTTTTATAAAAGTTTTTTGATTGCCATTTACGCCGGTTAAGGGAGAGTAATACGATTAACTGATCCGATAATATGCATCAAAATTCATTGTAATATCTTCCAGAGACTTAACTGATGTGTAATGAGTGCACATAGGGAGAAATTTTCACTCGCGTATTTTGAGCAGAATGATGAAAACGGGTGGAAACAAATAAAGATCGAAATTACAGAAATATTTTATGATTGGTCCCAGTACCTCGCTTGTATCCCGATTCTTTTTTATTTTAATGAGTAAATGAAAACCATGCATACATATATACCAATCACGCCATTCCCTTCCGAGGTAGGGACAGTCACAAAGTTTCACTCATAAATACATTTTTGTACACGTAACTCTGCTTCAATAATGGAAATTTATCATTTTTTTGAAATTTTGCTCGGATCGAAAATGAAGAAAAAACTATTCTCGTTTCGAACCCTTGTTCCTTTTACCGTGTCATATAGCGAAAACACCGTTTAGTATTAGCTTATTAGCTTAAAATTTATATTCCAAGTGAGATATATCAATATCTCATGACGACGAAAGTAAAAGAGGTTCTATAATTGCAAAAATAGCTGAATTGAGTCAAATTTTACCACTTTTTCGATAGTTCGACGAATAAAGATCGAAAAATTAATATTGTGTGCTCTCGTTACATTTTTGGTCCAAGTAATACGCTTTTTTGGCCCATTTTTCTCAAATTAAATAAGCTGAAGAAAATTACTACGCGTGGGTAGTCCAAAAATTTTTTTCCAATTCATTTAAATTTTAAAACAAAAACGTGCCTGACCTAAAACTGGGGTCATTACTTGGGATTTGCGATTTTTCCACCATAGCCGTGATGTGCATGAGAAATTTTCTTGAAAATTAGATTGTCTTCACCAGCGAAAGAATTCCAGAGTTTTTGCCAATGGGTGGTTCTTGTTGTCTGACAGCAAATTACATTACGTTACGCGCTATTAGCGTTACGCGCTATTAGCGTTACGCGCTATTAGCGTTTCACGTTATTAGCCTTACACGCTATTAGCGTTACGCGTAAGTAAAATGATAAGTGACATAAATAGAATCGTTGGGAAACAGATGGTTGCTTAAGAACCCGCTTATTTACATATAGCCGAGCACGCTAACCGCTACAGTCATTGTTTCGAAAAAGATATCATTTCTTCCTGTCATGCGGGGTGGAGTGGTCCATATATGGTTTCAAACGAAAATAAATTATCGAACAGACCGCAAGAATATATTTTGATTGGGGGAGAGAAACAAGTTTCACTTCTCATCCATCACCCCGCATTTGTCCACACTTTGCTTGGCTGTCCTGAATTCAATTCTCTGATGGGCTAAAAAAGACAAAACCACAAAAGGTGATCAATGTGTGAAACCCGGGGAAATCACCGCAACAATGTGGATACTGTGACACGTTGGCGGATACCATTATTAAGAAACTGGATTGTTCTAATCGCCGAGAAAGCCTGAGATAACTTGCCTTTTCTTTAAAGGTATCTCGTCCGATCTACCAGCATAAGAAGGCGTCATAATAATTTTTTTTCAAAAGTTTCAATTTTCTCAAAACACTGATTACTGGTGGCAAAATTTACCAGCGATAATACGCTGAAGCGTATGATGTCGTATGAATTCGTTTAGAGCATGGCACTATATGAATCAGAAGCATGGACTAATCGGAAAAGCTGACCAGAGAAGGCTAGAAGCCTTCGAAAGCGGGTGCTGTAGGAGGATGTTGAAGATAAAATGGACGGACAAAATAAGAAATGATGAAGTGTACAGAAGAGTAGAAGAGGAGAGGACCAAATGGAATACCATAGAAAAAAGAAGAACCAGATGGACTGGACTCACCCTGAGATACAATGAGCTTGTGAAGTACGTAATTGAGGGTAAAATAGAGGGAAAAGTCCCCAGAGGAAGACCCAGGAATAAGTTCATGGACCAAATAAAGAGGATAGTACATAGGAAGAGATACCAGGAGGTAAGGGAACTAGGAAGAACCGATCTTAGGTTTAAACTGCCCCAATAAATATGCTGAAAATTACACCGTTAATCCCGAAAAGTACCGGAAACTTCGATGAATTTAGTAAAAGGAGGACTGTTTGCTATTCGCTAAAGTAAAAAAATGGCCCACCGAGCCACTGATTTGTTTGGGAAACACTGTGAATATATGTTTTGTTGGCAGGGAATGATACTTCGTGGTTTTGTTTTAATGATCCTGAAATAATTCGAATTCTAGCCTAGAATTTTTGCCATGTGAACTCCGGTCAAAATCACCCTCTCCTTACTCCCCCTTCCTTTGATGGATGTTAGTTTAGGGTGTTCTTTTGCATTTCTAAAGAGGATAGTATCCCACCAACCCTAGGTTATTATACTCATTCCCCCGGCAGATTGATGAGGAATAAATTATTAAATCATATTACTCCATGATTACTTACGCCATTAATTAGCATTTTTTCCAAGCCAAAGTACACCGCGTGTCACCTCACGGACTAATCTTCAACGTAATCACTTAAAAGTTCTAGATGCTCGCTGAATCATACATTCGGGGAATGAAAGAACGAAGTTATCATCATATCACAACATCTTATCCTACGTCCGCGTCTGGAATATTTCGCATCTGGGTGCGAAAACTGGAAATTTTCCGAGGTCATTACCACCATGGAAAGAAATGATTTTGCCGTGTGATTATCCCACTTATTCGCTGGAAACAACCCATGGTCGTGGTTCAAGTGTGTCTGTTTGAAGGAAAGAGCTTACGCTTAGTTCCTACAATTTTCCTCGTTACCTTTGTTTAATCATTTTTTTAGGAAGATGATAGTTTCAGACCTTGCTTGTTGGAATACCTTCATATGTGGGATAGAAGAATTAACACTGCAATTTCACATGGTATTATATTTATTGTGACGACCGGTTACTAGTCTCGATATATCTAATACCATGTGGAATTGCAGTGTTAATTCTTCTATCCCTGATATCAAGAAATTCCACCAGGTGATGTCCGAAACTATCAGTTACCTAGTAAAATGATTAAACAAAGTAATTATAAAACAAAGATAGTAATTATAAGGGATAGAAGAATGAATACTGCAATTCCACATGGTATTTGATACATTGAGACGACCGGTTTCTCGTCTCAATAAATCTAATACCATGTGGAATTGCAGTGTTCATTCTTCTATCCCTCGTTCATCTAGGCTTTCACGTTGAATTTCTGACGTGGGGCCTCTAAAAATATCGCTGGGAAATATTTAATCTGTCGGAATATATTCTAATTTTTAAGGGGATAGAGTGAGGGGAATAGAAAACAATTTTCTATGGTGCCTACGAATCACTCCAATTTGAGGTAGTGAAATAAATTGAATTCGAATTATAAAACTGTTGAAATCTATCCACCATTTCCTTTATTTATTTTCAAGAGGTAATGCAGTTAGGTAGTGATGTCCTACCCACCTGACTGTCAATAATAGCAGAAAGGCGTTCAGTATGGACTCGTCAGCACAGCTTGTTCCTCGAGTTGATTCTGAGACACGAACCAGTCTGTATTATTGTATGGACCAGAGGATTTTACGTTCGAGTCATACTGCCGCTACTACGATTACGGCGGACGCATTTTTCTCATTTTAGATAACCTGATTCCTTCACAAATATGACATGGCGGATAAGTCAGCTTTCTTTCTTGAAAGCCGTAAATCCCATTATCTACATGTCTTGGGTAAAGTTCCACCAAGAGTCAACAATCATCTTTTTTCTTTCTTTTCCGTTGTAGATTGATTTCCGAGAAAGCGGACGCTTTAACAAAATCTCTTGCCGAAGATTGATGGAGACCTAAACTTAAGGAAAAGCTCTCAATCTAAGTCGGGAAAGGGAAAGAGATATGACCTTTTTCTCTCTCTCCGCTCTGGGAACACTGAGGCGACCAGGCTTGGGAATTAAATCTATGAGCGTAAGTTTCACAGCGGGTGGACGGACGAATTGGTAAACGGATTAGGAGATCGACTTCCTCGAGGCGTCACTGAGAGAGTGCTACCCTTCGGTATCACTTTCATTCCGGTTTGAAAGTGGCGGAGGAGGAGAATATAGATTTATAAGGACCTACCTACGCTCGTTGAATAAGCTGTGGCGCTATGAATTTCAGCAAGCTGGCGTGAGTAGCGGCCAAATTATTGGAACTCTTCATTCCACTACAAATACATTTTATCAGCGTAATTCTTCACGATATATCTCGTTATGTACCTTCAAAATTTTGTCTAAAACGAGCTTAAATACGATTATTGAACCTCGAAGTCAGATATATTAACGAAATTAACCCAATCTCAATATTACTTACTTACTTACTCCTCGGCGCTACAGCCCTTGTAGGGCCTTGGCCTCTCCGACGATGTTAGCCCAGGCATCACAATTCCCGGCATGCGTTCTCCATCTTATAATTCCCATCTTTCTCAGACCATCCTCTACATCATCCAACCATCTTTTCCGGGGTCTCCCTCTCAATCTTCTACCACCAGGATGACCACGAAATATCTTTTTCACCGTCCTATCCTCAGTCATTCTCTCGACATGTCCTAACCACCTTAATCTGTTGCTCTTAATTTCTGTCACTATGCTAGGATGTTTGTGGAGTTCCTAGAGTTATCTGTTTCTCCGTATTTTGCACTGTCCACCTTCCTTTGTAGCACCAAAAATCTTTCTTAGTACTTTCTTTTCCCATCTCAATAATAATAGTTGACAATTGCGGGCCCTTTTATTCTCTTTTAACTATTAAATGTCATCAAAAGAACTCAAGTAAAAATTCTTTTCGTAGGAACTAACTCTTTCTTGGCGAATGATAGAAGTAAATTATTTTTGGCTTAAAATGGTTCTCGATTATCTTCTTGTGGACAAAACTATCTCATTTACTATTTGTGCTTTTCTATCTATATTATTATGCTTTCGCGCAGAATATTAAATATTTCATAGCGAACGCGTTCGCTGAAAGCGTTGCTATGTTTACGAACACTTTCGATGAATATGCAATTTGAAGTTACTAATAAAGTTTTGCTAAAAATAATTGCTTTGAATTTTTGACTGGGAAAGATTCAACGGACTTATAAAATGCCTATTTGCCTTTATAGTCGATGTCTTTAGCGAATGGCATTAGTTTTGGCTCATATTATTTTGTATTTCATATGCTATTTTTTTACATTGATAAACTAATTCTCAAGCGGATCTGGCGATTTTCCAATGATAATTGAGTGTTGAAGTGGTCTATAGGCGCTGAGAGTTCCATACTTTTATAAGGTTTTCTTATGATTTATCCGCTGTAATTACTGTTGAAATTTATTTCAATAAACAGAAGAATGCGGTTACGTAAGTACTCTTTCACTTAAGTACCCTTTTTGTTACGATAAATAATCTTTGAGGTCCGTCTAACGTGTTCTGGCTGGTTGGTCACGAATGACAGGCTCAGAACCTGTGACTTGGACCGTGAGTTCGTGAACAAGGGAGACTAAAATGTGATTCAGATTGATATGAAGGCCTTTAAAGTCAGCTTATAGGTTCGATGTTCTTATAAGTCCCATGTTGCATAGCTCTAGAAAAATTTCACAATGTTTAAAACCAATAGAAAATGACCAAGTCTTTTATGAGATTTACGTGCACTGGATGGCTGGTCAGCACTTTCTAATGATTGGAAATGCATATTGAACCGATATGCCTTCAGAATTTTAAATCCAGGAGATTAATACTAAACAGATATGGAGAAATCTCTCCTTTTTACTGAAATAAAACCTAAATCCGTGGAGCATTTTAAATTGACACACTTAGGTGTATTAAAAGACTGAAATCTGGTGGGATTTATCAAAAAATAATATTACTGTCGTATTACAATTTTTATGGCGAAAAACGATGGTATATTGTAATGCTTTTTTTCATCTTCTATTTTATTGTGATTCCATGGAGGTCTGCCATGCCTACTGCACTTCGGATTTTTCCTAAGGGAAACTTCATTCGATAAAAAAGAATACGGCCTTTAATTAGAGTGGGAGCAAAATGTGCTTTAGCAATAATCGATCGCTATTTTTCATTAACAAGGCAACCGCATGGAAAGAGAACTTAAAAAGTCAGCCTAATGGTTTGCTATGCTATGCGTGGTGCATTACACGTATTTAATTCACTCCCTTGGGATATTAAGGTAATTCGAACGAGATAGTTCTCTAGTCAAAATGGAGACTATTCAAATTTTACGTTTTAATTTCAACCATGAATTCATACCGTATTATTAATGGTGCGACAATACACTTTCATGTGACTTAAATTCTAAGTAATTAAATAAAAATATCTGTAAAATTCTCAACATTTTCTTATTTTTTTCACGCGGTACGTTTAAAACTCCTTTACAACGGAAGATTTTTTTCGACTCGGAAAAAATTACCGCGTTGACAGTATGATTTATTTTCAATAGCAATTGAGAAAACATACAAACTACGCACTGCTAATTTTCTGATGAGATATAGGTGCTAAAAATTCCTCATTTTTTAAATAAGGTCTCTCTGGAGTGATGATGCGGTCTGGAATTCGCGTGTGTATCTTGTCACTAAATTCTGCTCAACGGATTCTATTCTCCAGGAGCTGATTCTTGGAATACTTAGGTGGAAATGTTCAGTCCTTAAGCTGCTCATACACGGTAACCTGGGGCGCTCATCGATTCGTCTAGCTTTGGAAATAAGTGTGCATAAGACGCTGCCGGTATTTCGGACATGCCCGCGGCATTATATACTGGGTTCATTTTTCATGCATGTCGTCCACCAATTGGTTTAATTTGGTTAATAGCGCAGAAATTGACGAGACAATATCTTCGACGCGGTCAATCACATCAATACTGGTCTTATATTATTCTACTTCACTCTATTTTGACGGCGTGGAATTGGTTGAGGGACTCTGGGCCCCAAGATTGTTAGCGCAGCCGGTTAAGGTGATGTGAAACTCATTGGAGAGAAATGAACAGGGGATGAATAAAAAAATTACCTAAAAAATTTCCCTCATTTTGAATCATCATGCCGGCGAAAGTAATTCTAGCTGTCTCAATAGACTCAATGGAAGGCTAGAAGTAGGTTGTACATTACGTCTTCTACCAAGGACATACTAATATGAATGGAATTGCAAACGCAAAAAAAATCTTCCGACATCCTCCTTACCCCATTCGGTAAACGAAACCGTTCGATCGAATGAAAGTCGTCTAACCACTTGTTTAATAATGATATGTAATTTTTTGTTCTTGAAATACAATATTCTTCGCTAGTCAACCACTATTATTGACTCAAATTTATGACCTTTGCGCAAGCCCGGGAAGACAATACTCTGGGAAGTTCCCCATCGAGTTTCTATTCGCTCAGTAATGTCCCCACGTGGCGGAATCAAATCTATTTCATTATCATTTGTAGGTTTAAGGCCCTGTGAGAGGCAAAAGATGGATACTATCTTGAAACGCAAGGGTTCTAATTTCGGTTTTGGTATAATTTTCGGGATTTCAGAAAACGGCGGGAACTTTTGCTTAAAATTGCCGAAGAAAGTCGCGTTGTTTGCTGAGAAATCAGGGAAAGCGAGAAGCCATACGATATATATTTGTACCAAATATATTTTTCTGTCATTAATATCCGTGAATATATAACTGATGCCCATTCAAATGATATAATTTCGGTTTCCAACCGAGGTGTAGACTACTGCGGACTGATTATTCGGAATTCAACCTAAAATTTGGCTTTAATATATATAATATTTTGGATGGTTGAATTCATTTTTGTCTCATCATCCTTCGTCCCACCCCGAAGACGACAACCTTGACGTGGTGGAAGGGCATCCTCTCTCTGATGACTACAAGGAGCTAAACTTACGGAAACGATGGGTCTATGATAGCGCCATTCAGGCCGGCTAGATTATAGTAAGGAGTCTACATTCTAGTCTTTATATTATAGAATCATTGAGTAGAAGGCTAGAAGATGGTGAAATCTTGGTTAAAGGGTAGTTTGCATAGAGCTTGCACCTCAGTGAGGATGCTGTAAACAGGGGTCTGACACCCAGGGGTGGCCTCTTAAGGTGAATAGTCTCGATAGAAAGCACCGTTCTGGAAAAATAACGGGCTACCATCTGGATTAACTATCAGAAAATATGTAGTGGCCAAATAAGACATTGAGTCCTGGCAAATACGGCTCTTTGAGGCGTGTGTCAAATCCTACATCGGAAAGGACAAGGCCCCCGCGGTTTGTTATCACATGCAACTCTTGCCCCAGCATCTGTGGCTGGAAACGAGAAGAAAAAAAGAAGACAGAGAGGAGAGCCGGAGAAGTTGAAATAATCACTACGTATACCAATCAATCTCAGTTCGATATGAATTCGGACCGATCTGAAAATTCCAAGCGAGCCGACTCAGATCGCCTGGTTTATAAACACGGACTGAAAATATCGATAGTGAACAATCGAATCTATGAGTTGAAGCACGGTTGACCCGTTGTGTAAACGAGTGCAGAGTTAACAAATTTTCTGTCACATTCCGAGTGAACAAAATTCCCCAATGAAGGTAGAATTGCGATGTGCTACTATAACATCCACGTCATATCATTCGCCATTACTTCACTCTTGTTACAACACACGCCTTGAATAATCATGATTATATTTCGTCTCCCAACGACAGCCAAACGATTATCGAGGAGCGCCACAGATTCGCTTATTCAGATGGATCTGGGATCGATTGGTAAACGTAGTGAAGAACCTTCTCCTTGTTTCCCGAATTTCGACCTTTCCTCATAGAACACTCCTAAAGTGAAGGAGAGAAACTTTCGGGTAGAATCCAGGAAATAAAGGAAAAAATGAGGGTTTAGACGCAAAAGACCGGGTAGTACTTTTTTTTATAATTACCGAGGTATGAATTTTCAGATTTTTTTTAGAAAAATCAAAAAAATCCATTTTTGCGGTTATGTATGCCAGTTATCTCAAAAACAGTTACTCATTCGAGGAAGTTTATCGGGAAAAACTTCAAGTTGGTTAATTTGTCTTCAATTGGAGACGATAGAGAGGCCTATGCCACTTTAATTTTCTGAGATACTGACCTCTGAAATATATCAGAAATCGGTATCAGAGTTGAAAAATCAGGATGTCCTTTTTGCATTTAAAGATGATTTATTTCTTGGACTAGTACGTGACTAAGGTTTTCCGGAGTAAAATAATAGTCCTACTGTTGGCTTCATAAGTGGCACTTCTGTCGAGTATCGTGGACGTTGCTCCGAACTATTTATTCGAGTGGGAGAATGGTCGCTAAGACGCAAGCGAAGACCCATGGCAAGAGGCTGATTTGGAACGTTTCTGGTTTTTTTTGGGAAAAATGCGTTAAAAATTATGACTTTCACGTGAAGAGATGAGACGGGTAAAAGAAATATAAAAACGATCGTTCTCCGTCATCTAGCTTTTCTTGGCGCGACCATTGGCGATTCGGCTTCTCAAAGAACTCTTTCGCCGTGGGTTATTTAAGAGAGTTTAATAAATTTACAGTTTTGGGGTCCGTGACGTCTTTTCCAAGCTTCCGAGTTTGTTTACATCGATTCTCATTAACGAAGGGACATAAATTGTCTGCCCTGCTCAAATCTTGGAAGTCAAATTCCATCCTATTAAATTCCCTTCCCCTTCAATTTTTTTATAAACTGAATGTCCATTCCGATTTATTTATCGTTTTTAATCCAATGTGGTGAAACGCTCTGACATGTAAACAGCCGGTGGCGAATTGAGAAGAATTTGCGCAAAAATATTTTGGATGTATGAAAATACTTCAAGATATCAGTCATGTACAAGATTGTACCTGGTTTTTTAATTTTAGCAAATTTTGTAATGAAAAATAATGTTGTGTGAAACGATTTTTTTGCTAGCCTTGGTGAAAGGTTTTTCTTTCTTATTGATAAACGGAAACTAACTGCGAATAAATCTATCATCGAACGGCGAATAAATCTTTCGATCGAGGCATCGCAGATACCTCTCCATCTCTCCACCTTGATTTCTAATTCTGGGTCCCCAGTCTGTCATAAAAAGCTGTAGGTATTTGCTCAGATGATAGACACGCTAAATCGCTACCATGTTTCTGAAAGAATCCGTTCCTTTGTTTGGAGAGGCCGAGATTCTTCTATATTCCTATGAAATTTATCAACCATATAACTTGTAATTATTAGCTTATCGTATACCAACATTTTGGTTTTCTCCAATTCATACTTATTTTCCAAGATGTTATGTACACGTCAATAATTAGCTTATGAACAAGATACTAAAAAATAATTTACTTGAAGTCACTTATGTTGGTCTAAGAAATTCACGGCTTCTAGGGATTTGGGTGTAATATAACATTCTCTTGGGTTTAATGTAACACGCACGTGTATGCGCGTAAATTTGAAGTACATGGAGTAATAATAAAAAGTAGTGAAAAACGACTTATCGCGCTTGTGTTGGCAGTAAAGGACGTAGTTCTGAGAGGAAAAAATAAGTTCTCCAGTGTCAAAAGAAAGACCGAAGGCATGGGGACTTGCTGCTTTCGGCTTTGCCAACTAGGAGTGCGTTTGCTCATTGAAGCATGCATTTAGACTATCCCTTTGATTCTGTTGCCGAATACTGTTCGCGTGATGCGAAAAAAGTAACACTCCAAAATATGTTTGGGAGGGAACTTAGGCGTTCCAATCTTCCCCTTCGCCATGAATAGGAGGGGAGTAATACGGCATTAAAATCGTCTTCTCAGATTGTAAATAGGTCCGTTATTAACGGAATTCCATCTTGATTGATCACGCAACCACGCGCTTCTGTAAATCGTGACCTCAAAGGGCGCGACTACTTTGCCAACAAATAATAACTTAATGCCTTTTGAAAGTTTTTGGCAATGTTCGGGAATCAGCCACGCACAGCAGCATCGTTAATGAGGCTGCAAAGATAGAAGATGCCGTTTCTTTTTCTGTCTCTCTCGATTTTATTCAAAGCATCGTTGCGACGCAGTTCTACATCGGTTCTTTATGTTGGATACATTCTTTAAAAACGTAATTTTTCGCTGACATTGAATCGCATCAGAACAAGTTTTGCTTTGCGTACATTCTGTGATGTGTAGACTGAGGGAAAATCATTTTTCGTCGAACGATCTGGAAATGTAGCTTTTCCTCCTTAAAATATGAAAAGATGAGAAATGTATATGAATTGAGATGTCCGAAAAACCATTAAACGACCAATGGGGAAACATGTAATAATATTTGTCAACGGGCTGAAAATGCTCTTAAGCTAATATTACCCTATTATGAAGTACAAACACAGGAAGCTTAATTATCCCTGCCGTTACTTTGCGTTATGCGTACATACATATGTGATCATTCATATTTTGTCGTGAACATGCATCATACTTAAGAAAAAGAAATATTTTCAATTAAATCCACTAAATGGTTAGTCTCCTGTTCTCGTTTCATCCAGGTAATCGGATCGTGTCGTCAAAATGTTAACCTTGAGGTCATCTATTTGGTGTATAATGTAGACTTGTGGCTTACTTACTTTTCTTGAAGGTATTCTAAAGTTTGATCATCATTAACCAAAGTATATTAATGGCTATAGCTAGTTAATAGTTACGAAGAAGGGAGCCTCATCTATCTAACATCCGTCAGCCAGCTCCTTCAGCTGATTTGTATGTTATGACGCCAGGAAAACTCACCTGAAAATAAAGAAAACAAGATACATTAAATTGCATAGAGATATCTACAGCTTGATTTAATAAGTATTAATTATCACATATTTAATCATTCCTTATGAGATGTATTTCACCCATAAAAGTAGTTTATTTACAAAATTACTGAATGAAAAGCACAGGAAATGCTGAACCATTCCAAAACCTTATGTTTACTCAAAAGTAGGCAAAATACTATAAGATGGAGAGATTTTTGCGTTGTTAGAGTCAAAGAACAGTTATAAAGATACTTCAGTCCGCATGAAACCTACAATCGATTTGGACAATATGGGTAAATAACCACGAAGAATTTGAAATCGAGTTAGCGAGGCGGCTGTTGTGCGATCGATATCTACTACCTTTTTTACTGATACAAAAATAGCACATTCTTCCATTCTTTATTTTATTGTCATTTTCTCATCACTGCTAACAAGATATATTTTTCTTGGTCTGAATGCTAAAACGGAATATTTACACATCAACAAAAGTACTCAAATAATTATATTCATGAATATGAACTGACTCGGGCACAAAGCAGAATGAAAGAATCAAATGGGTTTTGCCCTGCCGAGTAGAATATTTGTCTCGAGCAAAGATGGTAAAATATGAGCACCTGAACTTGCGGTCATAATTGGAAATACAAAAGAATGGTAAAAACTGCTGAGACAGCCTTAAGGATGTAATACACCAGGCGATTTACGAAGAACGTCTTTGGGTGTAATTGTTTAGGAATGAAAAAGCTGATGGAAGAGTGGCGCGGAGAGTTGCAGCAAGCAAATACAGTGAAACCTGCATTAAGCGGCCACCATCGGACACGTGAAATAATGGCCGCTTGATGAGGTGACCGCTGAATGGAGGTCAAATTTACGTCTATAATATGGGAAATTCGTTCCTAAAAAAATCGACCCCTTGGACGGGTTACCGCTCAAGGGAGATGGCCGCCGAGGCAAGTTTCGCTATATGTACTTGGATTAGTGATTGCCACTGACAATAATGACGCGAGCCAAATATATTAATAAAGTGGGCTATTCAAAAGGAATTTTATTCCAGCCTTTTACTCATGACCTCGGATGATAAAGTAAAAGAGAGATGCTACTTCGCTCTGGTTAGGCCACACCTCGAATACGCCGCGAGCATTTGGGACCCTGTTCATAAAGATTTAACCAAAAAAATTAACAAAGTACAAAGAAAAGCAGCACGCCTCGTTAAAAACTGCTACGAACGAACATACAGTGTTACACAACTGTTAGAGGGATTAAGGTGGGAGCCCCTAGAGACAAGGAGACTACATGCTAGGCTTAGCGTACTTGAGAAATTCAGAACTGGTGTGTTTCAGAGCGACACAGAGAATATTATCATGAAGCCTCACTACATTTGTAGGTCTGACAGATGCGATAAAATAAGAGAGATACTCTGCCGAACAGATAGGTACAAAAACTTGTTCTTTCCGCGTACAGTAAGCGACCACAATAGAAACTGAGCTCCTCCAAACACACTCTCATAGAACATGTCACCATTTCACCTCCAAAACTTTTACATCTTTACACGGCTGGTGACCTACCACCCCCTGCCACACGCCCAAGTGGCGGCTCGCGGGGTAGTATATAGATGTAGATGACCTCATGACGCTTTTCTGCGGTATCTCGCCAACAGAACTTCGTTTCATACTACGCAGAAGACTTGTTTGAGATGAAGACAAGGGATATTCAATTCCGAACAACTATTCGTAATTTATTTCTTCTCGCTTTATACGCGTTATGCAAAGTATCAGTCACATTATTTCCAAATTACCGAATGGTCGATACAAAGAAGGATGAATGATTTTATCGCGACCGAAGCTAGTTCTTGAAGACTAACGATGTTTATCTAAGAGGAATAATGGACGTCTCACCGTATCGGGTAATGTATGGAAAGGCCGGGTTCCTCGTCGTTTTTGGCACAGAAACATTGCAATGCTTACATCGCATTCTGGAGCAGAAACCTCAAAGTAAAAGAAAACGAAAAAAAACGTGGCTCCGTCGAAGAAAGAAACACATTTTTCGCATCTCATGGGTGAATGAGAGACGGTGGAAGGGACGGAAAGAAAAATCCCTTTTTAAATGTCTCGAGAGCACATCGCGTTTCCCTTAAAAAAAAAAAAACAAAAAAACTTTCTCCCGCTCCATACGTACGATATATGCACGAGCATATTTTTTATGGTCTCTATTTCTGGATGGCATCCCCCCCACTACCCATTCCCCCTCCCTGGTTGTCGTTTTCGGCGGAGTTTATTTACGCGCATAATTTATCCGACGTCACCACCAGCTCCGGAAGGATAAAGTGCCCGGTAATGGGCGATTAAAACGATCTGAATTAGCGTAAATCCTTTGCCGACATCACTTGGAGAGAATATTTATGACCCCCTTCGCGCCGAACCGCCTTCTCCAGGGAGACCACAAAAAGAGAGGAGCAGTGGCGGTTTTTTTTACTTAATATTATTATCATAAGGAGTTAAGGGCCCGCTCCTTTCGGTCGTGAATTGGAAGGAAGAAAAGTGAGACGGCCTGCGTGTAAGAAAGTGGATCAGTTGGATGGAGGAGGGGGGTTGAGGGGGAGAAGAGAGAGCTGGGGTGGACGAGGGCAGGATTTGAGAGAGGGAATTTACATGACCATGCCTGTTAGAATAGAATAGAATAAACCTTTATTAAACTCTGGGACAGGTCCCTAGGAGCAAACAATTCGATACAGTGAAATAGCAGCGAGATAATTAACGAATGATTTTGTTCAAATCAGAAAATAAATGGAGCTTAATAACATAGAAAAAGAATGACAGAAACAACTATTCTCAGTAAGAAACCATAACTGTACATGTGATACCATCGAATTCAAAGATAGGTATAGATATGATGCAAGATAATCAAGATGCAAGAAAAGGAAAGGAAAAAAAATCTTTAAGGTTACAATTTGTGTGAGATTTGGAGAAAAACATTAAATTGCCAACGAACGAGGTTTCCTCAAATGGACTGGAATAGAATTCCAGAGTTGTGAGATGGCCACGACAAACGTCTTGCCAAAGCTAGTGTTCGGTTGGTCGGAAGTAGAAGGATACTATAGGTTCTTTTCTAGTAACCATGGCATGGTTAGTAGTTCTTTTAGGAAACATATAAATTAGGTAGGAAGGTTCGTTGCTGGCGAAGATAGAAAAAAGAAATGCTCCAAGGAGGCATTCACGACGTTTGCTGGTATTCAACCAACTCACACAATTAAAGCAAAGTCTATACTTATTTTAAGGTAGTTTGAGCGAGGTAATTCCTTAGTCATCATAGGTATTCGAATTATGCGCTTTAATTTTGGCCGCTATAGGAAGCATGAATTAAATATAACAATATTGGTGCAATAATATACATTGACATTATTGAAATTCTGAATAATTAAATAAAAATATCAACATAATTCTTCAATTTGACTCAGTTTTTTCGCGCGGTACGTTTAAAACTCCTTCAAAACGGAAGGTTTTTTGCGATTCTGAAACAAATTACTGCGGTGACCATGTAATTTGTTCACAAAACTAGTCGATAAAACATACAAACTATGCACTCTTAATTTTTTGGCGGGATCTATGTGGTAAAAGTCCTTCATTTTTTAAATGAGGTCTCTCATTTTTTGCCGCGTGGGGTATTATTATTGTCCTATAGTCCTCGCAAGCTTTTTCTTCGGTATCGGAATTAGTGTCGTGTTCGTGAAGTCTTCGGGCCTGATTCCCTCCTCATAAATCTTACGGATTAGTACAAAAAGACGTAAATACTACACACTTTTAGTTTTTTGACGAGATCTAGGAGTTAGAAATTCCTTATTTTTGAAATAAGGTCTCTCTGAAGTGCATACACGTTCCATTTCCCATGTAAAAGGGCTGATATTTTGGTATCTTTTTAAGAGTGAGATATTTTTCTTTAAAATGAGACCAAATTCAATGATTTCTGGGTGAAATGAAATTTCGCTCAAATTACCTTAAAATCTTTTTTGTATCAGCATTTGGTGCTAATAAAGCTCGATTTATTTGATTTCGGTGAAAGAGACACACGACGCGTAATTCAAAAAGGTCCTCGCATAGTCGACCGGTAGTCCCTCGGAGAGTCCCTTGGTGGTAGCAGATGATGAATTGAACATGTATTCCGAGTTGGTTGGGATAGTGAATATTTTTTTAAAACCAGTGTTTCTGTAAATTGATAATTTTCCACCTAAGAAAAATGCAGAAACAAACGCAGCGATAAATCGCGACTGAATGCACGAATAATAAGGAAGCTCGAAAAAGAGGCGATTGATGAGTAAGGTCTGGACTCCGGCAAATGTGAGTTCCTTTACGGATTTATTATTTATTTATTATTTATTTACGAATATTTGCGGTAGACGATGTCTTCCGCAGTGTTTCCAGTCTTTCGAAGTATGTGATGCTCCTAGAAGTTCCCAACAATGCCGTATTATGGCGCGCGAAAAATTTTGCTGTCATTTCTTCCGACACTGTACATAATAGCAAGTGAGCTGCTGCAGAGGCGGGTGTTGCATTGCATGTGACCAGGGGATATTGTGAATTGTATGTTAACGATGTATCACGTTTTTGCTGTCTATTACGGTGCGTGGAAAAAAGGATTTTTTGTAACCAAGAGTTCGGCAGGCCCCTTCTCATTTTGTCGCTTTAAAGCTCCTTAAAAATTTCGATGAAAATGGCAGTTACTATCAATGAGACCACATACACAACTTAACTAGTTTAATTTATGTGGTCTATCCGGAGTTAAAATTAGACTCCTTTACACGTGCCGACGCAAGGATTGGCCTTGTTAGTAATCGGCAATTTTTTTTCTCCTTTTTCTCTTAAAAATTACCCACCTTATTCCTATGTATCTTGCTTCATTGCTATTTTTCCTCTTTCCAGCATTTAAGATGCAGCATATTCGAGCGTCCTTTCTGACTCAACTTTGTGCTGCTGACATTTTGTCTCGGGAGTCAGACGTCCCCTCGGTCGTAAGAAATCGTTGGGAATCGTCTCAACTCTCCCGGAATGGAGTGCAGACATGTGACATGAATCCACAGGTATGTAAAGCCACGCTCGACTCATACCTACTTTCTTTTCTCGGCGTGAAAACGCATGTTCTTGACAACACGAGGGATTCCCGTCAAGAGAGTCGAGAGATTGCAAATTTTTTTTTCGCGAGCGAAGTTTTGATATTTTTTTAAAATTCACTGTGCAGGGCTAAAATTAGTCTGTTCTACAGCCGATTTAAATTATTTTAATCGACATTTATTATTGTGAAGTTATTGCTTACTCGAGCCTCCGTGAAATAAGGGATAGAGTATTAATAGTGCTTCACAAATTTTAGAGGGACAAAGGTGGGAGCCCCTGGAGACTCGCAGGCTACACGCTAGGCTTAGGTTGCTTGAGAAATTCAGAACGGATGTGTTTCAGAGCGAAACAGAGAATGTTATCATGGCACTTCACTACATCTCTAGGTCTGACAGAAGCGATAAAATATGAGAGATGTATTGCCGAACAGATAGTTACAAAAAGTCGTTCTTTCCGCGCACAATTAGTGACCACAATAAAAACTGAGCTTCACTAAATACACTCCCATAATACACGCTACCATTTCACCCCCCCCAAAACCTTATCCCTTACATATTTACACGACTGGTGTTTTAACAACCCTTGGAACACGCCTAATCGGCGACTCGAAGGGTAGTATGTAGATATAGATTTTGTGAGATAATAGGAGGAACCTAAAGAGTAGATAAATACATTTTCGCAAATTTATAAAATGGAGATGTGGCGTTATCGAAGAATGAGAAATAGTAGACAGGGACGGAGAGAATCGCAAACGATGAAGTTTCACGAAGAGTTGGGGAGCAAAGATGCATCATGAAAAGTTTGAGAAGAAGAAGGGAGCAACTTGTTGGATACATTCTGCAACACAACAGCCAATTGAAAACTATAAAGGAAGGAGAAATTAATTTAATGGATCACAGGGGAAGATCAAAAAGGGAATACATTTGGAAAGTTATGAAGGACCTCGGAGTTAAGGCTTATAATTATGTGGGAATAGTATATTAGCTGGCTGCTGTGTTCAAAGAAGATAGGATAACAAACTAAGAGACTATGCGAAAAAAATCGTATGAAGCGTGGCACTCTATGGGTCGGAAGCATGGACGAGTGGAAAAGTAGACCAGAACAGACTTGAAGTCTTCGAAACTTGATGTTGGAGGAGGATGCTGAAGAATAAATGGGTGGACAAAATAAGAAATTATAACTATTCAGAAGAATACAAGAGGAAAGGACCATATTTTAAACGAACTCATAAAAGAAGAACCAGATGGATTGGACACACCCTGAGACACACTGGATTTGTAAAGAATATAATTGAAGGTAAATTAGAGGGAAAAGTCCCCAGAGGAAGACCAAGGAATTAGCTCATGGACCAAATAAAGAGTAGGGTACATAAGAAGAGCTAACGGAAAGTAAGGAAACTGGAATTAGATAGAGAAGGTTGGATGGCTGCAGTCAACCTATCTCAGGATTGAGCAACCAATGATGATAGTAGTGGGTGGCAGAGAGGTGAGCGGAGTAGAAAGTTGCTCCAAACCAATCTTCGGATTTATGGCTGATGATGTTGAAGAAATGTTGCAAATATTAGAAAGAACGAACTATAAATTGGGCGTAGTGGTAGTTATAAAAAAACTCAATACCTTTCTGTATCTAAAAATTTTAAGGAGAGATGAATTAATCCACCTTGCTAATTGGTTCAGCGTCGGTTGATTGTTTGGTTATTTGTGGGGAATACCGTACACTGGTCGTATAGACAGATAGGTCGGATAGCTAGAAATGGACTATGGGGAATGAGAAGAAGGTTGATGAAAAATCTGAGGTTGGCATAATCCTAATCTAAAGGAAAGGTCCCGAGGGATCCATCCCGCCATTACCATCTACATCCTATCTTCTGTGATGACTTTATTCGACGGTCCTAATAAGTTTGGAATGCTCACCATATAGCTCCTGGAAGATCCTCAATAACCCGGGAGTCTATTCGTGACTCGCAGGATGGGAGATGAGTTCTCTGACCACCGCGCCAACCTGATTTTCCTTATGGCTTACCTATGTAGTTTCTTTCCTAACTTTTGGGAGCGATGTACAATTTCTTCTGTCTTTACGGACTTGAGAGTATTCTCAAATTTGAACGACTTATATTAATTGTATTAAAAATACTTACTTTTCTTACCGATGTGTACGAATGACAAAATAATACTTATAAAAACAATGCGAGTGCTTGGGTGTGACTTGGATTCTCTTTGCAAACACTTTGACTATGTACTATGAAACAACATTTACTCAGTGATCTGAGGATATTGGTAATCAACCTATGATGTCATCATCTGTTTCATTTGGAGAGAAAGGCAATGGAGTATCTAGTTTCTTCTCACTATAAGTATAAACATTGCTTAAGACAGATTTTATTGAAAATTCAGAACTATCCCTCCTGGACCAAATTTTCTCATATATCGCCACGAATATAATGATTGGTTGCCTTTACTAAAGCAATGAATGATTATATACTCATTTGCACACTTTGATTACTTCACGTGTGTCAGTTACGACTATTTTTGGTTTATCGAAACTATTATGCCCAGTTAACAGGCACAATTTAATGTGAATTTTTCGCTAAATAAAGTTAAGTACGTATTTTTAAGATCAGTATGTTTTCAGCTGCTATCTCAAATGAAATGTATTCAAAAGAGTTATATCTCTTGCTTAGAATCGGTGGTATTTTTAATTTTCGATTTCTCCTTCTAGCGAAAGTAGTCGCATAATGATGACTCGGCAAACATTCTCCTCTGTGCCGAACGCAATAGGGAAGCTGGACCAGTTTCAGGGCCGAACCTTGTGATTGATCCGGTAAGAAGGTTCCGTCTTGTCAGCCACATAAAGGATGCTGGCTAAAATAATTATACCCTTGGATCTAAAAGCAGCGGTCGAAATACGCCGCATGACAGTGCATAATATATTGACAGCGATTAATCTTTGGCTGCCTCATCTCACTTTCCTTATAAGTCCTAAGTCATTTTTCCATGTCTTTTCATCCTAATGGGATACTGACCGTCTCATGAGCCACTGGAATGCCTCCTGAATGATAAGGTGGAAGGTTTCAGATGGCTAATGGATCTTTTCTACGTTCCAACTATCGTATCGTAAAGAAAACTCAACTATTCCGTCCTGATCGGCCACCGCCGCCAGAAGACGAAAATGTTCCTGATCCAAAAACATGGAAGATGTCTTTCTGCGGCTATTGGCTTATTCAGATCCATTAATATTCAGTCAAAGAAAATTGGCAATGAAATGGCTCTTTTCTCTTTCAAAAGATACAATATCTTCAATTTCTTCACCTACCAAACACCCAAAGAAACTCTTGTAGTTGTGATAAGAAAGCGTGAGACTTTTACAATAATAAACTGTATTAAAATCAGAAACACATGAGATACATTCCAGTATATCAATTGTAACCCATATTTTTTATAAGTAAATTTCAGTATATAATTAATTTGATGTAACGATTTAACATGGTGGATTGCAAGGAAACTAGTGCACCAATGGGTCCAAATACTTATTTTGATAGTGAAAATAAGGAAAACCTAGGAAATATTGAAAACAAACCTTACAGAGAATTAATAGGATGTCTGATGCATGTAATGTTATGTACAAAACCTGACATAAGTGCAGCTGTTAATTTATGTAGCAGATATCAAATCAAACCTTCAGAAGAATTATGGATCTCATTAATAAGAATTTTAAGATATTTGAAAGGAACTTTGGATTACATGTTACAATCCTAGGACAGTAATCGGAAATTAGTAGAATTTGCTGATTTAGATTGGGCTGGAGATAATGCAGATAGAAAATCAACTTCAGGTTTCTCATTTAAAGATTTTTGAGTTTCTGTTTTCTGGTCAACAAAGAAACGAAGTACAGTGGCAACATCCTCAACAGATGCAGAACTTATTGCCTTTTTTGAAGCAGGACATGAAGGAGTTTGGTTATCAAATTTAATTCCAGAAATAGGATTTACAAAAACTCCTTTTACAATTTATGAAGATAATCAATCACGTATAGCAGCAACAAAAAGATGGGAACACATGCGACTGAAACGTATTGATGTTAAGCATCACTTTATTCAAGAACTCGTCAAGAGACCGTATGTACAAATTAAGTATATTTCCACTACAAATCAAGTTGCTGATGCTTTAACGAAGAATCTTAAAGGAACACAAATTTTCAAATTGAGAAAAGAACATGGATTACGAAAATATTATGCAGAATCTTGGATTTCAAGACCATGTATAGATTGAGAGGGAGTGTTGAGAATACAATCATATACATGTATCTACGATGTCTTATATACATAGCAGCTGTTTTTGATTTAAATAAATTCCTTCTTTAGCCCACTCAATATTAATTCCTAGGAAGTCGTTCAAAGAAACGTACATGCCTTGTGACATCAACTCACCCGACCTCAGCGATTCTGATGGTGATGCATAGGCCAAAGTTTTTTTATGATTGTTTAAAAAAATGGGACATTATTAAAAGCTTTAATATTTTTAAATGGGCATGAACTACTTTAGAACTGAAACCTTGATAGAAGAATTTGTTAAATTTATGACAAACTTTCTATGCATTAATATATCTATTTATATTTTACGAAATAATCGTATTAATATAATGAAATATTTAGTAAGTACGTATTTATTTAGTCATTTAATAACTGTTTTTAATTATAATATTATATATTAATTGGCTACCTTGAAAAGTCTCTAAACGATATGTTTTTGATATTAATACAGCTGCTAGATATCTTTTACTTCCGCCACTAATCATCCAAGTTTTCATTTTTTTCTATTTTGAACTCACGTTCATCTTTAGAGACCTTAAAAACCTGTACACGCCAAGTTTCAAATGGATTTTATACTTTTTTGAATGTTGGCCATCTTTTCCGACTTCTGCATCATATTGCGCCGTAGCTCATGAAGAAAGCTACACGAATAATACGTCAATGGTCTTTTCGCTAGCATTTGTAGAACTTAAGATAGAGCATAGCTAATGTGTTTGGAGTGATCACTAAAAATAAATTACATCCCAAGTTTTTAAGTGTTTTATTGTCAAAACCTAGGATAGAGAGATTAATTTCGTGCCCTTTAAAGATAAATCTTTCTGTCGTCCCCAAATAGCCATAAACTGCGAAAAAACTGAAAACTAGAATATTTTTCTGGAAGGAAATTATTTTGTTAAGAAAAATCACAGTAATAGGTCTGCTAACGTCAGTTAAATCGCGTGTTTTTCACGTAAATAATAATGTATTAATCTAGCTCGAGCTGAACAAAAAATTGTGTACAGCCTAAGTTTGTAAGTGTTTTATAGTCGAAACCTTGGAAAGAGAGATCAATTTCGTGCACCTTCAAAATAAATCGTTCTGTCGTATCCAAATGTCCAAAAAACTGCAAAAAAGTTGAAAACTAGAATATTTTTCGGAAAGTAAATTGTTTTTTATAAGAAAAACCACAGCAATCAGTATTGTTTACACCAATTCAATGGCATGTTTTTGACATAAATAGTACTATGTCTCAATCTAGCTCGAGAGTAATGTGAACCAAAAACGAAAATGAAAAAAAATTGAAAAAAAACGTATCACAAACAAAAAACCGGAATCAATACCCGCGAGATGTTAAAAGAAGAAAAGAACGTGTCGCAACTACAGCACAGGAAATGATTTATTTGATTCTGGGCAGAGGAAAAATACATATTTACCGGAGTTCGTCCAAACATGCGCGGGGAGCTTTGCTCTTTCCAGTGTAATGTCTCAACATCTCAGACAGAGGAAAATCGGTCAGCGAGGACTGTCGAGAAATCGATGGCCTGGGCATTCCAGAATTCACTTCCAGCGGAAATAACCGATTCCAATTCTCTCCGGGGGGGGACTTTCGACGCCCCAATATCCCTCCCCTGCCCTTCTTCCGCCACAAATTGAAAAGCCACGAAGGAGATTGATCCACTTCGGTGACCAGCCTCGCTGTTGCGGCTAGGACGATTGTTTCCCACATTGACCTCTGCGGTAATTATCATCATCGCTGACGGAAGTGCAAGAGTATTTATCGTGTTCCTGCGGTCGACCTCATCGGCGTATTGTGAATATCTAAGACTATAAAATTATGGACGTTTTCTTCAAGGCAATATTTTTATTTAACGGATGTAACGGAGTATTTTTCTTGGAAAATAGAGCATAGAGTATAGAGTAGACTATAAAATTATGGACGTTTTCTTCAAGGCAATATTTTTATTTAACGGATGTAACGGAGTATTTTTCTTGGAAAATAGAGCAGAGGAATATGGACGGACAATAATTCCGCACAAAGCAAAAATGTCGGCTTTTATGGTAAAATAATCAGTGAGAACAAAAATTTTCTTTATTGACTACACTATCTGTTTCATTATCTTGGACTGTTCTGTTTAAATTATCTTGGATGTGAAATATCTCCTATTACTGACCATCATTATCTTTGGTTGTTCAATCCTAAGATTGGTTGACTGCAGTCTTCCACCCATCCCTATCTAATGCTAGTTCCCTTGAATCCTTGTATTTTGTGTCTATGTGCTTTCCTCTTTATTTGGTCCATGAACTTATTGAATACATATGAATTCATACAGAGATTAGATGGAAGAGTCTCTGAAGTGCGCTGCGAGACTGGCGGTCTGAAGGACGGAGTGAGAAAATTGCCGCGGGGTAATATACAGACCTTGGGATCGTGGTAGCGGTGAGACTGCAAGCCGAGAACTCCGTGAGAAAGAAGGAACGACCGCAGATGCTGTGATCGTGTTGCGTTTGGTGGCGTTGCGACGCGTTTACTTTGTGCATCTAATGTGTGAGAACCCTCGCAAGTACACACGGAGGTTGGCAATGTATTACGTCGTTTCCCGTGAGGGATTCATTCATTCATTGGCTGTTAAATCCTACGATTGGTTGACTGCAGTCCTCCGCCCTTCCTTATCTAATGCTAGTTCCCTTACCTCCTGGAATCTCTTCTTATGTATACTTTCCCCTTACTTTGGCCCATGAACTAATTCCTGCGTCTTCCTCTGGGGACTTTTCCATCTCTTTTGCCTTCATTTATGTTTTTCACTAACCCATTGTTTCTCAGGGTGTGACCAATCCATCTTGTTCTTCTTTTCTGTATGGTGTTCCATATGGTCCTTTCCTCTTCTACTCTTCTCTACACTTCATCATTTCTATTTTGTCCGTCCTTTTTATCCATGTATTCTCCTCCAGCACCAGGTTTAAAAGGATTCTAGTCTGTTCTGGTCAGCTTCCAATGATGTTTATGACTTTTTTATAGAAAATTTTTTATTCAACAACAGACTTACAAACTCGAAATAAAAAAACATACCCGGGCTTTGACGCCAAATCGTCCCCTTCATGTGAATTATTTATTGTCTAGGAGTTATCATACGCATGCTGCCAAGGTCGCTTGTGGGGTATTTAATTGAGGACAGAGGGAAAAAAGGATGATAAAGGTCAAGGTGGGAAGCGTACAAAAATTCATTTATCACTTTACACGGGTAGCGTAGACTTCATGAATTTTCTAGTTGTTCATGGGCATTCAGTTTATATTACTTGCTTTCACTGGGTAACATCTCACGATTGAAATCGCGCTCATGTCCATTTCCTGAAAGGTGTTTTGCGAATTAATAGTTCATTGGTTTCTAAATAACGTCTCAAGGTATACCAGGCTCATTTTGAAAAGGAGACAAATTATCAAGACCCGGGTTGTTAATTTACTTTTTATCATGTTTTCAGTAAATTTCTTAGTGGGAAAGCCATCTTTATTTAAATAACTATGAACGACCGATTCCTCTAAATTATACCTCAGAATTACGGATTTTGGCAAATGAACTTCTTTATCTTATATGGTTATATCTTATATTCACGATAATGATACATACGGCACCTGATTCCGTTGACTGCAGATGAAAGTGTCATGAAAACTTTAATCCTGGGTGGGATAATGGTCTGCGCGTTAACCTTTTTTTACATTATCACGCGACTTTCGGAATTTTTAGGGCCTTGTATTGTACGTGAGGTGTCAATATTAGGCGTTCTCGTTGAAATTAATGTCAGCGCTAGCTAAGGTAAATTACGTCATGCTTTTTATTGTGTTGAAAAAAGCAGACCACTTCAATGAGATAATTATGATAATAACATATGTATTCGTACAAGGATTGAAGTATAGCTACAATATAGCACTCGTCATGAGAATGTATGTATATAAATTAGTGAGAAACATATATATAGAAATTACTCATATTGTTAGTAGTTGCATATACACAAGTCATATTTTACATATATTATGTTTCAATTACAGAGGTCTTATTTTGCATACCCAAATCTAATTTTATCATTGATAAAGTAAGACACGCTTTTATATTTTGTCTCTTATCTAATGATTTATAAAATAATTTTTTAATGAAATATTTAAAAAATTCTTCATAAATAATTTTTCTAAGATAAAAATTGATGAACTAAGATGACGAACTGAGGATCCCACGAAATCGCGTGCATTGTAGAAATACGATAAGAATAATGGGCAATGTGATTTCCAAAAATTTCCATTGTATTCTTTTTTATCTTTTGGCAGCGTCTGAAGTATATTTCAACATCCTTGGCGTAGGCGGATTTTTGGTGTAGTTTTTTTTCTGTGTACGGAAACAGGATTAATTTTCGACAGCCTTCCCCTTCCGTCGGAAAACAAGGGCCACCGGAAATATGAAACGAAGAGCATTGGTATAAGAAGAGAGGCTCAATATTTGTCGTGAGCGAGTGCCTACTGCTTCCACTTCCGTCGAGAGGGAAGGAGGACTTTCCCGACGTTTCCCTCGAGCAGCGACTTTAGAAGAGTGACCCGTGAGAGCGGGGGAAAGTTGGGTGGCGATGTTGGATTGGGAAGAGAGGGTTTTGTCATGTTGGACAGGGATTGGACGGAGTGGTATGAGGAAGGCTCAGGATTTACACGAAGGCGAAAGGTCGTAGATTCGAGGCGATGGCGATCCGTTGTTTCAAGATAGAGGGTGGTCGATCATTTGGGGTGGCGAACGACAATTGAAACTGTTTAGCCTGCCAATGCGGCGACACTTTCCAAATTATATCTACATCTACAAAATACTGTGCAAGCCACCACTAGGGTGTGTGGCACGGGGTGATTCCACACCAGGCATGCAGCACTCATCCCAGTTCAAATCAGAACCGCGCACGTTCTCCCGATTGCCAGGCGCAGGCAAAAAGCAATCAGGGCAACGATTACGCAGTCAGACTACAAACCAGGAGAGTGATACGTAGAAGAACATGCTGCCATGCAGCACACTACTCAAGATATAATTACTGGTTAGTATAATTAATGCAACAAATAAATAGCACTACTAGGTACTAAGACATGCAGGAGTATATCATGGCGGAGATTGCATGTGAAGTTAGTATCTACAATTCATGTTAAGGTACTGAGCACCGCTGAAAAAACCTATTTAACCTAGTCAATATCCTAGAACTGATCTATCACAAATATTATGGTCCCTTATTGTACGTGGAAAAAATTACATCTTAAATCTATTTCTATTCTGCAGTCTATTTCCTTAATCTTATTCCTATGATCGTTCCTACCATAATAGTTTGGCTCTAGCAAATTATTTTGAACCTTTTAGTCAGCACCTGCTCACTGTGTGCCCATTTTATTTACCATTATTATATTTCGTATGTCTCTAAGGCGGCGTAAATTGACTTTCAAAGCGAGGAATCACATGATGGTGGCGTAGCCTGAGCGCTATCAAAGATAATGCAACTGAAGTATAAATTAGTTTGGCTCTAGCAAATTATTTTGAACGTCTGTCAAAAAATAGTCTACATCAAACTTAGTAAAATAATATATATTCAGCGCAATATTTTGTATTCCTCAAGAGTACACCCTCGATCGCCCGCACAATTGAAACTTCGAGTGGGGGACGGTCGGCAGATAAACCATTGGTGAGAGGATAAAACAATTGGTAAGAGGAGTCGAGGTTGAAATTCGCCATGAATGAAACATTTGACTTGACCGGGATTCGAACCCACTCCGTCTCCGCTCACCGCCTCCGCCACCAATCCGGGTTCGAATTCCGGTCAAGTCAAATTACTTTTTCATGGCGAATTTCAACCCTTGGTGTACATGCACCCCTGCGAGTGACTTCGTACCATATCATTAAAAATATGTTTTCCTCCACCATATCATTTTTCTCCTGGTTCTGCGGGAGTTGATAGTGCTGGGAAGGAGGGAAGACATATTAAGTCCTAAGTACCACACGAAGAGGTAGACTTATTCTGTTGCACCAAAATATTCGGACATTATTACACGTTCCGCATAAAAAGTAACTCCGTGGCGGCTCATTGATCCGGAACGCGACCGAACGAAAGTAATCTTGAAATGGCGGAGTCTTACTAATTTCACTTCCCGGAAATTGACGCATTACCTAATCCACGGACTCATTCACTGAATGACTTGGGAGAGCATTGAAATATATTTCAATTGAACGAGTGAGTGATTACTGCAAGGGCGTTCTGTTTGAGGGCGACGTCGCCATTTTCGTCTCCCGCTTGCGAGAGGGCTCAGGTGGCACTGTCTGCGAGGGGCACCTGCCCTGGACGCCAAATTGGAGAAAGGGAAGACAAATTGGAGTAAGTTGGCCCCTTAGGACACGGGAGTGCTAAGAGAGTCATTATCTTTGGTGCGCCCCTTATCCGTCTTGTCCGAGGGTACACGATTAACTTTCTTCCCGAAAACCTAGGGGCAGGGCCTATTTCATAATCCGATCTATTACGAAATGAAAATTGATTTGAAAATAGATAAAAACTTATAGATACAAAAACCGGAGTTAACCCTCTATGGGCGCTTGTTAGCTATGAAAAATTAGCATGAATAAAATACTACTTCTATATTAGTTTTTTTTTAAGTTCTACATATTTAAGCGTTTTTAAAAAAATGCAATTTTTTTATAACAACATTTATTTTGAAATGTGACTTGTTGTTATTGGATATATTAAATTCAAAATAATACTTTTCATAATAATATTTACACAATGTATACTTCAACATTACCTTCATGACGTACCTTTTTTCAACTTTCCCAATTTTTTCATACGACAGATGAAACTATTTATTTCAGAGCTCAATCAGGCACGTGATCATTAGTGAATAGCGTCACACATTCATTTATTCAAATTTTTTACCAACCGCCGAAAGAGACGCAACTTTCCACACACTTAATCCGAAGCGTTAAATTTCTGTCTAGCGCAGCAACTAAATGGAAAAGCCTCTCAGTAAGCAGATATTTCAATTATTTTGAAGCGTAACAAATTTGGCTCGCTCGTCCATAGAAGATAATCATAATTTCTTATCGATAACGTCTCCTTTCAATTATCCGACGGCCTATCGTAACATATAAAACCCGACCTCTGATTTAACCTCAAGTAAACGAAATGGCTATTTCTTCTTGCGGTTAACGATGGCCGGGCATTATAAAATCGGACCATGGAGAAATAAGCAAAATATTAGTTATCTTTGGCTTAGTATTACCAAATTATTGACCATGTGTATATACGAATTTTCCGCTGCCTCTAGGTCAAATGGGAAAATCTGCTCTAACATAAGTACAGCCCTACACTTCTGTAAGCTGAATGTATATGATTTTGCGGCGTCATAAAACCTTATTAATTCATCTTAATCCTCTATGGACGAACGAGTCCAATTTGTTACGTTTCAAAATCATTGAAATATCTGTTTCTTAAGAAGCTTTTCTATTAAGTTGCTGCACTAGACAGAATTGTAACGCTTTGGATTAAGTGCGTGGAAAGTTGGATCTCTTTTGGTGGTTTGTCAAAGAATTGTAATAGATGAATATTAGATGCTATTCACTGACGATGGCGTGCTTGGTGTAGCTCTGAAATAAATAATTTCAACTATCATATGAAGAAATAATTGGGAAAGTCTAAAAATAGGTACATGATGATGGTAATATTGGAGTATATCTTGGGTAAATATTATTGAGTTGAGTATTATATTAAATTAAATGTATACAACACGAACACGTCACGTTTCCAAATAAATGTTATTATCAAATTAGTTGAAATTTCTTTGAAAAATGCTTAAATTGCACTAAAAAATTATGTAGTAGTAGTATTTTTTTCATGCTGATCTTTCATAATTCTGTCCATAGAAGGTTAATAAGTGAATGCTGATGGAATTTACGTAGAAAAGGATATCACAGCGCATCATCATTGGCAATCGTCAATCCGAAGATTGTTTTGCCGCTGCCCCTGACTACAACGTCCTCCCTGCTTAACGGGCTTAGCCCTCCAAAAATCTTCATTCTAACGTTCCTCGTAATTTCCTTCTAATATTCCATCCTTGGTCATCCTCAGTAGTTCTTCATTTCTCCTCCCGACAATGCTTTGAAGAGACTTTTTCAGCGAAAAATTGTGAAGGTATTAGTAGTTACGCCATACCACAGGAAAACGCTCAATGAGAGTGTTTTAAATAGCCGCCTATGCTTTTAAAATTCTGATTTCAACCAGCCTGATTTCAAGCGGTTACTTGGTCCCTAGACTTTCTCTTTTGAGCAAGATGGAAAATTAGTGGTTGGACGCATTAAAAAATGTTATAATTCGTATGATTCCTGTAAATTTCTTGGCTCCATTAATCCTTGGATAATGCAAATTAGCGTTTCCAACGGAGTTGCAGACCAAACAATTTCGCACATCAGCACATAAAAAGTGATTTGTTAGTTTGCAAAACGACGAGTCCGTTGTATTTTAAAAGAAGTTGAAAATAGGGCTTCCACAAAAATGAAAGTGTTAAGGTTTTAAAGATAAATTATAAGAATTATACAATACGTATTCTTCCTATTGCAGTTTAATAGTGGTGCTTCATCACCACATAATTTAATTCAGGAAAATATTATGATATTTATAGCAAGAGATTCTTGCTTAAACGTCACATGTATTTTATTGCAAAAATATATGGTATAAGTTTTATTGAAAAGGTGAACCATTTATATTAATCAGGGGGTCAAAACTTCGTACGTTCCACATAGGGATTGGGTCTTGACTTCTAATGACTACTGCCATTCCGCTGAGATTAATGGCAGATGCATGAAGTTTTGACAGACAAATACTGCAATGTCTTTTTTTACTGCAGATTTTGGTGTACAGGCTATTAGATTGCTCGACTTTATTAAATTAGTTTTGTGACGACTCATAGTCATAGACGTGTTGCACACTTCGACGATGACGTTCATTTTTTTCTCTTACATATTTCTTGGAAACTATGATAACCGATTGGCATACCTGTAATTAAACTAATTTCTATCTGCGTTTTATTATTTGCAAATAAATTGGGAAAAATCATGTGTTTCGGATTGTAACGCATAGCTAGTCATCGAACGATATCCGTCTACCAAGAAGGCTGTGTGATTATTGACGCCACGGATTTAAAAAGGAAACGGAGTTGAAGGTTGGATCCCGCCATAGCCCAGCGCCATCTGCTAATCATTCAAGAAACCTGTTGACTCCGTCCGCTGCCTGCGTGTCAGAACAACTCCATCTGCGAGGTCAGAAGTGAACTCGTAGCGGCTTCCACTCGTGGACTGAAGTAGCGCGCACATATGAAAGTCATCTTTACGCGCGTGCTTCATGCTACGCCGACGCTGAAGTATTTCAAAAAACATTAATATTTACATATATTTGAGGGGTAAATGCTTACTGTGTTCCTTTTAGGGACATAATTCGTAATATATATTGTAGACGGATCGGAATTTGATAACAACCACACGCGGGTCCAAGTTCAAAAATAAAATCTTAAATTTCTCAGTGAAGTTCATAGTTCCAGCAACTTGATTTAAACTTTTGGTGTGATATTACATTTTGGCTGTGGTTGGAAGCAAAAATGACATGTTGAATTTCCGTGATTGGCAGTTTGTCACAATTTCGCCGATGTTTTTGTCATTAGCATCACTTTGGTTGAGCACTTAAAAAAATCTCTTTCCGATAGTACTACAAACAGAAATGAGAAACGCCGTGAGCCTACTCGATAGGAGTCGAAAGAGTGATATGTGCGCCCGTTATATATAATAATAATACTTTTTATTCATCCATAGGCATACAATGCATGCATAGGACAAGTCGTGCCATACAAAGATTAAAATACAAAATCCCCATTATTGATCCAGAAATTCCGAGACTGAGTAAAGGCATTTATCGAGAAGGTACTTATAAGTATCCTTTTTACATTTATTTACACTCTCAGTAGCTGTAATCCTTTTGGGTAACTTGTCATAGATGTGTATGGCCATTGTATTTAGTCCCTTAGAATGGGAGTTGATGAGAATTCTCTCTACGAGTGAATCTCTCAAACTTGTAGTATAATGGGGACGATAGGTGTCATTCAGTAGAAAATTACTGGTGTTATTTTTTACAAATGTTATGTGGAGTAGATAAATGCAAGGTAAAGTAAGGATTTTAAATTTCTTGAAAAGTGGCTTACAGGTTTGCCTAAAAGGGACATTTCCAACAATCCCCACTCACAGTATGAACTATATGGTGGTTGTAGTGTGGCAGTATGAACTTCAGCATGATAAATCATCGATATTGTTGTTAAATTCACGAAAATGGGCGAATTTGTTTAATTCCATTTGATCTATCCCTCTTATTTATATTTGCGAATGGAATTAATTTCATTGTACGAGTGCATGAGCCACTCTTCCCCTCTTTGATCAGCTTGCGATAATTTCTTTGCTATGTTTCTCGTCCATTTGAGCGAGATGTTCGTCCGTAATATGAACTCATCGAGAGTGTAGATCTCTGTGTCAAATTAAACAAAGTTACTCCTTGTGAAATTTCGGTAGTTTGAGCGAAATATCATTTTACCTAGAAATCAATGAGTTTGGTATCATTTTAAAGAAAAATATCTCACCCTTCTAATAACACCAAAAATTCAACCACTTACCGCTTTACTTTCGGAGGTATTTGCCAAAAAATACCAGCCCTTTTACATAGGATATGGTATGTGTATGCACTCCAGGGAGACCTCATATTAAAAAATGAGGCATTCTCTACGCTTAGATCTCGTCAATAAATAAACAGTGTGTAGTTTGTGTGGTTTCTCAACTATTTTTGAAAATTAATCATATTGTCACCGCAGTAAATTCTTCGGGATCACAAAAAACCTTCCGTTTTGAAGGAGTTTCAAACGCACCGCGCGAATGAAATGAGTCAAGTTAAAGACTTATTCAGATATTCTCATTTAATTACTTACCATTTCTGTCATATAAAACTATATTATTGCACCATTAATAATGCAATATTAAATTCATACGTCCTACGGCTGGTGAAGTTAAAACGAATTATTCGAATTTGGTCGGACTACCTGAACAGGGACTACACTCATGATGAATCACTATGCTAACGTTCACACTACCACCTATAAATTCGAATCCATATTGAAAACAATCCTTGTACTTTTCCACAATTATTTTTTATTATATCCCACTGCTGTGAAACTATCCACCACTCAGCTCGATCCTCTCCCGCACTATGTTCTATGCTACGTCTTTGTTCCCCTCTCTTCATGCCCTTGAAAAACTATATGCAATAGACCTGCAATCATTCTCCCTCTTCCTCGCTTACTCTGCCATCCATATCACGGACTTATCTAACTATCCATTGTATTTTTTTACCGCATTAATCCCACATTTTGTTCCCCCCTTGAAACCGCTATTGCGGCATCTCCTATTATTGCGTCACACCTGACTCTTCTTCAGTTGTCTTTCATAATGACGTCTAAACCTTCTCCAACCTCCGGTAATCCAAACCTTTCAAACCTCTCAAAACACTTGGGAAAATGATCAAGAATAAGTTTGTGACTTCCACAATTTATATAAAAGTTATCAATCGGTTTCAGCTGTCAAGCCATCATCAGGTTCTCACTTTTAAATACATTATGGAAGTCACAAACTTTTTCTTGATCATTATGAAGTCCTTCCACCACGTGAAAGCTTCCCTTTTCGATATTACCTCTTGAGAATATTTCTGTCAAGAATGTCGTGATAGTACAGTGCCACATTATTTCTCAAGCTCGTTCCCGCTTCTTCAAAGAAAATTAGTTCAATGATTTTAGTCTTCTCTCTCTTTCCAAAGAGATTTCTAGGAGTAATTTTGCCAAATAGAATATATTCATGAAAGATCATAGATCTTCCGGCGTGTCTGCTGGATAAATGTCTCTCGGGTATTCCATCGGGTGGTAAGCAGGTCCATGTCTCCCGACGTTTGTAAGAACGACGTGTTCTTCATCCTCAAGGGTTCTGAACCTGTCATCCGAAACGTCGGGAGACATGGACCTGCTTACCTGGTTGAATACCCGAGAGACATTTATCCAGAATATATTTAGTCAAATGAACGCTTTTCGCGGGAAATCTAGCTCTCTCTCCAGCAGTTGTTTGTAAAATAAGGAAGACCACCATTAAGGATAAAGGACATGAGAAATTTAAGGCTAAAGGAATTAAGGCTGATAGTTATAGGGGTATGGTCGTGTGACGTAAAGGAGGGGTGAACGGGAGGGGAAAATACGGTTATTACAAAGTTTAGTGGGGCAATTCACAATTTCAGACTGTTCTAAAAAGTCCAGTTTACGCCCTTTGTTCATACAATGTAAAATCTGAGGTTCAAAATCACACCATTGGTTTACGTCACACGATTGGCTATTCCAGAGGATTCGTCATTATTTAAAAAACATCGTCCATCGTCCAATCCCCCTCATTGTTTTGATTTTTACTTTTCTGACGCAAACAACCCCTTCCCAACGCCACCCCGCTCCCTCCTACACAAACAATTTTGTCGGTTATTCCAATGTTTCCCATCATCTTTGTTTTCAAAGTCCCTCCCCCTACGGGTACCTAAATAAGAGTAAGTCACCAAACTGCTTGTACCTGATGATGGTATGATATCCCGAAATCTAGGTTGTGTTGCTTTTAATCAGGTGTGGAATCATGGACATGACAAAAAAAATTACTTAGTATATTCTACACTTAAAAGTTTATATCCGAACTAGGTTTCGAGTGCACAGCAATCATTTTCAAGGTACATTTGCATCATGTGCGTGTGGAATATATTGACTCGCATATGATGCAAATGTACCTTGAAAATGATTGCTGTGCAGTCGAAGCCTAGGTCAGAAATTAACTTTTAGTGTGAAATATACTAAGAAGTTTTTGCGTCATGTCTGTGAAAATTTTCCACAAAGTTACGCCTTCAACCATGAATTTTATGTGGAATCATATCTAAGTACGTGTGTTTTCATTCATTATGAAGGAGTTCCACCGAGTAACACCGGAGACAGTGTCTTATATTGAAAGTCAAATTTTTGTGATTACGTTTTATGCTTGACGTCGGAGGAAAGTATTCCAACATAGGCAATAAAGGAGATGCCAAGCGAGTTACACTATGCCAGGCTGTATTTTCGGAGTTAGGAAAGCGGATACATTACTCCTTTTGCCGCCGTCCAATCGACTGTAATAATTCAATCCATCATTAAAGAAACTAGGTTTTCTCAAGAGTGGAATAGGAAGGTCCTCGGATGAAAAAGTAAAAGAGAGATGCTACTTCGCTCTGGTTATGCCACACCTCGAATACGCCGCGAGCATTTGGGAGCCTGGTCATAAAGATTTAACCAAAAAAATTAATAAAATACAAAGAAAAGTAGCACTCTTTGGTAAAAACTGCTACGAGCGAACATTAGTGTCTCACGTTTTTTTAGAGGGATTAAGGTGGGAGCCCCTGGAGGTTCGGAAGCTAAACGCTAGGCTTAGCATGCTTGATAAGTTCAGAACTGGTATGTTTCAGAATGACACAGAATATTATCATAACGCCTACACTACATCTCTAGGTCAGACAGAAGCAATTAAATAAGAAAGATACATTGCCAAACAGATAGGTACAAAAACTCGTGCTTTAGGCGCACAATAAGCGACCACAATAAAAACGGAGCTCCACTAAATACACTCCCATGATAAACGTCATAATTTCACCTCCCAAAACCTTATCCCTTACATCTTTACGCGGTTGGTGACCTAACACCCCCTGCCACACGCCCATGTGGCGGCTCGCAAGGTAGTATGTAGATGTTGATGACATGATATGCCGAAACCTATGTCGTGTTGCTTTAAATGAAGTATGGACTCATAATGTCGTGTTGCTTTAAATGAAGTATGGACTCATAATTAACTACTTGTGTTTTCATTCATTATGAAGGAGTTCCACCGAGTAAAGCCAGAGACAGTGTCTTATATTGAAAGTCAAATTTTTGTGATTACATTGTATGCTTGACGTCGGAGGAAATATTCTATTATAGACAAAAAAAGGTGTGAAAACATTCATGTGGAGCTCAGCACTCTACGGATCGGAAGCATGGACCATTGGAAAAGCTGACAAGAAAAGAATAGAAGCCTTCGGAATCTGGTGCTGGAGGAGAATACTGAAGTTAAAATGGACGGACAAAATAAGAAATGATGAAATGTACAGAAGAGTAGAAGAGGAGAGGGACCATATGGAACACCAAAGAAAAAAGAAGAAGATGGATTGGAGACTCCCTGAGACATAATGGATTTGTGAAGAACATAATTAAAGGCAAAATAGAGGGAAAAGTCTCCAGAGGAAGACCCAGGTATGAGTTCATGGACCAAATAAAGAGGAGAGAACATAAGAGGAGATACCAGGAGGTAGGGGGAACTAGCATTAGATTGAGAAAGGTGGAAGGCTGCAGTCAACCAATCATAGGATTGAACGAACAATGAATGAGACAAAAAAGGAGATGCCAAACGAATTTCACTGTGTGATGCTGTGTTTTTGTGGTTAAGAAAACGGATACGTTACTCCTTTTGCCGCCGTCCGATCAATCGTAATTATTCCATCCCTTTCGTCCTGAGAGCACCCCCCACCGAAATCTGTGGGACCACCCGAATTCGACGTTTTGTTCACTCGCCGTCTCGCTATCATGCAATATGGCTATATTATTTTCTTGATGGCCGTGCGCGCTCATGCCGCCCTTTCTCTCTTTGAAAACTGGTTACGCCGCTCTTATCGCCATCTCCCTCTAAGATTTATACGCATTCTATTCCCCCTATCCGTCTTTGATATAAGCGCTTTGAGACCGCTGGGCTCGTGTATCCCCGGGAGCTCTCTCTGGTGCGCTCGCGCAGGTAAAGTGCGCGCGCGAGCGAAAGGCAAGGAGGAGAAAAAGAAAATCGGGGTTAGAGAGCGGGGGGAGGGGGGGATGCCGGGCAGGTCACGTGCGGGGCCGCGGTGTGGGAGGTGCCTTGGGTGCCGCGTGGTCGGGCCTTCACGTTGAAGAATGCGTACGACGGGTGGAGTGATAAAAGAAGAGAGCGGTGGCGACTACGTCGGCAGGAAAAAAAATGGCTGCGGATGAGCGATTTCGCGGCGAATCAAGTCGTGTCGTTGATGGGTAGGTCAGCTCCTTGGGAGACTTTATGTTGATTTGAAGTGAAAACATCGGCTGTGGTGAATTTCGTCGAAGTTGCCACAAGAAAAACCTCGGACTGGACCGGCAATTGAACCATGTACCGGGAATTAGGAAGCCTGGGGGTGTGTTTGAAAAGCTCGAGATAATTTCGGCCACGTAACTAAGGAGTCACGTGGTACAATCACGAAGGGTTTGAGATTTTGATATATAAAAACCACTCGTAAAAATCTGACGTGGCATTCGCGATCGAGTTTTTCTGGAGTAATATTGTTAATACAGTCGAATACTGCGATGAAAAACGTATGTTTTTTAAATGGGGTTAGTTGTGATGCATTTTCGCAGGTAGAGGGTTATAAATTTCACGCATTTGGCCCAATATATAAAAAACTTCTCCCGAACAAGGACAATTTGGGTCTGGGCAAGGGTTGAAAAACTGAACGATGCGATTATTGTTATTGCTAACCAAGAGTGCCACATGTTGGCCATTTGCTAGGTGGTTACAATAAAATAATCAACGCAGGCATTTTTAACGGTCAATCACCAACAAAACAGAATAAAAGAAATCAATATAAAGAAATGAACATTAAAAAAAAACAATAAATGCAAAATAACTCTTCGGCACCTTTTCTGAAAAACATGTATGTTGCCAGACAAGGCCTCAAACAGTTTTGCAGGAGGACTATTTCAATCCACGATAGTTCTGTTGAGGAATGAAAAGTTTTTGGCATTTATCCTTTAATACCGACATTCCACCTTGTATTGGTGATCATTCATACGTGTATAGTTTGGGTTTTCAAATGTTTGTCTCAGTTCACCCATGCTTTTTTTTCACTGCAGCATGCGTAACAGGATGCATAGAATATTTATGTTTATTCCTCTCTTAAAGAGTCCCATCTTAGTTCTTCGAGGAGATTAGTAACACACTCTGTCCTCTTATGCCACCCCACTGCATGTCTGCCTGCCTTCCTTCCTTTCCCAAGGAGGAAGGGAAGTCTCGATGACTTCATTTTGATATCAATATGATGTGCAAAAGGTCAGTCTTCAGTCATGAGTTTGTCGTTGACTCAAATTGACTTAGATTGACAAAAATTTGACCTTCGGAAATTTACTGTCAGAAAGTCATAAATGGTCAATATTAGTTAAGGAACAGATGATTTCTCACCACTCTGACAGTTTCACTTGAAAAAATACGAAGTTAGGTTTATGGCGTCATTGTGATGTTACATTGACGTCACCATGACGTCTACAATTAACTTCCAAAATACCTTGCTTTGTGCCCCTATCGACAATCTGATCACACATATCACTTTACCTTTATAACTTAATGCCTTTTGAGTCGAATGATGCAAATTGGAAAAATTTGGCGCAATAATTACTAGTAGCTCAAATATGAACTGTCACGCCCGATGAAATGCTGGTCTTGCAAGTTTTTTATGAGCACATTTTGCCCTTTTAAATTCAGTGATTTCTATTCTCTTGAGGATTGAAAAGGGCAAACTATGCTCGACAAATAGTATTAATCTAGCAAAATTCAATATACTTAATAGAAAAAATACATAAAAGATAAAAATGATTTCTCTTACAGCACAAAAATAAATTTCAAATCTAATTATTAACTGCTGTTACTGTTTCCAGCTGTTGCTTTCCCATCCCCTTCCACATTTCCCTGGCATTACACCAGTACGAAAACAAAAGTCAAACTATCACAAGAGTCAAAAGG
Organism: Ceriagrion tenellum; assembly: GCA_963169105.1. Classification (NCBI taxonomy): domain Eukaryota; kingdom Metazoa; phylum Arthropoda; class Insecta; order Odonata; family Coenagrionidae; genus Ceriagrion; species Ceriagrion tenellum. The sequence continues at coordinate 101,248,756 of OY720639.1, read as the reverse complement.
AATAATTTTTATGTCAACATGACAGAGGTCATTTCAAGTCAAACTGATGTCAAAGTGAGTCACGAAGGACATCATTTTGTGGGACCATTTTGATGTCAAGATGACTTAAGCACTGTGACCCTTAGGTGACATCATGATGACGTCGATGTGACTTTTCATTCCTCCTTGGGTTTGTACTTTCTCAATGGATTATATTTGCCCCTCTTCATGGGGTCCCAATACTACTGACGAATATTCCTCAATTGGTCTTATCCGAGTGATATATGCCTTTTCATTAGTGGTTTTTAGCGAATTGGCGAATTATTCGCGAAAAATAGAGCGAATATAGGGCAAGTAAGGCACAATGGGCAAGTTTTATCATGTCTGGTATGCGAAAACCGCAATATAACGTAGTACCCAAGTTAACTTGATGGTATCAGAGAGTGTGGGTCTTACAGTACACGCATAAGCCCCTCGGTTGTCTGAAGCGAGGTTTATCGACTAGAGAATGTTCTTCATAGCGAGAAATGAATTTTCCAGATTCATTATAAACGGGGAAAAATTATTTTTTTTGTACATTACGAAAATGTTTCGTAAATAAATGCTTCTTGGTTTACGAATCTGTGGTTCGTGTGAGTATTTAACGAGAGCACAAATCATAATGTAGTAGGCGTGAAGTCGCGCTTGTCTCACTCTTCAACTTTAGCTACGCTCGAGGATTGAAGTCGGCTTAAATCATTTTCTCCCGGAACGCGCTAATTCCCTTATCTCGAACAACAATGTCTTACCAAGTGACTGGAAGAAGGCTCAAGTAATATCAATCTTCAAAGGAGGAGATGAAGATCTTGTTGAAAATTATAGACCGGTAAGCTTGACTTCCGTAGCAATTCTGCAAATTGTTAGAAAAGATTGTAGCAAATTACCTTTGGGATTTATGGGAGCGCGAGAACTGGTTGTTCAATCGTCAACATGGATATAGAAAAGGCCACTCTCCTGAAACTCAGCCGTTAGGTTTTTATCATGAAATTGCCGACTCGATAGATGCGGGAATAGAATTAGACGGAGTAATAGTCGATCTGTCAAAAGCCTTTGATAGAGTTGATCACGAACGGCTGATGCTTAAGATGAGGCAGTTATCAATGGAAATAGATGGAAGAGTGATCTTTTGAGTCAATGAATTCTTCAAAGGCAGGACACAAAGGTTTAAGGTAGGAGATGAATGCTCAGAGACAACGAGAGTAACGTCTGGTGTTGCTCAAGGAAGCGTCCTTGGGCCATTATTGTTTTTAGTTTACCTAAATGATCTCCCGGAAAAAATAAATTCTAACGTAAGGATTTTCGCAGATGACTTCATTATTTATCGGATGATTGAAAATCAGATTGATCATGAAGCCCTCACGATGACGGGAACAAATTAAAGAATTGGGTATCCAAAAATGGGATGGATATAAATGTAAATAAACGCAAATATGTGAACTTCAGCAATAGAAAAAAGTCCGGAAGTTACAAATTCTCCGGTAATTTAATTCCAAGGTGGAATAGCTGTAAATCTTTGGAGTCTATTTAACTAAGAATTTAGGATGGGGTTTAAACGTGGAAAACGTTGTTAAAAAGGCTTTCAAAATGTTACATTGGGTAATGAGAAACAAAAAAAGGAGTAGCATGACCGCTAAAGAGAAGGCCTATAAAACCCTTGTTCGACCAGCACTAGAGTACGCATCTCTTGTATGGGACCCACTCAAGAAAGGAGAGGCATTGAACTTGGAGAAGGAGCAAAGAAAAGCGACAAGGTATGTGCTAGGGAATCACAATAAAACAGAGAGCGTAACAGAAATACTTAGAGCGCTGGGATGGGAGAGTTTACAGGTGAGGAGGAAAAGGAGCAGGCTATTTGGGATGTACAAAATCTTGAGTGAGGAAAAAGCATGGCATGAATTTGGGAAGGACATAATAAGGCCAAACATTGTGGAAAAAAATGATCACCAGTTCAAGATAAAGTGCCGATCACAAAGGACAAATGTAAAACAGCTCTCCTTCTTGAACAGGAACATACGGGACTGGAACGACCTACCAGCAAAAATATTTGAGCCCTTCCCAAAAAAATTGTGTATTTTAAAATATAGGTTAAAGAAGGAGAAGGTTTCGAGGTTTATTCTTTTATACGGCTGTTTTTAATGTTACCACTGGGCCAATGGCCTACTTGTAACTGTTTAATTGTAATAATAATAATATAATATGTAATAAGTATAAAAAACATTATTGTAACTGTCACAATCATCGACTGAAATCCCTTCTCCGGCTAGGAAACAGGAGATATTTCATGTGTAGCCACCAGGGTATGGAAATAGAAATAATCAAAGCCAGTCGGTCAAATTTAATAACGATTGAATAACATTTTTCTATCCAAGGAGAAATGGTATTCGGAACGAAAGGATGATTTCACACCAGGACAGAATGTATCAAACGAAATGGCACACTGAAAAAAAGACCGCAAGACTTCCACGGTGAAAACACTGGCGTTCGCATAGTTAGCGTCTATTAGACTCCAAATGCTGGTCACGATAAAAGGTGTTAATGAAAAGCAAACTTTCTCCAGTGTATTCATAGATTGAAGTCGACACTGGAGAGGAATGTTGAGCAAAGCAAAACTTTCAGGATAAAATACGAACCTCATGAGACACACTCACTCACTCACTCAAATAATCTCAAACATTCGTACCCTGCTTGGCATTGACATTGCTCATCAAGGAGTAAATATTAATTTAAAGGGGGAGAAGAGGGAAAGATCCGCCTTCGGGAAAGACAAGCTGTACCCACTTGAATACATCTCAGGCCCATTGATACGAGTTTAAAGCAAAGGCACATCCAGAGGGGTGTCGAGGTTATAAATCCACCAAATCAAACTCCCCGCTATAACTATCATCTCCCTAGCCTTGAGAAAATATTTGTTTTCTGTAATTTTCCAAGAAGAATTGCCAATATTTTTCCGCTTAGGATGGTAATTCTGTTTCAGCGAGCAGTGATGTGAAAATAATGTTCCCAGACAATCTAAATAATCTTATATGTAGTAATAAGATTCTTGAATATTTGGTCATTAATATAGTTAACTCACAGCCAACGTTTCGTCATAACTAAATACTTTGGCATCTTCAGGGCTTTGCAACACAAAACAAAGAGACATACAGCCAGGTAATTATGCATATATTAGTACAAAAGTTGAGGAATCGAAAATTTACCTACTGAGCTTAGCTTAATATTGAACGATAGCAAAGTAAATAACAACTCCTAACAACATACAATTAAATTAACATGAACCAGTTACAAATTATGCAAAAAATGTAAATAAATAAATAAGAGAGAAAATTAATAATGCGATATTATTAATTTTATCTCTATTTGTTTGTTTCAAGAATATCTCTATTTTATTGGTCGAGAAAGTTATATTTGATTAATATAATAAGTCTATTAAGCCAACTCCTGCGATAGCTTAAAGTAGAATAGAATGGATACTGACCAAATTCCAAGATTTCATTGATATTTTATCTTAAAAGAAACGACTAAAGAATGCCTGATGTCAACCATTCGCCGAAACTGATCTTTGTTTTTCAACTATGTGATACATTTCAATTTTCGGAAGTTATTATAGTTTATACACAGTGAGTCTTCAATAATTTAAGGCTGAACTTATCACGCTAGATGTAAATAGTCATTTCAAAGGTAAGCGAGAATACGAGATTGTCAGAGGAGAGAGAGAAATTTATTTTAATATTTTGGCATTCGGCTTGAAAGGCTCGCGTTCACTTTGAGTGCATAAGAACCATTATCGTATTCGCTTATTGGCGAGAGTTCCTTTTTTAAGGCTCGCTAAATAGAAATTTTATGGAAATAATAAGCGGTGGCCTCGCCAAGGACAATATACTTTCCAAAAAACCTCTTAAGCCTACACGAGGCCAGAATGGTAAGTGGATAAATAAACGTCGCATGAGCCAATCAAATCGAGCAAGAGACGACGCCGAGCCGTCACTTTCCTCGACGCCGGAATCGCCGCCACCCGAATGGGTCCGTGATCACTTCAGGTGTCCTCGTCAGGTGAACTCCCGCCTCCCCACCCTCTCTGTCCTCCCCAGGCGCAGAATAAGAGGCAGTGGAGTTCCGAAGGTAGAGAAGATGTCAAGAAAAAAATTAACGGGGAAGGAACTGCGTACGATACATATTTCCATACCTTGAAAAGATCTTTATAGTCTAATATCTAGGGGGCCCATCTACGATCGCGTGGAATTTTTTCTTTAAGGTAGTTTGAGCAAGATTGTTCCATTGTCATAATGGTGACCATATTCGACTTACACGTTTTAATTTCTGCAGCAGTAGGAAGTATGAATTAAATGTTGCATGATTGATGGTGCAATAATGTACATTCAAATGACTTAAATTCTAAGTATTTAAATAAAAATAGCGACATAAGTCTTTAATTTTACTAATTTTTTCACGCGGTACGTTTAAAACTCCTTGAAAATGGGCGGTTTTTTGCGATTCTGAAAAACTTAATGAGGTGAAAATACTTTTTATTTTCAAAAAAAGTTCAGAAAACTTATATAGTACGTACTGTTAATTTTTTGACGGGATCTAGATGTTAGAAATTCCTAACTTTTTAAACAATGTCTCTCTGGAGTGCATACTCATACCATTTCCCTTCTAAAAGGGCTGGTAGATTTCGACAACAATCTCGGAAAGTAGTTTGGTAAGGGGTTATCATTAAAGTGTCTCCGGTGGGTGGTATATTTTTCTTTAAAATGAGACCAATTTAATTGATTTCTGGCTAAAACGATATTTCGCTCAAACTACCTTAAGGGACTTCAATTATGAAATCACGAGAGCTGAGTAAATTAGTCTTAAGACCGTTTTACACGGGACAGGTGATTACACCATCTGATTTGTGTACGAAGGTGCATTGATAAATTCTTCACGTAAAGCGGCAAATTTCAAGAACGTGAGATGGAAAAATAGCCCCCGCTCTAATTCAATAATTACTGCATGCCAGGTTGAGAAAAACATACAGCTTTACAATGTGCAATTTCGAGCCCTGAGTAAAACTTAAGGCTTTAGAGCGTAGCCGAAATTCGCGCCATCGCTAGTTCACCATTCTCTCGCTTCTCTGGTCCTTGATTTCTACATCTGCATACTACCCTCCGAACCATCGCATGGACGTGTGGCAGGGGGTGTTCGGACACCAGCCGTGTAGAGATGTGGTTTTGGGAGGTGAAATGGTGACCTGAATTGTGGGAGTGTATTTAGTGGAGTTCAGATTATATTGTGGTCGCTTATTGTGCGCGGAATGAATGACCTTTTGTACCTATCTGTTTGGCAATATATCTATCGTATTTTATCGCTTGTCACACCTAGAGATGTAGTGAGGCGTCTTGATAATATTCTCTGTGTCGCTCTGAAACTCACCAGTTCTGAATTTCTCAAGTAAGCTAAGCCTAGATAACCGTGTAGCCTCCGAGTATCTAGGGGCTCCCACCTTTATCCCTCTAAAAGTTGTGAGACACTATGGTTGTTCGTAGAGCGGTTTTTAACGAAGTGTGAGGTTTTATTTGTATTTCATTATATTTTTGAGTTAAATCTTTATGACCGGGTCCCAAACGCTCGCGGCGTATTCCAGGTGTGGCCTAACCAGAGTGAAGTAGGATCTTCCAATGATTCAGCCCACTTCCCAATGTTTTAAGAGCATTTTATCTTATTTTAACCCTTTATAGAGTGAAAAAAATTCCAAATGTTCTTACATTTTGACTTTGAATAGGTTGTTAGTATGGTCATTGATCAGTAATCGGCAAATTGTTGGATTCACTTATATAAATGCAGAAAACAAGTCAAAGAGTGAAATGTTACGTGTCTTACCTAATTAGACATTACCGTGGCCCCGAGACGTAGAACGTGGCCTCGCAGCGTGACTTTTTACTTGAGGCAATTAATTTCTACGGTTTTACATCAAGTAGTGACCCAGAAAGGGTTTAATCGTAAAGTAAAATGGCCTGCTTAGGTGTCCCAATTGAATCCAACTTTCCATTATTGACCTGGAAATCTTTTCCGGGCGCAAACTCGATCGCTTAAACACGAATTCTCTTAAAATTAGACCAGATTCCTCGCGCCAAATACCCTCAAGTCATGGTGCCTCATCAAAATCGAAGCCGATATAAATTTTCATAACCACCTATGTAAAATCCATAAACACCTGAAAACCCATCTATTTAAATAGTGAAATTTTGATGGTGACAACAGCCATAGCAACACAAATCCAACAGAACTGAGTTCTTTAATTTAGCACGAAAATCTATCTACTGCTGTAAACTCTGAGAAAATTACCAAGCGATATGTTTTCTCTTCGGGAAATGACATTTTTATTAGTGGCGAATGTATAATTCGCCATGATGGAAAATTTTTTGAGTACAGTTCCTTGGTAACTCCACTTCAAATTAGATTAATTTTTTCTGTATTCAATTGAAATCAAATATTAAAAACTTGAATTCCAAATATAATTTTGCTCCATGTTCTATTAATCAATACTCAACACTTTTCAATAGATTATTGAAAAAGACGAGCCTTAAAACAATTTAAGTATAAACATGTTCTTTAACTCATGACATAACTATAAAGGCATTCGTTCTACCTATTTTACGAGAATGATCCCTGCATTGATACAATTATAGATCGTTTAAGAGCATAAGACATATATCTATAGGAAAATTCGATGCTAAGGAATTGCGAATTGATTGGAGAGAAAACTGGCGATGTTATTTTTTTTCTTCCGTTTCCACGCTCCGGGAAGCGTGACCGTCACGTGAGTCCGGGCACTTGGAGGCGAAATCCTCAACCCATAAACTACTCGGCGTGATTACGTAAGCCCGGGAGGAAAACAGTCATTATTTGCCTCAATGGCGCCAAGAATGATTCGGAAGTGGCGCAATAAAAAAATGATTAATTTAGAAAATAAAATTAAGTGCCTTGCTTCTTCACTAGTAGCCAAAAGTGCCGACTATTTTATTTTGATGCAAGAAGTAAGAATTACCAACGTGAGCCTCTTCTCCACTACCCAAACGTATATAATTGCCTTTTTTGGTGGAATGGCTAGCCTAGGGATGGGCCAAATGGATTCATTCACTGGTAATCGAGCACCCGAGTGAATACCTGGGTACCCGGACAAGTACATACGTACTGGATACCAGGTATTCATTTGAGTACTCGTATGAATACGTGAATACCCGGTCGAATTGCATGGGCGAGTACCTGAGTGCCGCGATGAAGACTCGAGTACCTGGGTGAATACCGCTAAATACGAGTACCCAGTAGCCCATGAAATTGTACTGCCCATGCAATTCGACCGGGAATCCACGGATTCATATGAGCATAGCAGGTATTCATTTGAGTACTCATATGAATGCACTGTTGAATGCTGCTAATGTTATGAATGCTGCTCAATTTAACATGAAAAATACTTTTATATATTTAAATGTTTTTTCATGTTAAATGACAATGTATGGTCATTTATTTATTTACTTATTTGATGATAGCATCAATACAGGTTCTCCTTCTAGGATACCTAAAGCTCCCTATCTTCTTGATTGTATTATAAGTATATTGTTTGGGAGTAAGTAAACAGCATTATCATTAAACATCATCATTATTAGAATGTATTATTTAGATATGTAATATATGTATTATATTAATCATTCTGTAATCGTGACTGGCTTGCAATCATTTTCTCATGTAGGTTTACTTATTTGTAATTCTGTGAAATATTTTTGATTTCCAAAACAATTGACATAAAAAAATCATTGAAATAACTGTGGCATTAAGCCACGGAGTAAAATATTGAGAAGGATATTACAAAATTAAATATTATTCGACCTATCACGAAAATTGTTTTTCGAAAGAAATGATACGAAATTATTTCAAAATGTGCGTTACGGGTCGTGTAACCACATCAATCACCAGACGCGGATGCCTTGAATTCAAGGCATCAAGAAAAAAAATTTAGGAGCGATTATTCAATATATTGTTGAATATATTGTAATTATATAATAGTCCAAAAAATATTAAAAATTGAAAAAAAAATTCCGCGTGGCAGGAAGTTTTGCAATTATTTTTAGCATTGAGAGTATTAAAAGGGAAAAAATGATCACTCCCACATAGATCTGTATGCACGGACAGGTTAAGTTTCACGTGAAGACTGCTTGAGCTTGAAATATAATATATATGAAGAATCATTATTATTCTGTTTCCGAATCCAACGAATCATTCTCCGGGTGGAAGGTCTTGGTCGCGGATGTTGAAACGAGGATGAGAGGAAGGTGGGGTACTCATCGATTGGGTGGTATTGGATAGTCAACTACAGCATCCTCACCTCTCCTCATCTCCTTCTTCTGCTCTTGGCTCCTCGCGTTTTCCTCCCGTCAGCCCTCTCACCTCAGTAAACACTCGTGACGACGCTTTTCCTCCTCAGGGAATGACTTGAAAAAGTTGAAAGAAACACGTGTCGCGCAAGTGAAACATGCGAGAGAACTCTTGGTCGGGAATTTGCTGTGGGATGGTCTTGGAGGCGGCCGTCGAATTCCAATCCAAGTTTTTTTCAAAATAATAGCTATCCGCTTCATGTAACTACGCTCCTATTTCTGCCACTAAGATTATTTTTTCCTCTCGTCACCCTTTTATCAGTTATGCACGTCTTTTGATGCCATATGCACGTATACCGGATCCAGCGTTCCCTTTCAATGACTACCAAACGAACTCGGATCGATATGAACTCGGACCGATCTGAACAATCTAAGCCAACCGACTCGGATCGTCTGGTTTAACAATGCGGACTGAAAATATCAATATTGAACAATCGAATCCAATTTTTGACACTCGATTGACCCAGAGTATAAAACGGTGGAATAATAGTTGAATAATAACGATTTTATTTTGTTTCCCAATGACAACCAAAAGAATTACGAGGAGCGCTACAGACCCGCTGGTTCATATCGATTTGAAATCTCAGACTGATAGAGAAAGCGGTTCCAGTTAGCCCATTGCGTTTACCATACCGAGCTGAACCGGCAAACCGATCTGAGACCGATTGTTGAACGTAGTGATAGTTACATGAAGCTTAGCTGTTATTGCTAGGTCTCGGAAACTCTCTGTTTTAGTAATTTACGAGATGAAAACTAGTCAAATAGGACGTACAGAAACTGAGTAGTGGAAATTTGATAGAAAAGGTATTATTTATATACGTTTTGTGTAGGCCATTTAGGTATATGGAGAGGGCTCTACATCATCAAACTGAAGCCTGAAAACCAAAATAACAACCATATCGTTACGACATTTTTGTCCTGATGAAGTCGTCAGTTCCTGTCAGGTCCTGATCATGTCCATCCAAGTCATGTCAGGTCCTGATGAAGCCAACTGGAATGCCCGAGAAACAGTGGTCCACAAAAATGGTGCAACGCGGGGAGAACCCGAAAAATACCAATTAACATCCATATTGTTTAACCCTTCTCTCTCCTTACTTTCCTATTGATATCACGAGGAAATGGATGAATCATGGGATTTAAAGCAAGAATATCAAATGTCTGTTTGAAATTTTAGGCAAGTAACTCTTGGACCATATATTTGCTGCTTAGAGCTACGGCTTCAACTCGATTTTTTTATAGTTTTTTTTACCGGGAATCCGGATTTTAATTGATGTAAATAAAGAAACAAAAAATGTAATAAGAGTGTACATTAAAGAAGTGCATGCTGATTTCTAGTAAGTTATCGATGGAAAACATTGTAAAGTTACAAAATTTTTGCGTTAGCCCGCAAGCGTTACAGGAAAATAAGGGTCAACGAAGATGACGGACTGGTTTCAGAGTCTAGTATTGGCCAGCATAGCAGGTGACCTCTCCATATACGTCAATTGTTTAGGAAGTTTCAATGTGAATAGTTTGTTTATCTGAAGGCCGTAACAAGGTGCAGCGTTATTTACAGTAGCTACGTGGTTTCGGCGCAAATTCAACGTGGGGTTTTAGAGTTTAAGTTTTTGTCTTAGTCTGTGTCTTTTTTCGATTGATAATGTATCTGGGTTGAAAAGGGAAATTCTGAGATTTTTCTAGATATATGCTATTACATGATAAGACAATATATGACACCAAAACCAAACAAATCAGTTCCACTGTTTATTGCATCGTTAACACCCTCCTAGATATTGGATTTTGTCCATATAGATTCCATGCTATCACGTACTTCACATTCTTTCAAATGAATCCATTACTTCATACACATTCTCTAGCTGGTAGGGCTCCTAGTATTCCTCCTCTAAGATTCTCTTCCACCTCGTCAACCCGTGACTTTCTTCGGTGCATTACATTTCGGATGACAACATAAAGCTCTTGTATCCTATTTGTTCTGTTTTCAAATAAAATTTGTGTGGTATCAAAATAAAGCTCAAATTTGTAGCATGCCCGTGGCGTGGTGCTTGCTGGTGAAAGCTAATTTTACACTGTAGTGCATTTTGATGGTAAGACACCCCCTGCCAAAAACCCCTGAGGTGGTTTGCAGGGTGGTTTGTGGATGCTGATGAAAGCCCCTGCTGTCGAAATTAAGCGATTACTGAGGCGGTGCTGAATGTTGTAAAAGGCACCTCCACCAACAGTGATAACAGTTAAGGTAGTCTGAGCGAGATAGTTCCCTAGTCATTGGTAATGGAGACCATATTAGAGAAATACGTTTTGATTTCAGCAGCTGTTGGCAGCATGAAATAAATATTTCATTATTAATTGTGCTAAATTATGATTTTATGTTACTGTAATTCTAATGGATTAAATAAAAATAACTCTATAAGTCTTTTATTTGACTCATTTTTTTCGCGAGGTACGTTTAACATTACCTCATCACAAAACGTTTTTTGTGGTTCTGAAAAAATAACTGCGGTCACAATATTACTTATTTTAAAAAATGGTTGAGAAAACATACAAACCACCGGCTGTTAGTTTTTAGACGGCATCTAGTTGTTAGAAATTCCTCATTTAATAAATAATGTCTCACTGGAGTGCATAAACGTAACATTTCTCATGTAAAATTTATTATTAGCAGATATATTTTGGCAAATATCTCGGAAAGTAGTGTGGTACAGGGGCTGATATTTTGGTACCTTTGGAAGGGTGCGATATATATATAATTCATTTTAATGAAACTCAAATCGTTGATTTTTGGGTAAAAAATGATATTTCACTCTAAGTTCTTGAGGAGGTGACTGATTCAAGCGCTTGAAACCGCTAAAAGGATTTTGTGACGCCGAGGTTCCAACAATCCTTCCCTCATCGTGCAAATCCGTGGCCAATCACGATTGCCCGCATATCCCACAGGGCTCCTGTGACCTCGTCAGTCGTTCACCTTCTGCCACAAATACAGCTGCCTTTTGAGCGTGAGAGTGCCTCCTCCTGCGGCTACAAACCGTTACGCTGCACTGCCCATCCGTTCCCATTAGGCACGCGATGATTCAGTCCTAATTAGAGATGGAAGCGGTGAGTAGAAAAATGCCGTAATGTGCATTACCTATGTGGACTCCTCCAGTGCCGTGGTATGTCGGCGAGCGAGCCAGCCGACCCAGAAATCGATGGTTCTAATCCTTCCCGTTTATCCTAATGGTGTTTTAATATGAAGTTCAGAAATCACTGCCGCGTAATTGAAACTTTTTAGACTCAATTCCGCCCGAATTAATGTTGTTCAAATACTGGTATTACATGTATGTAACACTGAGCCACCTACTATATTTTTTTCAGCTTAAGTGTTCGAGAATATAACAAGATTATTTATGTTCAAATTACTTCGTCGGAGCATATTACAGACACATTGTGATGAATGTGGCAACGTCTCCGTGGAAATTTCCTGCCATTTACCTTATTTATCTAATCTATTTTTCAATGTATATCATACTTAGGTATTTAGTATAAATTGTTAAATGCTTTAAGCATGAGGATAATTACACCCTTCCCTCAGTTTGTTAAAAACGCTAGACATCATATACTGTCGAATAGCAATGGAGGCTGAAGTCGAAAGAATAATTACTGGTTTCCGTTACATCTACACACAACCCTGCGAGCCGCCGCATGGGCGTCTGGCAGGGGGTGTTATGACAACAACCATGTAAAGATGTAAGGGATAAGGTTTCGGGAGGTGAAATAGTGACGTGTATCATGGAAGTGTAATGAGTGGAGCTCAGGATTTATTGTAGTCGCTTATTATGCGTGGAAAGAACGAGTTTTTGAACCTGTCTCTTCAGCAATGTATCTCTCTTATTTTATTGCTTCTCTCAGACCCAGAGATGTAGTATGGCGTCATGATAATATTCTCTGTGTCGTTCTGAAACGCACCAGTTTTGAATTTCTCAAGCTACCTAAGCTTAGCGTGTAGCCTCCGAGTCTCTAGGGGCTCCCACCTTAATCCCTCTGAAAGTTGTGAGACACTATACGTTTTTTACGCAGTTTTTAACGAAGCGTGCTGCTTTTCTTTGTATTTTATTAATTTTTTTGGCTAAAACTTTAAGACCAGGGTCCCAGGTACGTGGTAAATGCTTCAATTAAACGCTTCGTGCTACAATATTTTACTCGAAGGAGTACATGAAGTTAAAAGTATTGCAAGCAGCACTGAGCCTGAATTTACTCGTCACAGCGAATTTTGTGTATCTGAAGAAAACAGTATATCGAAGCGCAGGTTCCTTCTTAAGGTTCCATCCGAATTAGAGTACTGTTCCAGGAGTTGTCTACCCGTGGCACCGAACTAGGGATCGAGGTTCTTCTAAATAATTTCCGCCTCTGCCGGGATTTGCGCCAGATTACTTCTAGTATACATACATACCTACCAATCACGCCGTTCCCTTCCGGGGTAGGCACATTCACAAAGTTTCACTCATAAATAAATATTTGTACACCTAATTCTGCTTCAATAATTTCCCCCATACTGACATATCCTTGCAAACCTCTTTTACCTCATGTACCCCCATACACTGCTTAATACACGCCCTCCTGTTTTTAAGACTCCTAATATTCCTCCTCCTAAGAATTTCCTCAACCACATTCAACCACAACTTTCTCGGTCCACCTCTACCTCTCGCACCATTCATTTCACTCTTATATATCTGTTACGTTATTCAACTCTCATCCATTCTCTCAACATGACCAAACCAACGAAGCACACTGCTTTCATATATATTCATTAGCATATGAGCATATAACCCACATTGATTTATTACCCCCTCATTCCTGACCCTATCCATCCTACTTCTGCCGCAAACACTCCTCAGATAACTCATGCCCACGTTTAGTCCACTAGTATGTCTATCTTGACATACCCATGTTTCACTACCATACAACAAAGTGGGGAGGAGTACACTTTTTTACGCGACGATTTTCGCTGCCTTAGACAGGCACTCATTCCTTGATATGCTCCGCATACTACCTACCACTTTCCTTCCAGCATTCGCACGCCTCTTTATCTCCTAATCTATTCGTCCATCTTTCGTAAACGTCTTACCTAAGTACACAAAATCATCCACTTGTTTCATTACGACTCTTAATTCTGTCGGACGGACTGCCTCAGCATTAGCACTCATTCAAGGTTTCATCTAACCATCCAAAGCTGAATTAATCTTACCCTACCACCGGTGACGGAGCCATGACGGTCGGGAGTTTTTAATTTCAATTTTTTTAAAATAAAACCCCCGAGTTTTTACCTCATATTTTAAATGTGGTACTTAAGGAGTGTTTTTTTTAATTCGATGGACGACGTAAACATCCAATTTTACGAATTTTATCAAAGAATGATTGTACTTTAAAAAATCCCTTGTTATCGTTAGAGTGTTTTGCTCATATTTTAAATGTGGCACATAAGGATTGTTTTTTTTTAAATTCAATAATCGACATAAACATCCAACTTAACTTTATCAAAGAATGTTTAAACTTTTAAAAACTTATTGTTATCTTTCAGAATTTTTCTCAGTTAAAACATTTAGTTATCGGTTGTTACATCTCCGTGATAAGTCCACTCTTCATTGCCTAAGCTTACACATTTTATCCTAATTTAAAAAAATAATTCACCCTTCTAACTTGTACTCAACATGGACCTCTCATACCGTCTTCACGAAATCATGCCTACCACCATTTGCTTCTACCAGAAGTAGGGTCGGTTTTTTGTACCAGACATTTTAATAACATGGGAAAGCTCTGTCACTCAAGTCTTCGAAACCCTCCTTGGTGTCATTGATTACTATTCCCTGCGTGTTACCGGAGGCATCGCGCTTTTCATCACCAGACGCCTCTCTCATCTACCTGCCGGTCTCCCGGCAATCTGAGCGTATCTCGCAAGCACGCCGGTTGGTAATCCTGCCGACCCGTTATTGCGACCCCGATGACGTCATCTACGTCCACAATGTGTCTTGTCTTGGGACTTGTCGCTGTCGCCGACGATGACCGTTGGGGGAAATGGATGGACTACCCACGCGAAATACCTTTCTCTTCTCGCTGGCGATGCGCTAGACCACGTGCCACACCACCCGTTAGCACTAATTTATGCCTACGGCCGACGTCGTTGTCCTCTAGGAGAGATAACCTTCGGCTGTTGAAACGTATAAACATACAAATGAACATAATTACTCTCGCGAAAAAAAGTGCTCTCTACGGAACACTTGCACAATGAAGGCATCTTAACCCTTTGAGTGCCACCAATTTTTTGGTGGGCACGCCCAGAAGTGCCATGGGTATTTTGATATATTTGCAGGCCTTTATTCGTAAAATTATTATTTGTTTTTACGGCGAATTAATTATTATTTTTTGCCATTTTTACATGATCATTTCTGTATTTGAAAGAGGATGCTTTTTTGCTATAGAATACGAAAAAATAATTTTTTTTGTAATGACTCGTTGTTTAAACAGGTCTCCTCATAGACAACGATATATCGTCGTTGGAACTTCTGGAACATTCTGCAAACGACGATATATCGCCGCGTGGCACTCAAAGGGTTAATGGCCGGTTTCGGATATAAGTTTCCATAGGTTCAGCGAGGATATTTAAAACCAGGGACGTAATGATTAATTAATGTAACACGCGCTCTCGCGTTATTGTCATAAGTACCCTGGCCATTTTTAACATTACTTGTTGACATTGTTAGTCATTGTAAGTATTACATATTTACTATTATTACTTACTATTAATGGCTAGGAAAACGGGATTAACAATTTTAAAACTACATTTGCTATTCAAAATAATTGTTTTACTTTGGTGGAACAAGTCACGAGAGCGGTTAGCAGCATTTGGAAGTTGTCCTGTAGATTCTCTGACACTCTTCATGAACCCTTGGCCACGCACCCTTGAAGTAGCCCGACGGATATTACGGTCGTGAAGTATGTAATTTACGCTCTTTTTCTTCTTTCTGTCGTACCCTCCTAAATTGCTCGTCCCATTCAAAGTTCATTCTCCCCAGATTTTGTACTCATCTCCACGGGCAACTGTCGGCTATTTCATTTATTTTCCCGGTTTATTTTCTCTGTCCTCTTCTATTCCGTTGTCTCAAAACTTACCCATCTACCATCATCCTAATTGTTCCTATATTCTGAGCTTATATACTTGCAGTGATGTGTAGCGATAAGTTCAACAGATACAGGCTTTATATAGTGGAATTTCGTCATAATTAAAACAACAATCGCACTTTTCTACATTTTTCCAGATTTTTATTATTAGTATCGCGCGTTTCGACTCACAGAATCATCATTAGGTACGAGACCTTTTGTACGTATAATTAAAGTTTGTGGAAAAGCGATTATTGATATTATTAAATGCTGCGACTTTTAGTTATTAAAACTACCAACAAGCGATTCTCCGGCAGTGAGTTTCCCAATTGTTTTTGGTATTTTCTTTCGTCAATCTTGCACGGTATTCGTATCCGGCACCGAAGCGCCCCTGTTTAGTTCTCCACCCCGCTCAATCAGTGATTAGCGCTGGGTGTAGGACTCGCAGGGGACATCCTTAAAAAAACTGAAAGTAATCCAGCTTGATACGGAAAACATGTCAGTGCAATGTAGTTAGTACTGATGTATTGTACATATTATAATGAATATTTATTGTGTATCGATCATCGATGAAAATGGTCTGAATATTTTTCATGTTCGTAACCACTCTATTAACACGAATCTCCCGGGGGTCACTTGCCTACGTGAATTGTGAGAAAGAGCAATTCGCGGTTGCTGTAATGAAAGAATATTTTGATCATTTGACCTCGGGAATTATGATACATAAGTTTATGTTAAAGTTTCGCATTCTCATTCTGCTGAAATTTCTTCAATCGTGTTTGCTCTTTTTTCGACCATGTTTGTTTTTGGAATTGCATCCCTCTGCCGGCTTTGTTTGGACTATATTTCATCTGCCGTAATTTATACCTGTCCATTTAGTATTTTATGTACAAAGAGCACCCAAAATTAAAAATACCCATCAATTTGAAAATGATTTTTTTCATTTTTGAGGGCTCGGTTTATTATCATAGCTATCATCGTCATTGTTAGCATTACTTACTACCATTAAGTTAGTCATTGTTAGCACTGCTAGTTCTTTGTAGTGTCATAGTTAGCACTGTTAGTAACTTTCATTTGTTCTACAGATGATGACGGACCTAAATGAATATGCCTAAGTGGGACCTAACATAGAATAAAGAAACTACCATGCGGGATTTTTTTAGCCAAGATTTGATCTGCCATTTAGTACACCTGTCGATTAAATATTGTATGTACAAAGATCGCCAAACATAAAAATAAAACACCCATCAATTTGAAAATGATTTTTTAAATATTTGGGGGCATATTCCTTACTCATTTAAAAATATAGTTACAATTTGAGATTTCAATCTTTTTCCAATATATTAAATAAGATTCTTGTACGAGGATTTCTCGCGAACTTGATATAGATACGTAAAATGTCACATCGTGAATGCATAAAAGTGGGATTCATTTTTGCCATTATGATATTTCTTCTACGCTGACGGTTTCGCGTTTCGTGGAGTTTCACTTGGTTTTTTTTTTACAGAATTACCAAAGACTTTTTCTAACCAAGACCTAATAATGGGTGCAATGAATGTGCTCTGATGCACCTCCGTTTTATTCGACGACGGTATTCGCGGGAGCCTTGGCGCAATTTCGGCCTTGGAAATGAGGACATAGACTGTCTCCGACCGGCAAAGCGTCCAGTGAAGGTAATGACGAAAGTATTATGTTCTTAGGTGGGACTGTTGTGATAGTCGCACGTAACCATTGCTTTATCTTAATGCTGCCGCTGCCATGAAGGCCTCGTACCGAAGTGTGCGTTTGCCCTCTCTTTGATTACTTCACTGTATGGTTTCGACTTTCATTGTCCTCACCGAAAGGCCTACCGACGATAATAGAAGGAAAAAACTGACTCTTAGAGCGAAGGCTAGTTTGCTGGCAGAGAGATGTGTGCACGTCGTTCTAAGAACTATAGCTTTGAAAATATTGACTCTGGGTGAGACGCTCTTGTATTAATTCTTATATATTCTAATTCTTGTATTAATTCTTATATATTATAATCGATTCTTATATAATTGATAATGGCCTGAAAAGGCCGAAACCGGTTGATGTATGGTTAAATATATTGGTGGAAAAAAACCAAGTAGTTTCATTCTTAACATGAATCGAAATTTCCACAAAGTGAATTCGCCAACCATTGATTTTATTAAATCTCATAGTTATGTAAACACAAGTCGCACAACTTGGTTTCATTTGGAAATAGTATTCTTCATTGGTATTAGAATTAATAGTATTGGCAGTAACTTGGAGGAATTTTTGTTACAGTGAAATGATGAACTCCTTAGTTTTCCACAAAAGATTTATCACGTTCTTACGACCCGGTTTTCATGGTTACGCGACATCATAAGGTATAGACTAAGTAAAACATATTGCTTAAATATTAAAAAATGATAGGGGTTAGGCAGTGAGAAGGAAGGAAGACGTAAAAGAAGGAAGGTAAGAACGTAATTATCTTTTGTGGAAAACTAAGTAACTCATTATTTCATTATCCATTCTTCGTTGGTGACATACTAATCGACCTTTGGCTTCATGCCTGCTGTTTGGTTTGGTAGGTTGACAGTCTGAAGGTTTCACAATATTTCTAAGACAAATAATGAATGCAACTATGATTCCGCTCATGATGGTTTTCATAATGGCCTAGTAACGGCATTAAATTCGTTGAAATTGCCGCCAGAAAAAATCCGCCTGGAATGGAATTTGAACTAAACACCTTTGTCTTACTGGAAAAATGCACAGAAAACTATAGAAAACGAGGATTCCTAAATCTCGCAGAATTTTTCGGCATCTACATCTGCATAATATCCTTCGATCCGCCGCATTGGGGTGTAGCAGGGGTTGTTAGGACACCAGCCGTGTGAAGATGTAAGGGATAAGGTTTTGGGAGATGTAGTGGTGACGTGTATTATGGGAGTGGATTTAGTGGAGTTCATTTTTTATTGTGGCAGCTTAATGTGCGCGGAAAGAACGAGTCTTTGTACCTATCTGTTCGGCAATGTATCTCTCTTATTTAATCGCTTCTGTCTGACCTAGAGATGTAGTGTAGGCGTCATGATAATATTCTCTGTGTCGCTCTGAAACACACCAGTTTTGAGTTTCTCAAGCAATTAGTCTAAAGTCGACAATGTGTTTAAAAGTAGATCTCTCCATGTTTTCCGGGATTTCTTCCGCGTCAGTTGTTTGTGGGACAACAGTTTCGCTGGCAGTCCTGCCAGCGTCTTCAGGTCGAAGTCGAAACTGTTGTCCAAACAACTGACGCGGAAGAAATCCCGGAAAACATAGAGAGATCTACATTCCAGCTCGGCGGAAACCTGATAACCAAAATGTGTTGATATTTTCCATTTTACTAGTAATGCAGTTTCTATGATGTTATAGTTAACCGAAATTCGATCTCCGCGAGTATGAGAATGACTAATCAGGTAATAACATTGGAAAATCTGTAAATTGCATCATAGTTCCTGTATTTAAAGGGATGGTCAGGCGTTGATTCCGATAGCACTGCTGCGTCGTAACCGTCAGTAATTGTCGGATAATTATATTTACATTGAAACTCGCGTATAGAAGCCACATGTTAACTATATGTATCGCCAAATGAACCTCATATTGTTTAGTATTCTTTCACGAAATACTTACTCTTCATGCTTCCCTGACATAAGCTCTCACCAGAAAGGTGAACTCCCACCATGCGCATTATCACTTTACTCAACGATTTAAAGCCACCTTTGTCCCAAAAGGAGGGGTAACGTCCATTATTATAATTAAACAACGACAGCAAACATATACAGCAAGGCTCGTGTAACTACGTGATACGAGGCGCCGGCGCCATGTGCCTCTCATTTCCACCCAGAGAGGGCACCTCAGGGACAGACGTGAGGCGTACCGCTCCATTTCCTCCACGGTTTAATGGGACATTAGACTTTGTTTATGCTTTTTTTTCTTTTTTTTGGAGGGCAAAAGGCACCCGGTGTATGGTTTGCTAATTTTTTTGTCATCCATGCCACGCATCGAGAGAGAAAGAAAGGGGATAAGGGTGTGAAAGCTGCTCTTTTTCATAAGGGACTTTTCGTGTTTCTTTTGTTTGTTTCGTTGTTCCTTTCTATTACGCCCTCATTTTATGGTCGCACGTCGGCCAATAGTAGTGTTTCCTCCCGACTCTATTATCGAGCAAAGCGGACAAATGAACCTTTCGGGACGAAGGTCGGAGTAATAAGCCGTCCGGAAAAGGCTTTTTTTTACGCGAAATCTGTCGCGCAAATGGAGTGATGTTCGAATTGCACGCTCTCTCTTCCCTGAGGGAAATGGAATTAAAGGGGTGGAAAAAATTATTCTGAAAATTCTTTCGAAACCTTTGACTTGCTCCCCCAAAGAAGAGAAGGACGGAATTGAGCGCGATTTGATTGTCCCGAATCAGCTCGATAAAGTTGTGAAGCGAGGACAAAAGGTTACTAAGACATAAAAGGTAAATCATCGTATTTGAATTTTTTTCAAATCGGCGAAGGGTTGTCGAGGATAAAAATGCGCGACGTTTTTGAAAACACCTGCTGCGGCAACTTGACGGTTTTCATGAAAAAGTTTACTGAAAGTCAGAGACTTTCTGTCAGACGTTTCCTTTCCTTTATGTTTTCATTGACCGTATCTGACCGGCTACTACCTACACTTCAATCGCAAATAGGTCTTACCTCATTTGTGTTTTTTACACACCGCACGTGAGGTTTCGAATCACTTTATGCGCTGTCGTAAATTTCAAATCATTCTTTAAGGTAAACTCTTCGAACCACCCAACATCTTATTTGTACGGGTAATCAGAGCACCAATTTAAATGGATTAAAACGTGCTCTTAGCGGGTGATTTACTAGTGCGAACAATTAGCGGGTGCAATTCTGTACTGTTCAAGAGAATGAAAAGTATCTATATACAGTAGCCTTAACGGAGAGATCTCCAAATTCTATCCACGAATTGAGTACAGGAGGCTATGAATGCCCGTCTGGATTTGCAGTTTCTACGAGACAGAGCACATGACAAAGCTAATCACATAACAAGCAACTAAGCACGGAACTTTACAATATATCTATCGGTATATAGTATGTATGGCTATATCAAATAATATCAAAAATACTGTTATTGTGTGCATAATTTTAATCCCTGCGAAGTACAGAGAAGAGCAGCGAAGTGCAGGTAGAAAGAGAGGCAGTAGAAATTCCCTACACGTATTATTAACTTGGGTTCACTTCCAAGAATGAACCAAACATGCCGCAGTCATCATAATTAGGGTTATACATCGGTTGACGTAGGTTAGAAAAAAACCTCATTACTTTTAAATGAGCAATTTGCTAACCCATAATTCATCACATCCCTCAGAATTCCTTTACTCCTAATAAGCTGTTCTTACCACCTGCAAAACCTCCCGCTAATTTCCTCCTTGAGTTTTCTCTCCTCACCTACCATACAAAGCACTTCCTCGATCTGTGCCAAGCACACTTTCTCAAGTACACTGATTGAATGCATGTTAAATTGGTGTTATTTGTAGGAAATTGAAACAATGCGTAGCATAGACACCATCAGAGACGCCAATGATCAAGGCATAAAATGAAAAACTGTCGTCCAGCGAGGAATACCGGCAGTTTTGGCGGCGCAGAATAACAGCAACTCATCAGCACCATTGAACACGTCAGGTGGCGATAAACCGGCGACCTTCCCCGCATTTTCCTATCATTTTATTCTTATGCCAGCAACGGAGATGCAAGAGGTCGATCAAGTAAGACTCCGACTTGCGAGTGCCTTCAGAAGGACAGGAACACTAATTCACGTCGTGCTTTCTATTAAGCACACGTAGTAATTATGGCCCTTTTGTGTGCTGACAAAAAACCTCAATCTCTATAATGAATTCTCTTCAAGGCCCGAAGCATTTGAAGCGCTCAATTTCTGAAAAAAATTGACGAAGGAACCTTTTCTTTTCTCCCTCTTGATATCATCTCCATGCTATATTTCGTGCGCTTACCTTTCACGTCTATATAAAAGGAGGGCGAGGCTACTTAACAGAATAGCGAAGTAATCCGCATAAAAAGTACGATTAAGGCTTATTTTTGTGGAACAGTATCAATCTACATGAAACATACTTCTGATATTCCGCATTATATACTTTATAGAAAACGAAAGTTTATGTAATTGAATGGACAAGTTTTCGTCCTTACTATTGTAGTTTTTAAACCTCGATCGATATTTAAGAGTTAAGTGAAGAGTCTAGCTTTCGTGGGAATTTTACATCTATTTCATGGCATTTTTTTCAGCCTGTATGACAGTCATCGAACTTATCTAATCTCGAACCATATGCTGTCATAGGATTCAAACACACGGGTTATAGCTTCGTTGCCTCCTTGAATTCCTCTGTTTTTCCTTCCGTTGCTATCCCCGATGGACCGCTGGGGCAAAACATCAAGTTATCCAAAATGCCTGGATCGGAGCCCCCAGTTACCCGGAGGCAACCGTCTAGGCTCAGCTTGTTTGAGAAATTCAGGACTGGTGTCTTTCTGAGTGCCTGAGTAACACCCAATGCCACACGCCAATGCGGCGGCTCTCAGGGTAGTATGTAGATGTAGATTATCCGACAATTACTTCGCATAAGTGCTCTAGGATACCACGCCTGACCATTCAAATACAGAAACTATTATGCAATTATACAGATTTGAAACTCTG
The DNA here is from genome assembly GCA_963169105.1 of Ceriagrion tenellum. Classification (NCBI taxonomy): domain Eukaryota; kingdom Metazoa; phylum Arthropoda; class Insecta; order Odonata; family Coenagrionidae; genus Ceriagrion; species Ceriagrion tenellum. The sequence goes on along the minus strand of OY720639.1, from coordinate 101,226,485 downwards.
TTATTATCTGAATAGTCGTTCTCATATGCGTGCATATAGAATTTTGTTGTACTATAATATCATAAAAATTGGATAACGAGTGAAGTGGACAATTTCAACTCAATGCCGACCTTAGACCATTCTCGCTTGCTGCAGTCATTTTCCGCTCTGAATTTTCTTAATGATACGGTATCGATGTGTCTTTATTTTAATACTGGTTTAGACAAATATCGAAAATATTATCCAAATTCATCATATGCATCTCGCACGACACTCATGCAAGTATGATTTTGGTTAAATCAAACACACCACTAAGAATTTAGAACTTTTTTCTGTGTAAATATATTGATCTTTTATCACCCCTCCAGGAAGTAAAGGGGATCGGGTTGGTGTGGTGGCTAGAGTACTCGCCTACCAGGGTCGGCCGGGAGGCCAGGGTTCAAATCCCTGCAGATGAGGAAAAAATTTTATTAGGAAACCCGAACCCTTCTTGAGTGTCTTGTGGAGGACACTTCAAGTACAGTACTCCGTCTGTCGGATGAGACGTTAAACCGTGGTCCCCTTGGCGCCTTTCGTTAAGAGCAGGCTAATGCCGACGCCGGGTTTCTATCCACCCTTCCTCCCTTACCTATCCCCTATGGCGCAAATGACCTTAGCCGTCGGTCGCCTCCCCAAAATCCAATCCAGTCCAGGTGGTAAATGGGTCACTTGAAATTTATAGAAAGGCATTCACTCAATCCTTATCAGACCCTAATCATTGAAGAAATCTACTGGATTAAAAGAAGGCTTTCTATCTGCAACAATCCAACATTTTCAAAGTATAAAATCAATGCAAGGTTAGTTTGCGGTAAATTTTTATAGACCTTACCGAAAGACATTTCTTGCAATGGTGGAGGGCATCAGATCACATTTTACTGCGCAGTTACGTCAAACAGGTGGACTGTTACAGTTCATGACTATTCATGCGAGACTACTTATCATTAATGTGTTTTAATTTTTTAATTATCGATAATTCTCTCTCCCCCCTCTCTCTTACACACAATGCCTCTCTTTCGACAATGTCCTCAGTCTTTAGCCAATCATATGAATTAATTAATTAATATGAATTTACTATAACATCATAAAAACTGGTTAACGAGTGAAATGGACTGTTTCAACACATTGTCGACCTTAGACCATTCTCGCTTGCTCTAGTCATTTTCCGCTGTGAATTTTGTTTATGATAGCGTTTCGATGTGTCTCTGATTTTTAATTTAACTTTTGATACTTTTCATTTTTGTGTATTTTATTGATTTTATCGTGGAGTATACTTGTGTAGCTGCATGACACTGTTTTAGGGGCACATCCATGGAACTTTTTCTCTATGAATGTGGTTTGCTGAAAGTTCCTGTCTTTTATACACCATTTGATCCCTGTAAACAGAGGAGGCGCAATTCTCGACTTGTATCGCTAGAACCCCGTTTTACTCTCTGCAATTTTATTTACGAGTTTTTAAATGTCAACCAATTACTCGACGCGTGGTTATACGTCAAAAGCAAACAAGTACACAAAGCTAAGAGACTATTTTCCGGTTGGGATGCTACAGGTAATTTATTCCGATACCTAAAACGGACCAGTATTTACTAAGTTTATGTGCTTGGACGTTGGTAATTACGCGGTGGACAGCATAGCAACGCATAACTTCGTCCCACTCGTCGGAGCTGATGGAATGAAAACGATTCCGCATGTCCCGGAAAACCTAAGAAAATTGCGTGTGCTTCTCACAGCCTCAAAGCTTCTCTTTGTGGTCACTGGTGTTGCACGGTGATCATTAGTGGGCAGTCATTACGTAACTAAGGGGCGTGCGAAACAGTCTTTGCCAGCCACAAGCAGAATGAGGTTCTGCTCGCGCGTACTAAAGTCACCTTCCATTATCCGAGTAGCGTTGTAATTCATTTCTGTTACTCGGGATCTTGGCTATATTCTAACGCCATTAACTGTGTATTAGATTTTAAATGTACGCGTTAGAGATATTGACAAGCTGAAAAAGATAAATCTCATATTTTCGGGATTTGTCCTCACGTAAGAAGGTTTCAAACGGATTACAGGTACTACGTATTCTATTCACTTGTCAAAAAGCTAAAAATAATTATCGTTGCGTGTTTAACATCTTTAATCTTCTCCGCTTGGCACCATCTTTGGGTTAGGCTTCCTTCCAGCTCCAAGCTTTACTTTTTTTGACTTAGAAAAATGGCTTCTACCGCCTCACACAGGCCAAATTGAGAGCGAGTGTCAAATTGTTGTTCCAAAATACCCCCACTGAGCTTTGGCAGAACCAAAATATTTGGCACAAAAATGATGGACTAAAAATTATTCCTCCGAAGCTCGTTCGTATAAGTTTTTTTTCTCCTGCTTGCCTTGGAGCCACATCCGGCCATCGAATCTTGATTTATTTGACTTCCAATACGAAACCTTTCTCTTTCTCTTAGTTTGTGGCTTTGACATTGTGATTATTGTGGTATAAATCGCCATTCGTAGCGAATCAAGCCAACTATATGCACCTTAACTAGTAATTCATGGTGTGATAGTGTGACCGTACTTTTGCGTTGGGTCTATTTTTGGGTTTGTGATTTTGATTCACTTAACCTGCAGTTCAGCTATAATGATACCAGCATTTCATTTGTAGTTGGAGCAATAATGTCGCAAGTAATATTAAGTGGGGTGGACAAGGTTCGGAGATATCAGTGTGGGAAGCTGCTAATAGAAAACTGCTGTCATGTTCACAGTTTCCTAAGAAATAAATTTTAAACCCCTGTTACGCCCTTCGCTCCTTTCTCTTTTTATATCTCTGGAAAGGCGAATTTTATTATCTTTTTATTTATTTTATTTCATCTTCACTACCCCGAATACAGCGCATTTGGCCAATTTATATCGGGTGAATGGCAAAAACAACATACGAACACAAGCACCCATGCAAAGTGGTGATAATTCCACCCAGGCGGGATTCGAACCCGCGACCCTCGGTTTAGCAGGAGAGATTTTACCCCGCCGCAACCGGAGCCAGCTCCACGTTAGAAAAAGAGCTAGAAGAGTAAAAGAGTTAGAAGAAGAAAATTCTCCCCACAAAAACTCCCTAAATAGAATAAAAAGAGCTCCCTTAAATTAATATTGTAGAAAAGTGTTTAAAATTAAACTTTTGTTCACAGTTCTTGTCTGCCTTAAATTTTGGCTCTTACGTATCTTTACTGACGACGCGCTTCGTTAATTTGGGGGAAAATAGGAACCCTCATTTGAACCAAATTCATGCCTGCTAATGAAATGTTGATTTACGCAGAGGATAACTAACGAGTGGTCTAATTTCAGGGGATCATAAATAAACTAGCTTACTGACCATTTGAATTCAGAGAAATTTACCGTTGGTCTTCACGTGGAATACGAGTAACTTACTCAAGTCTCTTGAGTATAAAGATGGAAGTGCATGAATCGGCGAAGAGTATATCACTGGTTTAATTAGTCGATTTTTAAATGTCAAAATGCGGTCTGTGTGGCGTTGGTCACTTTGAGAATTTCTTTCTTCGGCCTCGCTTCAGTTTTGGTCCAAGGGATGGTCAAAATTAGAAGCGACGTTTATTCACGTCGAAGAAGTGTAATGAGTTCGCCCGAGCCAAGTATAAATTAGTCGATTACCAAGCCCCGAGGTTTAAACCTGGATCCTTTCTGCGTAACTTGCCTCTATGAATAGCTGAATGGGAACATTGACACGGATTTCACTTCCCGAAGAAAATGATTTACTGATACCATGAATGTGAGCATTTCCGATACTCGCTACGCGTCTTGGAAAAAGTGGAATTCGGATGAAGTCTAGAACTGAGCTGGCTAGATGGCTGGAATGCGGGCTTCCTACTCGATGCCTTGGGTTTGAATCCTAGGAATACTGAATCTTGGGAAGTCATGAGATGAATAACGGGTGCCAAACTTATGTTAGGAAGATTCCTGCGGTATTGAGGGGAATTTATGCATGGTGCAGAAATGAAAAATTTGCAATTATCCACAGAAATAAATTTTGCTGTGACCTAGGTTTCGATGTTTTTCGAGTTTTTACCTGCTGATGATGTAAAAACATCGAAATCTAGGTTTCAGGAAAATTGGTTTCTGTAAATTATTGCAAATTTTTCATTTATTCATTATGTTAGGAGCGCTCGAAGAGTACTTCTTCGTCCGTCGGATGGGTCATTAAACTGTAGACTCCTTTGTCAAGAGAATCAACGCTTGGTTTCTCTCCACCCTTCTTCCACCCCTTCCTCGTAATCTTTTCCTAACCTATCTACACACCCATTTTTAACGGTGTGAGTTCTTCCCACGTTAGTTAAGGAACTTATGTAGCCATTTAGGGCACTCAGTGATGAAAATTCGAACGTATGTCGTGAAAAAAAGACTTCAAGGTGGATAGAACATTAGGATGGAGTAAGTAAATGCATTTTGGCACAGATTTAATCTTAAGAATCACAAATAGCCCACGAAGAGAATCTAGTTCATTTTGCCCTTGCATGTTCAATGAGAAAACACTGCGATGTTTTACTGTGTACTGCTGTTTCTCAGAAAGTAACCTATCTCTTGAATTGTGAAAAAAAAGCTGCAACTTAGTAATTCCACATAAACTTTATTAACGACCTAGGTTTCGATTTATGAAGTCGTCATCAAGTGTTCCACAGAGTTTCGCCTGTTCCACAGTTTCGCCTGACACTACCAGTTCCATAGAGTTTCGCCTCAAAAGTTACACAGTGTTTCGCCTGACACTATCAGTCTATCTCTTTAAGTAACTTCCCCTTGTTAAAGGATTACATGCATTCAAGTGGCTTGTTTTCCATGAATATAATCCCTTTTCAAACAACCAAAACTCATATGACGCGTTGATTGCTTCGTTTTACCATTTTATCAGCTTGTTTTGCCGATGAATTCTCAAGGAGATGCCTTCAAAGAGATTGTAATGGTGCTCTTAAATCATGGCGCACTTGAGAACGACGGAAATAGTCGCAAATCTTCAGGTAAGACCATCCTACAGATGAACCAAAGGAGAAGATTCGAGGAGGAATGAAAGAAGCTTTCGCTAAGAGGGCGTCAATCGACGATAAATTTAGCCCACTCGCCTCGGATAATGATTCCCGAAGTGGGTTCCTCCACCCTTCCGAAAATACTCATCCGTTCCCACCTCCACTGTCGATGACGGCTAAAAAGGGATATTCAACTGGTGGGAAACCTCTTGAATCCCTCATTAAAATCTTCTTGAAGCAACCCTCACGTTGATGCGATCTGGGGGAAGATTTCGGAACGTTGATGAGTGGATAATTTTTAATTATGGGAGCCTGAGATACGGACGCTGACGGACGGTTTCATTGCAGCAGGGAGAGGCTGAAATAAGAGTTTTATCTGCGTAGGATGGACCACTTGATTCCCCTAAAAAACCCTGGAAAGTACCCTTAAAATCGAAGAATTTTATCTTATTCTTCATTAAAATAAAATTATTTCTGAGCCAATGCCCCTCGGCTAAGCTAATTGCAAAATCCAAAAGGCATTGACCTCAAGTTTCTTGGATTTGGACTCACCATTAAACGATCACCCCTCTTCGCAATGGAATGATTACATTATAATTCTATTGCGCCACTGCTGTTGTTAACGATAGGGCCAACATTTTACTGAAAAGTTATTGTTGAAAAAAGATTGTTATCGTCACTGTCCAAACCATTTACATTTGAAGTGAAGCACTTCTTATCATGTTATCTATGGATCGGCCTCACAAGTTCTTCCCTGAGAACGTTCTTTTTCTACGAAAAATTGTTTTAATTGTAGGCTGTGTCTCGGAGGTCAATGTGATTGGTCTCCAAAGACATCTATTCAGTTCTTCTTTTCTCTCTCCTCGACTATTTTCCGTAGGGTTTCCTTTGGGCCCAAAGAGTTGTGGATTGAGTATCCAGTGATACTGCTTGAGTTGAGAATAAAAACATGGAAGATATGATAATCCCTGAAATTAAAGTTAAATGAAATTGTGGGAAGAGGAAAGAAAAATAAATCAGGAAGAAAAATGAAGCGAAAAAAGGACTGTGATTTATCGTTTTTGTGTATCGTTCTGTTTATGTCGTGAATGTTGCATGTTAAAAAAGTTTTGAGTAAATTTCTTCGACTGTTGAACCCTATGATTTGTTCACAGTCTTCGGACCGAGTAATATACTGTGGGACTAAAATTGCCTATAATCCCATAATAATTCCCGTCTCAGCCTATAGTTCATACGATCTTAAGTTTTCCATTAAGTTTTGTCCTTGACCTCCATAAGGCTAATATCTTAATCCTTCACAGAGCTCTGTAAATCTTTCCGTTCGTTATCAGGAATTTTCAACCAAGTGCGTGGCCTCTTTTCTTATTGGTTTAGTTCGTCAGAAATGGCGAGGGAAGCACCCAAAGTCATGCACCGCTCGCGTCACCCGTTGATGCATTCCATCGTTATCTCGAATCCGACTTCAGAGTTAACACACTTCTCTTTCGTACCTTTCCTTGCTTGATCTAGTCTCTTATTAGTATACAGTGGTAGAAACTTACTTCTGATAGTATTCTTCTTCCATTGTTTTCCTTCCTAGTTACAACGGCAGCTATGACTCATCACTATATTTTGTCTACTGACATTGACATCACTATACTTCCTTTCCCGCTGAAGAGGTTTATGTGAGATTAATGCCAATACCAGTGCCTTTAGACAGTTTGAGAGAGATAGAACCCTAGTCATGATGGAGACCATATCCGAATGATACGCTTTATTTTTAGCAGCTGTTGAAAGCGGGAATCAAATATTGCAATATTAACGGTGCTATAATATGCTTTTATATGACTAAAATTTTGAGTAATCAAAAATATGTACATAAATATTTAATTTGACTCATTTTTTCACGCGGTAATTTTTAAACACCTTCACAACGGAAGGTTTTTTGCGATTTTACCGTGTCTATATGATTAATTTTCAAAAAAATGTTGAGAAAACATACGAACTATTCGCTTTTAATTTTTTGACGCGATCTAGGCGTTAGAAATTCCTCATTTTATAAATCGGGGCTCACTATAGTGATACACGTACCATTTACCATGTAAAAGGGCCGGTATTTTTCGTCAAAAACCTCGGATAGTAGTTCGGTAAGGAGCTGATATTTTGATATCATTGGAAGGGTGAGATTTTTTTCATAAAATGAGACCAAATTCATTGATTTCTAGGTGAAATGATATTACGCTTGAACTACCTTAAGGACTTTTGACGAGGAACTTAATTGCACAGTCTGACGTAGAGAAATTGCGTGGGCGCGGGCACAGAATCAAGGCAGGAGCTATTTTCCTGTCTCATTTGTTCATGCATTCGCGCAGTCATTCTCGCCAGTCCCTGCTGTACTCGACGAAATTTTCACTGCTCCTCGCCATCCGTACACCAGATTGTGAAGTGAAGTGCCTCGTATAAATTGGCTTTATGAACGAGCCTCGAAATCACTCCCGAGGTTTATTTTCCGGAGGCTTTGCGTCTCGTGTTTGTTCAATATAGAGACCGAAGCTGAGCGATTTCCAACCTTTTTCTTTCTCTCAAACAATCAGAGATAACCTTTGCAAACTTGGGAATTTGGTGGAAAGGTAATTGTGCGTGATTAGTTACTCAGATTTATCCTGTAGCGGCAATTTTGATCGTTTTTCTCATTTTTATTCGCGATTAGTTCACACCGTCTCCTGGAAATATATGGAAACGTACGTTAATTATATTCAGGAAATATGTAATGATGTATAAGATGTTCCAAAATTTACCAATAAATAGCCTCTGTTTGTAGCAGGTTGGTGTATATTTATTTAGCTCAAGTATGGCTTTTATCTCTTCCAATTATAGTCAGTATCTTAATTTTTTTACCTGCAAAAGTGTATTTTCGAACAAAAAGAGTCATCACAGTGGCATGCCAATTGTTTCCGACATAAACCCATTCAGTTTTTCTCTGCCGAGTTGTGAACCAAGTTGATGGAGTATAATCCAAGCAAAATCACTCGGAAACGGCACTTTTATCTCTACTAGTAGTTTTTATTTCTATTATGTAATTGTATCGGTTGAAAACTAAATCTACTTGTTTTCTTGCAGGAACTATTTCCGAATTGTATCGGGAGAAATAGTCGGATTACTTTCCTTCCTTTTAAAAAATACCTATTGAAGTGATGAATTGGTCATTTAGTCAATAGAGGTGAAGTCAACGCTGCGCCAAAGGATGATAATCCTGGTAACGTACCCAACTCCAAAACACTTTGCATATTTTTTTCATTTTTTATTTGTATAATGACTGAATTATCTGGTATATTTGCCTATTTGATGATGTGCATAACGGAAGAGTTACGGTAAACAGCCGTGTTACTGAATCCAAATGACTTTGACTAATGCCTTATGATGTAGTAACGTTGACGCTTGATGTAATGACGTTGCTCTACAATCAGCGATCGTACTGACCTCTTAACCTCAGAGCTCATACTTTAATTGCACCTTATTCGATGTACAACTGGGTATTAATTTAACCTAATAAGGCAACAAAATTTTGTGCACCCATTTAGTTCTCAAGACACTGGGGATTATTAAATGGCTAAAAAGGCATGTGGGCTAATGCTCCTCCTCGGTAGACTAATAAAAACTATTGGCGCGGACGAAAGGGAAGTTTGCAACTTGACTAAGGAAGCAGCTACAGTTCCTTGATGACAGTAAATTCGCGGCCTCTTACATTCACAAAGATGAAGCGAAGATATATATTTCGACTCAAAGCTTCCATTGAATTGCTGATCGCGTTACTCAATGAAGAGTAAATCACTGCGCGTGGCCGAGAACAAAGGTGGCTAATTTGGTTAATTTTTTAAGTGATGGAAGTAAGAAGGTAAAATTATAATGTCATCGAAATATCGCAGTGTAGTTTTTCAAGACATAGTGTGAAAATAAAATGGCTGAAAAGAACTTGGGTGCATAATAATGCTCTTAAAGCTGTGCGTACCATGTGGAAAAAAACTATTTGCAAGGCTAATGACGGTTAAGGAGAGTTTAACGTTTAAAGCACTGGCATGCAGCATGTGATTTTCCATTCACAGCAATCCATTGAATTGGTAATCATAGCAGCTCAATGAATACGTAATCCCTGCCCATGACCGCGAACGGAGGTGGCATTTATCGTTATTTTTTGTCGGTCTTTGGCCTGATTTCGCTTGCACCGGTAACTAAAATGGAAGAACGGTAGCCTAAATTATTAGAGAACGATTGTTAAGAAGGAATGCAGATACATGAAATCGTCCCGACCTCGTCTTCAGCACTTTCTAAAGTCTATCTGATTTTCGTTGTATCGGTATCACGATGTGAATGGTGTGAATTCTAATGTTGCGAGCCTGTCTTAACTTCACATGAGCTGAATCTCTTGCGCTTTAGGTAGTTTGTGCGAGGTAATTTCCTAGTCATAATGAAGGCCGTGTTCGAATTATATGTTTGAATTTCACCAGCTCTAGGAAGCATAAATTAAATATTTACAATTAATGGTGCTATATTATACTTCTACTTCACTGAAGTTCTAATAAATTAAATTAAATATCTCTCAAGTCTTTAACTTGAACCAGTTTTTGGCTCGTTTTTTTCGCGAAGTACGTTTGAAACTCCTTCACAACGGAAGGTTTTTTGTGATTTTGAAAAATTTACTGCGGTGACAATATGATTCGTTTTCAAAAAAGGTTGAGAAAACATATGAACTACACGCTGATAGTTATTTTTGACTACCTTTAAGTGCTCTAACTTCCTCAACTTTTTATTATAGTCTCTCTGGAGTGCACACACGTACCATTTCCCATGTAAAAGGATTTGTATTTTTCTTCAATTATCTCGGAAAGTAGTTCAGTAAGGGGCTAATATTTTGGTATCTTAGGAAGGGTGAGATATTTTTCATTAAAATGAGGCTGAATTCATTGATTAATCGGTGAAATGACATTTCGCTCAAACTGCCCTTCCCAGCGCGACTGTTCCGAGTCCTGCGCTCACCAATGACATGTCTTGACAAGAAAAAAGATGATGAGGTACAAAATGTTGTTTTTAGCAGACATGTTGAAAACTTTGCAGCGCCATTACCATAAATGTATTTTTACTTTAACGCCAGCATTAATTTGAAAAATTACATATAAAAAGTTGGCTAATCAAACGTAAAAATATTATTTAAATGTACCTTAAGTTTTATTGACAATGTATCCTTTGTGAAAATTCACTTCATGCGTCCTTTCATTTTACTAACACGCGGAAAAAGAATGAATGTCAGACAAGTATTTATTTTCCCTATTCTCGCATGTTGCATCCTGCGATTTCAAGTTCCACTCGCGAATAAAGTAGTAGAGACGCTTAGGATTTTATTGCTAATATGAAATAGGGTATACACTTTTCGTAGTTAGAAGCTATTTGATTTTAAAGTTGAAAGTTGTAAAATTATTAACATTTCGGGGTTGAAATGGTGCATATATTTCATGGTGAAGGTAAAAATAACAGATGTTGCAGTCTTCCTCCATCAATTAGTAAATTTCATGATTAGTTTCGTCGTACTACGTTATTATCGCGTATTATCACATGAAAATGACGCAGAACGTTGAAACTAGTCGTGAAATAAACTTAATACCTGATAAAAACACATGTTCATTTATTACCTTTGATATGTAGTCGCTTGAGTGCCCTAACGCTCTTATTGGTTACACTGGCTGTGATGGAAGCTTAACCCTTTCATTCCTGGTGTACTGTGTACTATGCATAACATGTGCTGCTTAATTTGGGCGAAGTGTACTCAAAATTCACAATATATTTTGTTAAAAGTGTAACATTCATCTGTGCATAAACAGAGGGTACGATTTATTTAGCAAATTTCCACTATTGTTTACAAATTCAAGCTATGAAACAATATCATATTGCTCAGAAACTGCAGCCTATATGTACCACTAGAATGACCACCAATAATTCATTTATTTATAGATGTATAATTGACAAAGTATTTATAAATGCATAATTCAAAAATTATGTGGGTGAATAAAATCTTTTCGACGAACAAATATTCTGTTAAATCGAGCATGATTATTTCATTTTGATGCATTTTGTTTCCATCTTCAAGTGTGCAAAAAATACAAAACGTGTTATTGCATGTACAGTATGCTGTACCCCTCTAACTTGGTTATTTACGATCAAATATGTGTCAAATTTTCTGTAAATCTTACAAAGAGACCTTATGACTCAAATGTGAAAAAATATTTTAAAAATGGCATTCCCAATGGAATAATTCAGGTCTGAAGGGGTTGAAACGCAAATTTCTTATTCAGTCGAAATTCACGAGGCTTAACTTCGAATTTGTAATCTATGACGGTTTCTCCAGCGCAGCAAACGTTTTTCGCCCATTATGCATTTACTCACTAGAAAGCTACGGTTGCAGTTGGAGTGGGTCAGTGTTTCCAATTGTAAGAGGAACATGTGCAAGGTCACACAACAGCTGTGATGCGAGTCATTGACTCCGGCTGAGAAAAGAGAAAATGCCTCGAGTTCTTCAGTTTGAAATTTCAGTCGACTTTTATTTGCTAGATGTCCTTGTTTTTTGAAGACCTGAATGAAACGGTTGAGGCTAAGTATTATTCTCGGGCTTCCAGTCCATGAAAAAATAATAATTTTGGTATTTTCTCGATAGTAATGTGGTTTTTTGTAATTATATGTTGCTAATAATATTCTTAACGCCTTGTGTTCTTCAGTTTTAAATTTCATTCGCCTTTTCCTCGTTAGATGTCCTTGTTTTTTTAAGTCCTGAATGAACCGCCTGTAGCAAAGTATCATTCACGTGTGTCCAGTTCGTGTAATAATAATGATTTTGGTATTTTATCGAGACTAAAGTGGTTTTTTTGAGATAATAGGTTGATAATAATATTCTTAAAGCCCATTTTCGGTTGACTTTGATTAAGTAAAGTAATTTTACGGCAATCAACAATTTTTGGCTGTTTGCTGAACTTGGGTTTCTTTTCATGTGCTACGTCAATGCCAGAATTCCACAGAAAATTTCAATATTCTTTTGGAATCGAATATCAATTTCCAATAAATGACTGGCATTTAATTTTACAAGTGTAAAACATCTCTCAACCAAGTGAAACATACTCAGGAGTGTTAGAGTAGGATGGATTGCTCGAAACAATCAACGTGTGAGGTTCGCTGAATGATTTAGCTATATGGAGGAAATATTTGAAATGGAGGCAGTTGTTATAGTCCTTTCATTGAAATATAAAACACTGTCTCTGGCGTTACTCGGTGGAACTCCGTCATAATGAATGAGGAACAAGTACTTGGTTATGATTCCACACTTTATTAATGGCAACACGACCTAGGTTTCGGTATATCATGCCATCATCAGGTTCCTTTCCTATCGTTGTTATCGTTATCCAAAACGCTAATCGCTCCAGAAGAGCAATGATTGCAGATCGTAGCTCCAGAAGCATCTTCGCACGCGGTGCCGAAAACCGTCGCTCTTTCACGCATTCGTCTTGCAAGTTTGAAATGCCAGAGTTCGGTTTCATTGCGAAGCGAGGAAGTTTGACTGGTGCTTACTCATGCCTGTAGCGCCCGAGATTTTTATCCCGACGCGTAAACTATAATCGAACAGGTGAACGGCGATCTTTCTTTCGCTTTTGGGTCGTTCCGCGTGAGCCAAACATTCGTTAAATTTCCACGCAGCTTCTCGGAGGAAGGAAAGTTCAAAAGGATCTCGGCAAACCCGTCGTGGAGTGAAGAGGAGGGCGTCCACCTCGAACCATTTCCTGTCGGGCTGAGATTGGTGCCCTAGTAAACTCCTTTTGAGTGCCGTACGAGAAGTTTTCAGAAGTATTCTGAATGTTTTACGCAGTTGAATCAATTTGAATAACGTCCGGTTTATAAATAGTTTCTGAAACCTAAAAACGTACGCCGCAATATTCAACCTTCTTCGTGGACCGAAAGCGCACCTTTACCGAACTATTTCTACATCTACATGCACATACTACCCTGCAAGCCACCGCATGGGCGTGTGACAGTAAAAATTAGGTCACCAGCCGTATAAAGATGTAACGTTTTGGGAGTGGAAATGGTGACATCTATTATGGGATTGTATCTAGAGGAGCTCACTTTTATTGTGGTCGCTTATTGTGCACAGAAATAACGAGTTTCGGCAGTGTATCTCTCTTATTTTATCGCTTCTCTCAGACCTAGGGATGTAGTAGGGCTTCATGATAATATTCTCTGTGGCGCTCTGAAACACACCAGTGCTGAATTTCACAAGCAACCTAAGCCTAGCGTGTTACCTCCCGAGTCTCTAGGGGCTCTCTCCTCAATCCCTCGAAAAGTTGTGAGACACTATATGTTCGCTCGTAGCAGTTTTTAACAAAGCGTGCTTCTTTTCTTTGCATTTTATAATTTTTTTGGTTAAATCTTTATGGCCAGCGTCCCAAATGTTCGTGGCGAATACGATGTGTGCCCTAACCAGAGCAAAGTAGTATCTCTCTTTGACTTTTTCATCCAAGGACCTTCCTATTATACGCTTAACAAAACCTATTTTTTTTATTTTTACTGTGCCGCATGTGTTTTTTATGTGTGTGTTTCCCACGGTATACCAAAACTTAAGGTAATTACAAGATATTTTACGGTATCTGAAGATGAAGTTTGCTCCACCCACAGTATAGGTATGGCATCTGTGTTTAGTTGGGAAAAGAAATTTACGTACACAAAAATAATGATTTATTCACGATTAAAATAGCGGTTTTACACACTTTTTATAATACTGGGGTTTTCGTAGAGGATTTCTGTTGTTCGTTACTCCAAACTCATAAAGTTGTGATGCCAAATATTTTCATTTATCCGTCCTATTTTCCTCACAAAATGTTTTCCAGTGGGAACCAGAGCAGGTCAGTTACGTAATCACAGCAAAAAAATCATCGTATGCCCGGTTCGTCATCTGCAATATTCGGTTTATTGGCCTCGAACGGCTCGAACACCCCACATCTCCCAGACAACCCCTCGGTGATTTATTCCCGCCTTTGGTGTCCATTGACTCTGTCCAATCAACATTAATCTGGAGCAACGTAATTGAGTTGGTTTTCGTGCGCCAACATAAAAACACAGACACAGTAAATGGATGGCAGTTGGTGATATATTTTATGATAAGTTAACTAACTAAAAGGAAGAAACGATTCGAGGAGGGGGGCTTTCTCGAGGGAAGTATTCAAGAAAGGATTATTTCAACCTCAAATATGGATGTTAGCGTCATAAGGCTCGAATATTTGGTGATTGCAACCTTATGGCGCTACCGTGGACATCGTACCATATTGGGGGAGCCGTATATGGGAACATATTAAGACATGTATAAATGCTTAATGATGATCTTTAAATGGTTAAGTCTTTGAGTTAACTGCCTCAAAGTCCACCTAAATTTGGCGCCTATCGTATCAAATTATAGGAATTGACTTTTCTTCGAACGCCTTAGAAAGATGGAAGATAAATGTAGACCGGCGGCTTTTGCGAACGTGGAAGAGAATGGTGAAGGTAAGATTGGTAACGTAGAAGACGGCCGAGTAGGTATTCGAGATGGTAATATACAAAATTATTATAGTGGTGCTGATTTGGAGGTCAGAAAGGCATAAAAAGAGAGCGGAGGATGTTGTGTAAGGATACGAAATGTACAAGGGGGTAACAGGAGGGTAGAATGCCGTAGAATTAAGAAGGAAGTAAGCAGAGAATAGGAATTTTGATGGTGTGATAAGCGAAAGGAGATTTGACGGCCGAAAGTGACATTGAGGGGACATATTAAGATGTTCATATGAATGCTTAATGATGATAATTTAATGGTTAAGTCTTCGAATAAACTGTACAAAATCTGCCTAAATTTAGCACCTATTGCACCTAATTATAGGTAATGGCTATTATTCGAATGCCTGTGAAAGATGGAATGAATGATGGATCATTAAAAGGCGTGCGAATGCTGAAAAGATAGCCGTTGGCAGTATGTAGAGTATACCAAGGAATTAGTCCATGTAAGCGAAAATTACAGTGCACAAGAGTGTACTACTTCCCTTTTAATTGTACACATACGATACCTGAAATTAGGTGTGCTGGAATATGCTTGACATTGGGCTAGATGAAGTGGGTCAGGGTATATAAAAAGTGCATGGGGTAATGATGTAACAGGCATGGATATTTTCCGGGATGTCCTCCGCGTCGAGTCATCTTCGCACGACAGTTTTTCTGGCGTTTCAGCATGGGGTCTTAAGATTTGAAGTTACGTTGAAGAAGTAACGCCGGCAAATCTGTACGAAGATGAATCGACGTGGAGCATATCCCGGAAAATTATCCACGCCTACTCCACCACTCCGCGGAAGCCTTCATCAATATTTTAGGGGGTGTAATCTTTGGTATTTATTTGGTTCGAGTCTTAACCCTCAATAGACGAGTATGTCAAATTTGCTACGTTTCCACGTCATTGCCAGATCTGCTCCGTGAGACGTTTTTCCATTTACTTGCCGCACTAGACAGGATAGTAACACTATGGATTATAAGAATGGAAAGTTGCGCATTTTTTGGATTGTTTTCATGATTAAATAACCCCTTTAGCAACACCAATACTCTTAAGTATTTTTTTATCTTTTGCTTAAAATTCCGTTCATGGAGGGTTAACAACAGGAGGGCGTGCGTGACGCAATACACGAGTGTAACTGGAGCAAAAGAAGTGTTCAAGGGCGTTCGATCAGTATGAAGGAAACGAGTGAAGCAGAGTCAGCGTTACAGGCATATTGACGAGAATTTAATCTTTTTTTATCGTACCTACTCGTACAGGGAACGGAGCGAATGGATATTTAAGTATGATTCACATAAGCTCTTGCACGACATTTTCCGGCATGTGGACCGCTTCCTCCTCTCTTGTACTCTTTCATAACGCGTCCAGTTATTCGCATTTCGCTAAATAGACCAGCTTACCTCGGCCGATGCCCACCTCACGCAATTACTACCGTCAACACGGATGTTTACTCAATAGGTGAACTCTTATGCTGCGTCTACACGGACCACTTTAGTGAGAATTTAATTGCACCATTCACTTAAGTGCCCCGTGTAGACGCTCTCATCACTTAAGCGACGGGTCCACTTAAGTGGACTTCGGCAGGGCTGGGCTGTTTTCCAATATATTGGTTCCAATATCAATATTTTTTAAATATTGGGATTCCGAAATTACAATTTTGGAACGAAGAGTACCAATATTCTGCATTACCTTTGGTGGTCGGTATAACTAATATTTGTAATTGGAATACTGAATATTGGATTACCAATGTTAAAAGTTCAAGTATTGAATATTGGAACCCGGCGAGGAGGGTGGTCGGAGAGTGCCCTAATAATCTTTAATAACAGACGGCGCGCGTGGCACTCAGTGCAGCACTTCCTTTTCCACAATTATTCATAACAATAACTGGGGAAAAGAAGCTTACATTGATTATTAACAGACTTGTACATTGTTAATAAAGTCCCTTTTTCGAAGTAACCCCCCTCGATTCTTCTACACTTCTGCCACCGTTTTTTTGTTTTTTTTCCCATATTAATTTTACCTGTTAACATCGCTTGCCTGCTAAATTCAATATTTTCCAATATACCAATATTTCATTTTTTATTATTTCCAATATTACATTATGCCAATATATTCCAATATTCCATAGTCCAATACAGGTTATTGATATTGGTCCATTTTCAATATTTTCAGATATTGGATATTGGGATTGATATTGAGATTCAAATACCTCCCAGCCCTAGACTTGGGGATCCCTAATTGTGTGTGCTTGGGTGATATCGATTGTGTTGCATCGAGGTGGTCGAGGCCTCGTTATCGTTTGGTCGAGTAGTCTCGATAGTCATACGCATGATGCTTGTGTTTGCATTATTTGTATGAGAATTTGAGTATTTATGTACGTGATATCCTTCTCATTCATTAGTTTGTGCTGTTTTTCGTGTGTGAAAATCACAAAAATATACTCGTGCAATGCGAAGTTCTTTCCCTAAACACTAGCTGGGACTACGCTAGATTTAAGGGGGATTGGGCTAGTGTGATGGCTAGAGTACTGGTGAATCATACGGGCGGCCAGGGTTCAAATCCCTACAGAGGAAGCCTGGTCTCTACTTGAGTGTCTTGTGGTAGGCACTTCAAGTACAGTACTCCGCTGTCGGATGAGACGTCAAACCGTGGCCCCCTTGGCGACTTTCGTTAAGACCAGCTTAATGCCGACGCCGGGTTTCTACACGCCCTTCCTCCCTTACCTGTTCTCAATGGCGCAAATAACCTTAGCTGTCGGTCGCCTCCCCAAATATCCTTCCAGTAGAATAATGCCGACGCCGGGTTTCTACCCACCCTTACTCCCTTATCTGTCCCCAATGGCGCAAATAACCTTAGCAATCCGTCGCCTCGCAAAAATATCCATCCAGTAGATTTTATATCTGCGTTTAGACGTTCGTCTTCATTTAACTGCTGCGTTTAATTAAACTCTACTTAAGGTAGTTCGAGCGAGATGGTTTCCTAGTCATAATAGAGACCATATTCGAATTATACGTTTTTATTTCACCAGCTCTAGGACACATGAATTAAATTTTGCATTATTAATGGTGCAATAATATAGTTTTTCATGACAGAAATTGTAAGTAATTCAATGAAAATATCTAAATAAGTCTTTAACTTGACTCATTTTTTTCTCCTGGTGCGTTTGAAACTCCATCAAAACGGAAGGTTTATTGTGATCCCGAAGAATTTACTGCGGTGGCAATATTGATTAATATTAAAAAATAGTCAAGAAAACACACAAACTACACTTTGCTGATTTTTTACGCAATCTAAGTGTAGGAAATGCCTCATTTGTTAAATAAGGTCTCTCTGAAGTGCATACACGTACCATTTCCCATGTAAAAGGGCTAGTATTTTCTGGCAAATTCCCCGGAAAGTAATGTGGTAAGGGGTTGACTTTTTGATGACAATGGAAGGGTGATATATTTTTCTTTATAATGAGACCAAATTCATTGATTTCTAGATAAAATGACATTTCGCTCAAACTACCTCAAGTGCACGATACAAGGCATAAGACGCGTTGGGCTCATACAAAACTTCGAGGCGCTCGGAGAATGCGACGAAGCTCGACTTTACATCGGAGGTTATTCAACCGACTGATCGAACCTTGCACGTACGTACACACACACACACGATTTCTTTTTTTGATGTTTCACCTGAGGCCTTCAGTGGGCGGACCCAGCCAATCGCTTTCGCGGTACGAAAAAATTGACCCAACCCATATGTCTACACTTCATGCCCGCATATTTTCGCTTTCTCTTCCCTCCCCCTGTGGACGAATCGGTATGATTCGGTTGTTGCGACGATCTAAAATTGGTTCGCCCAGAGTCCTTCGACCCATTGGGAGGTGTGTTAGTTAACCGTTAATAAAAAAATAAAACTTTCGCCACCAGCGCGTGTTGTTACGCCATAACGCCATCGTGACTGTGCTGAGTCGCGTCTGTGATGATGTTTTAGCGTCAGAATGTATATACAACCGCGACGCGGCGCTTTAGTTTCCATAGTTCTCGCCAGGGTGGAGTTTTTTCGTCACCGTCGACTAAGCATTCTTATTTGAGTGGACGGAGAAAAAGAGAGTGATAAAAGACTCGCATAACTGCTGAGTAATCCCAAAATGCAGTGAAATTTGAAGACCAGTCCTTGTAAGTGGAGTTCTTGCGGAAGCAGTGGTCGTTTCCCAACGCTCTGTAACGCAATGCAGAAGCGTTCTGTTGTGTAGCTGCCGGAAGTTTCCCCGTTTAAAGAGACTGGTTTCTCGAAACATTCCTTCGTATAATTCAAATGGTGCTATTTCCTTAATATCAGTAAATTCTGGCTATAATAGGAAAGTAAGCAACTGGCTTTCTTCCTATCTAAGAATATAAACTTTCTCTCGTCGTCGCAGACTTAGGTCCAAGAGTAAGAACACCTTCATTGCGGAGTTAAATTAAACATTCGAGGAGACTATTTTTAAACGTCTTGGAAATAGCATTTTGAAATCCGATTTTTCCCGTAGATGGACTTTGAGTCTCGAGTTTCGTTGCTTGAATATTTTTAACTTTTATCCTAAATTTATCAGTCATATGTAAACGAGGAGGCAAAATTGTTCGAACCATGTCCATGTGGCTTCAGCATATTTGGCGAGCGACAACTAATCATGATCTAAGCATCTAATATCAGTCACGAGTAATTACTCAGTTGTCTCAGGCGTGACTTCATGGAATTCACTATACATTGTAAATGAAGTGACTTTTTTTCCTCATAAATTTTATATAAGACGACCCGGGTTTCGACGTGGCACGTCATCATCAGGTGACGATGACGTGCCTAGTCGATACCCGGGTCATCTCAAATAAAAGTTATCTGAAATAGCAAAGTTACTTCATTTACAACGAGTCATTACACTCTAGAGGCATTAAGTGGATCATAGTTTATTAATTTTTGCTCGGTCATTCCCTGTAAATAGGCTATAAAAAATTACGGTTAAAGAATAAACAAAAAGTTTTCTGGGCCGAGTAAAATTTTTATCTGCATATATTGCCTTTTATTTAACGCAGTATCCTCCACGGAATCTTCAAGATATACGTTCCCGTTCAATGAATGTATTTGTCAGTCGTAGCTTATATATTTTCCTCTTTTTAATTTTCATTCTTTTGCTGATGTGTTATATTTAGAATATGATTCAATCCGCTCATGGAAAACAAATTTTCTATGAAATGAGACCATTCTGAATCAATAGTGGAGGCCGGAAAAATTTCATCGACATTCTTAGGCCATTACTAGTATTTGAGGAGAGGATAAAATTCCTTTATCTGCAAAGCAAGCTAATCAGTATTAAAACCCTTTTAAGTTATGAACTTGTAAATCAATTTGGACAATTTTTACATCTAGTATCCGGGTTACGATTTCTTTTGTTCTACCCATGTTTCTGTTTCTTATTTATGTTTTCTAGCCATTAAAAGTATCCGGGTAACGATTTCTCTCGTTCTAAAACACGTGTTAAAATTCTTTCTGCGCTAAGGGAACGCAAACTTCTCATGTTCAACAAGTGTTTTACTAAAAATATACTCATGTTACAATTCTTCCTCCCCCAGGGAGCGCATACTCATGCTCTATTTTTTTTACTAAAAATAAACACACGTTACAATTCTTTCTGCGCGTAGGGGAACGAATGCTTGAGAGTCACTCCTCATGATTGATCCTCCCTATGACGCGCACTGCGTGGTGCTGGCATCCTGGTGTTTTTTCCGACGTCCCGAGTTAAATTTAGGAATAGACGTTTCCATCTTTCCATTTGTATCGCTCTTTTTTCGTCCCGAATGTGAAAGGTTAGGGGCCTGGTAAATGTTTGCTTCTTCCGGGCCATTCTATTTCTCAGTGAGGAAAACAAACAAGACGAACGGCAAACGTTGCTCGTTTGACTAGTTGTGTCCAAAGCAATTGGCACCGTGCTTTGGAAGCGCTTGGCGGGAGATATTAATCTTCGCGTTGAAGTCATAAACCTAGGTGCTGCGATGCTCAGAATATTGGCACGCAGTGCCGATGTACGCGTGTCGGAGCGATCGCAATAGGTTGCTCGTAAATAACACGACTTGCCTTAACTTAGCAGCGCTTGTGGATTGGTTAGGAACGGATAATGAAACCAGTTCTGAGGTAAACTATCATTCTGAAATGCTATTTGTGCTAGATATCACTTTGAATAAAACTGAATGAATTTAGGCATCATTATGGCGAAAAAGATCTTTCCATTGACACTAAAATATCACCTACTAACTGTACCCTTGGTTTTCGAGGTATTTTACAAAAAGTGCAATTCTTATTCCTCGGTTTACAGAACGATAATTGGCTCCAGAGAGTTTTTATTTAGATAGAAAGGAGGTTCTGACGAATAGATGGTGTCGGAAATTCAACGTTGTGTAGTAGGAATACCATAGAGAAAAGGAGAACAAGATGAATTGGACACACCCTGAGACACAATGGGTTTGTGAAGAACATAATTGAAGTCAAAATAGAGGGAAAAGTCCCTAGAGGAAGACCCAAGAATAAGTTCATTGACTAAATAAAGAGGAAAGTATGTAGGAAGAGATACCAAGGGGTAAGGGAACTAGCATTAGATAGGTAGGGATGGAGGGCTGCGGTCAACCAATCTTAGGTTTGAACAACCATTGATGATGAGTCCGTATGTCTTCTAAAAAAATTATAAAAATTAAGTTCTTATCCGCCGTAATACTTTGTACTGTGCCTCAATTAACATCTCTCCGACGATCTCATCGACCTAGGTTTAGACTCGCTGTGCCACTATTGGAGTATACAAAAATGCGATTGAATGATGATTTTCATTATATATATTTTTGGTGATGACGTATGTCGGCAAAGTGTGCCATTCACAAAGTTTAGAAGTTTTTGTTATTCCTTTAAAATGTTTGTGCAAATTTCGCGGAATATTTCTACATTTCGTAGCAGAACGAATATCTCGTCCGTTAAAATTTTGTGCCGGGTCCCCGTATTGCTCCTTCTGATTCATCTGTTATTTATTGCTCTCTTTGTTTAAGTTACATACATATTTGTTGCTCCCTGCATGAAGAATATATATTGCGGATTCCAACAGCCGTACTGCAATACTCACCTGAAAGGAGAGAAAAGTTTTAGTTAGTAAAGGCGTTAACATGTTGTCGTGAAGACACTGCTATTTTTCCAACTTACAACATAAATAAAATTTACCAATTTCAAAAACCTACGTTGGTTATATAGAAAAATATCAATATCACAGCGGCTCTACCATATGCGGAGCATTTTGGATGCGAAAAAAGATGACTTGGGATAATCCCAATTGCACATCTCTTGACTTTAAGGTGGGTTTAACCAACTGTTAAAATTTCTCTTGAAAGCAGAAAAGAGGTAGTTCTTATAATCTTAGAGGAAATAAGTGGAATTTTTTTCTTTATTTCCTCTTTTCTTTATTTATATTTAATAAAGCGGAACAGTACGAATTTCAAGCATTGTGACAGTCTTTTAAAACTGTATTATAGATGCGTAAAATATTTGATTAAATGGTAGAAGAATGGTAGTTTGTTCTTAGATAGATAGAAGATAGAGGCCCTCTGGCACAGAGAAAATTGAGCTCTTCAAACAAACTCGTACGATTTGCAAAGTGTGTTACTCACAAATCCTATCTTTACTAGTCTATCATCTAATGGCGTTAGAAACTACCATCAGACGAGTTATTAGGTCTGTTACCGTGAAAAAATATTTGCCCTCTTCCTGTCATTTATAACTCTAAAGGTGAGAGGACTTTTGCGGCTGTTGGTAGAGAAATATAACTTCCTTTGAAGCCAAAATTAAATGACGTGGGTTACTACTACGCTATATAACATAAGAAGCACTTTCGCGATTCTCAGTTGGTTATTTAATACATTTTTCGAATGGAATTGTACACATTTTAGGCTGATAGTATTAATTACGAGCGTGATGCGCCCGCTCCCAGCGGGCTTCCCCCGCTCTTTTCAATGCAGGTCCACAGAGGGATAGGCGCGTTTCTAATTTTAAAATGTAGAAAAAAAAGGCAGGGTCTTATGTACAAATTTAATTGGAATGTTCATGTACAAATTGAGGTCAGAGGACCTCTTTAAACACAACATTGGAAGTAATTACACTATCCTCTGTTAATACTTGTAAACACCAAGGTTAGACGCACATGATGACTCATACTTACGTATCAACAGGAGACTTGAATGTGGAATCAGCCGCATTTTGATAAAAGTTATTTAAAGAATGCGAGATATTGTTGCAAATGAACAAATGTATCAGTTTGTGCACCGTTAACGTCAGGAATATTTACCGGTTTACCTCTCGAACATTCCACCATAACCAAGACACGAAAACAAAGAAAAGAGGGTGCCAGAGAAAGAGAGACAGAAAATGGTTCGCCATAGACTGAGTACGTGTTGAGTCCAAGACCTTTCTGTGTTAACTTGAAATAATATGTTGAAAGCGCGTTATATTGCAAAAAATATAATGTTGAAAGCGCGTTATATTGCAAAAAATATAATAATATGTATCTGAAACTAAATTGGTATCAGTTAAATATCCTGAAATAAAGGTTTGCTCTGCACCATGGAGCAAGTGCGTGACGTCAAGATGGCGGATCGCCTCATCCCCTAAGAGAAATATCAAGGGCCATTTTTTTAAACCAATTTTAGGAAACAATAGCAATATTTAGGAAGTAAGATATGCCGTCGCATGTTCTCTGATAAATTCTGTGCATTTTGGTACCTCATTTGTAGAGTTTGGTTGCGTATAAGTTGAGAAAAAGGTATCTATACAGTAGAAATAATATAGGAGATTGATTATTGTATCTGCTACACTGAAGAAATTTGGAAATAGAAGTACACGCCGACACAAAAGAGGAATAACACTTCCGGATATTTTTGGCGGTTTAATGTTTTTCTCGATACGAGAATATTTATTGAATATCCAATCGTGCTTTCTTTATACAATCGATAATTATAAACTTAACAATGAGGATTTTTTTATCTTTCTTTAATACACATTTTTTTCTGCCTGCATTTTTCGCTCCTAAAACGCCTGGCGTTGTAACTTGTTGTGTGTGATAAGTTCTCGTCAAAGATACAAATTCTTCTTAGTAGCTGAACAAATTCGTGCCTTTTGATAGTCGTTTAGAGCCGTATCAAAGATGCGTGCCTCGAGATTTCATCTATAAAAGACTGTAAATTCCCCAGGCGGCAGAATCAACCCAAGCTGCAATTCCTTTAGTTACTGTTCCCTTTGTTTTTCGTTGTATTCCTCTCTTTTAGCTTTGTTTATTTTGTTTTGTTTCCTAGTTAATATTTACTTAAGATTCTTTATGAATGTATCACCTCAGGAATGACCCCTCTGAAGAATTTGTTTCTTCTCTATTGCTATAATGAAGCTACTGGAGTGGTGGCATTTTAACTGCTCCGTTTCTAGTTCGGTACTCGTTCATTAGAGCCATATAAAAATGAAATATGTTTTTCTGCAATTGGCAAGGTCCAGCAGTCATCAAACGCAGTCCTAGCTAACGAGGACGGCACCTTAACGACTGTTTTACCGGCAAAGCTCCCTGACAGATGTATTTTTTGCCCAGCTCAAACAGTCGCTATCAATTTATACTTGATTGGTTCCAACATTTTGATTTGAGAGTATTGAAAGACATTTGAGCCGGGAACATCTCTCAAACATTATGTTCAAGGGTGCATGGAAACCATGAGGGCTGGCGCTCGAATTTTGAGTGAAACGTGCTCATCGAAGAATAATTAGCACTTTTCCTTGAAACAGTCTATAAGCTACGTTTACATTATGGATTTGTTGAATATTCGTAGTTTTATAATGTTATCGGTAACGACGGTTGTATTCTTCTAAGCTAGAAGCATAAGATTGGACGTATATATACACAGGCTCGCATTTTCTCTCTCTTTCCGTTAAACCTCAATTCGCAACGCTCAAAAAGGCATTAAGGGAAATGATCGAATTCTCTCCTCGCTGAAAAAAACGCGCGTTAAATCCGTATCACGTCTACCTCGGCTCAAAAGCTCACTACCATTAACGGCGTGAAAAAGACAAGCCGCAAATGAGAACTCGCGTTAGAAGGGGGAAGTAGAAAGTGCACTTTCCTTTGTTTCCCTCCGAAACGGTTACGAAACAGTGCATGATCGCCCTATTCTGCCGGGAAAAATTTTCGAGGACAAAAGAAAGCAGCACTCCGTACTGTCTTGAAAATGAAACTCCTCGTGGGCAATGGGCACCTGTGGCGCCATTCGCCAACTCGAATAACATTTACCCTAGCCATTTCTCGATTTATGACTCTAAGGCGATATTTGCTACCCTGTGAATAATTTTTATTTCGATTTTCCTCGGTGAAATCATCACTTTTGTTACCGTGTCTCTTATTGTTAGAGATGAGGAATTCTACTCCACAAAACTTCAGCAAAACTTTCATTAACTGTAGAAATAGTAAGATTAAAAGTTATTCCGTGCGGAACAGAATTATTGCTTCACTTTTTATCTCTTGTAAATAAAGTAACTTTGTTATTCCGAATACATTTTATTTAAGACGGCAGGCAAGTTATCATCAGATGATGATAACTTGCCTGATTTCTCTATCACCTGATGATGACTTGCCGCGTCGAAACACGGGTCGTAAGTAAATTTATGTGATATGAAAAAGTTACCTCATTCACAATGTATATCAAATTCCATGAAGTCATGCCTGAGACAACTGAGCTTTTTATCCCATTCGGCTGTGACTTAAGGTGGTAGCAGCGTGAATCATGTCTTAACGAGCACAATGTAATAACTTTTCAAGTAAGTCGAAAAAAACTCTTGGACCACACTTCACTGAATTAAATCAACTGATATGTTGAAAATGACCGTGCATGCTGCAATATAAATGATACAAGAATTATATTTGAACAATTTGGTCTCAAAGCGTTGTTATGACAAGGTTTTACGGCGCGGAATCCGAAATTGAAGCGAAATCCGTACGTTAATTCGCGTTTTTTTTATTCGCCATGATACCTCAATACTTAATAGGAACCATTGTGATAATATAAAAGGCATGACTTCGCGTTTAGAAGAAAATCTTTACTTATTCCATAGAATTATTTCGGAACGTATGTCAAGTGACATAAGGCTACGTGTTAAGATAGGATTAAATTGCCATGAAACCAAATCAGCTTAAATGCAATTTTTTCGCTTTTATCCATGCATATTATAAATTAGTACGCGTATAAAAATTTCTCGTGAATCTGTTCACGTACGAAAATCGCTCCGACCACCTTAATGGATCGAGTAAAATCCTTGCCACAACGCGGGGTGCTTCAAATTATGCTAAGCGTCGTCGTTTAAGAACCAAAATTCCGCTCGGACGATGGTAACAATTGTACATCTGTCTCTATACCCCAATGAAGAATGGCGTTTACGGTAAGAGTTGTTTGTTACGTGCCACGACTTACTATGGGAAGATGGTCTTACTATGAGGTATTATTGAGTTAAGAGGACAGAGGCATTGGGTAGGTGTGGTGGCTAGAAAACTGGCTAAACATAGAATAGAATAGAAAATAGTCTTTATTTTTCTGGGACTTAAAGTTCCCTGGAACATAGAAAAGAAATAAATACATGCCATAACATAAAAGATTACAAAAAAACTAAGCAATTTTACATAGGTATTCAGTCATGTTTCTCTTGAACATCTAAATAGTCATAGAGGTTCTAACATTTACAGGTAAACAATTCCATAACTTGCAGGAGGAAATTAGGAAAGAGTGCTCAAATAATAAGGTATGGAATTTAGGGACTAAGAATAACTCAGTGACACGAGTTGATCTTTTTCCTGTATCTACATTACATATAAAATTTTCATACAAATAGGTGGGGTTTTTGGATTTCAGGACCTTGAACACGTATAAAGCCTTTTGCAGTTTTCGGCGTTTATCCAATTTCAGCCATTTAATTTTTTCGTAATAAGGCGTGACGTGTTTATCATAGCGGATGTTGAAAACAAAACGCAGACAGGAGTTTTGAAGACGCTGCAGCTTAATGCACAGTTCTGAGTTAACATCTGAGAAAATGATTGAACAATAGTCAAAATATGGGAATACCAGAGTTTGAACCAGCTTCTGGCGAAGTGAAATTGGGAGCAGATGCCTGAAGTGCTTCAATTGGTACATAGTCTTATACACATTGTTAGATATAGCTTTAACGTGCTCCCGCCAGCTCAAGGTGTTATTTGAATGAACCCAGAGAATTTCACTGAAGTCGAGTAATCTATAAGGATATTCTGGACTCTTATTTTGGGAAGGCCACTCATTGAGAAACATACGGATGGCCAGGGTTCAAATTCCTGCAGAGGGGGACATTTTTAAGAGAAAACCCGATCCCTACTTGACTTTCTTGTTGAGGACACTTCAAGTGGAGTACTCCGTCTGTCGGATGAGGCGTACAACCGTGGTCCCCTTTGGCGTCTTTCGATAAGAGCTGGCTAATGCCGACGCCGGGCTTCTATCCACCCTTCCTCCCTGAGCTATCCCCCACGGTGTAAATGACTTTAGCTGTCGGTCGCCTCCCCCAAATATCCAATCTATCCAATTAAAAGAGTTGTAATTGAATGACATAGTACATAGAAACTAGTGAAATAAATCTGTTACTTTTGGAAAACTGCTACTTTCACCTACACAAGAGACAAATGCGCAAACGAAAAGGATGGTGTTGTGGGTAATTATATATTAAATCTCTCTCGTCGCGTTTAATCAGATGGTTGGATCGACTAGCGTAGGGAGAGGTGACATCATATTAAGCTCCTTGGTGCCGGAAATTCGCTTATTTGTGTATTTCTTTACCTTGGCTATCTGGCTGCAGTGGGGTTCCAAGTGGAAATGTATATACTAACGATATTTGATGTTACAAGTTGTCATTCACTAAGTCGGATACCTTAGGTTTAATCAATTTAAGGAAAGTTTTTCAGAATGACACCAAGAAAACGTTTGACGAGAAATAGAGTCCCCAAAATGAATGGCGAGGCGCTTCCGGTTTATGGCGTTAAGAATCGTACTCGCGTTTACGTTTACTCATTACGTTCATGTGACAGCTCACAAGGGGATATTTTACATCGTTCGTGGACTTTCCATGTGGCTTTCTCCCAAAGATTTTGCCTTTAACTTTTTGCCATATTTTCCAGCTTTCAGATATTGTAGATAAGCCGATCGTAATCGCGAGGGAAAGCTGAGACGAATAGAAAAGATGTGAGTCTGTGCCTATGGCTGCTTTAAGTTTTTCTGTACCCTTTTTTCCTCGCTCAGTGCAATTTTTTTGACCGTTTTGCGAGGGAACTCACTTTTCGTGAGAGGCTTTTGGAAGAGCTCAACAGGTGGCTCTGTTGAAAGATGAAACGGATCGGCATGTTTCATTTTTTTATCCGAAAATTATTTTCTGTCTAGTGGATATACGGGTATAAAAGCTCTTTCTCCGAAGAATCCGCCCAAATTCATCATGAAAAAAAAAAGAGTTGCTCTGAAGTATGGCTTGTAATTGCAGTCGATTCCTTACATTAAAAAGCAAAATGATTTTGGTGTCATCTGAAAGTTGACTTTTTATTTTCGGTACAGGTATAGAGTTGGCTTGGTTCTTTAGATTTATGTATCAGGCTAGCTGAATCAAAATCAAAAACTTTCAAGTAATCGTCCACGGATATTTTTATTGTTTACGACCAGGGTTTCGTCACGTAATAACATCTTCAGGGACACCTGAAGGGATACCTGAAGATGTCATTACGTGACGAAACCCGGGTCGTAAACAATAAAAATATCCGTGGACCATTACTTGAAAGTTTTTTATTTTCGATATGGAGAGGTTCCACAAAGTGAAGCCTGAATTTATAAGTTATAGCTGAATCAATGTGACCGTAGCAGTTGGATCTCGTGAGACACTTGTCTTATGATATTTGTGAATTTGTCCCTCCATAAAGAGGATACGTTGCCCTTAGCGAGTATGTTGGCCGTGACGCGACGCAAGATACGGCTTACCGTCATTTGAAATATACCGAAGTATGCATCATTTCCGCCTTCCCAATAGATTTGACAGAAGATACGAAATGATAGCTAAGCTAAAACAGGGATATTATGGCGAAAAAAATATCGTAGTAAATTCCACACTTAAACCCTTTTAGTGTGGACTCTTCTTGTAAAACTTCCTTTAAGTGTGGAATACACGTAGGTAATTTTTTGTCATGTCTGTGACAATTTTCCACCAAGTAACGCCTTCAACCATTAATTTTATTGGTGAAAATTTGTTAAAATGCTTGCCTGTAATATGCTTACTAGCGGTGTGAAAAAAATCATGTACTATCTACCCATTTATAAGTTCTTAAATGATGGCTGTATCAAAGTATTTTGAGTCATTTCGTTGTTCCTCTAGTGATGGTGTGCATAATTTGATTAAACTTCTTTACTAGATTCAATTTAAAAATTTTCAATCAAATCCAAATGCATAGTATTTATAACTTAATTATCTCCTATTCTCTGGCGTACGAGTATTCAAGCTAGAGTGATAAAGACTGGGGCACTTGTTTTTAGTTATTATTCGAATCTCATTTACTAGTTGGATGGCATCATGGAAAACAAAGGAAAGATATTTACCGACCAAGTGCATCTCGAAAATAACTGAATTTCAGGAGGAAGGGGGAGGCTTGAAAAGCTACCCTTTTTCCTCCCCAAAAGAGCCCTCGGAAGAAGAACGACCTTTCTTTACCCTCTCGAAGCGCGCCCGCCCAAAAACTCGGAATTTCGACGTTCCAAAGTGTTGATGAAACTAGCAAGAATCACACAGGTCCATCTCTTTCGATTTTATCGACTTTCGATATTCGAGGATATCACCACTGCTCTACCTGAGAGCCCGGAATCGACTTCGGCAGATCATTTACTCTTCGCGGTATCGCCGGATCCTCCTTCCATTTTCGCCGCCCGGCCCC
This sequence comes from Ceriagrion tenellum, assembly GCA_963169105.1. Lineage (NCBI taxonomy): Eukaryota > Metazoa > Arthropoda > Insecta > Odonata > Coenagrionidae > Ceriagrion > Ceriagrion tenellum. Next base: position 101,196,895 of record OY720639.1, on the reverse strand, counting down.
TTCCATTCCGTGTCCTCTCGTATAGACCGCCTCCGTTTCCAAGTACTCTCCTCTCATCCTCTACATAGAGGTCGCCCTTGATGGGGCCTCCGTTCCACGTTCCAGCCAATCTCTAGGGGCGTATAAGTGCTCAGCACTCGTCTTTTCCCCGAAAAAACCTTCCTCTCGCGCCCTGTTTTTAAAGCCTTTTTGCCACGCCGCTTCATTTCACCCTTGGCCTTGAGGGGGGAAATGGAGCCAAAACAAACGCTTTGGCCGTCATAAGGACACCCTCTCAACACCGCCTCTTCTCTCTCTCCCTCTGCTTCATCGAAAAGATATTTCTCTTTTTTTCCTCGAGCTACGAGATGATGATTTTGGTGGGCGCTGTTATCTCCGTGTAATGCACGTGTAAAAATATATGAGATATAATGTATAAAAAATCTTTTTATTTCTGACACAAGGGTTCCCAATTCCTACTTCTCTCAATAAATTTATTCAATGCTTATTTCACACTCCTATATCCATCACACTCATATATTTCACACACTATAACTACCAACCATGTTTTGGGGTTAAGCATAATATAGTAACAAAAGTATGGAACACAGAATAAGACTTTATTGATTGAAGTCTCCTCTATTTCCATAAAGATTAGCAAGCTACATATTTCTATTGGATTAGCCTTTTTAGAACGGTTAGCGGAACCTAAATAAAATTATTTTCATATATTGTGTAATGGTAATGAATCAAATATTTTTTGTGAATTGAGTTATTGTCAAAAAGTTCTGAAGAATACGGACATGCTCGAGGTAAACAGCTCGAGGTAAAACTTGAGACGGGAAGCAGACAGTGTGAGAGCTGTATCTTTAGTGCCCGAGTTATGACCTTTTCTTTCTCTGAAATTAACGATCCTCACCCATTAAATAACTATACCAACCGTGCCAAACGGATTGTTGCTAACTGAGTCATATTACCAAACCTAAATTTATTAAAGTGATCTTCGAGGAATGTTTTGGTATCATAGAAATCGGTCGACTTACATTGACGATGGTCTTCGTCAACGCTAGCTTTAATTAATTTTTTTTGTGATCCCAAGTAGATGGTAAATGTCTTCTTTAAAGTCAACCGTGAAAGTATTCAGAATTTACGAGGCGCCCTGTTTATTTTCGTGTCCATTTCGCACGGAGCGTGGGTCTTGGCTCAGCCACAATTTGGCTCTCAATGAGAGGGTTGCGCAGGTTTGACTTCTCTGTCCATCTGCGAGAGAGTTTTCTCACTAGATTTCTTTCGGTAAAATGTCACATGCACCTACTCTTGAATAAATCCGCGTTACGCCAGACGTCCCACCAGACCATCAAATGTTTGCAATCACGTAACCACTTAATTGAGCCATCATGAGTGGTATACAATTTAGGTGACGATATATGTGAGTTCTTCTTTTAATTTTAATTTTTTACTTTTAATCGTACTTTCCAGCCTGTAAATTACTTAATATATATATTAGTTTTCATTCCTTTCATTTTTCGCTCCTTACATGTCCTAGGCTCCATGAGCTGAAGTCTTCTCCTTTGTATTATGTACCTTATAGCTTTCCTCTCCAAGATGTAAGCTCTTGAGAACCGCCTTGTTAGCGGGGCCGACCCTTAAACACCTTAGCCGAGATTTCGATTGTATTTAAATTGAAAGTCAAAGAAATTTAGTTTGTCAAATGTCAAAGAAATTTAGCTCTTATCAACTACGAAGCCAATCCAGTGGGGCCTGACGTACGGCAAAGTCCTATATCGCAAATGTGGAGAGAGTGTAACCAGAACGCTAAATATGATTTATCAACAATCCTAAGTGATCACCAGTTACAAAATGTCGTCACATCGGCTACCGCCACTTTTTTCTTTGTTAATTAGGTTGCTATTTCTCGGTAAAATCCCCTAGTTCAGGTGTCTTGTTTCGAATGTGAGTAGACATCTCCAAGTTACGCCTGGGACCCCGAATTACGCAATTTTTTTAAGCTTTTTTATTGAAATGTCTTAGAGTCAGTTCTTTGTATTCTCGGCCATGGGTTTCCATTGATTGCCTTTCCAGCACTGCAATGCGAGAAGAATCATTTAGCTATGCTCGATCAGAGCATTGCATTGCGTACCGAGGTGTTAGGTTGGAAAACTTGGAGAGAGTTTCGGGCGAAGAAAAATATTGGAATGGAGTTTTCTCGTAGCACCGACACCGTTTGCCCGTCACCTTGGGAGATATGACCGAATCGTGCCGAAAGCTGCTTTTCATTTGGTTATGGTAATCGAACACGTCTATTATAATGTGGAACATTGTGCCCTTGCGTTCAGGTAACACTCTCTCCACGGCAATACAGAGCGTATTGGCCGTAAAGAGTGGAAAAAACTTAAGAAAAACAACGCTTCAGTCATCCGCTCAATATCAACATCGAGTTTTACTTGGAAAAAACTTGGAAAAACAAATCACATTCACTGTTTGAGAAGAAACTTCTTTAGTGTGTTCTCTACCTGGTGCAGTGAATTTTTCCTCACAGGATGTATTTTCTGAATGTTTCTCGGAGTTCGTCTAATGGCTATCGACCCAATTAATCCAATTCTGAATGTGATAAAAACACAGCAAAATATCTTCCCTCAGGGCTGAAATAGATACTGAGATTCCGATAGAAATTTTCTCCAAATAATGTAATTATCAAGCTACTCAGGAATTCTTTCCAACGGTGAATTTTATAGTCTTTTTAATAATGATATGTTTACTCTAGGAATTTTGCGTATTATGTCACAAAAGTATTCATTTTTGGGAGGTTAAAGTCAGTGTTATCCAGGAGTACTTTTACCTTGTTCTAGATATATTTAATGCCGATGTAACTTTTTCGACTTGATGCTTTAGTATGAACTGATTACATAGTGTCTCAATGAATTACTAATTACAATACCAAGTATGCTTCAACCCACAGAGTTTTTTATTGGTACAACTAGCTTCTACGCCACTGCGTCATCATCAGGTACCTATCATCAGGACGCAGTAGTATCTAGTTGTACCAATAAAAAACTCTGTGGATTATGGTTGCTATTGTCATTATAAATTCAATAATAGACTTCCACAAGAGTACCTACGCCTGAAAGAATTGAATTATTTATTGAGACAATATCTCCTGCCTATTTTTCTCTTATTCTTTCATGTGCCAGATAAATATGCGTTTCAACTGATTATTGTTGGGTTTGCAAGTTCGCTTGTTATTTCTCTTAATTGAAATGACCTCCTTTTCTTTCCCGAAGATCATTGTACGGCAGTGATTTTTACTGGTGAAGAACATGGCGGATGCGCTCGGCAAATATGGCATTAATTTACACATTGAGCGACCAATATGGCCACTCTCAATATACTGCTTGCTCTTGGAATATGGCGAGAAAGAAAAGAAGAGGAATATCACGGCATCGGTATCAAAAATTAAAATATTCTAGTTATGGTCCACGAAATAGATTTATTCCTTACATCACATTGTATTTTTCATCACATAATGACACATCACATAATGGGTTTCATCACATAATGACATCTTCAGGTGTCATTATGTGTCATCATGACATTATGTGACGAAACCCGACTCGTAAGGAATAAATCTATTTAGTGGACCATCGCTAGAATATTTTAATTTCCGATATGGCGAGGTTCCACTAAGTCAAGTCTGAAGTTATATTTTGGGCGATTGTGGTACTTGAGAAGGATATTGGGCTCTATGGCTAGCAGAAGTAATCGAAAACTCAAGAGAACAGCTGAAAAAAGACCCTATAGTTATCAGCAAAGCCTGGCCTTCAGGGGAAAAATAATTCAAAATTGGAACAGGCCACTGGGAATTTAATTTCATCCAGGGTGAGTTTTGAGACTCGAGTACTGTTATTTTTATACCCACACAGTGCGCAAACCACAGTGAGTATAAGTTTTCGCGGCGGGGTCAATAAAAACAGCTCATTAATTTCTGATTGAGGCTTTCGCAGCGCTGTAGTGCAGCTAATTCCATTACTTTTGGATTTCGCTGCGTTGCGTTATCTTGATGATGACGTTTCGTGACCAATACTGGCTACATCTTCCGATCGTGACCACTTTCGGAACTCGAAAGGTCAAAAAAAAGTCGAAACAACAGAAATCAAGCCTAAACAACAGAAAACGTCATCATCGTATCTATTCGGACCTGATCTGAATATGTGGCCAGCATTGGTCACGATACGTCATCATCAAGATGACGTAACGCAGCGGAACCCGAAGACAATGGAATTGCATACTCAACAATTCTTTATGCATTATCTTCTTGGCGCGAAATTTGCGCTATCTCCTCAAGTTAGCTAACCCTGCGCTCTAATCCAGGTTACCACCCCTCATCTTCAGCCTCCTCCTGTTCACACTGGTGGCGGGAGCTTCATTTTCCTTTTCACAATTCCAAGAATTGAATTGTGACGAGAAAGGTGACCTTCGGGTGCGAAACCCGCTTGCCGTGCGGGCAGACGCGCATTTGCCATTCCAGTGACGCACTTTCTCCTTTAGATATTCCGAACTCAAGTCAAAAAGGCTGAAGATTGTCCCGCTGTACGTCCTTGCCGGGAAATTCTTTCGCTAATGCGATAGAATTTCCGTTCAAATTTAGGTTGTGGTCAGACATTTGATGACCTGCCAATGGAAAATATATCCTAAATGGCGAACTAATTCTACAGGATGGATAGCCTATGATACTGTAATATTTAATCTACCGTGTAAAGTTTCTCCGTGGTTATTGGCTGGATGAGTCTCTGGGAATTACTGTGTCGCTCATACATTATGGCATTCTCTGCAGCCTGATAAATATATATTGGTATAATATTATAGCAGCCAGAAAATGAAGTGGGCAGAAATTTAGACATAGCGGGTGAGAATTAGAATGGGAAAAGGTTATGTTGAGTGCGTCACAGTTCAGAAGCAAAAAGATAACATGAGAAGTAGAAATCATAGATTAAAATTTTCCGCTCATTTTGATAGCTTGTCTTTTCAAGTTGGTAGGCATCAACATTTGTCTTTCAATCCTAAGATTGGTTGACGGCAGCCCTCCAACCTTCTCTATCTAATGCTAGTTCCCTCCTGGTATCTCTTCTTATATACTTTCCTCTTTATTTGGTCGATGAACTTATTCCTGGGTCTTTCTGTAGGGACTTTTCCCTCTATTTTACCTTCAGTTATGTTCTTCACAAATCCATTGTGTCTCCGGGTGTGTCCAGTCCATCTGGTTCTCCTTTTCTGTATGGCGTTCCGTATGATCCTCTCGATTTCTACTCTACTGTACACTTCATTATTTCTTATTTTGTCCGTCCATTTGTTCTTCAGAATCCTCCTCCAACACCAGATTTCGAAGGCTTCTAGTCTACTCTGGTCAGCTTTTCGAATGGTCCATGCTTCCGATCCATAGATTTCTACGCTCCACACGAATGTTTTCACATACTATTTCATGGTTTGTAGTCCTATCTTCTTTCAGCACAGCGTTTGTCTTTTTTCCACGAACGCCTTCTTTGTTTTGGCTATTCTCCGCTTGATGTCCGTAACTTCCGTTGATGCGATTTCTTATTACATCCATTACTTATTATACGAGTTATACTTATTATACGTAAAACTATTACCTTACATCTACATCTACGTCATACCCTGCAAGCCACCCAAAGGGTGTGTGGCAGGGGGTGCTTTCGCACCAGGCATGCATGAATGATATGGTAGAACATCGACATTTCGTTAAAACCCGCGTACCACACATGCAAAGCGCCAATTAAAAATCTAATACCCAATAAACATTCTATCTTCAATCGTTCCAACATGCAAGGGATACAAAGACTACTACTACAGATTCAAAATATCATGCATAAATAAGAACATCAATATTTACATCATGCATAAATAAGAGAGTAGAGAATATAATGAGAAAGATTTACTGCCTGCCTATTGTCAATACTCGAACTATTCATGACGACGATCACAGCTGTTATGGTCCCGAATGGTACGCGGAAAAAATGACATTTTATACCTATCGGTTCTACAATCTAGCTCTCTAATTTTATTGGCGCGATCTAATCTGCCGTAGTACGAAGGGGTTAATAGTATGTTTTTTACGTCGTCAGTAAAATGATTTTCCTGAAATTTATTTAGGAGGTTAAGCCTATAATTTAATCTACGCTGTGATAGCGATTCCCATCCTAATTCTTCTAGCAGTCCAGACACACTAGCCAACTTATCGTAGCATCGTTTCACAAACCTAGCTCCTCTTCGCTGTACGCGATCTAACTCTGATATCAACCCCGTTTCGTATGGATCCCATACACTAACAGCATATTCCAGATGAGGTTTGAACGATTGAAAAATAACTTTTACTACGTCCGTTGAAGCGATTTCTTATTGAAGTAATATTCCAATCACTGAAATTAGTGTTTTTCATTTCCCACATTTTTGGCCTTGTTACGATATCTAACGACTTAAACGGAACGGACATTGGGCGAGTGATTGGAAATGAGGCACGCGTGCCAAAATGCGGTATTTGAAATCATGAAAACCGTACGGATGATCATGAGGAGAGAGAACTGATACCGTTGTGTACTTCCCTGTGTCTGAGGAGGTTATTTCTGGTGAATTTGGCCGACTGTGAATCAAACTGAACCCATGTTGATCACCGTTTCAAACCCGAGTGGTTAACCCTTTGGCGACGAGGCCACAAGTGGGAAACTGCGAAAATTTCCCTTGCGAATGCCGCTAAAATTTCTTTGCAATCCCAGTACTGCGATTTCAATCGGTTAAGACTATCTCAGGTACGAGCTTCCTCAACTTGGGACCGGGCCCCGCAGGGTAGCAGACCTTTTACTCGGCTACCGGCCGGAGATAATCCCAGCCCCTCTCCGCTTGGGTAGCCCGTTACGACATGCGGTCGCAGTCAACGATTAATTTATGCAATGGTTTTGCTAAATTAATATTCCCTGCAGTCACGTTTAGTTTTGTAGGCGCTTTACAGCTTTTAAACGGAGGTCTACCATTAATATTCAGCTCTCTTGCAAAAAATTCATATCAATGGTTAAAAAAATAGTTTCGCTATTGTACAGGGTGTGGCAGCATAATTTGCTGATTGAAAGGGTCAATAAAACAAAAGAAGTCATAGGTATCGTTGTAATTATTTTTGTCTCCATATTCTACAACATGCATTTCAGGCATTAAGTGTTGCGCATGTCAAGATATGTTAGACAAACTTTAGGGACAGCGAGGTTTATAAACGTCGTTCGTTCGCTTGCGTGTAAAAATCACGCCGTTTTAAAACGTCGTTCGTAGCGGAAGGGTTAAGTAGGGACTAACATTCTTACCTATTCAATGTAAATTTTCTTCCTCCCTTACGGTTCTTCCGTCTTAAATCCCTTTTTGGTGGGCCAAAACGCATGAGACCCATGGTATTCCGCTGTGGACCTTTACTCTTTTTCCTCTCCCACTGTGTTCCCTAATGAATCCGTTAATTATCAGGCTGCGTCCAGTCCACCCGGTTCTTCTCTGGCGTATTGCTCTCTCCACGAATCGACTTCCCCTTCCTCTTCTTCTGCGCCCCTTCCCGTTTCTCACTTTATATCGTTTCATTCGATCTTCCAGCACCAAACATCCAATAAACTTGAACGCATAGACCTTTTACGAATTAAAGCCTGTTAAAGAATTGGTTGGGTTGGTTGGAGGAAGAGGTTGAGGATTAATAAATTTTGAAAAATGACTTAAATGGCTAGTCATTGTTTAACCCTCTATGGACGAGCGAGTCAAATTTGTTACGTTTCAAAATCACGGATAGATCTGCTTTCTAAGAAGCTTTTCCATTTAGTTGCTGCGCTAGACAGAATTTTAAGAATTCGGATTAAGTGTGTGGATAGTTGCGTCACTTTCGGCGGTTTTTAAAATAATTTGAATGGATGAATTTGTTGCGCTATTCACTGACGATGGCGTGCCTGGAGGAGCTCTGAAATACATAGTTTCATTTGTCATACGAAGAAAACATTGGGAAATAATGAAGAGTTCTCGGGTTACCAGCCGGGTAATGGTGTTAAACTGCACCGACATTTCGATGATGTAGTCTGCCATCGTCTTCAGGGTGAATCATTCACCCTGAAGACGATGGCAGACCCTGTCTGTCTTCTTTATCTATAAGTCTTCAGGGTGAATGATTCACCCTGAAGACGATGGCAGACTACGTCATCGAAACGTCGGTGCAGTTTAACACCATTACCCGGCTGGTAACCAAGAACTATTCATTATAAGCATTCGCCGGGAAAGTTTCAGATCCTACAATATTGGGAAAGTTTAAAAAATAATAATAATAAATGCCAACCTATATGTAAGTATATATATTAGTTAAAGTAATATGTAGACCTAGGCCATGTATAGTCCTCGGCTTGCCGAGGACTCGGAGGGGAACGTTACCAAAGTAACGATAATAATCAATAACTTGTCTATATTGTGAGCGAATTTAGGACTGTACAGTCCTCTCTTACACTTAATTCATTTGACACACATAAACATCTATGTCCTGGGCGTTGGATAATCTACCCAGGCGGGATTCGAACCCGCGAACCTCGGGTTAGTAGGCGAGGACTTTACCCCGTCGCCACCGGGGCCGACGTACGTTGTGAAAGAAATGTACTTTAAAAAAGGTACGTTATGAAGGTAATGTTGAAGTATTCCATCCCTCAAACGGAATACTCTCTGAAATTACGAGGTTAAGTCAATAAGTGCGTCGCTTACGTCAAAATTTCACCATCAGCATCAGTCGTAAATATTTCTTTGGGAACCATTGGAATACCCAGCGTACAGTCTCGACTTACCCTCCTGCGATTTTCATCTGTACGGCCCCCTAAAAAATCATTTGGGTGGCCGACGTTTTGAAAATGATGATGCCGTAGTCCAAGAGGTTACTCGTTGGCTGCTACAGCAAACAAAATACTTCTTTGCTGCCGGCTATCAAGGACTTGTAAAGAGATGGGATTAAGTGTCTGAATGCACAGAGTGAATGTGTAGAAAAGTGAAATAAATTTCAGGAAGTTGATAATTATTGCCTCTATCCAGTTTATTTATTGACTTACCCTCATATATCTGTAGTAAGCTAAGAAGCCCAAGCTAAGAAGGCGTTCTTGGGAAAAAGACAACTGCTGTGCTCAAAGAAGATGAGAATAAAAACCAGGAAGCAGTATGTGAAAACATTCAAGTGGAGCGTAGCACTCTATGGATCAGAAGCATGGACCATTGGAAAAGCTGACCAGAAAAGACTTGAGGCCTTCGAAACCTGGTGCTAGAGGAGGATACTGAAGATAAAATGGACGGACAAAATAAAAAACAATGAAGTACACAGAAGAGTAGAAGAGAAAAGGATCATATGGAACACCATATAGAAAAGAAGAACAGGATGGATTGGGCACAACGTGAGACACAATGGATTTGTGAAAAACGTAATCGAAGACAAAATAGGGGGACAATTTCCCAGAGAAAGACCCAGGAATAAGTTCATTGACCAAATAAAGAGGAAAGTATATAAGAAGAGAGACCATGGGGTAATGAAACTAGCATTAGATGGGGAGGGGTGGAGGGCTGCAGTCAACCAATTGATTGAACGACCAATAAAATGATCTATAGTAAACGTAAATTATATCATGTATGAAATCATATCTGAAGAGAAATTGCGTTATGTTTTTTAACCAGGCCAAAGTCATGTAACGGATCCATGGGTTCAATAAAAATATCATTCCGACGGCGAGTTTTTCTCCACCCTTCTATTCCCTTTATAATGCTGCTTTTCAGAAATATCCCACCTGTTCTCAATGGCGCATGTGACCCCGGGTGTAAATCGCTTCTCTCGTAACAACCGACCGAGCGTTTATTTCTTCAGCCTCGTCCTTTTTCAACGTTTATCTCCTCTTTTTATCTCCCTTTTAGCATCCTCCTCCAATAAGCCTGAACTCGTGAGAGAAGTGAAAAAGAAAAACGCATTAAATCCTTTTTTCATGATCTTCAGAGCGTTAACCGTTAAGCGCACCTCAGGGTGTGTGAGGAAGAAGTGAGTGAATATATTTTTGGAAAAAAGAACCATTATATATGGTCGGACGTCAATTAAATTCATAATTCATTCTCCCTTCATCCCCTTTTTTCTCATCCTGCCGCGTTCTGTTATTCTTTTTTTTAGTTTTTTCGCTTTTTTTTGAAAGAGGGTGGAGGACGGGTTAACTCGATCGGAACCGCGAGGACAGGTCCTGAATATCCAATTCGAGTCGAACAAAATAAGAAATTAAAAGGACCGACTCCGGAGGTCAGGGCACGCGGTCAACGCACTCTTTGCCGGCTGGGGCGGGGCGGGAGTCGTGCCACGGAATCAGGGTGGCAACAGCAACCGGGGGAGGATGGGACGAGCGGCCCACGCGCCTCCCGGAGGCGGGGAAGATGTATACATCTCGTCTCGAGAGGAGATATTCTGGTTTGGTCGAACGGGACTTCTCTTCTACACGACTGCGAGGAAGGGCAGGCGGCGTCAGGTGAGCCGAGTTGAGGTTTAGGCCGAGTTGGAGAAGAAGACTGGCGGAAGTGGCCTGGGAGCTGGTAGCCATTTCCTTTAATCCCTCCCCCTTTTCCCAAATCGCATCGCTACGCCCAACAAATTTGCCTCGCTGAATCCGAAACAATTCTCTACGAACTGAAATGATGATGGGAAGGAAGCAGCTGGAGCCATCCGGTAAAAGCGTTCATCTCCGCACCCTGCCTCCGCCCGTAATGCCCGCGGTTCAGCATGTATTCTCCGTGTGTCGACGTGGCAGGTTGCTGTCGACATATCCTTTCGTAATGAATATAAGATCATGGAGTGAAACTTTTCTTGCTATTACTGTGGCAATTTCTATGGATAATCTCCGCAACTGCCTAGATTCAATCACTGGACACATACAAAACATATGCGGCGCAGAATAAAAGAAACTAGGTTATGTTAGGCGTATAATAGGAAGGTCCTCGGATGTGTGTGTGTAGAAAGTGAGATGCTACTTCGCTCTGGTTAGGCCACACCTCGAATACGCCGTGAGAATTTGGGACCCTGGTCATAAAGATTTATCCAAAGCAATTAAAAAAAAAACAAAGAAAAACTGCGCGCTTCGTTAAGAACTGTTACGAGCGAACATATACTGTTTCACGACTTTTAGAGGGATGAAGGCAGGAGCCCATAGAGATTAGAAGGCTACACGATAGGCTTAGGTTGCTAGAGAAATTCAGAACTGGAGTGTTACAGAGCGACACAAAGAATATTATCATGACGTTTCGCTATATCTCTAGGTCTCACAGAAGCGATAAAATAAGAGGGATACACTGCCGAACAGATAGGTACAAAAACTCGTTCATTCCACGCACAAGAAGCGACCACAATTAAAACTGAGCTCCACTAAATACACTCCTAAATACACGCCAACATTGAATCTCCCAAAGCCTTATCCCTTATCATTTTACGTAATGCTTGCAACAAACATTTTGAATAACCTTCGATATAAAATGCTGCTTTCCTCAAATAAATTCTGGATGCATAGCCTCAAAGAAACAAAGGCAATTTTCAGCCTTGGTCATGCCACACAATGGCTTAGTAAAGAAGACTTCTTGCACGCTACAGAGATATTCCACCTTATCGGCTTTAGCACTTGGGAATTAGGAAAAACCATCCTTAGTAACGCCATTACCTCTTCGGGGTACACCTTTGGCCTCTCTCGGTGCCCGAATCCACGCAAAGGGGATGCTTTATACTCTCTGTGAAGGTTTCTATATCGGGAGGAGTTAACTCCATCTACGGAAAACGGAACTGTAAATCGCGATTTGTATTTTTTTGTAGTGTGCTTGCGAGGAGGTTTTGGTAATGGCACCAATTAATATTTTGGCTCATCCACGGGATTGGCGTTAAAACATAATTCATAATACATAAAGACCCATATGGAAATAAATTGTTTGGTACTGGATAATTGTCGAATCGTTTTGGGGTATCTCGACCCATCAGCTTCCCCATTAAGGTTTGTCGATGGCAATTTATTGATACAGAAAAAAAACATTAAGCCTCATAGCTCGACTATAGGACCACTTTTGTATCCGCACTGAGCACGAATACTTCAAATAATTTCTTACCGGAGTCTTTTCTATGTCTTACGAAACTGCCATTCACCCGAATTTCTACCACAAGTCATGTCCTTGAGTTGTCACTGAGGGATGCATCGAATACCTGATTGACAAAGTTTAAAAACCACACATCAATAAATTGCCATCGACAAACCTTAATGTGGAAGCTGATGGGTCGAAAAAACAATTGAATCCACATAAAAAGCAAACAATTTAGGTGCCTGCGGTGGCCTTAATAAAATTACCTCAATGAGAGACCTTTTCTTTGCTCTCTTTTCGGTTTATCGTGTTCCATTTTATCATGCCCTAATTTTTCCAAACGAAAAGTTATCGGTGCTTGGCACGTTTCAACTCTGCACTCATGAGGGTCTCAATGCCATACACCTTTTTACATCATCACAATCAATGACAAATAAATTGCATCACTTCCTTACGTCTTTGATGCCTCGAATTTCGCCACATCATATGGAACGACTTCATTGCATATTTCTTATATCCAAGGGGTAGTACAGTAATTGAATGTTTTATTTTTTGACTGTGCGGGTCTTTATACAACATAAACGTACTTAACTTAATACATCGTTAATACTGTTACGAAATAAATGTATAGTTTTCCGCCACATACTTATTGGCGTAACCATCGTCCAAATTCTTTATTTACCTATATGAAGAGAGCCATAAATAATTTATTTTTCATTTTTCGATAATTTTCCTGTTGACGAATCGACATCAGCGCATCTTTTATAAATTTCATTTATTCGCTCAATGCTGGAATTTTACTGCGACCGAAACAATTGCACGCGGAAAACGGACGGCAATCGTAGCTGGGCCAATCACCACAATAAATGCGAGTAGCGATGACCTTCCATTCCCATAAAAGAACGCTTCCCGTCCTGTGGTCGCGCTCTTTGAGGTATCAGAGGCACCATGAAATGCCAATGATCGAGGTCCTATCACCATCATTAGTCGTTCAATCCAAGGATCAGTTGACTGCAGCTCTCCATCCTTCCCTATCTAATGCTACATCTACGTCTACATACTACCCCGCGACCCGCCGCATGGGCGTGTGGTAGGGGGTGGTAGGTCACCAGCCGTGTAAAGATGTAAACGTTTTGGTGGTGAAATGGTGACATGCCCTATGGGAGTGTATTTGGAGGAGCTCAGTTTTTATTGTGGTCGCTTATTGTGCGCGGAAAGAATGAGTTTTTGTACCTATCTGTTCGGCAGAGCATCTCTTTTATTTTATCGCATCTATCAGACCTAGAAATGTAGTCATGATAATATTCTCTGTGTCGCTCTGAAACACACCAGTTCTGAATATCTCAAGCAGCTTAAGCCTTGCGTGCAGCCTCCGAGTCTTTCATAGCAGTTTTTAACGAAGCGTGCTGCTTTTCTTTGTATTTTGTTAAATTTTTTGATTAAATCTTTATAACCAGGCTCCCAAATGCTTGCGGCGTATTCGAGGTGTGGCCTTACCAGAGCGAAGTAGCGTTATTCTTGCAAGTATTAATATTCTAGCTTCCCGTCCCCCAGATATCGCCCTTCGCTTAAAGGTCAACTCAACGTGTCACCTACGTAGATAGGGATCAAGACTTTACTGGGAAATCACTTGTGGTCTTGGAACGCAGGATTTCGATATAGGATGCCAGTAACCTACCCCCTAACCAACGTGATCGGATTTTGCAGTCCTCTGAGTGATAAAAAAATGTTTTTGATTGCAAATTGGTGGCAAAAAATGTTAAAGAAGTGGAATCGATAGTGAAAGCTTCTGTGCTGCAAATATTCCCCTTCGAGCTGCTGTTAAGTTATTAAAAATATCTCATTGTGGGTAACCCGATAGCTAGTTGATGTTTAAGAGGTGTGTATTACATCCTGTACAAAAACCAGATTTTAACCCCACGCCACAGTCTTAAGTTATTCTTAATCATACCACGTGGCTCCTAAGTTACCAGATGGCAATCCTAAGTTACCACATCGCGCAAACAGATGTCTTTTTATGGAGTAATGTATTCGAACCATTATTTTTTTATATAGGTCTTTGTTTGTTTGAGGGAGGATATTGTTTGGATCGAAAAAATATCCGTTGAGCACGTGATACCGTCAAGTACCATTCGAGCTTTGGTGCGCGAGAACCGCTCTCAGCAATATCTTTTCCCCCATTATGCCTTGACTCTGTTCACAATACTTCGATACGTTCGTTTTGAGTGAAAGATCAGTTTGGCCGCCAGATTTTGCCCCTATTACAGAGTGCCGAATGAGCATGCCATTAACGGACTTCAATTTGTTCAATGCAAATCGTTCGAAGACGAATGAGAAGGAGCGACCGGTTTGAAGTCTCCATTGTCAGATAAGAATTTCTTCAAACTGTTTCCAACGCAACAGCTGGGGAGAAAACATCAACTGGCTTTTCCTTTGTGGGTAGTACAATATTATCAGCGATATTGAAGACTGTGGAAATATCCTGTTGTAGGAGAATATTAATGATGATAGACGGGGAGAACAACCACTGAATAGCTTCCTGGAAGATGTGGGGGAAATGACAAAGCTTAACGGACACCATTTGGAGCAGAAGAGAGCACATTATTTAACCTATTTTTCTAAGATACAAGTCTCCCGCTAACAGATAGGGAATGAGAAATGGATGGTAGGAATTAACTAATGAAACACGAGAGGGGAATATATCAAACAAATCATGAACGAAATTAAAATAGGGAAGTAAGAAGGAAGAAGTTGGTTAACTGAAAGGAGAACGGAATGGTGCAGCGAATCAACTGCTTGACTGATAAATTCTGATGATTTGTCTGAAATTAACGTTCTAATGGCCACCTGCAAGAACGAAGAATATGCAATCCATAGAGTTATGGGGCCCGTATTCCATGTCAACCATTCAGTAAGCGTTGCAGAAACATTCTATGAATCTATTGGATTAATAAATGGCTTCATAACTTATGGAATGAGTCATTAGTTTCATAATTAGCCAAGATGGCGGAAGCGCGATTAACCGCTTGGAGTTTTAATTACTTCAAAAATAGTTGTTTTGAGATGTACGGCTGGTAACGGTATGTTTGACTGAATATATATTACATGAATTGGCAATTATATATACGATATATCACTACAAATTTTACCTAGCGAGGGAAGACTAGATCAAACACTCGAAGCAATTAACAATTGGTAGACAAGTTATGAAACTGGTAGATGTGTTCCTACAACCATAACTATGCATTCTTGCAACCGGCCATAACTCTGAAAAATAACAAAATACTCAAGTTAAAATTCTTTTTTCTCTCTCGTTGAACTCCTCCGGGGATTCCTGTTCATGTTTTATAGTGAGACCGGCGAGATGTGTTGTGAAGGCGAGTACGGTAAGAATTCAAATTTGTAGGGGTTCCGGCATTACCCTTCTCGTTAAGTAAGGCCTCTAGAGATTTTTACAGTTGAATAGCCTTTCGTCGGATGGTTAACGGCATGTGAAACTGCTGGGTGTTCAACAACCAGGCGTGAACGAGAACACCGCAGATAAATCTGAAAACGGGAATCAAATGCAAGACATCGCGTTAAGAAGATAGGAGAAAGACATACGACTTGGTACCACCTTTCTAATAATAGCTTTAAGAACCAGATGATCTATGTTAACTTTCCCTGGAAGGTAGATTACTCACTGGAAAGTAGCATTGTTCCCACATAAGAAAAATTTACTTGTGAATTCACCATTCTCAGCCTTCTGTTTCTCCCCTGTTGGCTCTGTTGATGCTCGTGTACCCTCGATTAGTACGAACCGGTCGCAAATCATGAAGACCTATGACAACTTCACGATCATGTATATAAATATATAATCATAAATAAAAACATCATGGCCATGGAAAAAACACTGCTTGTTATTTCAATGGCTATGAAGAAGTTCCCGCTGGACTATCAGGGAATTGATGCCCTCCAGTGAGTTTAACAAACAATAATATCCACTAGCTTTGTATGGGTGTCTAGAATACTGTATCATTGACTTGAAATTATTCGAAAATTGTTTTCTTATTATTACTTACTTGAAGGAGCAGATTTTTCATGGTACATATATAATAATAAAATAATGCTTTTACTAGTCTTCATCATTAGAGTCTTAT
Organism: Ceriagrion tenellum; assembly: GCA_963169105.1. Lineage (NCBI taxonomy): Eukaryota > Metazoa > Arthropoda > Insecta > Odonata > Coenagrionidae > Ceriagrion > Ceriagrion tenellum. The sequence continues at coordinate 101,180,639 of OY720639.1, read as the reverse complement.
AACTTTATCTTGCCGTGAAAATGACTTTGTTTGGAATTTCAAGATAAAACGTTCAATTTTCGGAGGAATTTTTATTTTACTGTTTTTAAGTTAACGCCATTTAGTACCGTGATGGATAATACCGCAATTTATGGTAGATAGCGTGGTGGATAAATTTACGCTATTAAATGAACTTGATGTTTTGAGATAAATTTACGTATTCCGTTGCATCATCGGCAGGTAACATGAAAAAGTTTTGCATCGAATAAAACCTTCATGGTGGAAGCGATGTGAAATAATCCTTTCGTAGATTATTATTTAAATTTATAGTGAGAGAAAAGGGCCTCGATTCTGGGGGCGGGATTTATGACAGGAAATCCTTGTCCAACCGTGGGAATCACCGACGTGATCCCGGAGAGTTGGCATTACTGTGGCTTTTCCTTGTGATCAAATTATTCTAAAGTTATGCCTCGGAATTTCGTAACGCTACTCAAAACACCGTTGATGATTCTTTCAATCTCTCTTTTGTTTAGAGGAAATAATAGCTTAATTTACAACCTAAATGGGTGGTTGGATTGCATTCGGGTCCAGCCTTAATTCTGTCTCACACCGCTTGCAATGGAATTTTGCGATTGCTGATGATTCCCACTAAATATGAAGTATTCGAAGAGTTCAAAATCAAAATGACGCTTGAGTCAGGAGCTGAACTTTTCACTGTCCCTCTTTTACTATAAAAATTTGTGGAAACGATGTTACCATTAGATTGCGAACACCATTTACGGTTTTATTTCTGGATATAATCACAGAGAAGTTACATATGTCTTTACACTGAAAATGTATCGCTTTATTTGTTAATGCTATGCATTTTTCATTTTAATGGAACAGGTTTATTAGGTTGTTTCCAATTGCTGTTCGCGTCGCAATTTGAGAAGCGATTGTCTCTAGCTTGAGCCAGTTACATAAAATTCTCCACCCCGTATTTTTTCGTGTTCTCGCATCTCTTGCCAAATAAAAAGCTCTCGCCCTTCATAAAAATTCAGGATCCGTCTTCCCATTGCCTTTCGATATCCTTGACATTTGCGTGCCTGATTTCAATGAGGCTGGATTTCTAAGTATTGCTTTCGCAATTTTCCTCCTCGTTTTAAATTCAACGCCCCTAATTGCGATCCTCGCATCCATCTCCGTTGAAGAGCTGTAGTCAGCATTATCATTCTTTTGTTCGTTTGCGCGTGGCACGGGTTGTCCTCCTCGCAAATCGTCGGTGTTTCTATTGATGATGATGATGATGATGGCCAATGAAGTACCTCTCTGCTTAATGACTTAATAGAATACTGACGAATGAAAAAAAAAAGAGAATACCTCTTCGAGGTAGTTGACAAAGTCATTCAAAGCCGCTTTTCGGGGAATCCAGCTTTTACGTTTTTGAACACGTTTCTGGTGCATCTACACCGCTTTAGAACTCGGATGCCGTACAAAAAAAGGGGACGCATGCGGAAAGATCAGATGATAATGGAGTCACTCAGTGTGAAATTTGCAATTGACTGCCTAAATACAATTATCTCTTTGTTTCTCAAAATTTTTGCCGTGACTTTGAAAATTTTCTCAAACTTTGGCGATTAATTCCCCTTTGAAAAGTTCAAAATGGCTTCAAAAAATTCCCTCCTATTCAATGTACAGAAGAATTGAAAAAGTTTGTTTGTCTATTTGTTTCTGAGCATATATTTATTATTTTTAATTCACTCGTATGTGAAATTCATCCTATTACGCCTTTCTGGATACAATGAAACAGGATTCTTAAGAGTATAAAAAACATGCCGAATTGTGATAGCTATAAAGTTATTTACTTGCCAGCTTTATTTTTTTGAAAACTTGTGCCATCTATTGAAAACTAAACTAATTGCACACCTGTAAATGGGAAATACTTACTCGATGAATTGCTCAGGCAGTGGAGAACAATATGACAGTTACTAACAATTAATTCGCTGTCGCTAAATTAGTTTCAAAGTTATTGCCTCACCTAATTACGTGTCTACTTTTCCCTCGCTGTCACTTTGCGTACCAATTCACTATTCAGTAATCAAATATTTTCTAAATATATTTATAATTTATGGTCTTGTGGTGATTTTCGGTAGATATCCGTCGTGTGCCGCATCCATGAATGGTTCGTGTCTATCCTATGTTGTCTAAAGAAGGAAACATATTTCTTCTCCGCTTTGCTTTCGTGATCGCTCCAGCGAGGCCAGCGTTTCCAAACTCAGCTCTTTCGCTAATTTATGGTAATCATATTTAACACCCGTGAAAATTGGTCTAGAGTAATTGCTGCTTGTGCGAGGAGTAAATATTGAGGTTCTTTACTAGTGTCCTAATTTTTATATCATTATTGATAAACTGTAAACTGAATTTAAATGCTCTTTTGCTTCTGATAATGTCTTAAATTCACATATTATCCAAGTATTTGGCGAGTTTAACATTGGAGATATTTCAAACCTTAAGCCGTTAAACTTTCATAATATTCATAGCGCTTCGACTGTTTTTTTTGCCGCTTTATCATTACTATGATCAGTAATTAAGAAAGTGTCAGGAAAGGAAGGCCGACAGTGCTTGATTTTTAATGAAAGAAATGATTGTGGATACGTTACATATTAGCGGGTCATACATCAGGTTTTTATAAACGGGGAAACTTTCCAATGACCAAAAGAGATATTTACAAAATAATCAGTCAACGTTTTAGAGGTCACATAGACACAGACACGTCTCTGTTGCTTCACTCAGTCTAACTACACCGTTGATACTCAGCCATAATTCTCATAACGGGTACTATTCCCTATATTGCGCATTAAAAGTTTAATATCCGAAAAAATTGACGGTGTAACCAATTATGAGATCATTTTATTTTAACTTCCTAATTCCTGCACAATTTTTCTTCTCGATTCACGACTTAAATTGCATCACTTATAAAGTAGTTGGCCGAGAATATGATATCTTTGATACCTTTAAATTCCCTTTCTCCGAGCGCTACATTTACCTGGAAAATTATACGCAATTCCTTCCTCTATTTGATTGAATCTGTTGTTGATGGCGGTATCACTCTACGCCGGAGGTGGAGTAAAATTATATTTCGCGGTAGGAGAGTCTATGATTGCCCCTAATCGCTCTGTAATATGAGGAAGGTAGCTCATGGCCTATTATTTTGATCGTATTGGATTTCCCCCATGTTCGGCAACATCACTCGTTTTTCGAAGAACCTTGATATATTCCCTTGCCCTACGGCCAAATGTGATGGAATATTTCGAGGCCAACATATCTCAGTTTCCCCTGAACCAATATCCGACTTCTTAATTCAGATTATCTCATTTTCAAAGCTGGCCGCGCTCGCCTATAATCCAATAACTTTCAATTTCAGATGCCAATTTATGATTTTCAGAAGTTGATAGGTTACATGCTTCGGCTCTCTGAAATTTTCTCACGTTTCTCCGGACGGCGCGATTCTTAGGAAATGAAAGAGTGAAATTTTAACGTACTCAGAGAAACTCAAACGCTTTTGACGAATTTTATCTTCTCGAAAAGTCTAAAGTGGGAAATATTTGGTCTGATTCTCATTTTTCCGTTCCTTATTTGGTGTCTCCGGAGGCGTTATCGCATATGCCTGCTAACCATGTGGTCAAGGGTTCCAGTCCCTGCTGCGTCATTCTTTAGTTCACTCATGGTTTAGCTGAGTATGTTCGTCACTCGCTGAGACGCGAGGAATAAAAATTATTATCAACAATCAAAGCCAACTTCCTTCCTCCTCTTTGTTTGGAAAGTACGGTCCGAAATAAGGATATTGGGACGCACTGAAATGTATTTCGTCAGTATTAAACCGGATTTCTCCTCTTCATTAGATGTCCACCGTGCGCTTATTGTTTTAAGGCAATTGTTTTGTCTCAAACGTGCACTAAGTCTTCCATGCTTTTCACATCATTTCTACAAATACAGAAATGATTCACTGATTATTCCAAAGTTACTACTGATTGATAAAAGCGGAGTTTGTACTTGGAAAGAGATGAAGGGGATGTCAACAAGTTAAATGTCTGAATTTCCTTAAGTTTTGTACTTTACTAATGTCTCACGTAAATGCTTGAAATTTCACCAAACATAGGTTTTTTGGAGTGTCAATTTTTGCTAGTGCTGTGGCAGCCAATATTCTTCCATACTGTGAGAAAGAAAAATTGTTGATGAATTTTTAACCGTTCTCTCCAGTAGCCGTTGTAGTAGGGCCAAAAGGGTTACACATCGCCATAAGAAAACCTTGAATGGTGTCGTATGTTGGAAAACATGGTGAAACACAGTGTCACGATTTTTTGAATTCCGAAGAACTAAAATTATTATACATTTTGAATCTTTATCGCATATGTAAATATTAATATAAGTAAGCAGTATGTTTAAATTGATCTAATAAAGAGCAAAATTGTCAATAGCAGAATATGAACGGTTCGCAGCCAGTAAAAATCATTATATCATGAGAGCGACAACCTTCGAAAGCTTTGAATGATACGATGTTTGAATTTAATAAATTTGCAAATAGTGTCAGGAATTGATAAACATGCTTTCATAAAGTATAGCACTTTGTACATTTTTGAGCCTTACTTGTATGCTCATCATGGCATGTGTAGGAGCAAACAGATAAGTTAAATTTTCGATGATAGAGGTAGAGCTGATTCTGTTAAAGAATTTCCTTCAATTCTCAGCAAAATTTACTTCACCTTTGAAGCCGCTCGCTGCAACGCGGGCGAAACGTTATGCCTATAATGCTCGAGACGCAGTCTAACTCTAAAACTTCGCCACCATCTATCAGCAGCTGCGAAAGCCTGCACTCCAGAAACTCGTGTCCATTGATATACTCCTCGTATATCACCCGACTTTCCTTCTAGCTTTCGGAGTCGCGTGTCGAAAAGTTGAAAATCGTTTCGCAAAACATTTGCCAAGCTGAAGTTGTACATGTGTGTGAGAGGGTAAACCTCTTTTTTTACCTAAGTCGTTTTCCTCCAAGGGGGGAATCCCCGAAGAATTGAGCATTCCAAGGCCGCTTCAGCTGTCTGAGATGGCCGTGGTGCGACTTGAAAATTAGCCTGCCCACCTCTCCCAAGATTTTCCTCCTTTTAATCCCATCCCCCTAAAATAAAACCCCACGCACGGTTCCGAAATCGACTATTCAATTTCCCTCGCATTGGTTCCATTAATTCAATCTCGCCTCTTTTGATCTACGAGGGAGATGATTTTTTCCTTTAATTTTTAGTACGTCGAGGAAAATAAAACTTTTGTTTCCTCTTTAACAATTTCAATGCATGAGGAAACCAAAACTGAAATTCTAACCGTTCTATATTTAGTTTATACTCTCCCTCTGGATATGAAGACCCCTCGTAGTCTTCCGAATGAATTTTTCGTACTGCTTAAATGGTTATAGTGATATAGTGACCGATTTTAACAACGGCTGTATTTATTTAAAACAAATTTAAATCGCCATTTCCGCAATATATGGAAAGATTATTCTATGTGAAATAGTTTAGCAATATTAAGTCTGATATCTTTAGAAACAGAAAAAATCTTTTCGAGTGCCGCTTGAATGTGGAGCAATAGCTCTTCTATTTGTTTGCCCATCTTACAAGGTTTTGCCTTCATGTCGTATGTTAATAATTCGTCCGTATTCAAAATGATATTTTACGAGAGAGACTATTAATTAAGAGAATTTTCTCGGTTAAACAATGAATTTCTCTTGTACTATATTTACCTTCTTCCTCTCTATGTCATCGAATTTGGGTGGGCAGTATAGCTGAGGGAATTTAATTGGCACTGTTAAGAAAGTTAGTTCTGCGATGGACGAATATTCTCCGACATTGGCTCTGTTGCGCTGAGCGTCATGTTCTTGTAATTGTGAAAATTTGGACATAGCTGCATCTCAATCTTATCCTTTTTCTCCCCACAACTTAAAAAAAATTAATACCAAATATCGCTCGACTATACTCCACTTTCTCATGCCGGATAGAAGCCATCTTTCACCCCGAGGTTTTTTTTACGGGCAAAGAGTTCCAAAGGAATTAATTGTCCTTCCCGAAGTGTTGATTACCTATGCATGAATGGTCACTTCAACAATTTCAGTCCTATCGGGTTTCTCAGAAGCGCCGTGTGCAGATTCGCATGGGCGGTCACGTGGAATAAGTTACTGTACTAATCGAAAATTTTATGCGCTGTTTACTATGGCGGTTATCTGTGTAGGCACTCATTCCTATGTCGATCACTTCATAGTATTTTTTAACGAATGCTTGAGTACCTAATTTTTTACAATTTGGAGTGTACATGGAATAGCCACGGATTAACTTTATGGAGTGACCGTGACTCCATAGAGGAGTGGCTCCGTGATGTTGATCCGTGGTTAGTCCTGGTGTACTCAAAATTGGTCAAAAGAGCGAAAACCTCTTAGTGCTCAAAGTACGGCTTTACCTCTCGGGCTGTGTCGCTTAGCGCACGACTTATGACTGCTTATTGCATTGTATGTCCGCAAGTCTGGAGCATCTTTTCCCTTGAAGCCCAGGAGAAAATTCAAAGAGGAAGAGGACGTCTCGGTAGCTTTACTGGCTGAAGCACATGGCTGGAAATCAAGGGATCTGGGTTCCAGTCCCATTCAAGACGGATGGTATTTCCTTTGTGGAATTCCGCACATAACTTATCATGTTTACTGATACCGGCATAACGAAACGAACTTTATAATTTCACACTAATATTTTACTACCTACCCAGGTTTCAGCTGCCCAGCAGTCATAATCAAGGTGAAGCATTCGACCTTGTTGGGACGTTGATAATGATTCCTGGGCAGTTGAAACAAGGTGGAATGGGTCACCTTGATAATGACTTCTGGGCTGTTGAAAACCAAGTCGGTATTAAAAAAGTAGTGCGGAATATACATAGATATTTTTCTCATGTCTATCACACAAATCCTCGAATTTCCTCGTGTAACTATCTATGTTGTTACTGATATTGCTATCTTTATTATTCAAGTATTATTCTCACGAGAGAACTGTAGGAGGGAAACCATGTGAAAGTCCAGTCTTTCTTAAAACCATGTGAAATTTATTTAGTCCCTCTCGTTCGTGGCTATACGTTTCCATCGTTTTTCTTTTGGAAACCAATTTCAAGCGCGGTATTAAAATATTTGTTTGGAATATATATAGATATTTTTGTCATGTCTTTATGCAATTCCTCGAAGTTACTCCTGTAAATTTAATGTTATCTCTTACACTGGTATCTACATAATTTAAATATTTTTCTCACGAGAGAACCGTTGTAGGAAAACCGTGAAAAAATCCAATTTTTCCCAAAACCGCGTGATGTCCATTCATAAGCTCACGTTTCTGGATATGCGTTTCCATCGTTTTTCTTTTGGAAACAATTTTTCAAGCGCTGATACCGCCTTCATATTCATCACGTCGTGTATATCTTTTTTGGGTGTATTTATTTGACCAGCGTCAGTAAACTGGAATGGGTTGGATGCGGTGAATGAATGACGGGCGATGGCGGCGACAAACCGGACGCTGTAAATCGGATTCCGTTCGTGGTTTTTGTTTGCCTCTCTACGGCGAGGATCGCTAAGTTCCTAAGTCGACAACGGGCTCGTTTCTTCCGGGTAGGAATTAATGGAATCAGTCGCGGGGTATTCCTCCCAGTCCACGGCATTTGCGTCTGTCGGTAGGATGAACAAAGAACGAAAATAACATATCGGCTATTCAGCATTTCAGTAAAACTCGCCTGATCGTGTGTGTGTGTGTGTGCTTCATCCGGCATTTTTATTTGTTTTTTCTCCCTTTGTTTGATTTTTTGACGCATCGTTGGGCATTGCCTGTATTACAAAGTTTGCCTACCGAATCAGTGGTTCCCTCGTCATTCCTGAATTTTGCCCAATTATGCCTTTTCGTGCTTGTTAGATTTATACTATCGTCGTTGGACGAGCATTTTAAAAATCAGTATTCTTTTCCTTGACAATCACGTTTCTTTCCTTGGTGATACCGTCTTTTTCTGGGTGATTCGCTTATTTTTTATCGGTTTTACCTTTTATCGTTATCATTGATCATTCAGCCGAAGGCTAATTTACTTCAGCTCTACACGCTTGCTCTTATCATCATATCGTTTTATTCTATTTATTTTCTTATTTATCGAACCTCAGCATTTTCCTTAATGCAAATCATTTTTGGTATTCCCCTTGGTTGTTCCTACTTCCTTTCACTTCTGTAATATTGGCGTCGGGGGGGCGGGGGGGGGGAGGGGGGGGGGCTAACTTCTCAGAATGTGTCCAGTAATTGTATTCTACCTGCGTGAAATTCTCTCGGGATTCCCACAGGGTTAAAGTTTTGGCTGCTGCCGTACAAATACAAAATCATGTATTCTACCTTAACATAGTTTTTCATTATATTTTCCTTATTCTTCACTTCTCTTCAGCCCATAGGAAAGTGCTGGCTATGTGTTCAAAAAAGTACGTTGTGGTTAGGTTCATACCATTAGACGAAAATCGACTTGTCAGTACATCGATAAGGTCTGATTCACAAAGTCGTTACCCCCGTTCAATTGCAGGGAGCATTTGAGTTTGAACTTTTCTATGGTAGGAGAAATTAAAGCTCCAGCCATCATTTCCATATCAATTGCTCGTTTTTGATGAATTTCCGATCATCATTTCCGTATGTTTATGATCCAAGTTGATTAAAAAATCTCAAAAAAATCTACGCTTCATTCCGTACTTGCTACCATTTTCTACGATGGCTGCAGTTTAGATTCAAGGAGAGTATGCGATGAGGGACGATTAAGAAGTGTTCAAATGTTGCAAAAAATTATAAATGACTATCTTTTCCAAAAGTTTTAAAAATAATTTCGTCATATGGCAATCTTTTGATCCATCCCTTAACAAGCTCAAGATAGGCGAACATGTGAATCAGGCTTGCAATTTGCTTCGCTGGCTGGCTACGCTGCTTAAGTCAAGTGTTTGTTATCGGTTCATTTACCGATTCCGGCGGGTTGGTGCGCAGAGGACCACTAATGGGAATGAACGAAGAGTGGAAGAAACCCTGACTTCGATATTTGCATATTCCTAACTAAAGTAAGGGCTCCTGGGGGTCCACAGTTTAACGTCCCCTCCGACGGGCTGAGCTCTGCCCTTGAAGTCCTCCCTACAAGCCTACAAGCTTATTCGTCTCTGTGCAAATTTTTCTTAAGGTGTGATTGGGCGTAGATTTTACTTTATTACAACTCCATGTATTTGCGTTTCCGTACGCTGCATTCTTTTGTGTGAGCGAATGTGATCTTATTAGAGTCCGTTCTCCTTTTCGGTATATTTTTGACGGCGACTTTGATATCAGCCACCTCCGAGTTTCCTCGGAATTGTATGGCTTTTCGAGTTAACAAAAATGTCCGTGCCGATCGGGTGCAAAAGAGCTAACGAAAGTCTCCTCGTCAATGCATTGGTAAAATTCGAATTCGTGTGCTGACGTGTCTCATCCGGCTTCGTTTTTTTTTGTCCCTCTCCGTTCATTCGTTTGTTTTTTTTCTCGCATCGCTTTGGCTTCGCTGATTCAAAAAGTTCTCTCTCGCCTTCTCTCCCTCTCTCTCCTCCCGTCATTCATCACCCATTCTTTTTCCCTCTCTCTCCACACCCGCGAATTTTTTTAGCGACCGCCCTAGCGGCCTCTAGTAACTTCTCATTCATGATCTTCCCCATTCAGTCATTCTCTCTCTCTCTCTCTCTCCCAGTCGATTCATTCGGGCGGGGCATTCAACGCGCACCCACTCGTCACCCATTCATTCATTTGGGATCCAATCACGCCTGCCTCCCTCATCCTCCCACCCACACTCCGGTATAGAGTCGTCTGAATAGAGTCGCTGGGACGTGACGTAATTCCGGTGGGTCCGAGTGTGTGCGAGTTGTGACACTAAATATTAAACATATAAAAAGCAAACTCACGATTGTAAATATTTCGGTGGGTCGCCCGCACCTTCATCAGTGATTGAATGAGGAGTGATAGAATGAGAAAGTGATGAATCCTCATTCTATCACTGATGAATGTGCGGGCGAGTCACCGAAATATTTACAATCGTGAGTTTGCTTTTTATGTTTTATATTTAGTGCCACCCTGTGTCGAAGTTTTATATATATATTATATTTTTATTACATAGTTTATATATATATATATATATATATATATATATATATATATATATATATATATATATATATATATATATATATATATATATATATATATATATAAGTTTGCCAGAGGAAGGCAGACGACAAACACAGAAAACAAAAAAATGATGAACACACTTACAAAGTTTCTTGATATTTCGGTGCCACTAGCACCTTGGTCGCAAGAGCGAAGACTTCGCTCGTCTTCGCTCGTCGCGAAGTCTTCGCTCTTGCGACCAAGGTGCTAGTGGCACCGAAATATCAAGAAACTTTGTAAGTGTGTTCATCATTTTTTTGTTTTCTGTGTTTGTCGTCTGCCTTCCTCTGGCAAACTTTTATATATTCGTCACTTAAGTGATCCTAAGTGCAGTTATATATATATATATATATATATATATATATATATATATATATATAAATAAACGATTTGCCACAGGAAGGCAATCGGTAAACACAGAAACACAAAAAAAATGAACACTTACAGATTTTCTTGATATTTCGGTGCCACTAGCACCTTGTTCGCAAGAACGTAGAAGACTGAAGAAATATATATATATATATATATATATATATATATATATATATATATATATATATATATATATATATATATAAAATCAATCGTTCATTCACTCAGACCGCTCAGCTGCAAATACATACAAATAAAGGTTCTATCAAAAAGGTAGAAAGAATGTGGATACGACCACATAAAATTGACGTACACAATGGTGGTGTGAAAATGTAAAGATGACCGATTCCAATTGGAAAAAAACTGGACAGAACCGGGAATCGAACTACGGACCTCCCGATTTCGCGTCGGTTGCTCCTACCTCCTAGCTATCCAGTCTACTAAGGAATCGGCCGAGGTTTATTTGAACAAACACCTATATATAAACATAGAAACAGTGGCAAAAATGAACTTATAGGTAGGTTTCCAATATGTCGACAGCCGTCTGTCTTTTTCAATGGAGGAATGAGACCTGACAACTCAGTCCTCAATTCTCTTTTAAAAAAGACAGACGGCTGTCGAAATATTAGGATCCTACCTGTAAGTGCTTTTTCGCCAGTGTTTCTATGCTTTTTTTACGCGTCGGTTGCTCAGACCTCCAAGCTATCCAGTCTACTAAGAAATCACTGGAATCGGCGGAGGTTTATTTGAAAAAACACCTATATATAAACATATAAACACTGGAAAAAATGAACTTAAAGGTAGGTTTCCAATATTTCGACAGCCGTCTGTCTTTTTCAATGGAGGAATGAGACCTGACAACTCAGTCTTAAATTCTCCTTTGAAATACAAACGGCTGTCGAAATATTAGGAAACTGCCTGTAAGTGTTTTTTCGCCAGTGTTTCTATGTTTTTTTTGTCTCCCTTAGACATATCTATATTTATACGTTGTCCCGCGAGTGATCATTCATGAAGTTTATATGTACGTTTTGTTTAAACGTAATACCCCGCATACCTGCTATCGTGCGATAATGTTCCGAATTGAGGAAGAATTTTATAAACGAGTCACTCGGGACTTGTCAATATTCTCTCTTTAAATTGTGACCTGTCGGAATTTGCTCACCTCTGAATTCCAGTCGCTTGGAGAATAAATTCCGATACGAAAAAAGGTTTCACTCCGTTGTTAGTCATTGCTGTTCGTTCTTTCGAGAGTTGTTTTTCAGCTTGCAGGAAACCAATCTAATTTTACCTTTTTCTCGAACCGTAAGCATGTGAATGGATCGGTTGGACTCAAAGGAATGGTTTTTATCATATAAAATATATAGAATGTGGAGTCCAATTTTATTAGGAATTTTTGCTTGGTTATAGAGATATTTCCCGTTACTAACAATTAGGTACATCTAGCTCCATGAAAAGTGATACCTGGATTACTCCAAAATAGGTAATCACACGATCGCCGACTTTTATGAACAACGGGGAGATACATTGGCATCGTTTGGAATGTGAATTAAAAAGCTTCGCCATAACTTCTTTCTTCCCCGCGTCAAATACTGATTTAACGTCTGCGGGTGCAACTTGCTATGACCCCGAGCAGATCGCGTTCATATATTTACTAATTGAACTGTGACAAAGGTAATACATGCTTTCCAAGATCTTTATCAAATCTTAAAACCGTCACCTTTCATTTTTTCCGAAATGTCACAAATAAATTCATTGAATCCTGGTTCAATTTTTTAAAAACCTTGAAATGTCAACTGAAGAAAAATCATTGTAGATTTAACATTATACATTTATACCACTATTTTATTGTATTCGATTCAATATATTATTAATATTGTATTCCAATAAATCCTATAATATTTAACAATTTCTTTACTTGGCAAATGGATCAAGGGTTATGGCAATAGGCAATATTGATTCTCCGATCTCTTTTCAATGGGATAAGAGAGCTATTGCCTTTACAAGATATTGTTCATGCAAAGTCTTCTTGAGGGCTGCAGTTGTTTTATAACGCAATGGAAAATCCTCGTTGAGTCTGTTCTTTTCATCAGTGGCCTGTATCAGTTACCCTGACGGTGCTACATGCGTTGCATTTGCGTTTGAAAATCAACTCCCAAGGTATTAAATAAGCGCGTGCTAATTTATGTAGTATTGATCTACTTATAGTGACATAAAAAATCTAACCAACGCATTTATTATGGAAACAATTGCTGCCATTGGAGAAGATAATTGAAAGGTATTTCATCTGGTTTTGATTCTTACATATGTACGGGGTACCGACTCTTTTATCTGATCATGGGCACCAGTGACATTATCATGTGCAGCGTCTCGTTACTTCGTTCCTTATGTCGTCATAAAATATTTTAGGGTAAATATCGTGATGTTCATTAGGAATCAGGCCATGTTTTTTGGAACTACGCCCGTAAAAATGATAAAAAAGAGAAAAAAGGCCGTGGCCATGACTGAATGTAATGAAGTGGGTCACTTATTTAAAAAAATCCTTTTTTATGATTTGTTATCGAATTTTATTCAGTTTCAACTGGCTGTTTTCATTTTTATTTCGTTTATTCCTCTGTTTCTTTGAGTTTCATCATTCTCGCTGTGCTTGAACATGTTTCCTTTCCTTGCGAAAATGTATTTACAAAGTAATAACAGTTGAAGCCCACTTGTAACCTTAATCTACATCAAATAACAAAATATGCAATAGTTTCATTTACTTCTACCTCTATCTCTGTTGTAACTGATTCATTACAACCTCGATGGGCTCATAATCAAAGTTTATGCCGGTTAAATAGATAAATACTGGCCGAGAGTATCTCTTAATTTTGCTAGCATATTTAGATTTGTGAAAACTAATTTTACGTGGGTGAGTACAGAGATTTTGACTACACAAATTGGAATCAACCAAATATATTTCGTTCTTTCAATAACAAAAAAATACTCTGGATGTGCAATAAATCAGTGGAATTAATTTTAGTTTTATTAATTCCGTTGCATGGATCGTTTTCCACCAAAATGATGACTTCACTTTTGTCAACCAATGCGGTGTCCTCGTTCATTCCTTTAACCCATGCACACGGATAGATGCAAGCCGCGAAAGTGAGTCAACCGTAGCGTAAAGAACACTTTTCTCCCTCGGGGTGCATCAGAAGATCGCGTACAACTACTACGTCGGAAAACCCTTCACCAGCCTGCTTTTGTTTTTTTTTTCTCTCTCTAAGTGCAGTCCCACTTTTAGCGTTCAAGCCGCGAACACGAACCTTGGGGGAGAACGTTGTACTCATTTCGCGTGCTGAACTCTGGGCGCATGCGCAGAATTCCTCACGGCCACACCCCGCTCTTGCTTTGGTTATCTCGGAGTAAAAATGCAGCACATACTCTCTTTTTGTGAGGAAATTGAGAAAATGCATGCTAAGACCGTTGAAGTGAGCCTTTACTCGGATTTGAGGTAATTTTTTTCCGAGTTGCACTCCCCCCCCCTCCGTTCAAGGGGGTATGAAGACGGGATAATTAAAAATACTGCGTTGCGCGACGAGGTTTCTAATCGCATTGCCTCCGGCAAGTAAACAAAATATCGCTTCGAATAAATAATGGTATTCTTCGACTTTCTATCCATTTGACTGCAAGAAGGCCTGGCGGGTGCAGCGTTCGGCTTTTTAGTGATAGACATCAGGTTTCTTATCTAGGTTTGCCTCTGAAATAACACCTTTTATCTCTAAAACCGCGGACGGGACATTTTTGTCCTATTACAAACTAGTGCGCTATATCTCTCATAATATTTTTCGCGCAAATTTCGGAGTTTTTTTGTTCTTTAATTACTAGTATGCAGTTGATTAAGTTGACATATGTTTTCTCTGGATGTTATTTGCTTAATTTCTCACATAAATAGTTTCACATAATAGAAATGAGATTCTATGCGCAAAGTTTCAGGTTATGAGTTAGGTTATATTTTATTAAATAATCTGAACCGGAAATTACTTATTGTATCTAAATGATGTTAAAATAATCAAACCTTCAGCTGGAAACTTTCCTCCAATACAAAATTTCTTTTCTAAAGAAATGATACATTAACAGACCCAGGAATTGGAAAAATACCGATGGGACGCATTTGTCCCATCCGCGGTTTTTGTGGGGTTCGAGAAGCCCAGCGGTTCTAGTGTTAAACCTGAGTTGTTCGGGATCGTTGGGTACCAGATGTTACCTATCCAGGTTTTCCAGAAGCGTTCGAATGCTGGGATCATCGGTTATATTAACAACACTGGAAAAATAGTATGACAGTGGTGGACATGGGTGCTCCATAAATGGCTGCTCTTCTCATATTTTTATATAAAACGGATGCCCACAATAATCTTTCCGATTTCAGTTTTGGTTCCTACGATTCGCTCAGCTCATTTGACTGAAAGGCCGTGGTAGTTAACTCATTTAATTTGGAGCTCCAACTTCTTCGATATTATCGCGCCATTAAACATTAGACATGATTAATCACCAAGTAGAAAATAAATGTCTTCGGCGGGATTCAAACCCGCGAGGTGCCATGCCAGAGTGTATTAACCTCATTGCAACCACCGACCTAATTCAAAACAAAATATAATAGATGCTCTATAAAATGCCATGTGTACAAAAACTTAGACATCATGGTTTAAAAAAATGATAATGGAAATATTGTTTATTTTGACAACCTTAACGTACCAGAAATGTACACACCCCATTGTTAATTACTCATCATTACAGTCAATGTAACAAGAGCAGTCAAATAATTCGTGACTCTCTAAAACCTCACGCTCGAAATGAAGGGCGCGGGTAAATCGTCTATAATCCGGTGATACGACCATGTTTTGATAATGTGTTCTGTTGCTCTAAGACTCTCCACATTTAGTTGACAAATATGGACTCTTATGGAGATTCGCTTCCTGTGCAAACGTCCTAGTGTTCTTCATGTAATACCCTAATCGGGATTAGTATTTCAGAGACGGTTGTCCGCTAAAAGCCAGGAGTCAAACCACGGCCTTCATGATCACAAGCCAGAAAACAAAACACGTACGACTACGTACGATCTCCGTTCGCCATATAAGTTCGTTAAACCTCATCACCATGGCTGCAGCGAGAGAGTACTCCTCAGGTTGAAATTGACCACGTGTCGCTGTTTACTCCAGCTTCGTTATTCCGTCGCCAGAAAATTACGAACAAGTTTATTGTGCACGAACTTGCGAAAGCCGATGACGACGGTAGTAATTTTCAACAAATTAATTAACTCGTCCATTAAAGTGGCGCGCCAGCGGCCGTTGAAGCATTCGTCAGCGGTGAGGATGTCCATTTTGAAGCGGCGGATTCATTTGTTTTCTCACGCCAAAGCCATGTAAAGTGCATGAATTATTCACTCGGCTGTCGCCAACGGTAGATTTGTGCGTCCCGACGCAGCTGCAAGGTTAGCGTGTTTTATAACGCGTAATGAGCCGCCTGTTTGTTTGTGAGCGTATGTACTCAACATAGCAAAGGCGTACCGACACCGGCAGGTTTTAGGCGCTCAGGGTTATCGTGTGGTGTGAGATAAAGCTGCACGCGAACTGTTTGTTCTAATTTCCAAGTGTCCCCAATTAGGGGAGGTGAGACGTTAATGGTGTTTTTGTAAGTTTTACGCCGACAGCCTGTTTATGTTTTGATGTAGTTAGGTATCTCCGCGTTAGTTGAACGTTGCCTGAGGACAAAGAGGGACCCGGAGTCGATCATGGGCTTTCGGTTAAACGGACAACTATACAAAACACTTTTCCACCCAGGATTACCGAATTTCAAAGGCAATTTTCAGAGGATAACTTCTTCGGCATGGGAATTAGTATTGTGAACTACAAGTCCTCCGGTCCGACCCTATAAATCTGATATACGTTTACACTCACTTTTTTACATCATCACTTTTTTATCATTGGGCATACATAATTATTTCTTAAAGCGATCGCAAGAACCACAGAGGATTAACTTTTAAGTGAATTGGAAGTTATGGCAATTTAGTTATCTACATCTTCATCTACGTACTGCCCTGCGAGCACCCGCTTGGGCGTGCGGCAGGGAATGTTAGGACACTACCCGTGTAAAGATGTAAGGGATAAGGCTTTGGAAGTGAAATGGTGATGTGTATTATGGGAGTGTCTTTAGTGCAGCTCAGTTTTTATTGTGGTCGCTAATTGTGTGCGGAAAAAACGAGTTTTGGCACCTATCTGCTCGGCAATGTATCTCTCATGAATAAGTGCAAAAGTTTTCCGTTTTTCCCATACTCTATAGAAACTCTGCAGGTATGCTATCTATTCCTTTCCATGTCTTGAAGTCATTTCCCTCATTTTACTATGAAGGTTACTTGATCCGAAGACATCCCTGTCGATGTCATCTTCCCGCTTTTGCGTTTAACGTACCGGGCCTTAATTACCTACCATGTAGCTCCTCTCTGTATTGACTACTATTGTTCAGAGTGATTCATTATCCGAAGAGCCTCCCCAACCCCTTGTTCTTTTCGGTGTATTCGGCTTCATCACGTGAACTGTCTTTCGCCCTGTGAGAATAGGTATCATGGACGGGATAATGAAGGGTAGGACGTATACTGAGATGAAGATGGAAATTGTGTTGTTAGTAGATACGGCCATCCAAGTAAAAAAATCTAGAGGATTTTGAATCACTTATAACTAAAACTATCTTATATCACCTAACAATAATAAATTAAACAATAGAAACCTGTAAACAAACAAAAGCGTCTCGCTCAGGAGCTACGGAGGTGCGGGAGGACTGGCAATAAATGCCGCAGCCCTTCGAGGAAGATGTATAACTTCATCCTCGGTTAACACGACTACTCAAACTATGGGTAACGTACATTCTCAAGAAAAGACTGAATTAAAAAATGAAGGATTACTGCATGACGCTTACGTTTGTTAGTATTAGTATCACTCCCAATTTCCGAGTACTTCTTCCCAGTTGGAAATGTTCTATTTTTAGCGAAGTTTGTGATTTTTTATTTTGTTAACGATGATAATAAGCTTTACTAAAAAACGTTTACTCCATTGCTTCATCCATTGAGCAACGGACAGTTAGAAGTTTTTTTTATCTCCTAGCATCGTCGGTAGGGAGAGGCCTTTTTCGGCATATTATACACCCCCAAATTGCACAATACTGTAAAAGCCGTACTGTGGACTTCATGGGACTTTTCGTCATTAGTTGATGCATGCGTAGGACTAATTCCATTTTATTCGACTAAAAGCTCCTCTCCATTAGTCCTCCATTCCCGTAATAACCCTCTGAGTAACCTATTATAGTCTCGTTTGCAGACAGGAACGTCTGCTTCTGTTTGTGTGGGTAGGAATGATAATGACGACTGATATAGACGGTCAAAAAATGCGGTAGGCCACGTGAGTATAAGGCGAGTTTTTTTCTGTCTTTTTAGGCCACCACGTACGCATATGTTTCGGTCCCACGAAAGTTTCGCGTTAATCTCTCGCGCTAAAATATCGGTCACGAGTTGTTATTCCTGTTACGCCCACGTCATGTGTCATCGTCATGTGCGGCTCGCGACGTGAAACGATTTTTTGGAGGGTGGTTAGTACCGAAATTAAGATTTGATTCCACTGCTTCAATGGAGAAAGCCTGATGCATGAGCCGCTGAGTCGCTCTCATTACTGCAGTCTGCGGTTTGGCCAACGCCCTTGCCCTCCTTGAATTTATTCTGAGGATAAAACAATGTCGAGGGCCTAAAAGTCATCGTTGCACAAATTGAGTCGCGTACTAGACTGATTTCCTGCGTAGAAAATGGAAGCAGTAGTAAAATTCTTTGACGTGGTATTTTTGGAACTTGGTAAAAATGCCTCAAATAGTTTTTTCTAAATGCCACAGTGACGAAGCCGCTTCTTGAGGCAATGATGAAAGACTGTGTTATAATTAAGTATTTAAAAAAACATGCTTAGTAAAACGTGTTACCCCTATCGAAGTGGAAATAAATCCCCTAATTTGGGTAGGAAATATAATGACGACTGATAATGACGCTCAAAAATGTGGGAGACCACGTGACTACAAGGCGTGATATTTTTTCTTTTCTCTTTACAAGGCGTGATAACATGTCTTTTAAGTCCATCACGTATACATATGTATCGTTTCCACGAAATTTTCGAGTTAATCTCTCCGTTAAGTCACACCGTTTTCAAAAACGAATTTTTGGCGCTTTATCAGATTATTTTTATTCACTTGTAACATATAATTCAGATTGTTGGACTACTTCCATGCTTCTTAATGAGGAATCATCTGTAGGCTACCGATGTACATTTACGAGTTCCACGAGCGTATTATATTCCGTGGAGCATCAAGTTTAAAGCTACTCGGAAACTCAATTTCTATTATTTTAGTTTAGTTAATTCTAATTTTTGACAGTTACGGAGGGCAAGATTCGCGATCAGACCCTCAGTTGGGAGGGTCTCAAGTCATATGGTTTACGAGTTAAGAGTAAAAAGCCCGTGGGCTAACAACCTCATGAAGAAATGAAACTGTTTCAGGCGTTACTTTGTGGATGTTTTGGATAATCGTGATGAAAAGGTACAACTTGGTTAACTTGGCTAATTCCACACTAATTAATTATAAAACCAACTGGGGTTTCAGCAACTGAGTGCCATTTTACTCAGCCACTCAAGTCAGTTGTACCTTGAAAATGGCACTCAGTTACTGAAACCCCAGTTGGTTTTTTTAATTATTTAGCTCCTAAATTGTATGAGGGTCTATGGACAAAATTGCACTGTTGTAAATGTGAACATGAATTTACCAATAAACTGAGAGGATGGTTGTTTAATCATAGGAAGATTGAGTTTTTGTTTGTGACCGTTGTGTGATTGATTTTGTGGTGCTTTTGTTCCGCTTTGTTTCCGCTGGTGTGTTTATTATATGTTTGATTGTTGTTTCCTTATTACTGTGTTCTTGTTGTTTTGTTTTGTGTTTCTATTTTATTATATTTTGTGTTTCAAAAGGTTATTTGATTTTCTCAAATGTACATGGGCATATGTTCTTATGAGGTCTCATATAAGAGCCATTTTTGCTTTAATATTATTTTTGATATGCACTGCCAAGCACTGCCTTATTTTTTTTTAATCGCAACCCCTATATAAGAGTTAATCTTTAGGGGTGCCTAATTTCACTGATTAATTATGTATTTTGTATAATATTATTTGCGGTGAAATAAATGTCTCTTTATCTTTATCTTTTATAATAAATTAGTGTGGAATTAGCCAAGTTGTATCTATTCACCATTAACCTCATGAAGCCCACATGCTCACGAAGATAAAATCATTACTTGATGGTCAGTAAAAAGATTTCCAATCTCATTACCATATGTCTAATATGCAATGCAATATTTATAGGTATCTTATACCTTAAGATCGATCGTGACATCCGGGCGATGGTATGGAAACTCTTACGTAACTATCGGAAGCTCATGAAGCCACAGTTAATCTAAGGCCCCTGAAAGTTTACATTGACAACCATTCAAACTGCCGTGATACCATAAGATCTTACGTTCTGATATTTTACAAGTATTTATTTTGTGAAACGCCTTTAAGATTTAATTGTCTTCTAATCAGATAGACAGTAAACAGTGATAGTCATACCATAATATATGAGTAGT
Source organism: Ceriagrion tenellum (assembly GCA_963169105.1). Lineage (NCBI taxonomy): Eukaryota > Metazoa > Arthropoda > Insecta > Odonata > Coenagrionidae > Ceriagrion > Ceriagrion tenellum. The sequence goes on along the minus strand of OY720639.1, from coordinate 101,160,371 downwards.
TTCTTGAGATAACCTTGTCGAGGGAACTTATTGGATTGGGAATCCAAAGGTGAAGTACGCCACGATTCCATATTTATGGGAAAAAATTGAGCCCAAAAATGAAAACTTTTCAGCCTCAAATTAGGGTTCTCCCTGGCTCAGATGTCAATTATTTTTTCTCATATCTTCGATGAATAGTTGATCCAATTCCTTAAGAAAAAAAGTCAACGAAACAACTTGAGGTTGAGGTTATACAGCAAATGGCGTTGAGCCATTGAGGTGTCCGTGAGGGCGAGTTGGTGGAAGAAGGCGAACGTCGCGGTTTGGGGTTGGATGCTGTCTGCTCATTGTTGTGAAAGGTGGGAGGAGTCGTTTGGTGATTCCGCCTTTCGGTGATTCAATCGGCGCGGACTTCCAAGGTCCTCGCGGGCTTGATGCGATGGAGTATCATCTTTCCTTTTAGAGTTCTCTCCGTTCCTTATCTCCGAAAGGTTTTGCGCGAAAAAAGAGGAAGGAAGATCGCGAAGATTGTGTGGTCGAGAGGTCGGTTTGGCATCCTACGCAGACATAAAAATCTACGCGAGTCAAAAAAAACTTAATATACCCAAGTATGCAACTGCTTGGTGATTTGCTATTGTTACTTTTTGTCTGCCGAATCTATTTTTGGAGTGTAGGCTTTCGCAGCTGTCGATAGGTACTGACGAAGTTCTCGAGTAAAACTGCGTCTCGAGCCTTTAAGGCGCAACGTTTCACCCGCGTTGTAGCGAGCGTCTTCAGGGGTGAAGTGATTTTACTGAGAAATTGTTACCGTTTATGTATTGAGGAGCTGCGAGGTCTCATTTAATCACCTTTTCAAAGTCAAAGTTGGTCACGGAAGAGTTCGCTGCGTCTGATTGTCTGTCGGCGTCTAACCTCGCAGCTCCTCATATATAAGCGGCAACGATTCCTCAGCAAAATCACTTCACCCCCGAATTTGCTCGCTGCAACGCGGGAGAAAGGTTGGGTCTAAAATGCTCGAGACTCAAACTCAAAAACTTCGCCAGAACCGAATCTATTTTTTCTTAAGTAAACAGTTGCTTAGTGCTTGTGCTATGGTGCTCTCGGTATTATTTGTTGCCATCGTGATTCTTTTCGGCGGAAAACCTAAGCTCCCAGTTGGAATGAAAATCAGCAATATATATCAAATTCGTAATTATAGTTTTATGTCTTTATCTTTATGAAATGACTAAGAAAAATGAAGAAAAATATAGCTAATAGCGACCTAAAAAATACTATGGAACATTATAAAATTTGTAAAGCAGCCGCAAAAACAGCCCTTAGAAAAGCATTTAGCGAATACAAGAGAAAAGTACTTGGAGAACAGCTAGAGGGAAATCCGAAAGCATTTTGGTCATATGTTAGGGAAGTACTGGGAACTAAAAAATCAACGGTTAATTCCTTGAAAAAAATAAAGGCGAAATAGTAACTTCCAGTCTAGATAAGGCAAATTTTTTGAATTACTTTTTTCAGAGTGTTTTTAATCAATCTATGCATAGTTTCCGCGAAACCATACCAGACCAATTTCAACAACCAATGCCCCCAATCGATATATCTTGTAGCGGAATCGTATCCTTACTAAGTAACATTAGCCCGAACAAGTCCTCAGGTCCTGATGAAATTCCAGCTCGTGTTTATAAAGAATTAGCCCTCGAAATGGCTCCGTATCTTAAAGTAATATTTAACAAATCCCTCGAAGAACACGCGGTTCCCAAAGACTGGAAGATAGCAAACGTGACCCCAATTTATAAAACCGGAGATAGGGAACAGCCATGTAATTATAGACCAATATCATTAACGTCATTATCATGTAAAATTATAGAGCATATCATAGTTACATCAATAATGGGACACCTCGACAGCCAGGATTTATTAATAACAAACCAGCATGGATTCAGAAAAGGACGGTCTTGCGAAACTCAATTAGGTCTTTTTGTTCACGATATTTTAGTTTCCGGAGAAGGTAACGTACAGGTAGATGCAGCGTTTCTTGACTTTAGAAAAAGCTTTTGACAAGGTTCCCCACTGTAAGTTACTCGCGAAGTTAGCATCATACGGAATAGATAGTAATATAGTAGGCTGGATAGGAGACTTCTTACATGAACGCGTTCAAAGGGTGGTATTAGATGGTGTCAGCTCCGGCGAAGTGAAAGTTACATCAGGTGTTCCCCAGGGAAGCGTGATAGGCCCAATTTTATTTCTTCTGTACGTAAACGACTTGAATAGTGTAGTAAAAAATAGCAAGCTCCGTCTTTTTGCCGATGATGCAGTAGTGTATAAGGAAATTAGAAATGAAGAGGACAGACAGTTTTTAGCTAAGGATTTAGATGCGATTGATGATTGGTGTGATAGATGGCAACTAGAATTGAATTTGAAGAAATGCGCGATTATGAATTTTTGGAAAAAGAGTGGCTTTCCCCGGAATAATTATTGCATCAAGGAAAACAAAATATGTAACGTAGATTCAATTAAATACTTAGGCGTCACCATCACTGAAGACATGTCATGGGGGAAACACATCAGGGAAGTAACTAGTGTAGCAAACCGTAGATTAGGATTCGTTAAAAGGGTTCTAGGCAAATGCGATGAGAGAGTACGAGAAAGAAGCTATTTTACACTCGTCAGGCCTCATTTAGAATATGCCGCTAGTATATGGGATCCGTACGAGGAAGGTATGATAAAAGAAATAGAGCGCGTGCAAAGGAGATCTGCTAGGTTTGTTAAAGGACGTTATGATAATTGTATAAGTGTTACGAGCTTAATAGAAGAACTAGGCTGGGAATTACTATCAGAACGCAGGTTAAAATTTAGGTTAAACCTTTAAAGTAAATTCGAAACCGATTTTTTCACAGATGACGTTAGATATATATTGAGATCCCCTGCGTATTATGCTAAGTTTGATCATATTAACAAGATTAGAGAGATAGATTGTCGTACCGATAGATTTAAAATGTCATTTTTCCCTCGTACTATAAGAGAGAGCAATAGGCAGCGTAGCAAAGGGATAGGTAGGTGAAATATAGTTAGAGTAGTCTGTAGTGCATGACGCATGTTATAACAACCAGTAACCCCTTTCTTTATATGTAGATACTAACCATCTAGCTGCATGTGACCCCATTATCTAGCATGCCTTCATTAAATATCCTAGTTGCATGTCAATAGTGCATGTTTGGTGATCTTCACCCCCTGCCACACACCCTCGTGGTGGCTCGCAGGGTATCACGTAGCTGTAGATGTGAAATCTGATTTTACTACTATGTACCTGTTTGGCAGTGGCATTATTTAGTTTAGCTCAGGGAGGCTCATTTTCTCAGGTGGAGAATTTTTTTCACAGAACCGCGGAACTAGCCGCGCAGTAACTTTAACGGAGTCATCCGCTAGTGATCACCCAGTTGTGTGAAATTCGCAGGGAAAAATCATTCGCCTGGACTGGGAATCGAACCCAGATCCCTCGATTTTGCGCCAAGTGCTCTATTCATTTAAGCAACCCAGGCATCCTCTCATAAGATTCACTCTGGGAGAGGACTGTGAATCGTATGAGAGGACACCTGGGTAGCTTAAATGGTTAGAGCACTCGGCGCGAAATCGAGGGATCTGGGTTCGATGCCCTGTCCAGCCGAATGATTTTTCCACTGTGAAATTCACACAATCAGGTGGAGACGGTTCTTCTTGCAGTGATAATTATCCTGAATAATAATACTTCAAATCGTGAAGCTAGTGTTCTTCAAATTATTTTATTTCTCCGACTAGTTTATTACCCTGCTGTGCACTCAGGAAAAAACGCAGATGCTTTTAAGTGGCGAGAGTAATTTAATTAATACAGCTATATTATTCTGTGGAATACAGCGTTTTTTAACTTGAAGTTTCTAATTCACCTTACACTTCAACTCCTTTTCGATCTCAACCATCGCTCTCGTTAATATAAACTGCTTCGTGAAGGGACTGTGACATTTGCGGAAAAACTTTGACAAAACAGTGTGAATCCTCCGTTTGCCAGGTTGCCAGCAAGGTGGACCAGGTTGGCCACGCGGATGACCTTTCTTGAGAAAGAGAGGCAGGAACGACAACATCCACCAATACTTAATCACTCATGACCGTGGTTTTACTGCTACGCAAAATCATCAGATCCGGTCACTAGGATTCAAACCTCCTGATGACCGTCCTCGCATCGCAGAGAAAAAGCAGTCTAATATGCCTGTTCATTCATTTCTCGATTTCTATTCGGAGTGAGGTGCCACATTATCGCCGCTCTTTATCACGTAAAACGTCATTATCTCCTCGCTTCCATTAGGCTGCAAGACTCGGGTACCCATGAGTTTCCGCTTCCGAATGAACATTTTGCTCCTCGGTGCGTTGGAGTGCAGCGATAATTTCTTTCATTTGCATCCAGTTTACATCGTTAGACCTTAATGGCGTATGGTATTGGAGTTGACGGTTTGTTTTGGGGCGGCGACCGGCAACTGAGGTCCCAAGGATCGTTCAGGGCAAAAAGTTATCTTGGTGAGGAAATAACTTAATGCATAGATGTAGTTATAGGATTACTAAAGAGACTCGCTGTCGGCAATAGCTTGCTCTTGAGGTGGCTGGAGCTGTAATCGTTGGTCATTGAGTACACATTCAAATGATATTTAAAAAATTCATGGACCACATTTCATTTAAGTTCATCTGTTTACGCGTTGAAACTCACAATGCAAGAAGTTAAGGAAACTAATAAAAAATTCTAATATACATTTTTACTTCATTAAGGTTATTTGGGCGAGATAGTTCCACAGTCATAATGGAAGCCATATCCGAATAATACGTTTTTAATTCAGCAGCTGTAGGAAGCATGAAAAAATATTGCATTATTAATGGTGCTACATTATACTTTTACATGCCTGAAATTTTAATAAATTAAGTATAAATATCTCTATAAATCTTTATTTTGACTCATATTTTTTCGCGCGGTTCGCTTAAAACTCCTTCAAAATGGAAGGCTTTTTTGTGATTATGAAAAAAATTACTGCGGTGACAGTATGATTTATTTTCTGAAATGGTTGAGAAAACATAAAAACTTATACTTTTTGACGAGATCAAGGTGTTAGAAATTTCTCATTTTTTTAAATTTAGGTGTTTCAAATTTCTCATGTAATGTTTCTATGGAGTGCATACAGAGAGGAGCTCTTCTTTGCCTAAAAAACGGTCTTTGGCAAAATTTCTTAATGAACGGAGGAATTTTCTTTGTCATTTGTAAGGATTGAAAAGCCTAATGGGAGGTAAGAGCGTATTGCGAAGGGTGTTTTGGATATAGGAGCCACAGTGTCCCAATATGAGAACTCAAAGCACTATTCGCTCTCAGGAGATCGTGGGATGACTCCGAGCATTACGCCAGACCTCTTCAAAGAAGTTTTAGAAACGGGTTTTTTCCGTCCGTGAATGAAAAAATCATTCCACTGCACCGCCAACAGGATTCTCACGAAACCAGGAAAGGCCGAATACGGATTCAAAATTCATTTATCTTATTTTCACTCGAAATATTCAGATTTTTACAATATTAATTAGTACCTATCATCAGATACAAGTCCTACGCATGCAGTATCTGACGTAATACATGATTTTGTTGAAAGAATTAACTAATGAAATGCATTATTTTCTAGGTTTGACATTGCCGGTTATACTAGGCTGAGTAATACATCAAAGCAATCAATTTTTCTTATTTAACTTTTTTTTCTATTGATGCCGCAGGATTCTCGATGAAAGAAAATAAAATATCCACACTTGTTACACTGTGAACGTGAAGCTTATGAATTAGATAGTTTGGCTTTTTATAACACATTGGATATTTGCCAAGAACTGAAACAAAATTAGCACACTCTTAATTGATATTCTCTTGCTTTAAAACGGAGTTTCAATGTTTGCCAAGTTCTGAGGCAGTGACAAAGAGCCGTTTCTTGCTATGTCCTTGAATATGGATCAAGGTTACGATAGGTAAATTCATGCTCGCTGACTGTATGTGGAAAGACTGAGCATGGGGAGTGAAGCTGTTTAATTTTGAGGAAGGGAGGTGACAAACAGAATGCTTACAGGGGATTGTCTAGTCAAGAATACTTTTAGACACTAAAGAATTTCCACCAGGTGAATAACGCAGAAATTAAAATTTTAGGATCATGTTTCTAAGTGACGTAGACACACGGGAAATATATACGTACATTTTTAACTTACCGCGAGGGTTTTAATTTCCTTTTTCTCCGCAGTTTGGAAGTTCGTCATTATTAGCCGGAGGTCGATTGTTTTTCATGAAGAAGAGGAGGAGGAATGAAAATCACAGATGGCTGTCGACTCGAACTTCACCGAAAATACTTTGTAACCTACAACTCTCCAATACGGAATAAAGTCCTCTGCCGGGTCCTATCTACTAACTTGCACCTTGCTCTTCACCAATTCCATTTGGCTCTCGCTTCGAGTCTTATTGGACTTTTCATTGTACACTTATTAACCGACGAGACAACCGACAGATATGGTCATTTTCGCCTTCTCTGCCCCAGGTAACCGATCAGAGATTATCTGAATGGGTAGCAAATACTCTTGCTTCCACCCCAATCGGTTGCCTATCAGGCTTGAATATGCCTATTATTATTATTATTAGCCAACAGAGTTATTAGTTGGCTATTTTCCAGGTGATAACAGTAAAATAATGTAAATCAGACTTTTAGCCAATCACCAAAAATAAAACAAAATCAGACATCAATATAACAATTTAAAATTAACTATGAACCAATTGTCCAAAATACATTTTCTGCACCTATTCTTAAAAACATTTATATTGCCAGGAAAGGTCTCGAGCAGTTCTGCAGGAGGAATATTCCAATCTACAATCGTCCTGCTGAGGAATGAAAACTTTTTGACGTTGGTCCTTTGCGACCGACGTTGTATTGGCGATTCACCTTGTATTGGCGATCATTCCTACAAATGTATTTCGGGTTTTCAACATTCTGTCGCAGTTCCTATGAAGCTTTCTCCCCCTCAAGTGTGCGGAGCAGTGCAAAAAAGTTTATTTATTTTTCTTCTTCGTCATGGAGCGAACCATCTTTATTTCCTTTCCTAGCTCTGCGTTGAGAGCTGAAATTTTGAAGTACAAACCAGTAGCACTCTTAATACACTACTATAAGGAGAATCACGCGGTGTGAACGCAAGCTAATGACATTTTATTCTCCATTCTCCCTCCTATCGCTGAAATCTGCTATCTTAGTTGCCTTGAAATTGTAGATAACGTTAATGACCTTCAAAGCCGCGCACAGCCCTCCAATTAAGAGCGTAATGATATCCATAAAAACCACCAGCCCGAGTAGCGGAACGATGTGAACAATCACAAATCCGAGGTACCGGCGCCCTAGATTGTTACACGTCACTTGAACTGGACATCTGGAGCGAATGCAGAAAGTATTTGATTGGCCGACTAATATGAAGGCTCGTAAATTATGAATTATGTAGGGGCAGTAAAAGTGTACATGAGGTATATTGCGCCCTCTAAAAATGATCACTGGCTGTAAATTCTAGATCGCATTCTTTTTCACCAGGCTGTTTTGAGGAAGATCCGCTGAAAGCAACGCAAGTTTAATAATAATATTAACTTTTTCCCCATGACATGATCGAGAATTACACAATCACATAGCAAAAATACTCTACAGGAGGTTTAGGTGACCCTAATTTGTTTGAAGTCATCAACCAGAGCTTAACCAGCTTAACAAAGATTTTATATGATTTGTAGATTAACTTGGTTGTGGCAAACGGTTGATACAAAATAGAGATTACAAATCATTATAAATTATCAGAAGAAATTTATTTTTTAATACGAGGACTGACAAAAGGCGGTTACAACGATTTCTAGAAATTTTTCAATAATATCAAATATAATATTCCAATAATTACATTCCTATTGCTTTTCTGTGACAAAGGTGTGAATGTGATTCTGTGTTGACGGCGCGACTTGGTTTACCTGATGACGTCTAATTCGAAACATATCCTTTGATTACTTTGAATTTGACCTCGTGAAAAAAATTGAAACAGTACTTTTTTAAAGAATATCATTTGCTTTTTCACATTTGCGCAGTGATTCGTGAAAGAGAAAGTTTTTTTATGGCGCGCGTCGTACTAACCTATATTTAGTACTATGGTTTTCATTTTTGCGTTTACACTGCGTTGTAGACCTCGCCAGGGCAAATTCCTGAAGAAACAAATACCGGTCCAGCATTCAGTGTTCAATGGCTGCAGTTCTAATGTAAAAAAAATCATTCTCACCTTTGCTTTGTCACCCTCTGATAGTACGGATGAGAAAGAAACCATTTAAGAGCGTTCTCTTTTTCTCTCTTTGATGTTTATTCATACCGAAAAAGACAGACACGATTTTTTGGAGATGCCGAAATGAGTTTCTTGTTGGGAGGCTTTCCTGTTGGATGAGCCCATTTATGCTTCAACGAACTCTGAACTCTGGTAGTCGTCAGCTGGTTCTCCAACGTTAATTATGCGTTTATGCTTAGTTCTGGATCGTGCTGATATATTTTTTTTACGCATTTTTGCATTGTGCGCTGTCTTGAAGACCTAGCCCGTGCGAAAGCTCGAGGAAATACGTACCGATCCTGCAGTCAATATACGATTTTGTCCCTCCTTAGCTTGCTGATTGAAGTAAAGGGACGTTTAATTAGCGGGAAGGTCCGCAAAAATGGATTTAAATATGAAATATTTGGACAAGAATTCTTGTAGCTGTGGGGTTTGAACCTTTGGGAATTTTTGTGATCATTTAGTGGTTATTCTATGCCTACATAATAATGGGGCGATACACAATTGCCGGATATACTTGGCGTCCTGGTAATTTTAAATATATTATTTGAACAATTGACAATGTATGGTGATCTTTAAGGGTTACAAGAGGTCATTGCATAAATCATCTTTCTCGGAGTCGGTGTAATAATTAAAGTTACGATGAGCTGAGAGTTCGGTTGGACAGTGAGTGGGTTGGTATAATGCCAGGAATGAAAGGTGAATGTTCTTAAATTTGCAGGTTTTTTCGAGATTTTGAGAAACAGTTCCAGCATTACTGCAATAAGAAGTTTTTCTACTTTCCTACACTAATAATTATTCACATAGCGCGCCTCAACGATTTTTCGCTATTTTCAAGCATGAAATTTGCGTCCAGAGGCTAGTTGGTTCTTTAACGCTATTGATGCTCATATATCGTACTTACATATATTTACTACTATTAATTAAATCAAATTTACTGTCTCATCGAGGGCTCTGAAATGTAATCTAAAAACATAACAGTCCTGGATACGTAATTAAGAGTTACTTTTGAAAGAAAGGGAAAGATTCAAAAATCTTTCTTTTTTTTTAAAGTTCGAAATTTATGCGAATAACAATGTTCATCACGGAAAATTTAGGTTCCAGTACAGTTCATTTCTTCTCATTCTTCACTAGTTTAAGTGTACGAGTCTCCGCCATATACCTTGAACTAAGGATGATGGTGTCACTCACTGCTTAAGGAAAGACGCTTAAATCCATATGCCTGTCCGTTCTTTCACCCTCGGATGTGAAATTATCTCATCTTGATCTTTGTTGTTGAGATTGCAAAAAGAACGCAATATTTCTTCTCTGCGGTGAATATATACGATTCTTCCTCAGGGATGAATGCGTTAGCATTTTACTCGCGGCAGAGTGAAAAATCTTTCAAGATTTTAAGTCGATTTCGCGTTCTCGTTCTAGGATACACTCCCGCCGCGTCGACGAGTTGATTGACAGCTGAATGAGGGGAAGCCGCTTCTTTCGCCTTAGTTTCGCGCCAGACTCGACAGAAAAAATACCAGTTGAACTTGAACGCTAAGAGAGGCCCAAGTTAGTCACATCGCCTTTTGATCTATCTTTGGGAAATTCCCACTTTCGGAAACGTGTTTACCCGAAGACTGTCTGAACGAGGGCTCTGAAATTAGCATAACGCTCGTGGCTGGGATTTTAGCCGCACGACAATGAATCGATGTTACGGGAGTGATTTGGTATCATTTATTCAGTGGGTGCGGTCATGTTATCGTAACTTTGCAACGGCTTGAATGAATAACAAAACACGGTAAATGTTCTTAAAAACTACGCCTTCTCTTTGAAATCGTTCTCGGATGTGCGAAGCCAGTCGGAGGAATTGTGACTGCGAACCTTGTGCATGAATCGTCGTTAGCGCTTGGGATTTTAACACTTTGAGTGCTATGGACGTAATCTTAAGTCCTCTTATATTTTCGGAGGACGATGGACGTACTAGGACGTCCATAGAATATCTTTATTGAATTGTATGTGGACGTGATGGTTTGGCTGCAGTGTTTCTAGTAGACATACATATGACGACAAATTGCCAAAATACAATGCAAAGTGCAGTGTTTCTAGTAGACATACATATGGCGACAAAGTGCCAAAATATATCTTAATAGTAGGTTCATTATAAAATCCGAAGATTCCTGCGATATTGAGCGGAATTTATGCATGATGCAGAAATGAAAAATTTGCAATTATCCACAATTAAATTTTGCAGTAAAATTTATTTCTGTGAATACTTGCAAAATTTTCAATTCTGCAAAAGTTTATTAACCTATAATTAAGAAGGTCTTATTGCAAAATCCAGGAAAGTGTGTAAAATCCTCAGTTTTACTGAAAGGGCGTTCAATTTAAAGCCCAGCACGCAAAGTGTTAAAAGCAACCACGCGCGGGCAAGATCCACTGTATTCTTGCAATTTTATACTCTTCTTTTCTGTATAAAATCTGGGATATTCATGCGAAATTGAGTAGAATTTGTGCATTTTCAAATGATAAATCGTGAAAGTTTCCACATTCATAAAATTTACTTCCGCCCCATGTTTCAATGTTGAGACCTAAAGATGATGTCTCAATATTGCAACCCGGCTCGGAAGTAAACTTCACTTTTGTGGAAAATGGCTCGATTTATTTTTCCAGACTAGCCATCCGATTCACGTAACAAACTTATCGTTTAATTGATACTATAATCAACTCTCAATAAAATTTTTTGTGCAGTTTCCACTGAATTTTATTCAACGACCAAGGTTTCGACATGAACTATTTCATTTTCAAGGTTCATGCCAAAACCTTGGTCGGTGAATAAAATTCTGTGGAAAGTGAACAAAAACTTTTATTGTGAGATCATGGCATCTGTACTCCATTTCCACAAAATATTGACTGATACGCTAAACTTAATGATATGATCATGCTAGCCGTTTCCTCACAGTCCAAAGACGGTTCTATACTTGAGGCTAATTTCTGCGAAGTTTTGGGTATCATTAGTTCGTGAAGTCAAAAGTGAATAGTTGACATGCTTGAAAGAAAGAAACAGCTTCACTCGTTACCTGCCAACAAGCAGTAATATCAAGCCTATCATTCGTAGAGAAACTACTTATATTGTATGCGCGGTACTTATTCAGGCTTCTCCCAAAAGGTTTGAAACATTCGAGTATATGAATTCATGTTACGCAACGCTCTGCTTTTTATTCTCTCCGGCGAATCATTTGTCTTTTCCTTAGCTGTCATTAATATATGTTCTTGCTTCGTTTCGCGAGCAGAATGATTTGGACCGGGGCCAAGATCGAAAAGAATATTGTATAATTTTCGTACTACAGTTCCCGACCAGTTGGCCTTCGGCTTGGTTTTTTTTTGAACGGGGAGGTCAGCGGCCGCTTGGTAGGAATTCGTGCTCCTTAAAGACGTAACGAGTTCGGTGACCTGTTACGGCGCCACCTTTTGAACGTTAAGAATCGTCGTATTGGATCCGTTTCGACGAAGTTGAAGGCATGTGCTTGCAAAAAAGGGCGTCACTTTGTCTCGAGGAGTGTTGCGTCCCAGAGATCAAAGAGACACATTCATCGAATTGGGAAAGTGGCTTCATGAACTTAATCCGGATTTAAGATTATGCTCTCATTCCTTGTCCAACGCATGCTTCATAGAGGTAAAGTGCACCTCTTTTCAAATTATTTGGGCCTCCTCTTGTATAACTTTAATGATTTCACTGTGTGGAAATATGATGTCTTCTCCGGTTATTAATCTCTAGAATCAAAAATTTGTCTGCAATCTAAAAATCTGATGTAATTTTCTCTTGGAAATGTCTCACCAAGTCTCGATATCCATTTTTTATACTCATCATGGTTCTTTCACTATACCTCCGGAAAGCCCGATTCGACTTATATTTTTCAAACAAATATTATATATTAAGCCGAGGTATACTCCCGTATAATGCATACAATTTTTCACGGTTTTAGACGGTCTCTAGTATCAAGAGTTTACTATGAACTGTACATCTGGGTTGTTTGAGCGAGATGTACAGTTTACGAATTAAATGGATTTTGCCTCATTATGGAGGAAAAATTTTCATACCTAAGTATGAGCCGCTTGGTGTACTTCTTTTCGAGCAGTTTAAAGAGGAAAAGACCCAATTTGCAATTGGATATGGTCCGAATGCGATGCTCCAGAGAGACATTAAATAAAAAGAAGTCCTGATGAACCGGTATCTTTTGAAATGCATCTGTGTGTGGTTTTTGTTTTTTCCATTATTTTTTATAATAATTTAATGACTCGCCGTAATAAGTCTTATATAAAATCACGACAAACCTTCGGTTATGAGGACGTTTTCAGCTTTGGGCGAGAAACAAGCGAATGAAATCTCCAAAAATGGATAGTTAGATCTAAAATTTTGCGCCATTAACATTGCTAACTGTACTTCATGCATCTTAATATGGCATAAATGTTATATAAGAAACGGGTTTGGGCGTATCTTTATGGAAGCAACTCATACTTGGAAAGTTTCAAGAAGTTCCGGGGCAGTTTTTTACACGTGTGATTTCGTTTCCCATGGCGGAATTGCTTCATCTTCTAGCATTGGTCAGCATAGTAAGTGCCCTCTCCATATGCTTCAATGGATAGATCCAAACAAAATTCCGCGGACGAAAAATACAAACTTTTTATCTATTCTCTTCCTCATGTTGTTAATTTCGAGCCGTAAGCTGTGCGGTTCCTTCCTCCTATCTTCATTTGGACTCAACTTATGTTGCATACAAGGTCCAACTTAGATAGCTACATTGAAATATTTTTATCTCTCTGAGCACCTCATCTCTCATTGTTTGTTTAACGTGGCTACATTAATACAACATGAACATGAATAAAACTCAGATTATTTCTCCTCTCGACCTCTATTTATTAATATTATTTTTTGTGCACGATCCAATTGTAAACAAGTAATGTTAATTCTATTTTGTAGACGTTTCGCTTAAATATTATGCTTCTTCAGGGCTCAGATTTACTTCTGAAAATCTTATTTTTTTTCATAAAATGATAATTTGATCATTTTGAGATTGATTAATTATATTATCTGCTATAAAGAAATTCTGAAGTAACTCTTGAGCCTGGAAGACGCAATAAAAGCATGCGAAACGTCGGCTAAAGAGTAATATCTTAATAATAATAATAAATTCAACAGATTCAGGCGAGATATCGTGGAAGTTCTTCATAATGTAAGAGAAACAATCGCACTTTTCCACAAAATTGTTTTAATGCGTACAACGCGTTTCGGCTCACAGAGCCATCATCAGGTACAAGACTGTACCAAGGACAAGTCTTGTACCTGATGATGGCTCTGTGAGCCGAAACGCGTTGTACGCATTAAAACAATTTTGTGGAAAAGTGCAATTGTTTCTCTTACATTAATAATAATAAGATAACAATTAGACCTTTGTCTCCAGGAAAAGAAAGTATATAAATAAGATTCATTTATCGGCAATCTTTAGGCTTTCCATTTCCATTGCTTTGTGAATTCAAGTTTTTATGAATAAAACTGGCCTGTAGGGTCTGCCGAAAGTGTCGATGAAAGGTTTTGAATCCAGTGTATAGTCCTCATCAATACCGAGATAAAATGAATGTATGACGTCGAAATACCGGCTTTGGTCGAAAATAAAGTTCGGATGCCACGCCGTCTGATTCCATCTGTCGCGTGAGACTCTATTCTTAGCTGTGTCCAAGCCGCGTTCTCTTTTAGACTCATGCAATGGCCCTGGTGGGTAATTATAAGAGTACCAAGTGCTATCTCTATTTGTCGCACAAAGGATTTTAATCGCTCTCGTGATCGGGATGCCAAATTGTTTTCATCCACCCGACGACTGTACTTGCGCCGGCGGGCTACGATGCAAGGCACATCGAGGATATTGTCCGTGGATCAACTTGTCCTTGACGACTGGGTATAAGCTAAACAGCGACCGTGCACTACACGGTCATCATGCATCATTAATCTTGTCGCCCGGTGTGTAGTGATGAGATCACTCTGTGTTTAAGTAATTATGATAAATATATACATCTTCCATTGTTACTTCCACTGCAATGGATGATATTTTTGGAGGATTTTGGATGACACCATGGGACATCATAGGTTTGAACAAAATTTCCATCGAAATCAGCACCATGCTAAGTAATTTACAATTCGAAGCTATATGTGTATGCTTCAAAATATATTTTTGATACCAACATTTCAATATTTTGCTATGAAAGCAGACTAAAAAAAATGTTTTTGAAATTTTCCCGCCGAAATTATAGTCTTTTATTTTTTCTGGATAAATATTTTACCCTTCAGGACCCAAAACAGATTTTTACACTGTTTACAATAATTTTTGCAAATATTGTTGTTAAATCGGTATTAAGAAACTTAAAAATAAAGCTGTCTTTTGTAGTGAAATATCACAAGCCGTTGGGGTGAAAATTTACTGAACACCAATCAGTGGAATAGGGACGACTAGTTTTGACGCTTCACCTGCAATTCGGCAAGTGGAAATAATGTGCATGTTTAAGAATTGCTTGTAAACTATGGCATTCCATAAACTTCATTGAACGCCACAGAAAATCTTGAAACGAACTATACCTTTACAATTTTAAAGAATAGAAAGTGAAAAGAAAACTATATATTGTTAAAAAAAGGGTCCTAGTTACCCCCGTTTACCCTTTAAAACTTCTCCGAGGATGAATACTCCGCGGTTTGAGAATCCCTGCTCAAAATAATAATAGTTAATCTTTCGAAGAGGAAATTTTACCCGAGACATTTTTCAAAACAACAGCTTCTCGAAAGCAATCACCTTTCACCGCCAAAAACGGGAACATTTAAAAAATAAAATTTAGCATAAGTATCCTCGAGAATAAAAAGTTTAATTCAAATCAATTAATGTAAGATTGAGCAAGCTCCGTTTTCTCGTTTAAATAATAGAGCTTCTAAAACTTCGGTGAATTTTTTTAACGAACAATAAGTTGCATTTTTGGGTAAGGGTGTGGAGTTAAGTCTGGTGGAGAGATTGATGATATGGAGCGCGGCGTGAAACGTGGCAGAAACGTGGAACCTCAGGAAGGAGGACGAGAATAGGCTGCATGTATTCGAGATTTAGGTGTGGAGAAGGATGGAGAAGGTTACGTGGACGGAGAAGAAGACTTTCGAGGAAGTGCTTGAGATGATTGGCGAGGAAAGGACACATCTTAATGAAATTGGAGATCGGAAGAGTAGGCGGCTGAAGGATGTAAAGAAGGGTGACGGGTTGCTCAAGAATGTGTTTGAGGGAAGGATTTTGGGCAAGCGTGGAAGAGGAAGAAAGAGGTTAAGTTTCATGGACAGGATAAGGAAGGGTAGATCGTATGCTGAGACGAAAAAGGTTATACTTGAGCTTGATAGGCCCCTGAAAAAGTAGAAAATGGGAGGAGATTTTCTGACATAAAATAAAACCTACCTGAACCGGTAGAATACCTATAAAATATAAAGTTACGTTTTGTACTTAAGTGAACGGGTCTTAACGACCTGTGAGGAGCAGAGCGCGCGATGAGGCGCATTTTGAATGGACCACTCTGTTATCGTGCTTCCCCTCTCTGGGGTCAGATACTCGTCGGAAGGGTGTTGAGAGTGGAGTGGTGGAGTTAGTGGTGGATGTGCGAAAATAGATCGCCTTGACGGAAGGGAAACAAAAGAAGCGAGAGCGAGCGAGTCTGGGCGACGTAATAGAAAGGGTCGATGTTTTCGTTTCCCCCCCACTACATTCGGGGGGCGCGTCATCCTAGACTAACGAATGTCAAAGGACGAACGTGGTCCGTGTCGTCGGCTCGGGGACTATTTTGTTGGCTGCGATTTAATTTATCAGCGTCCAAAACATCATCAATATGTGACGCAAGCATGATCTCCATTGAAAATACGTCCGGAAATGATTTAATTCAGGTTTTGCGTATAATTGCGTGATATTTACGAACCTTTGTCCCTTTTCGGACCCGGCCGATACATCTACATCTACGTGATACCCTGCGAGCCACCACGAGGGTGTGTGGCAGGGGGTGAAGATCACTAAACATGCACTATTGGCATGTAAGTAGGATATTTAAGGCAGACATGCTAGAGAACAGGGTCACATGGAGCTAGATGGTTAGTATCTACATAATAACGAAGGAAGTATTGGTTGTTATTACATGCATCATGCACTACAAACTACTCTAACTATATTTCACCTACCTATCCCTTTGCTACGCTGCCTAATGTTCTCTCTTATAGTACGAGGGAAAAATGACATTTAAATCTATCGGTACGACAATCTATCTCTCTAATCTTGCTAATCTGATCAAAACTAGCATAATGCGCAGGGGTTCTCAATATATATCTAACATCATCTGTGAACAACTGTTTCGAATTTACTTAAAAGGTTTAACCTAAATTTTAACCTGCGTTCTGATAGTAATTCCCATCCTAATTCTTCTATTAAGCTCGTAACACTTATACAATTATCATAACGGCCTTTAACTAACCTAGCAGATCTCCTTTGCACGCGCTCTAATTGTTTAATCAAACCTTTCTCGTACGGATCCCATATACTGGCGGCGATACAGAGACCAGGTGTTACCATCGCGTGGGAATGTATCGGTCCTGTAAACTGCCCGTTACGTAAATAGTTTTGCAGGGATGCCAACCAAAGAGCCACAAGACAACGGTTTGTTGGCCATTCAGTAGCAGGAGCAGAGAGAACTATGTTAAAGTACGGACGTGGTCCGTCTCGTCGGGTCGGGGTATGTGTATTCGGGGACTATCTTATTGGCTACGATTTCGTTTAGGACCGTCCAAAAGGTCATCCATATGTGACGTGAGCAGCATCTCCGGTGAAAATGCGATCGGAAATGATTTGATTCAGGTTTTCGTGTAATTGCGTGATATTTACGAGCCTTCGTCCCTTTTCGGACCCAGCCGATATGGAGACCGGGTGTTATTATCGCGTGGTGGGAATCAAGTGATTCTGCAAACTATCCGATATGTAAATAGTTTTGAAGGGATGCCATAACCAATGAACTACAAGACAACGATTTGAAGGCCATTCAGTAGCAGGAGTAGAATGCAATAGGTCAAAGGATGGACATGGTTCGTCTCGTAAACGACGTAATAAAATAGCTCTCTATTGATTTTGGAATTGGCCTTTTCTGAATAATTTCCTTGCCGCCTACGGCCTTTATTTTTTTATGTGACCCTGGAGGTGCGAATTATATATTTTTATCGCGTTTGGAGCTTTATTTTTCCCAAATATTCCCTCTGCATTAAGCTGCAGCGTCTTCAAAACTCCTGTCTGCGTTTTGTTTTCAACATCCGCTATGATGAACACGTCACGCCTTATTACGAAAAAATTAAATGGCTGAAATTGGATAAACGCCGAAATCTGCAAAAGGCTTTATACGTGTCCAAGGTTCTGAAATCCAAAAACCCCACCTATTTGTATGAAAATTTTATATGTAATGTAGGTACAGGAAAAAGATCAACTCGTGTCACTGAGTTATTTTTAGTCCCTAAATTCCATACCTTATTATTTGAGCACTCTTTCCTAATTTCCTCCTGCAATTTATGGAATTGTTTACCTGTAAATGTTAGAACCTCTATGAAAATTTCGATGTTCAAGAGAAACATGACTGATTACCTATGTAAAATTGCTTAGTTTTTTGTAATCTTTTATGTTATGGCATGTATTTATTTCTTTTCTATGTTCCAGGGGACTTAAAGTCCCAGAACAATAAAGACTATTTTCTATTCTAGTCTCTGGAGAATATCTCCACGACTTACACTTTCCGGAATAATGCGTTGCTGGACGTTATGAAAAATTGATACTATGGCCTTGCTTTTCTTATTAGGGACTGAAAAATTATGAGGGATATAAAGGATGTTTTTGGCCGTAGAAGTGATGAGAGTAATTAATGTCCTCATCAGCAGAAATACACCAGGTAATCGTATATGGAGGTAACGTTTAATGGAGGTAACTTTGACTGCCATTTTTATTTTCATCCGTGTACAATTTGGCTGGGTGTGTAATTATTTTAAAACCGTTTCCAAACGTGGGATTAAAATGAAGCCTTCGAAATATTATTCTGAGAAGGGCGATCTCTAAATGCAACGGCAGTTTAGGGATTAAAAATATTCTCTTTAGCCTACATTAAATCCATGGGCGACTGAATCTCCATTTAGCTGACAACTTGTCTTGTTCTTATTGGTACTAGCATCTAGTCAATTACTTTTCTTCGGTCTAAATCTGCGTTGTAAAAAATCAATTCTGACCATTTATGAAACCTACCTTAACTGGTAGAATACTTAATAATAATGATAATCGTCCGCCGCCACTCGCTCTTGCGATGGCTTTCAGCAAGTTGTGCGTATTCGCATAAATGTATCGTACCTGTGGCGTCAGCGTCGGAGGCGCGGGTCCTCCTCCACTATGCCCGACGGGTGGACGAGCTAGATTCGTCATTTCCGCGGCGGCGATTTCATGCGTGCGAGCCGACCGGTAACCGTACGTCGAGGTGATCCGAGAGAGACGGAAATGAGAACAACTGCTTCCGCCGGTCGACGGAATAATAGCCGCCCCATCCCGGCCCTTCCTTTTCGTTTCGAGGAAGAGGCAGATCAGCTGGGATTCTCGCGCGACTACCTCTCTGGAACCCCCCTCCGTTCCTCCTCCCCCCAGGGACATTGT
Source organism: Ceriagrion tenellum (assembly GCA_963169105.1). NCBI lineage: Eukaryota > Metazoa > Arthropoda > Insecta > Odonata > Coenagrionidae > Ceriagrion > Ceriagrion tenellum. The sequence continues at coordinate 101,141,331 of OY720639.1, read as the reverse complement.
AGATTTCCGAATGTCGACAACAGGGTGGGATGTGAACGACCAACTTCCCTCCCTATCTCCTCTCCCAGGTTATTATTCCGCGCATTATTCCAACAGTTTTCGTGATACACGGGAGAGGGAAAAGGGGGAAAAGGTCAAGCTATTATTTACACCCTCATCCGAGGACGGGCGATTTCCGAAAACAGTCAAATTCGATCAATTAGCCATCTGGAGTTCTCCTGTTTTGGTTCGGCTTTCCCCTCAATTTTTCCACCTTCGAGGCGGAAACAGGTGAAAGCTGTCTCCCGCAGACGGGATAATTGTTTTTAATTCACATGGTGATCAAATAGTTTTTGCAGACATTTCAAATGGATCCGCTCCTGTCCCATACTTGTCGGATTGTTAATTAGGAATACTATAATTACTTCCCAGACCTGAGGTAGAGGAAGATTCGTCGGAAAAAGATTTGTCGGAAGATCAACATGGAAAAATCTTTGGATAGTCCCGTCCCTCCTGGTTAATTCCTGGGATCCTCATGAGGTAGGCTTACAAACAGAGCACGCGCGCAGAGAAGATTACCAAGATTCGTGAAAGGCCATTATGATAGTGTTATTTTCGTTAGTGTTACTGATCTCTTACGGCATCTTGGAAGGGAATCGCTTTCAGACCGTCGATTGAAAAGTAGACTCAATCTTTTATGTCAATTCAAAAGCAATTTATTTTCAGACGAAGTTGTCAATATCTTACCAACTCCAATATACTACGGTAGAACAGATCATGAGAATAAAACAAGGGAAGTAGATTGTAGAACAAAAAGGTTTAAATGTCGTTCTTCCCGCTATCGACAAGAGACCATAACTTGTCGATATGACCCATAATTCATATCCTTCTATATCCAGTCCATAAAACCAATTCTCAATCTTCCCCATCCCCGCTTGTCGGACATCCATCCCACCTCGTCAGAATCCTTAACAAAAAAAGGTTGAAGAAAATGTTCCTGCATTCTCAGTCGTTCACCACGTGGATAGTTTTCTTTATACAACAGTCACTTAGACCTGAAGACACCCGTTGGAAATAGGGCTGTATTGTTGCCTGCGAAAGCTACCTAGGCGAGGAGAACCAGAGACTGTAGGAATGACGTAATCATTTGACTAACAAAAATTAGGAACAAAAAAAATTAGAGAAATCAGCTACTTCTCCCTTGTTAGACCCCACTAAGAATACGCTGCCAGTGTTTGATATCCTCATTATATAGGCTTAAAAACAGAGTTAGAACGCATGCAGAGAAAATGAGCAAGATTCGTGAAAGGCCGTTATGATAGTCTCCATAGTGTTACTGACCTCTTGCAATAACTAGGACGGGAATCGCTATCAGATCGTCGATTGAAAATTAGACTCAGTCTTTTAAGTAAATTCAACACCGATTTATTTTCAGAAGAAGCTATCAATATCTTACGAACTTTAACATACTACGGTGGATCAGGTCATGAGAATAAAATAAGGGAAATAGATTGTATAACACAAAGATTTAAAATGTCGTTTTGACCGCGATCCATGAGAGACTATAACGGATGCGTTAAGAATTTGAAATAGATTAATTAACAGGTAGTTTAGCTGTTTATTTCACATTCACCATAATGCATGTTTCTAAATCTCTAAGTAGTGCTAACACCATGTTTCGCACGTTCCCTGCATGATTCTTGCATCACGTTAACATAGTTGCGTTATAGATTATTTTAGTAGTTTATGTAGCATTTGTAGCATATCCAGAGTGGGATGCTTATTGGTGAAAGTAAATTTCTTCACTGTAGTTCATGGTGGTGATAAGTCAACCCCAGTCAAACACCCTTGTGGTGGCCAGTAGCGTAATAAGTAGACGTAGATGAAACTCCTAACTTTGTAAGTTCCTCCATGTTGGATGCTGTTCGAGGCTGGTTACATTCCCGGTATATTTTATCCGAATAGCGGTGGAAGTAGCATAATTAGGGGAAACCGCAAATCATCTCTTGCCACAAGATTCAACATTTCTTCTCGATTGGTGCTAGATTTATCCGCGATAGAACGAAAAATGCGAAATGTGCCTAACCAATCGATGCTATTTGAAACACGTACGACGCTTTTGATCCCTGTTCCCGCATCTTTTCGAAATTTAGGGAATCACACTATTTTACGTCCGTACCACACACATTTCTCGCTTAAAATTGGAATGGTGCTGCCACAGGACCAACGAGATTCGCCCTCGTACCGTTGGCAGTGTGAGGAAGGGCACTCAAGGGACACTGATAGACATTTGTAAATATTAACTTCAGAGGCCACCGCCGACTTTTCTGCGTGCTCTCTAACAGCTGGAAGAGCTTTCAAAAGTAACACCAAAAACTCCCCTGTAAAGAAAAAAATCTCAATCATTTAGTTGAAGGGATACCTCTCTTTTCAAGGCCCTCATTTCAGAACTCTGGAACTCTCAGAAGGCTGTCCATTCGATTGAATTGTTATTGGTACAAACAGATCTTCCCCTTCTCTATCTGTAAAATATTCTACATCTACATATTACCCTGCAAGTCGCCGCATGAGCGTGTGGCAGGGGATATGAGGACACCAGCCATGTGAAGATGAATCCCGTCCAAAAAACCTATTCTATATCTTCCCCATCCCCGTTTGTCGGACATACTTCCCTCCTCGTTAAACTACTCAAGATCTGTCGTACCTTCTTCCTTCTTTCACTTCCATCGGCGCATATCCTTAGCTTTCGAGTAAATCCATGTAGCGTGTACCTTCATTGCCGAAAAAACTTAGGGGAAGCCCAAATAAATAAATGTTACTTTCATTGCGAAAATGATTCCAACACGCGCTCTCAAGATAACTGTGTAACTTCAAATAAAAACTTCGCTTCTCGGTGCTTTCAGAGAACATCAAAAACATAACACACAGAATCACTGAAAACAGCGAACCAACTTTCATCAAGCTAAATGAGATACAAATTTAGTTATAGTAAATTTCCGTAGCGTGAAGCACAAAAGTGCCGAAGTTGAGCACATATTTGAAAACGCAGATATAGTAATCGGAATAGATAGCTGGCTTGCAGAGGATATTAGCAATAGCGAAGTTTTTCCGACAGGATACAAAATCTGTAGACGCGATCGACCAGATAGGATTGGCGTTTAACAAATCAACAAAAAATAAAAAAGACAAGCAAAAAATCCCTGCCAAACACCCTTGTGGTGGCTTGCAGGGTAATAAGTAGATGTTCACATCTATAAGACACTGTTATATGCTATTCGGTTCACTCGAGTGCAGACGGGATTGCGCGGAGGTGCGGACGGGCCGATAGTCCACGAATGCCAACTCGCAATTCGGTCTTGCTCTCCGCGCCGTTTCAAACGGCCGGAGGGATGGAGGGAGGGGAGGAAACGCCTCCTCGGACGTGCTGAGGATTACCACAGAGCGTCCGCGCCTAAAAATATCCAGAAAGTCGCGTACGTTGCTTCACCCACGCAAGAGCCAACGTCAACAGGTGAAAGCGGCATAGTGCACGGTCGAACAAGAATGGTTTGGACTTAGGGAGACGGTCAAAACAAAACAGGATTTTGCTTACTTCGACCTTGAAAAACGTCACTGGTTAGCCCTTTTCTGGAAATTCCCGATAAGTGGAAAGCTACTTAGCCCTGCATTCAGATTCTCCCTCAGTGAGATGTCAGCAATGACGTAAAAGTCACAGATTTGGAATAAAGGCTTTTGTTTTATTAGACATTTCATTACGAGGCATGACTAAAATGTAGTTCTCAAAATTTTGATGACCTTATAATCCTCGTCGTGCCATGGGCAGATAAGTTTGCTCCAGTTTTTCAGTTTTTCAAGACAAAATAAAAGCAATCGATTCCATGGAATAAGAATAACCGTTTTAAGAATAACGAGGCACGGCTAAAATGTACTTCTCAAAATTTTGGACAACTTTTTTATAATCTATAGTAAAATATAATCTATAATATAATATAATAAATATAATAAAATATAATATAATATAATCTATAATATAATATTAAATATAATATAATCTATAATATAATATTAAATATAATATAATCTATAATATAATAACTTTTTTATCCTCTTCGTGCCATGGGCAGATATTTTGGCTGCAGCTTCTCAGTTTTTCAAGACGAAATAGAAGCAATGGATTTCACGGAATCAGAATAGCCTTTTTACTAATCGTCTCTCAAAAACTAGCTTGAAAATAAAGATATATCTAGAGCGAGCCAATTTCCGTTGAAAAGTTGCAGTTCTTTAACTTACTCATGAAAAGACTTACGGAAAATCCCACGTGAGTAATCGGAGTTAGTTTGGTTCGCTGACTGCACTATAAGGAAGGATTGTATTCTGACTTTTCCGCTCATGCTCGCGGAAATCCGGCGCGAATCATTGTATAGAAGAATAGTCGACCGCAGACGAGCCTAAAAAATAAACGCATGGCGAATGGGCTTTCCTGGAGACCGGGAGAAAATTCCACTGTTGACCGCTTATTCGGCGCCCTCGAAGAAGTAACCTTGGTCAAGGTGAAAGAATGCATTTCCCCTGCCATGGAAGCATTCTGTCATTCATCATGGTGTTTTGAATATGTGCCGGTCATAAGAGCGGTTGCACAAAGCCCGTTGCTCGTAATTTCAATCATCCTGCTATTGTGTTCTAACGTTGGTACTCGTCCGGACTCAAGAGTAGCCAATTCGCTTTTGAACCTCTATGATTTAGACATGACAGAAAATATCTTAGTAAATTCCACACTTAAAAGTCTATTGCCGAACTAGGTTTCGGCGGCCCAGCAATCACTTATAAAAAGTATCAGATGTAAAATTAAAAGTATTGAACCCTAACAGATGATAATTATTGTCCCATTCTGTACTACGCAGCTTCTAATATTCTTTTACTTAGGCCAACTTATCTTCCTCTTTCGCCATTCAGTTTTCTGCAGAAATAATCCCAAATACTGCTCGAATACGCCGCCTCTTTGCTGTCTTTCTCGTGGAAATTATTCCCGGTTTCTCGACGTAAATAGCCGTATCAGCGCTCACTAACACGTCTGCTGATAGTAATTTACACTTCTTTAGTTACCCGAGACGCTTGATTCAGAAGATAAGTTGGCTGAACTGGTTAAGTAAGTCGCTGCCCAGCGGTGGGTGGTTCATGCATATCATCATTGCCCATCGTTTGGTAATATACTGAATATCACTCATAAAATTCGTAGGTGTACAAGTTTAATAATGTAAATTGGTGAGAAATTCGATCATATTGTTAAACAAACCTCATTCATTATTACCCTAATATGATACGAAATTAAGAAATCTCCCAAGCTAATAATTTACAGTCTTCAAAATTCCATAGTTTATTCGTTCTCTTCCTTACGCTCCTCAGATAAATGTACCGTTGAATGCAGGAATGGTGAAGGTATGAACTGCCACTTTTTTGGATAATGGGGCTTAAAGTAAAATTAAAAATATTAAACCCAAAGTGTATTCATGTGGAAAAAATAACGGCACATATGCAGGTAGAGGAATGCTTCTGCGCACCTGGACATAATATGTAAAAAACTGACAATACTACAGCTTGCAACAGCTTGAATGAATCTGACCATGTATTTATGTATGTTTGTAGATGTACTATTGTATGTATTTTATACAATCTTTGTGTATGAGATTTATATAAGAACGGGCGAAACTAGGTTTTCTGTTTCGTGGGCACTGCCGCCAGATTTACTTTCCCTCAGACAACCTAAACAATTCTCAATGAAACAGACAATTGTTGAATTTTATGACTAATTACTAAAATGTTTCTAATTCAGTTTAAGGAATTTCAGTTATAGTTGTTTCCATCAAAGTAGAAAGTAAAATATGCTTAAAACCTCTCACACAACGTGCATCAAAATAATAATATCCGGAAGACTCTCAAAGATTACCTTCTCGTCTATAATTGATTTATAGATGAACTGGTCTTCGCCAACAGAAGATAAATATTGTCCCAGTCTATATTACGCTACTTCTCTATTTATTCTAACCCTGCTGATATACCCTTGGGAACCCTTAAGTCACGGGTCTCAGTTCAATCCAGCAATTGAAAAATCGTCCCTACCTGAAATTTTATCGCATCCGAACCGAAAGCGATCTTTTTACTGGTGGTTATTTGTAGAGAAATTCAAATATATTTATCGCGACCTTCACGATACTTGAATGATTTGATGTTCCTTTTTTTTTACATAGTATTAAGATAAATCTTGTCTTTCAGACCGGCATCCATCCGGTGCCAGGAAACACCGGTGCACGAGTCCATGAAATCGTTTGAATAGGCCGCCTTCGACCGAAAAAAATATTAAGAAATATTATATTATTAAAAAATATTAAAAACTCTGTTTTCACACGATGTTTCGAGCTGACGGTGTCATCAAGCGTTCCAAATTTACTGTTGAATAACGAGTTGAATTGGGAGAAAATTAATCCGAAGCTTAAAATGAACACTAAGAGCAATGGAGGAACTACGAAGATGAAGCTTGCCGACGGCTCTCGTTCCCAACCGAAGGTGAAAAAGCTATTAATGCAGGGCATTGACATTATGGTTACGCTCTCTGGTTTATCTTGAAGACGATCCCTTCCGAAAGACAGGGAATCATGAGCCGTGAGAAAATCCCATGGATGTCCCTGAAAAAGCCAGTTTGCCCTAATTGCTGACATGCGGAAAGCATGTGGAAAATTAAAGAGACTCAGAGACGTACTACCCTAATCAGTTAGTGTGTTCAGGAAGTTTATCTATATTCAGTTGTCTTAACCTTGAGTGATTTATTAAATAATGCTTGAAGAATTTCAGTTAATTGGTGGAATCTTCAGGATAAGAAACGGAAAGGAATCAATCCTCTAATCAGTGCAATTTTTTTAAACGTGCATCCCCGAAGTGAATTCATATGCACGACAACATCAGTCATTTATTTTCCTGCGGCTGTTATTCAACAATTGTTTTTCACCTGCATTGAAAAGGTTGATACTACTGCTGAATATAATAAATGTCCAGACGAATACGTCAATTTTACTGTATTTCTTGACATGTCATACCCACGTGAGGCCTTTGGTGGAATAGATATGGTTGCCCGTTGATTTGCCTTCGCCATTCTTATCAGGTCCGTCTCAAACTATCTAGGTCTATCTTGCGCCTGACGTTTGTCTTTAAAATCGGCACGGATGTGGATAATGAGCTCCTTTCTTAAGAAAAATATGCTAGGTCGTGAAAACACGGATCATCTTCTAAATCATTGGTCGTATACACTCCTCTATGCTAGCCGATTAAGCTCATTATTAGTACAAAGCCGTGTTGGCTGACTTTCATCTGAGGCTCTCATCCGGCCCGGCACTAACGAGACGCCAAAGCATGAGAAACGCGCGAGTAATCGTGATTTGTGCTAACCGACGAGTCCGATGAGCTGTAATTTATTCCTAGATGCTTGCATTGAATCTCAGGGGCTCGCACACTCAGGCCGTCAGGAAGAATGTAAATAGAAATCTTATCTCTTATAGAATATAATATCGGAACCCACGCAATCAAGCCTATTTTTTCGTATTTATTTCCCTACCACTATTACTTAGAGTACATGGGCACCGTATCAAAAATGCTCGCTGAAAAATAATGGAAACGTCGCTCCGTGTTAGACAACAAAAGAGGAGCAACCTTGTCAAATTGAAAAACTCTGACTTAGCCAAAAAAATGTCGCCTTTTTTTCATGCCACTGGAAAACTTTTTATTGCCGTGACGCTTGACGCACACCGCTGTTTGACAAGTGAAGTATGCGTTTAGGTAATCCTTACGACGCGATTATTTACCATAATACTCTGGATGGGGGTTAAGTTCGACGCTTCGGACATCCCTATGTGGAAATATTCATCCGTTTCAAAACTCCCAAAAGTCCCATTATTGGCGCGGCGCAAGGAAATATTGACGTCAATCGATGCTTGCAATCCAAGCTATAACAGAGAGGATAGTGAAATGAGCTCTATGATAGAGAAAGCTATAACAGGAAGGATAGTGAAATGTGCTCTAAAATATTGTGAGAGTTTGGCTTCCAGTTCGAAATCCAGTCCTCCACTTCAATTCAATCGTCGGTTGAGGAGAAAGGCACCGATCGCCACGGATTGCGGCTGGCAAAGGAAAACGCTACTCACTTGATAACGGTTCTCCGGACGTTGGTCATCTCGCCTCTGAACTCGTCCTCCTCTTCTTGGGCGACACCGGCAGCAATAATAGCCCGTCTCCTACGACTGCAGCCACCGTCCTTGCACGGACGGAACAGGGCCTACACCGCACCCGCCAAGGGCGCAGAGAAGGACCGCGGTCTTCCGGCGATTTCGCGGCTGGCTCGTGTGTCCCTCGCACGTCGACCGAACAAAGGCAAATATATGTGTACAACACGGTGGGGGATTGAAGATTTAAGCACTGTCTGTGAACTCCTCACTCGGGTTAGCAGGTCAACTGGTAGACGGGAGTGGTTCCGTGAATCAAACAATCGAAACGCTCGCCGCGTTTCGCGTTGTCGATCTTCCCGACTCTTGAGTTGCACAGGTGCCGCGTCTGGGTCCTGTAACGTTCCGTTCGGTGGGATGGAGGTATTTGTTGTGACCGCGCGAGCACCGACCTTACGCCGCAACTGTGGCTTGGTGGCTGTTTGTGTGTGGAGAGGTAAGAGAGTAGGGGCGGAGGTGTGTGGCAGGGGGAAGGGGGGTAGAGATAGTGAGAGGGAACGGCTTCTCGTAACCACGCGACCAGCCAATCAACAGCGCCGGAACTCGCCCCCCTCCTCTCCTTCCTCCCCTACCACCTCCCCCTCCGCTTTCCCCTCCCCTCCCGCCCTGCCACCACCTTAGAAGTGGCACATGCCGTCCCATCATCCCTCACTGCCCTTCCCCACCCCCCACCCTCGCAACGTTCCCCTCCCTTCCCTCCGCCGCTTCCAAACAACCCCATCTTCTCCCACCCCCCCTTCCCTCGAATATTTTTTACGTTTTTTCACCTTTTCTTCCCCACCTTACAACTTCCATCACTCAGCCAACACATTCCCCCAGCACAACATACGCAACTTATACTCCTTCTCCTTTCTTTTATTTCTTCCTTACCGCCGGGGGATGTGCGGTGTTCTGAAATCTTGATTCAAACTGCGGTGTAAATATTTTTCATCGCGAAAGATTCAGATGTTTCTAAATTCTTAAAATAATTTCGCATTGTTTCTTCTGAATGGAGTGCCATTGTATACATACACATGGGTTACCCCAGATCATTGCCCTAATGGGTTAGACAGCGTAGGTTTATCTCATAAATACATAGCCTCAGATGAAAAAGTCAAAGTGAGATTTTACTCGGCTCTGATTAGGCCACACCTCCAATACGCCACGAACATTTGGGACCCTGGTCATAAAAGTTTAACCAAAAAACTTTTAAAAAATACGAAGACAAGCTGCTTGCTTAGTTAAAAACTGATATGAGCAAACCTATAGTGTTTCGCAACTTTATGAGGGATGAGGTGGGAGCCCCTAGAGATTCGGAGGCTACTCGCTAGGCTTAGCGTGCTCGAGATATTCAGAACTGGTGTGTTTCAGAGCGACACAGAGAATTTAATCATGACGCCTCACTATATCTCTTGGTCTGACAGAAGCGATAAAAATGAGAGATACATTGCCGAACAGATAGGTGCAAAAACTCGTTCATTCCGTGTATAATAAAAACTGAGCTCTCCACTAAATACCCTCCCATAATACACGTCGCCATTTCACTTCCCAAAACCTTTTCCCTTACATCTTTACTCGGCTGGTATCCTAACACCCCCTGCCACACGCTCATGCGGCGGCTCGCAGGGCAGTATGTCGATGAAGATACGTCTTACCTCATAGTTTTACCTGGGACCAGAATCCTTGGGTTAGTCCAGTGCTTAAATGAAGCTTTCATTACATTTCAAATGCACAGAATTGCATCCCACTTCATCGCCTTGCTATTAAACGTATCGTATTAATTATTGTTTATCGGCTTGCACCTCGTAAATGAAATTTATTAAGAGGCACACGATGACAATTATTTGGTACCTTCGTACACAAATTTCTTCTTACCTTGCATCTCTAGTGATTATGGTAAAATAAGCGCCATGGCAGCAGATAGGCCGCTTTTCACGGTGCATTTTGTTGCACTAACCAATACAAAATAGGTTGCCGTAGAATATAGATTGCATTAGAGCAGGATCTAGTTCCGGTGCGGTCTTTCAGACAACCATACAATTTGCCGCTTTACACGGTAAAGTTTTCCTTAGTTGAAAGGCTTCCTACATTCGTTTGTGAATATAATGTACCGTGTAAAGTAGCCTTAAGACGAATCGTTAAAATACCACTAACCTTATTCCTTCCCCCCAATCTTTTCTGGTGTCCTTAAACCTCATGCAATAAGCATCTTTTGCGGTTCGGAGGGTAGTGTAGATTTAGATGTAACTCATATTGCATCTCATATCTCATCTCGTTACTCATCTGATTGTATCATTTTGTTAAACCGCAATGCGATATCTCGTACGATCAACATCGAATTGCGATATATCGCACAATTCGCACAAACGATTTCGAAATGCGATATCCTGCATGCCCTATGTGATCACTATGCGATATCTCGTATGCTCCGAACGACCAATATCGACTTGCGATATCTCGTACATTTCATTATGAGAAGGGATATCTCGCATGTCCTAGACGATCCCTACCGACATGCCACACCGCATATCCTGGACAATCCATATCGACATGCGACATCTTGCACATTCGGGACGATCGATGTCGGTATGCGATATCTCGCACAGTCCGAGTGGTCAGTGTCGAAGTGCGATATATCCCTCGATGCATCGAAACATCGCTGAACCCTGCTCCATCCATCAGCTCTTTCTTCATCCACCTCTTTGCGTCCTCACCCGCTCTCCTTCCCGAAAACTTCCCCGATCCCTTTTCTTTCTCGTGGCACGGAGAAGGGTGGGAATGAAAGACCGTCCACCTTCCGACTTCCTTTCGCTCGTCTTTTGGAATCGGTCGTCGTTTGCCCCCTCGCCCCTCCATTCTCCACCCAGAATTCCTTTCTTCCTCCCCTCCTAACACTCCCAACCCCCGACTTCCCTCGTCCTCTTCTCCTACTCATCTTTCATCTCGCTCGCACTTTAATCTCCACTCACCCCCTCCGGACAGCCCCCTCTCTTCTTTTTTTTTTACCTCTCAGACCCTTTAAAGGTGTGCCCGCCGCAGGCGCATCCCTCAAACGAGGAAATGATGCCGAAAACTTGAGCTTCACGATTGTTTTTGCATTCATGTTTGCTGTGTTATTTACATTTAGGCCATCAGTTTATTAGTTATATGTTTTGGACGATCTCTCTCATCGTACCCTGTTATGCTAAATCCCAAATGCCAAATCCAAGATAGAGAAAATACGCATGTTATGCAGATGCAGAGAGCGCGGGACATATACCCCGTAAATTACACCGTGAAATTAGTAAAACTAGGCATCGCGACGCATCATTGGGTAATACTGCTTACAACTGGTATGAAAGGTGGTTAAGTATCGTCACTATCTAATGATATACAGTCACGACACCCATTGTTAATTCTCCTTTGTTAAGCCGTAGCTGACGCTGGTAGCGCCTAAATCCGCCAGCAATAAAACTAACCAGCCCACAGGAGTATGCTTAGAAAATGACTGGGATTTAATGGGATATCTGTCAGATATTATTCATTTCAGGTGAGCGAAAACTGAGCTGCTTCAAAAGAGCAACATTGGGGTACCTGTATTTTTGAGTTTTCTGCCGTAAAAGATTTAATTTCTCCAAGATGAAAGTGATGGTCTCTGGCGTAACTTTGTGGAATAACTTCATGATTAAAGAATGAAACACTTTGGAAATTTCCACATGAGATTTTCTTCTTCCTTCTCCCCTCTCTCTATTTCTGAAAATTTTTAGTTTTTAGTTTGTTGTCTGATCTCGCCTTATTTATTTGTAACAGCACCAAAATCTAACAAGCCACATTGTATACTGTTCCATAGGACACCAGCCCTAGAACAATAAATTTCTATTATTATTATTGCTGTCGTTTCCACACCCTTTGCCTCAGAGAGCATATATTTGTGCGGACAAACTTGTAAATTACCTGATGATGTCGCACAGCGACGAAACCTGGGTCGTGAAAATGAAAATCTCATGTGGAAATTTACAAAGTTTTTTATCTTTTCTCCAAGATATTAGAATTTTCCTTCAGGCGCACTCAGTACAGTGTACGATTTTACAAAGCACAGCAATATCCACCTCCCAAAACTCTCATTTCTTGCGAAATGGAGGTAAAATGATACCGCTTATGATTCCAGGAAAGGCTTTTAAGTAGTAGTTTTTTCTAGTAACTATTCGAACGTAAACATTTACATTCTCGCCACCGCACGGCTCCACTGAGATCATAGCTACAAGTTTACTGTAACTGTTGTCGCGATTGCATATTACTAGGCTGTGGTAACTTTCAAAACGGTTTCCCACTGGTGTCACTAGCGGGGGGTGGAGTAGTTGGGTGGGATTAAGGAGGATGGGGCGGGACGTGGGGGGGCGGTAAGAATCATAAGGGCGGTAAGAGCATTCCGCAGGCGAAGGTCAGGGCTCATTCGTGTACCGTGATAACAGCTAGACGTGAAATGGGAAAATTTTGTCCATTTCAGTCATTGATTTACTTCTCTTCCTTTTGAAATGAGAGCATGGAAGTCTCAACCTGGTTAGAAAATCAAGGGAGCGTGTACTCTATGAGGCTTTTAACTTTGTTATCTCTGCCACCGCTGGTTTCGAGGTGGCTGGGTGAGCTAATTCTCGGAGCGATAATATTTTTGCGGAATTCCAAAAGAAATATCATTGCTCGTGACGAACGAATTGCTCGTGTGAGGTTAGACACCGATGTGTGGGAATCCGCGCTGAAACAATCGCGTAACCTGAGATGGATTAAACTTGTATTACCTGTCAGGTTGGCCATTTTCATGCCGCTAGTGGATTTCAATGTAAAGGCGGGGCTTTAAGGTAGGATAGCCTTTCCCTTTTACCGGGATTCAGCTTATTCAGTGAGTCCCATCTGTCAAGTCCTTTCACTGGATTGTATTTGTTATCAGTCATCGACTTGGACTGTTCAGTGTTACAACAGATGAGGCAATCGCAACGTCTAGCATATGGCCTTAATCCTATGACTTCAACCAATGTCCCAGGCAGAATTCTAATCCATGACATTAATGCTATCAGGCCGGTACTTAAAAAGACTGACTTCAGCGGTTAAAAAAATTATTTTAATTCTTTTAAGGCATGTTTACGCAATGCACGTCCCGGCGCAATTACGTGGCTGGACAGATGAATGGAAAAATGCTCCAAATTAGAACGGGCAATTTTATGCCACGTGTTCATGCATTTCCGCAATTTATGTGTTTAATTCATTCATTGGTTGTTCAAATCTAAGATTGGTTGACCGCTGCCCTCCACTCTCCCTATTCAATGCTCATTCCTTACCTCCTGGTATCTCTTCCTAAGTACTTTCGTCTTTATTTGGCCCATGAACGTATTCCTAGGTCTTCTCCTGGGGGTTTTTCCCTTTATTTGGCCTTCAATTATGTTCTTCATAAACTCATTGTGTCTCAGGGTGTGTCCAATCCATCTTGTTCTTCTTTCCTGTATGGTGTTCCTTATGGTCTTTTCCTCTTCTGTAAATTTCATAATTTCTTATTTTATCCGTCCATTTTATCTTCAGCATCCTCTTCCAGCACAAGTTTTTGAAGGCTCCTAGTCTTTTCTTGTCGCCTTTTCCAATGGTTCATGCTACCGACCCATAGAGTGCCACGCTCCACACGAATGTTTTCTCATACTGTTTCCTGGTTTGTAGTCATATCTTCTTCTTTGAGCACAGCAGTTGTCTTATTCCCATGAACGCCTTCTTAACTTGGGCTAATCTCCTCTTGATGTCTGTTGTACTTATTTCATCACACGGTGATGGTACTTTCGAGATAGGTGAAGGAATCCACTTGCTCTAATTTCTCTCCTCTCAGGGTGACTTCTACATTTGCGCAAGTTATGTGTTTACAGGGTTCAATTTCATTGTTGAATGTGTTCATGCATCTACCCGCGCAGGTACATGCATCTTGTAAACATGACTTTAAATATGGTGAAAATAAATATACTATTTTCCTGTGTTCACCGCTATTGAACTACAAATGAACATTAATTTGAGAAATTGCTTGGTTGTGATGATAAACTCGTAATCGACACTGTTTTTGGACTTAAGAAGATTCTACTTTTATTTCCCGATCTGTGACGCGAGCCGTGTACCATAAAACTGACCAATGATTTTGAAGCTTTAGGGATCATAAGAGAGATCTCGTGGATATGTACGAGAATGCATCTAAAATCTGGAAATATTAAATAAAGCGCTATTATTATCATGGTAATTTTTCGGTTCCTGTTAACCCATTCAGTTCATTATAAAGTTGGTCGCTTGTTAAATTTTGTCTGTTTGCTTACTAATTTTTGGCTCCTTGGTTGCTAATTCTGGCAACGCCATTGGAAAAGCCATTTAAGCACTAGGTTTAAGATCCATAGGGCTTGTCGATTTTAATGATAGATTGAGTATTTTTATGTTTACGAAAAAAGACTATTCGGCCCTGGGAACTAGTGAAACGCGGAGACAACCTTGCTTGCATCTTCCATGTAAAAATAGTTTGTAGTCGATGGATTACACTGACAGGGTTCTTCTGAGCCACTTCCATCATGTTCCGCTGCCGCTGTACAGCACTTAGTGAATGCCTTACTACCATTTTCTTGCAGACCTATCTTCACTTATCCGTAAAAATAATAAACGCTCTATTATAATTCTTTCGCATTCTGATGTGGGCTTCTATATCTACGTAATCTCTAGGGCAAATTCTTATGTTTCCGCTACATAATGTCTGAAGTTCCGATGATTCCCTGGGTCTTGGCTTTTAATACTCTTACACAATTATACTCCTTCCATGTTATAGATATGACGTTGTTGTGATTTGTTTCGCAAGAAACGTACTGAAGGTTATATAAGAGGATTAAATCAGAGGTCCCGCTTGTTGTTTATCTGTTTTTGATTTGACTATGGTCTTTTGAGAGTTTAGGAAATATCTAGTGAGCATTTCTGACAATATTTCGTTAGATGATCGCGTCGCCAGCATACAATCTAATTTTGTTTCCAACTCTAGGAATAATGTCGTATTCGTAGCTAATGAATAACATTAGACCGATCACGCTTCTTTGTGGGACACCGGATGTTTCCCTAACCATGTTTGTTTAAATTCCATCGATTACGGCCTTTAATCTGCAAAATTTGGAAAGTCATGACAATTCACAAGTTTTTCATTCAATTTACAGAATATAATTTTAATATTAATTCTTGGTGAGGAATCGAGGCAGTTGATTTCTTAAAATCCAAGAGCAGCGCGTCAACTAGCTTTACCTGATTTTAGCATACATTGGAGGAAAATTCCAAGAGAAGAAAGATAGCTTTTGGCAGGTAGCGGTCTTGAGCGGAAGGCTTGGATTTCTATGGGAATTCACTAAGATCGCGGATGAAATTCTTGTTCCCTATTGTCAATAGACAAAAATAATTAACATCAAATGGCCGTAAAGTATTGGCACCGCATTAAAATAAGTCTTTTAAATTGACATAAAAGATTAAGTCTAATTTTCAATCGACGGTCTGAAAGCGATTCCCATCCATCCATTATTACTTCTTGCATTATTTAATCTACCGACAATGGTTACCAACAGAGATGGAACTCCATATTTTCAGGTATTCAGTAGTAGGTTTAGTGTTTCATTAAAATCCCAGTGGCGTATTCCAACTCAGCCAATAACGAGTTCACGGAAATTCACTTCCGCTAATGGCCTACGTTTTGGCAAACTTTCAACATTTCAGTCGCTTGTTGGCGGGGGAGGACATCCGATGATTTTCGGGAAATATTGCATGATGAAACAACACCCTAAGACGTTTGGAAACTCGAAAAACAAGTTATCACTTGATTGCATGACGTGCGTGCACCAACGGTGGGTCGATAATACGCTTCGAACAGATCAAGCTTATTTCATTAAAAATATTTTAACCTATGTAACAGTTAATGGATTATTTCCTCAGGGTTAATACAAACGCGTTTCAATTAAATAGAAAAAATCCGTGCTCGGAATTATGTTGTCAACGCTTTCGACGTCATGGAGCATTCAGATACTGTTCAGCGTGTATCTTAATCCAGGGAATGCCCGTGAGGGTATTGCTTCATTTCCCTTCAAATCTCACTCACGCCAACCACTTCCCGCCTGGATCAGTCCTTGAGTCGATTTCCGAGCCTCTTTCGCCATATCTGATCGTTGGATAATACAAACCGCGGTCGACAACGGATGACCTTGCCGCCATCAAACTGATAGCTGCAGCAATTTGAAGATGTGGAGAGATTGTAGGGATCTCGACTGCAAACGCGTGCTTAAGGAAGTCATTAAAACGATCAAGTTGTGTGATGCAGGCGAATTGGAAATCGAAGAGGCAATTTCGAATTCGTTCTACGTGAAGGAGAGCGGGAAGTATCAAGAATTAATGGAAGCCAGAGATGGAAGAGTGTTTGCTTTTCATTGCTGGGCATTTTTGTGTAAAACAGATCCCGATTTCTTGCAACGGCTACCGGTTCTTCTACGTAATTGCATTAATCAACTGTATATCCCACTGTTCTCACAGGTCCGTGTCTTTGTAAAAAAAAGTACCTCCAGGAATTCTGGTGGGTTTTTGGCGGCACACCATTTGAAAGTTATTTTTTAAACGGGTATAGTTTCAAATCGTCTCTTTTTCATATAAGATGGAAATTTATCTAAATTAAAAACAAATTTGACATATTTGTTTTATAAATTACGGGCTCCATAGTTCCCGCCAATCTCCCATATTTCCACTCCAAGGGTAAGGAGGATTAATCTCCTCAGTTTATCTATGCCATTTTACAACGTTTTATCGGAATAGAATCTTCATATACACTTTAAAAGTAATATGATAATGGATAGCTAATATATTAAAAAGCTGTGTTTCTTCTCATTAGAAAAATTTTCCACAAATTATCTTTTTTAGCACTCTTGAACAGACGGCCATATTTGACCTCATCCGTCGAACGAATTCGGTAGTTGATATGGAAAGAAATAATTTTTAGGCTTTCGGACTCATGTTGAGTAACAATTCAAAGCAATGTACCATTCATTGCTCGTCGTTTTATAATTTTTTGCGTATTCAAATATTTTGTCGACCACAAAAACAATGTGAAATCACCGATTCTGGTAACTCATCCTACAGTGACGGCTGCATAATATTTCTTGAGTCACCGTCCCACCAAAGCTGCGGAAAGGTGTTTCATAAAATCTTTCTTCTTTTAATGTGCTTGATATAGGTAAGTATACTGGCAGTGGAAAATTATATTGACATAGCCAGTATTTCTGTTTTAGCCTAAACTTTAGAAAGCGTTACTTACAAAAAAATCGTGAACAATCTCATTAATATATGTCAGTATCAGAGTATCGTATTAGCCGCGTTGTTGTAGACCCACCTTCCGGCGCGGCGGCCTCACGGTCTATAGTTCGATTTTATTTTTGGGGTATCCGACTGGCGGAAAAGTTTTGCTAGAGAAATTCACATTTGAAATTACTCTTTGTATCATTAAAATTAATTATATGCATTTTGTTGAGATGCTTAGGGTAAAAAAGTGACTTAAAAACTGAGTCCGTTTATCTCTTAAAACTCTTCTGCGTTACATAGATTTAAAGTAAATTAAGTGTTATAAATTAGAACTTGTTTATATTCCTTTACAAGTTTACAATTAGAGGTTCTGCAACAGCTTGAAGTGGGAGAATTTGAGAGAAAATGGAAGGCGGACTTTTTTCTCCCTTCCTTCCTTCAACTATGTCGGAAGTACCTTCACGTGGGACGGAAGAAGTACAACAGACAATAAACGGAGAATAGCCCAAGCTAAGGAGGCGTTCATGGAATAATAACAACTGCTGTGCTCAAAGAAGATAAGACTACAAGCTAGGAAATAGTAAGTGAAAGCATTCATGTGGAGCGTGGCACTTTATGGATCGGAAGCATGGACCATTGGAAAAGCTGATCAGAAAAGACCAGAAGCCTTTGAAGAAAGGAAATAATTAAGTGTACAGAAGATTAAAAGAGAAAAGGACCATATAGAACACTATACAGGAAAGAAGAACTAGATGAATGGGATACACTCTGAGACACAAGAACGTAATGGAAGGCAAAATAGAGAGAAAAGTCCCCAGAGGGAGACCCAGAAATAAGTTCATGGACCAAATAAATAGGATAAGTACATATTACTATTATTGTTGTTTATTTAGCCTGGATTGAATGAAGTGGAACCGTCCCCTCTTCCCCAACCCAGTACATACACAAACACCCATGTCCTGGGCAGATAATATTCTACCCAGGCGAGACTCCAACCCGCGACATTCGGGTTAGCAGGCGAGGACTTTACCCCGCCACCACCGGGGCCGATTACATAGGGGGAGCAATCGGGTAATAAGGGAGCTAGTATTAGATAGGGAAGAGTGGAGGGCTGTAGTCAACCAATGTTCGGATTGAACGACCAATGAATGAATGACTAAATATGGTTCAAGTGTTAAGTGTAGCAGAATGAGTTTTCCATTTTTTGACAGGCTTATTTGAGAAGTAGAGATTTCGTTGATTATACTGTGACCGCAGTAATATGTTCATAATTGGGTAAAGTCCGTAACAAATTATAATTTTTTATTGTACAGATAAAAATTCAAGTATTTCCATGTATTTAACTAACTAAGCTTCGTAAGGCAATCCACTTTTGGTCTAATTCTGGTCTTAAAATGGATTGGGCACACCCTTAGGCACAATGGGTTTGTGAAGAACGTGATTGAAGGTAAAATAGAGGGAAAAGTCCCAAGAGAAAGACCCAAGAATAAGTTCATGGACCAAATAGAAAGGAAAGTTCATAGGAAAAGCTACTAGGAAGTAAGGGAACTAGCATTAGACTAGGAAGGGTGGAGGGGTGCGGTCAACCAATCTTAAGAATGAACGATCGATGAAGACTCTTTGTTTGGTGCGACCAAATGAAATTTTACCCTCCATTGTAAAATAGCTTGACCCGGCTTAGACCCTTCCCCTCTCCTCCTTCTCCATTCGATTTTTATTTTTT
Source organism: Ceriagrion tenellum (assembly GCA_963169105.1). NCBI lineage: Eukaryota > Metazoa > Arthropoda > Insecta > Odonata > Coenagrionidae > Ceriagrion > Ceriagrion tenellum. The sequence continues at coordinate 101,122,080 of OY720639.1, read as the reverse complement.
GAATCATCAAATATTTATAATACTTATTGTAAATATATTATTGTTATTTTTTAATTGAAATCGTTTTATTTATTGATCTTTATTTGTTCATTTTTATGATTCAATCATGTTATATATTTTTAAACTATTTAATTTTGTGTTTAGTTTTACAGTTATTTATAAAGTACCCTTTTATTATTATTATTTCATGTATATTTCATTTTTTTTATTAGTTTAACATTAGCTTTATCTGTCTCTAGATGTTCGCAGGTTTTTTACCCTCCCCTTCATGTGGGTGTTTTCCTGCACTGGGTGTTTTCGTCAAGGATATCACCTCCTTATTTCCTTACATCTTTCTCACAAATGAATCCCATCTTTCTTAACACATACTTCATATTTTTCTGACGTGGGGTTAGATGGAATAAGGGAATGCCTCAGACTAAATCTCGCCCCCCCCCCTATAAAGACGCCTTATTATTATTGAATTTTCTCTCCTTATTTTTCCTCGGTCGTGCTGTGTTATTCAGAGGTACGGGTAATAGACAAAGTACTCCCAAAAAAATTCATTCCGTTGTTTTACCAAAATTTAAGAATTTCCTTACTGTATGGCATGTTGCCATAATGACAGCCTTCTGAATTTGGATATACCTATTCGTTGTAAAGTAATTTCAGTTTTTAGTCTTTTTGGAATTTTTGTTTTATTTTTCCGGTGGCTGATGCTATAATGGGTACAATCTCAACATTGCTAATTTTCCATACCCTTCATACTTCAGCTGCTAAGTCCTGATACTTGCTTTTTCTCTCCAATCCATATTATCTGTCAAAGGAACTGCTATATCTATGAAGTACACAGTTTTATTTAATTTGTCAACAAATGTGGTATCAGGTCTATTGTGTTGTATTATTTTGTCGGTAATGATAGCACGGTCAAAATATAGTTTGTTAAATATAGTAGTAATATTTTTGTTTTCAATACGCACTAAGGATTATAATTAAAATATGGTGGACAGATTTTATCTTCAAGTTGGTTTTGTTTGCCAAGTTGTTTATGTATTATTTTTACTCAAAATTATCATCATTATTATTATTAAAACTTCTTAGTTGATCAGTCAACCTATCTGTTAGTTCGTGGACAAGCTCCTGTTGCTCCGCCGTCTGCATCGTTTCGCACCTCACTTCTTTCTCGAAGTTATCCACTGAACCATTCGGAAAACTTTCTCTCCCCCGTCCCCCTTTTCCTACCTTTCCTATCTTTTCCGCTATTCCATTCGAAGACTCCGCGCGAATCAATCAAACCCTTTCCCCCGTCCAGTCATCCGTATCTCTCCCTCCGAAGACCCGACTGTTGTTTCTGGCACCTTCCCTTTCTCATTGTCACTCTCACTCTCCCCTTTCCCCCCGTATCGGGCGATATTACGATATATCGACTACAAAGCGCTGTAGATATCACTTTGCGGTGGAGTCGCATAATTTTACAAAGGGCGCGCCTCTAACACGACAGCTCTTTTCAGAGCGACAAGAGAATATTATCATGACTCCTCACTACATCTCTAGGTCTGACAGATGCGATAAAATAAGAGAGATACACTGCCGAATATATAGGTACAAAAACTCGTTCTTTCCGCGAACAATAAGCGACCACAATAAACATTAAGCTCCACTAAATACACTCCTATAATACTTGTCACCATTTCACCTCCAAAAAAACGTACACATTTACACGGCTGGTGACATAACACCCCCTGCCACACGCCCATGCGGCGGCTAGCGGGGTATTATGTATATGTAGAACACTTCCTTATAATATCCTTCTGGCCAACTCTAGTATGTGTGACTGGGAATGAGTACTCACCAAACTGCTTTACACCATGTCCTACCAAAGTTGATGAAACTACTGCTACTAACGAAAGTGCAAAAATCTGCAAAACCTGCTAGGATGGGAAATTTTGCTTGCCTGTATTACAATATAGGTATGCTACCGATGAATGAAAACACTATGAGCATGGCTGTATTTTTCGGCCACGTAAATGCGCAGAGATTCAAGAGCCATACAAGTAGCAAGCAAGATACCGTGTTTCAACCTCTTCGAGCTATAAGACACAAACATTAGGTTGCAAATCAACTAAGTATCAACCTAACTAAAATACACACTACCTACTGCATTGTGATATTTATCTTCAGGACATGGTAATGCAATATTTAGCTACAGCGAGTTTAGGGATACTACATTCGTTTTTCAATATGGCATTGATACCTAAATATCGCTCGTCCCTACCTTCTGTTGCGCAATGGAGTAGTTTTTTATCGGCCTCCAAACGGATAGTATGGATGATGAAACGAAGCAACTTTTATTTAGTATTTATTAAGATGTTTTTTCTGCACATTTCCCTTTTTCATAAAAAAATATCTAAACCTTCCAGCCGCCATTTCGATTCAATTTATTCTAGTTTAAATTTAAGATTGAACTTTGTCCTTTATATCTTGTCTTTCACGCAGAAAAATGAAGTCAAAGGATGAAGCTGCAGGTACTCGTTTAAATCACGACGGGTGAGTGAGTCGACGTAGTCGGCTCATTAGCCTAGCAAGAAAATATGAACAAAATCTCTTTCAATGAAGTTACCATAAGCTCTTTCCTGTAGGTAACCTCCAGGAGCAACGTTTGTAATTCCTAACGTAAGCATTAATAACTAGCCTGTAACGAGAAGAATATTATGAATTTCATGCATTTGAATAAAATCATTCTAGGGAAATTAGATAAAGGGATGTAGGGCAACAAATTGATCAAATTACTCTAGTCAAGTGTTTATGATATTTGTTAACTACAGTTATAACGATTCCCTCTTGAGGAAAATAAATGGCAAATACTAGTTGGAGTAAATGAGTGTGTTGATTATTAAACAATATGGTTGCAATAACGTTTAGTCATGGAATCAATAGTTATGATATCCATGAAGTTATTGAGCTCATAAAAATATTCGGGTTGTAGGAACACATCTATTTGTTACATAACTTATTTACCAAGAGTTAATAGCTTCGAAAGTTTGATCTAATCTTCAACCGTCGGATAATTTTTATGAAGGTTTTGCCTATGAATAATTGCTAATGCACATAATAATTGGTCAGTAGGAGTAAACGAACTGGTAATTAGTCTCAAAACAACTATTATCAAATAATTTAGTCTTCAAGCGGTTCATTGCGCGTGAGCCATCTTGGCTACTTATGGAACTCATGTACTTATGTAAAAGTTATGAAACCATTAAATTTATTTAATGTTTCTGCAACACTTATCGAATAGTTGCTATGACTCACAGGTCCCATACCTTTATAGAATACATATGTTTAGTTAGTGCAACTGACCAAAAGTGATATAAAATAATGATGCCGGAATACCCGCTCCCCGGTAATAATTATTTCCACGAAACATAAAGATAAAAACCTTTAGTGTTTCATTGACACTTTGAATAATCTAATCACGTAATTAAGGTAGGAAATATTAAAAAAAACTGTGGTTTCACCTTGCCTTTTTCACCCGAATCGAACGGATGAACAGATGGAGATGGCGTAGAACGGGCGTTTGTAATCAAAATCTTATCCGTCTTGATTTCTTCCGCTTCTCTGCTCCCATCTCCAATGGGAACCTTTCTTCCTTCCGAGAAAACCCGCCTCTTCCATTTGTCTCTCCATCGGGTGCATGAAGGCTCCAGCCCAGTATATTGGCCTACCCGACAAACGCAGCTCACCAATGGCCGCTAAATCCTAAAATGAATGATTAATAGCCGGTTGCAAGGAAGGATGTTTAGGTATGGAATCAATAGTTATGAGATCCATTAAGTTGTGGAACTCATAAAATTATTCGGGTTCCAGAAACACATCTGCCAGCTTCATAACTTATCTACCAATTGCTTCGAATATTTGACCGAATTTTCTACCTCTGTACAAAATTTATAGTGTTTTATCCTATATATAATTGCTAATACACATAATAAATATTCAGTCAGAGTATACAAACTGGCCATTTATCTCAAACAACTATTTTATCATGCAATTATAACTCAAAAGGTTCATCGCGCGTCCGCCATCTTGGCTACTTATGGAGCTCATAACTTAATTCCATAAGTTATGAAGCCATTTGTTAAACCAATAAGTTAATCGAACGTTTCTGCCACGCTTATTGAATGGTTGTCATGGCTTATGGGTCCCGTAACTGTATGGAATGCATTCATACAACTGACTATAACTGGCACAACTAACTTGAGGATATTCCAATATTACGATCTTGGACTTAGGCGAAAAATGGTCGGAAGTCAGTCACAGTACCTATTTTTTTACGAATCAACCCACTCCTGGGATTAAATATCCGATTGTTAAAAAACATTGGTTACATATTTTCACATCCACTGCACGTCTGTAGCTAAGAGGAGGCAGTTCGGGGGTAGTCGACTAAACGGTGCAATTTGAAATGGGTGATTGGTAAATCACCATCCCGAGACTATTTAGGCCAACTTTCGTTGAAATCGAAGACCCGGCTATTTGATACGCACCTTACTGGCTTCATGCTTATCGCCTGGTCTTCCAGCTGTTACCACTTAATGGAGAAACACTAATGACTGCAAAATATGAATTTTTAAATTTTTTATTTTTTTTTCTTCAAATTTTCGTCAATATACATCCGCATCTGAGGCCGAAGGCACGCGCTGCATCTATTTTTCGTTTCATTATATATTATTTCACAAATGATACCTTTACCATTGACTTACATATATTTTGCATATGGCACATTCCTTCCCGTGCAAAAGGGAATTTATTGCAGGCATGTGAGAGATGAAGCTTCCAATGAGACTGTGAAGTTCCCCAGGTGCTTATATGTCATTCCCAAAATCTTATTCATACCAAGGAATAATGCTTTAGTAGAATATTTTCGTGGCAAATATGTAGTGAATAAATAGCAGTCATTAATTTGTACTTTGGATATGGCTTTGCTTGTTACCGCATTGATTTTGCGCGTTTCATATTCATTCACTGCGTTTACAAATCGATGTCAGATCGGTCAGCCCGGAACGCAACGGGCTAGCGAGATCGATCTGAGAAGCGGTCTGACTAGCCCCGCATTCTCAGCCAGTCGAAGATTTCAGATCGATCTGAACCAGCCAGTCTGTGTCAGTACACGGTCCGATCTGAACCAACCAGTCTGTAGCGCTCCACGTTATTATTTTGGTTTTAAATAGGAAACAAAACATAACCGTTATTATTCAAGACGTGTGTTTTAACCAGTTGTAACAAGAATGCAGTCATGGCGAGTGAAGTGACGTCGATGACATCGTAGCATGACGCAATTCTATCTCTAACTAGGCAATTTTATTAAATCGGAATGAGACTTGAAAATTTCTAACTCTGCAGGTGAATACGCCCCGAGGAGTAAATCGTGCTTCAGCTGGTAGATTCGATTGTTCACTATCTATATTTTGAGTCCGTCGTGGTAAGCCAGGGGATCTGAGTCAGCTCGTTTGGAATTTTCAGACATGTCCGAGTTCAGATAGATTGGTAAACGTAGTGATTGAAAACCCCCTAATATTTCATGGACTTATATTCATTTATGTTTTCCTTTCACTAAACCGAGAGAGATAGAGGAAAGATAGAAGTAAAATTTACAAATTTCAAGTAACTTCTCTTATCATATCAATAGGAAGTGTAATGGAAATAATCTTCCTCTACCGTTCCCTACTTCCGTATGGTAGAGGAAAAGGAAGGTAATTTCGTGCGGTTGCCGTCTTTTCTAAATAAAGATACATCCAATATGGATTCGAATAGGATACTTCCCTTGAGTAATGAGTTTAGCCACCCTTAAAACAGTTTGCGTTTCACTCTATGGGAGGAATCATGGCCATTGGAAAAGCTGACCAGAACAGGCTAGAAACCTTCGAAACCTGGTGCTAGTGGAGGATGCTGAAGATAAAATGGACGGACACAATAAGAAAGGATGGAGTATACAGAAGAGTGGTAGAGGAAAGGATCATATGGAACACCATATAGAAAAGATGAACCAGATGGATTGGACGCACCCTGAGACACAATGGGTTTATGAAGAACATAATCGAAGGTAAATTGAGGAAAAAGTCTCGGGAATAAATTCATGGGCTCAATGAAGAGGGAAGTACATAGGAAGAGATACCAGGAGGTAAGGGAACTAGCATTAGATAAGGAATGGTGGAGGGCTGCAGTAAACTACTCTTAGGAATAAACAACCAATGAATGGAAACAATTTAGGCACTGGTTGATTTGTGTATTAATGTCTAAAATCTATATTGTGATAGACTCTCCGAGCCTTTTTCTCCATTACTGGCACAAATATATTTCCTAACACTTCATTGGCGAAGGTCACCAACTTTTTCTCCGTACTCTTCAATAAAATCCATGGTTCTGCTTGATTCAGAAAATGCAAATGTAATTAATAATATGAATAATTTAATTCCTTTCAGGTATTACAATGTAGTAAAAGATAGGTAATTCCTAAGGATGATCCTGTATTGGGGCTACTATTAGATAATCCTTGGAAAAGCATCAAACAATGCGTGATAAAAATTTTGCAATCAAATGTTTAACAATCCAGTGAAAAAGTAGAAACTAATATGAAAATTTGCTCAGAGATAGAGTGATAAATATGGTTACAAAATAGGAGACGGATGAATATGTGTACAGTAATACTTTGTATAACAATGACAATTCGCTTAACTTTTTTACATTTAATTCAAGACACATAAATATGTGGTCGGATATACTATGTATAAAAATAGCAATAATATTTAAAAAACGCTTCATTTTTCACATTGAATTCAATAAATATTACATGCAAATTACAGAACAAAGCCTCGATGTATTTTACAAGTCTTAGCCAATGTTTTATTTTAATAAGGTATTTTAGAATGTTCTTTTCTTCCTTGATGTGTGTCGGAAGGAAATTAAATATTTAAATATATATAAAATACCATTACAAAACATAAGTACGTCCAAAGTTTTCATTTCTGCAATATTTTCCCCTTAAATACCAAATCAACGGGAATGAAGGTTCATGGAAGTGTCCCAAGTTTCGTCACTGCGCAGTATCCAAAAACTCGCGGATCAAATCGCAAATCCACTCTCCTGGACGCGAAGAAATTCCAGGATATGAAGGGAGATCACTCGGATCGGCCTTACCTCCCTGGTTTCATAAAGATTTTACAAATTCGAGTCGGAATGGAGAGGTTCTCTATTTGTGGGCAAACCGTCGCGTAACAATATCCTCCCCTCATCTCAAGATCCCCAACCTATCCCATAGACACCGAGGTCCAGTGGGCAGACGCTGTCCGGGCGTGGACATCGAGGCATGACGAAAGAAAGGGAAAGAAGGGATGCGACCGTGTCGAGCAGAAGAAAGGGAAAATATTGTCCCCTCTTTCACCGCGACGAAATTTTTTTACCCTTCCGACATCAGCGAAGTTGGCGAAGGGGAACGGGAAGAAAGTTAGCGGAGGGGGTGGGGAGGGAGTAGGAGAGGGTTGGGCGGGAAAGTTGATGTTGGAATGGGTTTGGCGCGAAAGAGAAAAAGCGTTGGCGGGAAAATGGGAATAGCTGATTGAAGGAAGCCCCATGTCAATTATCCGTGGTTAAAAATATCATGGAGGTAATCGGGTTGGTGCGATGGCTCGAGTACTGGCTAACCATACGGACGGCCAGGGTGCAAATCACTGCATACGAGGATGCTTTTCAGAAGAAACCCGATCCCTACTTGAGTGTCTTGTGGAGGTCGCTGAAGTGCAGGTCTCCGCCTATCAGATGAGACGTTAAGCCGTTGTCCCCGTGACGCCTTTGGTTAAGAGCAGGCTAATGCCGACACCGGGTTTCTATCCACCCTTCCTCACTTGCCTGTCCCCTATGACGCAAATGACCTTACATGGCGGTCGCCTCCCCAAATAGCCAATCCAATGTTTCATAACAAATATGTACAAGCCATCATCTATATCATCTGTCGTTACAAAGCCAGAGATTGCTTCAAAAATGTAAAAATACACGTTCAAAGTCATAAAAATATGCATGAAAATATAATTCGCTCTCTTTTAAAATCATTAAACCACGTTCACATCAGGGGTAACGAAAAGCTTCATTCATGTGCAGCCAAGGTGCTAACTAATCGACAATTTTATAACCTACTTTGTTAAAAGTTACTCAGGCAGACGTTGAAGGTTATTCGGGTTTCCCACCGGGTCAAACTCTCCATCTCGACTGACGTTTCGATGAACGAGTCCTTCGAAATGATGAGTACGTCCATCGTCATCAGGCCAGCCCTGATGACGATGGACGACTCGTTCATCGAAACGTCGACCGAGATTGAGAGATTGACCCGGTGGGAAGCCCGAATAACCTTCAACGACTACATACCCCGGGAAAGCCTTAGATCTTTCTTTACTCAGGAAGATTTTACCGAAACAAAAGCCGCAAGGAGCGTCCTGCCATGATGGCATCACAGACTTCGATCCGATCATAGTGTATCTCAAAATTTTCTCGGGCTTCCGTCCGGGTGAATGGGCGCATGTTTTCCTACATGTCCAGGCCCATGTGCCCCTTTGAGAAACTCGTTCACCGGGAAAGCATCAGATCTTACTCCAATCATAGTTTATCATCTTGCGGCTCTGTTCAAATTTGGACGAGAAACGCTCCATGTGTAGTAGCCCGTGTCGGCAAACGGCAGACCGTAAGGGCTAAATGATCTTTGGTGACGGAAGTTCGACTTAAAAACTACTTCCCCTAGACAACAGGCTTAGAATCCATAAATAAAAACGGATGCATTTGAAACCAAAAGGCACTATCTCTGTGGGGAATAATAATTCCGTTAAATCGCATATTCGACCATGTTTAGTGGCTAATGTTATAAAGCTGACTCAATGGCACTGATTTCGCGCAATTGCTAAGTAGGGAGGATAATTTCCCAGGAAAAAATACAAGTATCACATGCATGCGGTATCTGTCTCTTTTTCAGTCTGTGCTAGACAAATCATGCATGCACGAAGGCTACTATGCAATTCACTTCGTTCCATTCCTTGTTCTCATTTTTTCCTGTCTGTCTTTCATTGCTGGTGTCCTAACACCCCCTTTCCGCTCTCCCCAGCGTCGGCTTGCGTGGATGTTTGCTGATGAAGATAAATCAGAGCTCAGGGTACGGCGGGTTTCTTGTGAAAACTTTAACTCTCATTGCCTGTGTGGATGGCGGATTGCTGCTAGTCAGCGTGCCAGGAAGTAGATACATAGTTCTTTTTAAAGAGTATATCAACCATTTTGGCACCCTCCGCAATAATATAAATTTTGTAACGCAATCCTTGGATAGCTGACGTGAGTTAGTGTGATGTAACGACTTTAAGGTACTTCCACCGTAACTAGGCGTTAGTATCATTTTCATAAATATTTTGACGTGTTAGAGAAAAATCCCTTCTCTCTTGGTTAAGAACAACAAATTCCTGTCTTCCATAGCTATATTTTGCGATTGTACTTGAAATCACGTACGAGAATGGGTGTGACGTGAGGAAAAAAGTATTTTTTTCAATCACATGTACAGTCATTTGACACGCATGTACAGTCAGTTGTCACATTGAGAGGTCTGAATTCTTCCTGTTTGAATGGAATGGTGACGTAATTGAAGCACCTTCCCATTTTATCTTTTTGTGTCATGAGTAACTTCCTGCTATAGCTGAAGTCATTATGCAACAATTCTGTAGAAATGGCGCGGAAGTTGGCTCACATGGCTGGAAAAGCAATAGTGAAAAGCACAAAATCCATGAGATTGTAGCTGATGGTTGGTTAGGTCAGCTAGCGATTGAAGACACTTGTGTTAAGTTTCACTGTTGTTTATTCTTCCGATGTCGATCAAGACTGGTTCGTAGGTCCAAGGGCTTCAATACATCTACGTCATACCCTGCAAGCCACCCAAAAGGTGTGTGGCAGGGGGTGCTTCCACACTATGCATGCATGAATTATACGGCAGAACACCGAAACTACATTGAAACCAGCGTACTAAACATGCAACGTGCCAATTAAAAATCTACTAACCAAGAAACATACTATCGTCAATCGTTCCGACATACAAAGGACACAAAGACTACTACTACAGATTCAAAATATCATGAAGAACTAAGAACATCAATCTTTCACCATGCATAAATGAGAACGTAGAGAATATAAGAGAAAGATCTACAATCTAGCTAATCTCACTATTCGTACTCTTCATGACGACGATCACAGCTGTTATGGTCCCGAATGGTACGCAGAAAAAATGAAATTTTATACCTATCGGTTTTACGATATATCTCTCTAATTTTATTGGCGCGATCTAGTCTGACGTAATACGAGGGGGTTAATAGTATGTTTTTTTACGTCGTCAGAGATTTGTTTTTCCTGAAATTTGGTTAAGAGGTTAAGCCTATAATCTAATCTACGCTGTAATAGCGATTCCCATCCCTATTCTTCTAACAATCCAGACACACTACTAAATTTATCTTAGCATCGTTTTACAAACCTAGCTCCTCTTCGCTGCACGCTATCTAATTCTTATATCAACCCCGCTTCATATGGATCCCATACACTGGCAGCATATTCCAGATGAGGTCTAGCGATTGCAAATTTATACTGAGAGCGACCATTTTAGAATATGCTGTACAGGTTCAGGAAAATACCAGAACAATGCTCTAGAATAGTCGAAAAAGTGCGAGGAAAAAGTATTTATCAAGAGCAAACTCCGGGACCGGGAATGGAACCCGGTCCGCCCGCTTGACAGGCGAGTGCGCTAGCTCTGAGTCACCGCGCCGGACGACCAGGCACGAAGCGAGAGCGCTATTTGTTTCTCTGGCGCGCGGGCGGTGTGGAAGCGCACCGGTGGACAGGGTTGCCACAAGATAATCTGCATGTTTTTTACTTATTTTTTATTTTCACAGCCAAGGCATATGATCAGCGAAAACGGTATTTCTTAAACAAGAAAACTCTCAGTTGTCTGTTGTGACTCGCTCAGTGCCGGTGGAACCTCCTTCCCAGGTCCCAGTGAGACTTCTATTGCGGGTTTACTCTTGGAAGTTACTTCTAAGACAGTAGCATTCCAAGTGGTACTTCGACGTGTAAGTACGTGCTTCTTTGGCAGTGGGATCGATGGTGGCAATAGTTGACCACGGTTCGCTCTCGTGCGGGATATAAACTGGATTCTGTATACCCTGGAAGTAGCATCTTCATCCTTTATTAAATCGATTAAATCACATTGTATCCGGTGAAATTTTATGACACTACTGTGAGGTGGGATTAATATTGTAAACAACTAAAGAAGTAGCTGGTTGGGCACTTGTTGTTACACATTTAAATATTTTTGTCTGGAAATGTTTTTGTCGTTGGTAAGAACACAAAGGTAATGGATGACTGTCTTAGTATTAAATCGTATGAAATATAGCTAGTGTTGTCATGGATACTCTTTCTAAATGGGCATTCTCTTATTTTTAATGTAATTCATTAAATTTTATAAAACATTTAATCAAATTATTCAAAAGCTCAACTGTATCAAATGTCAGTGGATTGGATTGGATATTTGGAGAGGCGACCGACAGCTAAGGTCATTTGCGTAATAGGTGACAGTTAAAGGAGGAAGGGTGGATAGAAACCCGGCGTCGGCATTAGCCTGCTCTTAACGAAAGGCTCCAAGGGGACCTCAGTTTTACGCCTCATCCTACAGACGGAATACTGCAGTTGAAGTATCCTCCACAAGACACTCAAGTAGGGATCGGTTTTTCTCTGAAAAACAACCTTCTCTGCAGGGATTTGAAATATCAGTGGTATTCCAGCAGTTTTCGAGAAGTGATTTTCAAAATATCCGTAATAATTGTTTATTCCGGTAATTTTGTAGAAAAACAGAAGTGTTGTGTAAGCAGAACAATGCATTGCAGGTAGTGACACCTTGTGAAACATCGATACACTCACTCTTCAATTCCTTAGGAGTCAACTTCCATGCGCAAGGCTTATTTACGGAGCTTTTCGATCGTTAGGTATCGAGTGATACGTGGTCCATTGTTGCCACATATCGCTTCTCGCCGGCCTCGGCTCGAGCAGATGCTTATTGATCACGGTTTAAATGTGGCGCCGTCACGTGCGACATCGTCTGATTCCTATCCTTCACATAGTTCCGTAATTATTGTGCAGAAGTCTCGGAAAATGATCTTGTAGAGCGATAAAATAAGGTGGTTCCGCCCCATAACGCTCTCGTCCCACCTTTCCCCCATCGGCTTCTTTTCGCACGATCACTTCCCGCAGCACCTGCCAGCCTCCTCTCCCCCTCCTCTTCCCCTCACCAAACCGACCCGTCAAATCCTTCATTGGCTCGTTTTTTTGCAATGCTCATTTTTTTTCGATTCATATTTTTGTTCGCATCCCGCCGTTCGCTTGAGCGATTCTCTCTCTCCCTCGGCACGGTACGACGCTCGGACATGTCTCGTCGCCCCGGGCACGTGACACTCGATTTCAGATGCGGCTCCGTCACGCCTTCGTCACGAATTTTCGAAATTCTGTAATCTTCTTGGCTGTGCAATATTCCCATATGTCAAAGGATACTGTCACTAACACATCTGAATTTTTGTAAGGTGCCGCGAATACCTATGTCATATTTGGCAATATGTTTTATTTTAAGTTTATAACAGGAAGATCCAAGGATGAATTAGTTGAAGAGATGCGCTAATTCACTCTGGTTATGCCACACCTTGACAGAAAGTTTTAACAAAAAAATGAATAAAATACAAAGGAAAGCAGCGCGCTTCGTTGAAAACGTCTGCAAGCGAACACGTAGTGTCTCTCAGCTTTATGATGGAAAGGGTTGAGAACCGCTAGAGACTCGGAGGCCACACGCAAGACTAAGTTTGCTTGAGAAATTCACAACAGGTGTGTTTCAAAGAGACACAGAGAATATCATTTTGACATCATAACTACATTTCTACATCCGTCAGAAGAGAAAATAATTAGGGAGATACATTGCCGAACAGATAGGCACAAAAATTCGGTCTTTCCTCGCACTATATGTTACCGTAATAAAAAATGAGCTCTACTTGAAACATTCTCATAGTACACTTCACCATCTCACCTCCAAAAACCTAATCCTTTAAACGGCTGGTGTCCTAACACCCCCTGCCTCACGCCCATGCGATGGATCGTAGGGTAAAGTGTAGAGTTAGATATTAGGTCAAAGTCGAATGTCAAAGTAACTTAAGGATTAAACTGAAACATATGATCATCTGTCAAAAAAAGCCTTGATTGAGAGGCCATTCCTATGTATGGGACCTAAAATATTCTAATAATTGCCGTAAATAGTAAACGAATGGTAAAATGCAAATGTGGGCTAATATATCAGCAACTGGTTTGAGAATTGCATCAAGCTTATGAAGATGTTCGATTTTAAAAATTTGTCTCATCATTGGTCGTTCAACCCCAGGATTGGTTGACTGCAGCCATCCTCTACTCTTCCCTATCTAAAGCCAGTTCCCTTACTCCCTGGTATCTCTCCCTATGTACTCTCCTTTTTATTTGATCCATGAACTTATTCCTGGGTCTTTCTCTGGGGACTTTTTCCTCTATTTTACCTTCACCTATGTTCTTCACAAATCCATTGTGTCTCAGGGTATGTCCAATCTATCTGGTTCTTTTCTGTCTGGTGTTTCATATGGTCCTTTCTTCTTCTGCTCGTCTGTACGTTATGGTTTATTATTTTGTGTGTCCATTTTAACTTCAGCATCCTCCTCCAGCACCAGGTAGATGTAAAAAGAGTGAAAGTTGTCAAAAATGTCTTCAACTTGTGAAATCATGGCTGTTTACCCAGTACAATATTGAGACTCTGTTTGACACAAAGGTATAAATTAAGCATTTATTATGCATTTCATTGTATATACACACATATTTTCCGTTTATAAGAATAGTGAGACTATTGTTGGTGATTTTTGGTGTAATACGTTTACATATTTTTTGTATTTCCCAAAGTTGATAATCTATTTGTTGGCCACGCATGTCTATGTTAATTGAAGGTAGCCTTTGCACAGGTATTACCTTTAAGGCTACCTAAAGCTTCCTGTTTTGGTTTAAAATAAGTTGCATAATTTTTTTCATTTCTTTTGTTGGAAGTAATAAATATCAATTTCATTATCCAACTCCGTTCTTCAAGCAACAGACTGACATCTTCCTCCCACCTCTGGCTGCTCTCCGCGTTACCATGGCGAAGCGCGAATGTGTAGACAAGATTGTGCCAAAGCAGATGGCCTGAAACCAGTTTGAGGTATCTCGATTGCGATTTGCAGTAAATCAGGAGTGGACGCGAGATAAATTACTCGGTGCGCTTATGGGAAATCTGGTGAGACTCTTTATTGATACATCGCAATCAGCTATCGACCTGCACACTGCACAGAAATGAAGCACCACCTATCGCACTCTGTGTGCACAGAATTGGGAATGGAATGTAGCGTATTTCGTTGAAACCAGCGAGACTATAAGATAGCAAAGGAATTAATTCGTTCTCAGCTCGATTTGTGAACTTTTCATGCCATTAAAGGCATATGAAATATAGAATTAATGGCAACTTAAATAAAACTTTGTATACTCCACTATAGGTTTAATTACACGACCCGGGTTTCGACTCTTCGTGTCATCTTCAGGTGAAGATGACACGAAGTGTTCAAGTTCAACACGGAGTATACAAAGTTTTATTTAAGTTACTATGACTTACTTCCACAAAGTCAAGCATGGAACCATTTCCTTTGTAGAATTAATGGTATTGGCAGTAACTTGGTGGAATTCCTTCGTAATGAAATAATGACACTTAAGTTTTCCACAAAAGAATTTTAACGTTCTTACGACCCGGGTTTCATCGCTGCGCGACATCATCAGGTACAGACATAGTAAAACGCATTGTTTAAAGAGTAAAAAATTGAGAGCGGGGGGAAGATAGTCTTCAGGTGACGGGTGGGAGGTTATGGGAATAGGGTGGAGAACCCGTCCCACCCGTCACCTGAAGACTGTCTTCCTCCCCTTCTCATTTTTTACTATTAAGGCTATGTGCTTTACTATGTCTGTACCTGATGATGTAAGGACGTGATAAATATTTTGTGGAAAACTAAGAAATTCGTCATTTCATCGCCAAGGAATTTCATAAAGTTAGTGCCAATACCATTTATTCTCTTGACTCTTAACCCTTGGTAGTAGTACATTTTCCTAGATAGTCCCCATATCAAATTTATTCCTCGTTTTAAAGAAACACGCACACTTCCGCCGACGCTTAGCTTTAGAAATCTCTAAACTAATTAATTAATATTCACAGAAATTACTTACCATTTTTCTTTCCGATTCCGATCGTGAAATTTACCTTCTCTTCGAGAGGAAAACTGATCCATTCATATGCTGGGGTACGTTTTATTGAGGTTCCACATCTGCAAAAACATTTCATTTTCATTCTTGTTTGAAAAACAAAGTAATTCATCAGTTCATCATAAAAAGTATGTTATCTGCTGCGGATCTGGTTTTAATTTCGGGGCAGTTGTATCATTTGTAGTTCTATGAAAGCATACTTTAATTTTATCCCCAAAGCTCAAATCTCTCCAATTCCTCTCTTTTGGCAGGATGCTTTACGTGACCTAGTGATATGTCACGTGACTCAGGACGGATCAACTTGGCATTAGGATCCAAATATTCCATTAGTGAAATTGGATGATTCTGTTTCATGTGTAAAAGTTAATTGATAAACTCTTGAGAGAAACTCATATTGAAATGATGTTGAATACCGATTTTTCTGTATTATGTTGAATAATCATAAATGGATTAATTTTTAAGTAATTATTCTGTGAGGAGGAAATAGATGCAACGGTTCTAGTGACTCTTTATCAAAGCTATCATCAAAGTGATATATTTTCCATAAAGATTATTACAGTTTTTTTATTATCACTATCATGATGGAGTAACTACTCATGCAGATTTGTCCAGATTATAAATATTTTTTTGTCGGTCTCCTGCTCTTCGAATGCATTCGTCTCTCCTAGGTCATTTTTCACACTTTTTAGCTTCATCTACGACTTTAAGAGCTTAAATATCAAATTTTTTCTATTAAAATTTTGAAAAAAAAAACATTTACGCAACTTAAATTTCCACAACTGAATCATCACGCATATTTCACTATTCCTTCTTGCTGTCTCTTTTTGGGTTCTCTGCAGTATTTTTTTTACCAATGGCCCTTTTCCATCATTGAATACGCATTATTGCTATTTCTTTCATCTATTGCATCGGGTACTACTGGAGACATTTTATGTTGTTGCATTTTATTTCATAGTAGACAATACTCCGCTATGATTGCTCAAAGATACAACATAAGCGAGAGGGCTATGGCACATATAACATCAGCTGTGCTTCATGTAGCTTTAAAAGCTGGAATTATGTTATCTGAGACATCTAGAAGCATTATGTCTTCTTAGATTGTAGCTAAGAGCAAAATAAGGAGTATGAAACGTAATTTGCCTTTGATTCGATTAGAATCGCTTAAAACATTATCTCCGAGCCGTTACGGTGACGTAGAAATAGACTCCGTGAAGTTTCCTCTCATGACTGGGCATTTTCACGCTGACCACTTTAAGTGTTGCGGACCCTGCCCAGGAACTCGACGGAAAAATCGATGAAGTGGATTATTCAATTAACCCCATCTTCTGGCATCTGGACAATGGGACGTGAAGCGTCGCGACGTGCGACTATCTTTTCTCAAGAGCAGCCCTGTGCAATAATTTTCATGGAAACGGAAGGGAACCATGACCATCCAATATACTCTGCCCTCTATTAAGTTAGAACTGAGTAAGTAAGTGTACGTAAGAAGCTTAGAAATCCGCTTATTCCCGGATGCCATGTAGATGACTTTCGTCTTGATTGAATGTACTTACTTTTAAGTTGCATCCATCTCGCTGAAATAGTTTCACAAATTATCATCAACTCCATGGTTTCATGCATCTCTTCACACTATTATCTTTTCAGCTAACTTATGAAATGCTTTATAATTTTGCATTTTATATCCTTTGTGATTTGTTTCATTCATCTCATCCTTGAACTTTTTAGGCAATTCTTCTAATTCCTTGCTCCTCCCATGTTGTTTTCCAGGACCTATTTGTATCGAAATATCCAAAGAGTTTGTCTCTCTTCTTTATAAGTCTAAATAAAAAATGCTTCGCACATTCTCTTAGGTGGTCCTACTCATTGGTGATTTTCATGTGTCCGTGTTATCGCCATTATTCTCCCAGTACACCATGTTTCCATTTCTTTCTGTTTTTGATGAATTCTTGAATTCAAGAGAACAGTATTTAAAACGATGGTTAATTTTTTTTACCGCTTTGATAGTGCAGCTACCAGTAAAATTTAGTTCTATTCACATCAACTGTTCACTCTATACACCCCCCTCCCCCTGCGACGCAGATGAGGAATGCGGCAGGGGATTTTAGGTCTCCAGCCATGAAATTGGAGGGAATTGGGAAAAGAGAGACAGAGATGATTTTATTTTGACAATGTGTGAGTATTACGCCTTTTTTCTTGGATTTACTATTGGTCTGGTGAAAGAATAATTTTTAAAAATCCTTCTTTTCGACAGTGTATTTCACTCATAGTCGAACTTAGAATTTAATATCCCTTTGTACCACCATTAATATTTATGTACCACCGTATAATTTGATGATACTAATTTGTTATATGGATGTATCATGTACACATATTTGTCTTTTTGGGAAGGTTAGGAGGAAACCCTACTCAATAAATCACCAAACGTTAATAATGGGCCATAAATTAGTTAGTCATTCAATTTCGAATTGAAAATTATGATAAATGATGATGAAGATGAATCATCGGTGAGAATGTTTTTTTACTACTCTATAGAAGACATGCTCTACATACAGAGCTGATGAACTAATAAAGAAAGATCTAAGACTTTCCCGGCGTATTGCGATGTTAAAGGTTACTCTGGTTTTCCACCGGGCCAAACTCTCCATCTTGGCCGAAGTTTCGATGCACGCGTAGTCCATCGTCATCAGGGCATAATGTCGATGCCTTGATGATGATTGACGTCATAATGGCATGATGCCCTGATGACGATGGACGACAAGCACATCGAAATGTTGGCAAAGATGGAGAGTTTGATCCAGTGGAAAACCCGAGTAACCTTAAAAATCAGTAGTGAACTAATGTTTTCAGTGGCCTGAATATTCTAAGGTATTGCTTTGAATTACTCCCTAACTAAGAAATAGAATTTTTTGTAGTCTACGAAAGATTTATCGAATTTTCCGTCCAAGGTATCAACTTGTACAGCCACTACTGAGACAGTTTTCGAAAGTTACCGGATGAGTTATTAGCAAGCAGTGAAGAATGGAACGGAAGAGGTGGAGAGGAGAACAGCGGTGAAAAGCGTAGACGAAGGATTTGGTGATTCTCTTTTAATTGAAAAAAAACATTGAACGAAAAATTAAAATATTTCACAATATCCCTGTTTACCAGTCTATCCTCTTCTCCTTTGAGGGACATCCATAGATGATGGTGCGAATCCCCTTGACTAGCAAGGTTGCTGGGTGATGCATGCAAGTCAGTTTGATGGTTATGATCGATGTACTCATGAACCGTCGTGTTCAGGTGCTTGACGATTGAGAAATCTATGCAATAAAATTCGTCGACGGTCAGACACCGTCTCGCGATCGCACTAAGGTTTAATGAGTTATCATTTCTGCCCGCAATGCATTTATTCGAATAGTAAGTGTAAGATATAATACACAGAAACTAGTTTGACTATGAGTGCGTAATATTGATGATGTTTACTTTTACCATGATAATTTTAGTGTACTTACATGGAGCTGATCGGGTACTATTTATGCTTCTTTGTTTTATCGCTGGGGACAATGGACCTATTTCTTACAACGCGATTCCTGAAATTTGAAACCTGAACCCTCGGAAGGAAACTGGAAGGGATTTCTTTCAATCTATATCAACTGCCTTCGCTTATATTCACAATGACCTGTTATACCACGATCGGATGGGAAGCATTGGCCATTGGAAAATCTGACCGGAAAAGACTAGAAGCCTTTAAAACCTGGTGCTGGAGGAGGGTGCTCCTCCAGCACCAGGGAAGGAAGGGAGAGTGAGGGTGAGGAGGGTGGAAATGGATGGACAAAATAAAAAAATGATGAAGTGCACAGAAAATAGTTCGTTTTCTTTGCACTTCATCATTTTTCTTAATTCCTTAATAGCTTCAGAGCCTTGCTTTTTCTTGTAGCGTTTGGGTTTAAGAAAGCACATAGGAAGAGGAAGACCATACTGTACACCACAGAGAAAAGCAAAAAAAGATAGAATGGACACACCCTGAGACACGACGAGAAGATTGAAGGGTAAATCGAGGGAGGAGTCCGCAGAGGAAGATCCAGGAATAATTTCATGGGCCAAATGTGAGGGAAAGTACATAGGAAGAGATACCAGGAGGTAAGGGAGCTAGCATCAGATAGGGAAGGGTGGAGGGCTTTAGTCAACCAATCTTAGGATTGAACCAACCATCCAACGAATTATACCAAGCTGACAAAATAATTTTTTTAAATAACCAACGAAGTCATATTCCCAATTGCACTTTGTGAAATCTGCTAAGGAAGGGACGTAAAAGTGACTTCACCTCGGATGTGAATGTTCACACACTACGGAGAAATAACGAAAAAGGGATAAATTGGAAGAACTTGATATCAGAGGGCATCTACAAATGGGACAGGTGCTCAATGACATTGTTTTTGCAAGGCATTCGTCTCTGTTTGAAGCTTCCCTTTCATTGGAGTGTATATTAATGAATTATCTGGGTTTAATCTCGGCTCCATGCGTCATCTCCATGCACCTTTTTATCAATCAAATAATGAATTCAAAACAACCTCAGTACCTTAATGATCTACCCAGAAAATTGGATGAGCCATTGCGCGATGAACTTAAGCACTAGTAACATCGCGCCATCAAATGGTCGTTCGCTGTTGCAGCTTATAGTGAGGGGCGCAACCTCAATTTTACCGAACGAGAATATCCTTCACTTCAGTCATCTAAAAGGGTGTTATATTAGGAACATTTCAGAACACAACGGAACGACTCATATTTCCGAACGACTTTACAATTCGCAGTTTCATTCGCAAATTGAAGAAAATACTCGTAATCAACTACTTACGCATAGTTATCCATAAAATTCAACCTGAAACTATAATCTACCTAAAAAGTTGGGTCTTTACAACTTCTCGCATCTATCTAGTGTGCAATCAGTGGTTAAAGCTAAGAATAAAACCATATTGTTCACCTAGAGATATTATTCCGCTCAGACTTTAGAAATGGCTTACAATTAGTGGTTAGGTGCATAGATTTCTTGTTTGAGCTAAAGGCCTGCGATTTCATTTTTTCATCTTGATAGCATTTGTAGCTGGTGATTTATTACGGAAATATATTTTAATTAAGAATGAAGGTATACTCAGTGAGATTCAAGCCTGTTGCCTTTGTAATATTCAGTGGGAGGTTTGACACGGTCGTTTCGAGGCTGTATTGTCATATTAAAAGCGGATAAGTGTTCACTTAAGAATCTTCAGCGATGGAAATTAAGAGGATCCTGCGTTATTCTAGCTGTAAAAGTTACTTTTTTTCATTTCGGATCGTCGACAGCTATTGTTTTCCATTTACTCGTTTGTGTCTGTGAGCAGAGCCTTGCTTTCTTAACCGTAAATTATGGATCTTTTCAATTTATTTCCTGGTTCGTTTGGCTTTGAGAAAACTTCCTGGATAGAATGATGCGCAATTCTTAAGACGCCTCATTCGCCTCCTAATCATTTCATAATGTTCCTCACGAATAGGAGGCGAAACGATCTAAGTGTTTTTACCAAGTATTAACTATTGGAATTGATTGGCTAACGGCCTTATACTATTAAATACTTTCACTCATGTCTCTGGACTGAAGCACTCGAATGAGTCAAAAAAGTATGTGATGTGTGTGTTTGTAAGACTGTAAGGCTCTAAGTAAAGAATTGAATACAGAATTAGCTATAGCATTACTAAGTAAAATTAGCTTCCGCTTAATAGCTCCTAGTTTCGTAACATCTCTCTAAATTGCCATGTCCATCCTCGGACGTGGCCCTCAAATGGCTCAATGACACTTAAATAGTGACGTCGTTGAGAAGCGATGATACGTTGAATGACTATGTGAGGAAATCAATTCCATCAATTCCATTCCAACCAATTGATCATATCGATTTGACATGAGAAGATTAAGATAATTTACATAAAGGATCAGTCATATTTCTCTTGAACATCGAAATTGTAGAAGAGGTTCTAACATTTTCAGGTAAACAATTCCAATGCATGGAAAACACAAAAACATGGCAAGTATTTGGGAGACCAGTTAGCGTTTTATTTAAGTAGAATTCAGTCGTGTTGTTGGAGGAAACTTCCCAATTGGTTGCTATTAATACCGACCCGGACGAAAATTCTGAGAGGGAAAAGGGGTAAAACATAATTGTACCGGTGATAAACGGAAAAAAAATCCGCCAGCCTCAATGGAGCCTGGATCAGTTGCTTGAATGGCTGCTATGTTGTGCATTACTCCACGAAACCTTAATTTTTTTAACTTAATAATTTATTTTAACTTAATTTTCAATGGAATAAGTTACACGAAAACCTTAAAAAGGCAAAATTGATTGTTTTTAGAGGAACCTGAAGTTGACTCTGGAATGTGGTTGCTCCAATGCGAGATTGTTTGAGAAAAGTTTCCCCCTATTCTTTCGTTAAATAGTCGAATTCACTTTTAACCGTGTAGTTGCTTCCGATATCGAAGAAGTGGATGTGCCAATGTCGCTTTTCTGTGTAGAGATACTATGTTATACTACTATTATTTTTTTGTGGAGCTGATGACGGGGACATTGGGTAAGGATGTGAAGAAGAGGCTGGTGAAGAGCTTGATATGGAGCGTAGCGTTTTATGGGGCAGAAACGTGGACCCTCAGAAAGGAGGACGATATTAGGCTGTGGAGAAGGATGTAGACGGTGAGGTGGAAGGAGCGGAACACAAACGAGTAAGTGCTTGAGATGGGGGGCGAGGAAAGGAAATTTCTGAATGAAATTCTAGATCGGCGGAGTAAGCGGCTGGAGGATAGATTGCTTATGAATGTGATTGAGGGAAGGATGCTGGGCTAGCGGGGAAGAAGAAGAAAGTGAATAGGTTTCATGGGCGGGATGAAGAAGGATAGGTCGTCTGCTGAGGAGAAAAAGGATATGCTAAAGCGAGACAGCCCCTTGAATGAGTGAATCTCTGATATTCAACAAAACCTACCTTAACCGGTAGAATACTATAAAAATAAGTTGTTTTTGAAAGCCCTAAATTGCTGATAACTGGAGACAAATAATAGCTTCTCTCCCCCTGCACCGTCGCGTGGCAACAGTTCGCCGGGTGTTTTTGTTTTATTCGCTTGGTCACTCTGCATGTGTAAAGGACGCCATGCGATTAGATAAAGTGGTCTTTCACGCCGGCCGATTGGTTTCATTAGAAGCCCCATTCGAACTCTCTCTCTCCCGCGAGACGGGGGACGCCCGTCTATAATTGCAACGCGGGAATCACCATGGCAACCTCGCGCAGCCTGCACTCGCCTCCGGGGTGCCTTTGAGAAAGGTCGGGTCGACCCTTCCGCGAGTCGATTTTTCTGTCCCTCAATCCCCTCCCCCTTAACTGTTTCAACCAGTCTTTCTTCCTTCCCCTTCCATTTTTTTTCTCTCATCTCTCGAGTATCATCTTCTTCCCTTCCAATCCTCGGATGCACCCCACAACCGCGAGAGTGTGCGACGGTATATCCCTCACTTCCCTGGAGGATACTCGAACCCCCTGGCGACCCCCTTCAACGTATCCCTCGTCACCCGTCCTCGCATGTGTGATGTCTCAGGGTGCCTCGTATGTGAAGGGGTCGAATCAAAAAGACACGCGCGCTTGTTTTTTTGTGAGTCTCCTGTTCCCCTCTTCTCTTTATTCCTGTCTCCTTAGTGCGTCTGGATAAGGACTGCGGAAGAACGTTATTCCAGCCTCGCGTTGATGTGATGTCACTACGAATATTTATCCACCAGATTCTGGGCAGTTGCAGGGATGATTGTGCAAGAATAACAGAGTTAAATATCACTCAAGAGGTTAATAAAATAGTTTTCTTCCCTACCACTCGATATATGGCTCATATGTCTACCAAATCCGTATTGACAATTGCTTTGTTTTGACTAAATACTACCATAGAATTAGTATATGTTGCGTTAATATAACCCAAAAAGTGCTAGTGATAAATGATTGCATGAATGTGGTTGACGGAGTACGAGGGTTTTTAAAATTTTTATTCGCCACACTTCAAGTTTATTTGCGATTTACTTTCATTACGTCCCAATAGCTGGGTATGTCACTTACGTTGCGGCTGGCAGGTATTTATCAATAGGTATTTATTATTTATAAATTGACGACTGTTGTTGGAGAAACTGCTATAGGTTGGTGTAACAAATAAGTCGTGTATGTGTGTCTTTATTCTTCGTAATCACGCGTACTCCTTCATGAAAGGGATATTATCACGTTTACAGTTTATGCTGGTGGAAATGAGGTATATAATTGCGGGAAAATGAGTAGAAGAAGTGATGGGCGGATTTTATTGTTCTATTTCGTCAGTAAATCGCAAGTCTTACTCGAGGAATGGAGATGTACGCCGAAAAAAGGGAAAGTTTACTTTCACATAGGATTCGGCATGTTAAGATAATAAAATAAAAGAACATAACGTTTAATGGTCATAATCAATCAAAAAGATAATAATGTTACCGAGAACTAAAATATCTTCCAGTGCGCCACGCTATTTGTTCGCGCGGATCTGCTGGTGGACTAGTTTCAATTTCTGCATTGCCAGATGCACTCTGGTTTTTCTATCTAAGAAAAATCGTATTGACTATCTATTATTATATTAAGTTCATAGTTCCGAAAAGGTTAAGGGCGTAGACTTTTTCGGCAAAGATACGTAGTTGCATACTTCTTATTTGAAATGCTCAATATGGTTTATAGTGCTCATCACTATTGGAAATCGTTACTAAGGCCTTACTGTTAAGCTTTTACTATGTTGAATATTTTCGTCTTATTCAAAGCTAATTTTAAATTATATTTTTACATTTAAACAAATGTAATATTTTACTTTTTATGAGAACCTTCCTTGTAATTCAATAAAGTATATACATTTGAGGCTTCAACGTGACCCATTTGCTTCACGCATATTTTTGTGTGATTTTATGAACGATTTCCATTGAGTTGTACATTAATTTGAAAACAATGAAGTAAGCATGCAAACTACACAATGCCGATTCCGGCGCGAACATTGAGGTAGATGATCAAGGCTTTAAGTCATAAAAACTGTAGCCCGACAATGGAAATATCTGTTGAATTGATTCCACTTTCTCTCTCCTTGCTTTTATTTTGGTGGCATTGAGGAGTGAACGCATTAGTGGATACAAAACAAGAATATTTACCTTTTGTGACTAATTTGAAGTAAATCTAGAAACATGTATTAGTTTCTTGGGGGTATTTAATTAATTCCTGAATATCAGGTATTCATCTGAGTACTTATATGAATACGTGAATACAGTGAACGTAAGTCCAGGGTGAACGAGTTCCCAAAAATGATTTCTAACCTCAACCGAGTAAGTACTAATATGAGTACTCAAATCAATACCTGAATACTAGGTATTCCAAGTACTTTCATTCGGGTCTTCTATAACTCCACCAATGTATTTTACTATCTCAGATTTTAACTTACTTCAGTTTTTGTAAAACTCCACAAGGTGTTGTTATGTTTTAATAATTTAAATAAACAAAAGAATGTTATAAGAAGAATTCGTTTCAAATAGTAAATGCGTGGTGATTTTAGGCGAGTTATCAAAAGAAAACATCCTGAAAGTGCAGAATTAGCGCGTCAAGCCGTAAGCGCTGAGAGTAATCGGGAGGATGAAGATGGCGGCTCACGTTAGAGCGTCAAGCAATGGCCAACATAGCAACCGCCTTCCCCGCCTCTACCTGCCTCACTGGGTGCAAACAATGTTCCAGAATATCCCCATTTTTTAAATAACACCTCGCTATAAGGCACAGCGGTACCATATTTCATTGAAGACAGCATTTAAAATTTGGCAAATATCTGGGAAAGTATTTTGCTTCGATAAATGGCTGATATTTTGGTTATATTTGCGGGGGAAGAGATATTCTACTTCATAATGAATTTTAGTAAATTGCTGCGTTGAATGACTTAAGCGAATTTGGAACTAAATCGTATCTAATACCAAAATAAAACTACCATAATTCATATAATGCGAATAACATTTGTGATATGCATTAAGTAATGTGATGGAACGGGGCAAGAGTGCCGATTCCCCTGGAAAGGTATAGTGCAAAACCTTCCCAAATTCCTATTTCCCTCCCAAAAATTCGGTTATTCCTTCTGGATTTCTTGTTTTAAATCAAACAGTAACATATAAATTTAGAAAAATAAAATAAAGAAAAGGGTTATAATTTAGAACAAACATTTTTGTCTCTATCCTAAAAATCCTTTCCCATGTCTTTTTATGCATAATTTTTTATTTATGCCCTTCTTTCATGAATAAACTTTTACAAAATCTTACACCCTCCCCATGCCCCAAAAATAAAATTTAGAATGCCTCAGATTACGTTTGTCACTCTCGTCGTTCAGATTTTAAAATTTTATTTTGATTTTTTTCCGCCTTTGTTATTAAAGTAATTTTTCAAAATTCCCCTTTGTCCCCTCCCAAAATTTCAACTTGCGCCATGTAACCCCCGCATAGGCACTCTTGGAACAAGATGTCAAGGAATCTGAGGGGCAGGTTGGACATCTACGTCTAATTACTAACCTCTGAGTCGCCGCATGGGAGTGTGGCAGGGGGTGTTTGGACACTAGCCGTGTAGAGATGTACGGGATATGGTTTTGGGAGGTGAAATGGTGACGTGTATTATGGGAGTGTATTTAGCAGAGCTCAGTTTTATTTTGGTCACTTATTGCGCGTGGAGAGAACGATTTTTTGTACCTGACTGTTCGGAATGTATCTCTTATTTTGTCGCATCTTTCAGACCTAGAGATATAGTGAGGAGTCATGATAATATTCTCTGACGCTCTGAAAAATGGACTCTCGTCGTCGTATTATGGTCGCCCTCGGGTAGTTTTAGCGAGGTATCGTTTCACGAGGAAAAGAATGAATTCGATCTCATTTTGAAGAAAATTATCTCACCCCTACAAAGATACCAATGTGTCAGCCCCTTACCGCACTACTTTCCGAGGTATTTTCAAGCATATTCCAGCCGTTTTACCGGGGAAATATTACATGTATATACTTCAGGGAGATATTGTTTAAATAATGAGGAATTAACAACACCTATATCTCATCAAAAACCTACAGTATGTAATTTGCGTGTTTTCTCAACTATTTTAAAATATAAATAGCATAGTCACTGCAGCAATATTTTCAGAATCATGAAAATAACGTATATTGTGAAGAACTTTCAAATGTTCCACGTGAAAAAGACGAGTCAGGCTGAAGACATATGATTTTTTACTTAATTACTTAGATTTTCTGCCAAGTAAAAGCATATTATTGCTCAATTAATGTTACAATATTGGCGTCAGTCATGATACAGTTGCAGAAATTAAAGCGTAAATTCGAATATGGTCTCCATTATGACTTCACTCTAAACTAAATAAATGCCTCTATTTAAATCTTAATCTATTTAAATATCCCTATTTAAATGTAACAATTTAATATAATGATTTAAATAATATAATTATTTTAATGTATATATATCTTTTAATATAAATCTCTTAAAATACGGGATATATTTCGCTCCAACTACCATTGCTTCCCGTGTCGGGAATTCCCTTTAAGTGCTTCCATCTACACAGAAAACTTGGCGACGCCGAAATTCACTGAAAAAGTGTGTTCTTTTTTATCACCCTCGTTAAGTTTATTTTAGTAGAATGGTTTTTCTTAAACATTTCGAATTTAAACCTGAAAGAAATTCAAATATAATCCAATTCTGAGTTCAAAAAGAAGTGAAACCAGAAAGATGAAATATATGTTGCTCTTTCTTGTCACAAACAAACTGTATTCTCTTTTTGGAGATTGTGAGAGTTATATTGCCAATGAAAGGATCGGAAACTCTGTCCATACTCCGGGTATCGCGGTAGTTAACACAATCCGAAGTTGATTCCTTGTCGTTTCGCCTCAGGTAAACTCATAAAATGGCGTCATATAGACCTTAGCTTAGTTCATCCTGAGAAATGACCGTGGAAGCACTTTGACATCCCGATTACCTTCACAACTCCCGAAAAAATTTTTTACCATCTTTTGAATCATCGCTTTTATAAGAGTATGTTGTCTTTATAACCGGCCATAACGAGCTGAGGGATGATACCCATCCGTGTGGTCATAAACATTTCCATTTCAGCCTAATATGATGAGTAATCTCATTCAAAAGACGTACACTCGGAACGGGTACAAGGCCATTCTTGGAAAATCGACTGAATTCGGCGAAGGACGCATCGTGTTGTCCATTTGGACGAAAAAAAGCCATTATTTTGGCACGGCCTCGACTTCGGCGGGGAAACGCCACCTACCGATGTGCGTGAGAATCCTGTTATTACCACTTCCATCGCAGGAATTCTCGTCTTTTTTTTCGAATGAGAGATTCTGCGAAGTCATTTTCACTTCATCTCATCGCCGCCGTTCATCTCATCGGAAACGGAGCAACGGAGGATAACCTTGAAATTCTTTTAGTGTGCCTTCAGTAATCAAAAGGATGTATGTAATGTAATTCGATCTTGTCAAATTCGTAGTCCTCAAGCATCACAAGTTTATGTACGCAGCAAACGACTGATTGGTAGAATCAATTTTTTTGGCGACTTTATTTCGTAGTTTGCTCATAACGAGGAAAAGGAATAACTGGTATTTTTCCTCATTGTTTCATTGTTACCATAAGGGCTTTCTTTCTTCTCTGAATATATAATAACATTAAAACCGTATATAACAGTATCGAGAAATAATTGGCCCAGTTTTGTAGTCTCTGATTAAGGTTTCCTTCGGTAAGAAAAACGGTGCTAATTTGTTCTCCCATAAATGACGCTCACTAACCGACAGTTAGATGTTTTGTTCAAAATTTAACTCCCAAGTTCACTTCAAGTGAAGGCAAAGGCTACGTAAGTTCATGATTAACATTCGCTAGGCATTATTAAAATTGGTTCAAGTATTCCTTATCCTCAGTCTCAATAGGATATTTCTCACCGAAAAAAGAAAGAGTTTAAAACCACCGTCAAGCCACTCGCGCTCAAACGAAAATGTTCCTTTTCTCATCTCTCGGAACTGAGACAGTTCGGTCCTCCGTGAGGTGTCATTGGGTCAGTTCAAGTCAGAATAGGTTTTATTGCCATGTGCCGCGTGTGCGGGCACATCTATACGATCACTGCCGCTGCCGCGCCGCCACGGAGCAGCCGACGACTCTTCCTGCTCCATCTCACTTTAATCCTCTGGGGGTGGCGGAAGAATTTTTGATGTCGGGGAATCCGCCGGAAGGAAAGGAGACTCTGTGCGGAAGGGGACGAAGTATGGGTTGAGAAAACAGAAGGGGTCGCGCGACCCCCTCTCGCACACAACCCCAAGCCACCGACCCCTGCTATCCCCCTGCTCGGCATAAAGGTTGCTCAGGCCTCGGGGTACGTATTCCAGAAACTCTGTAAACTTCAGGTAGTTTGAAAGAAATATCATTTTACTAAGAAATCCATGAATTTGGTCTCATTTTAAATAAAAACATCTCACTCTTCTAATGGCACCAAAACTTCAACCCCTTACTACATTACTTTCGGAGATATTTTACAAAAACTACCAGCCCTTTTACATGGGCGATGGTACGTGTATGCACTCCAGAGAGATACTATTTACAAAATGAGGAATCTCTAACACTTTGATATCGTAAAAAAAACTAACAGCTTGTAGTTTGTGTGTTTTCTGTACTATATTTGAAAATTAATCATATTGTCATCGAAGTAGTTTCTTGAGTATCACAGAAAACCATCCATTTTAAAGGAGTTTCAAACGCACCGCGCGAAAAGAATGAGTCAAGTTAAAGACCTATTTAGATATTTTTATTTAATTACACATAATTTCTGTCATATTAAACTATATCATTGCACCATAAATAATGCAATATTTGATAGATGAGCCCTACAGCTGGTGAAATTAAAACGTATACTTTGAATATGGTCTCTATTATGACTAGGGAACTATCTCGCTCAGACTACCTTAAATATAGCATCTTTGAAGTACATTTGATAAGCTGAGATGAAAAATATAGTTTCCGGGTGGGTTTGACTGTAATTCAGCCTTAAAAGTGGTGATGTTATAATGGGCTCTTATTCGAGATAGCTCGGATTTAAGCAAAAAGACGTCAATTTTATCAAAAATACATACAGTTTGAGATATTATTATGTACAAAAAGTGAAAATTCCTGGAAAGTTGAATAAAAATAAAATCGAGGGATTTTGCCTCCTATTTTTCAGTTAGTAGCGAGTATTGCCGTTTCTGAAGTCAAAATGCGGTAGTTCATTCCAATTGGCGCTGAAGTCAACTCCTTTCTTCTTTTAAGGTGAATTTGTCCTCAGACAGGTTTCAGTTGAACTGCTCCCTCCATGCTCGTCTATCCTGTGCTGCCTCCCACAGCTTTTCGTTACTCCTTCCATTCATAATATCTGTCGACATATTATTTCTTCGTCTTCCTCTCCCTCTTTTTCCCTCGATCTTTTCTTCTAATATTCTATTCAGCAGGCAATCTTTTCTCAGGACGTGTCCCATCCAGTTTATCTTCCTCTTTCTTATTGATCTTAAAATATTCCTCTCATTTATCTTTGCTAGCACTTCCTCGTTTCTTACTTTATCGCTCCATTTTAATCTTTCCATTCTTCTCCATAGTCACCTTTCAAAACCCTCCAGGTATTTCTCCTCTTTCCTTCTGACTGTCAATGTTTCTCATCCATAAAACACTAACTTCAAATGAAACATTTAGCAGATCTTTTCCTTAAGCCTAATTTTATAGCTTTGATTGAAGTTAGTTGGTTTACTTTATTAAAGGCTGCATTTACTGTCGGCTCCTACCGCCGAAGAAATGTGGTCTTTAAAATTATATTCATGGAATAATCTGTATACATTATCTCTTGATTTTGGATTCATAATAGGGAAACGTATAAGATCATCGAATGCAGGATTTTTTAAACCGAATGTATACAACTGTGTAACTTAGTATTTGGTTTGACTCACTTAGTCACTGTAGTGTCACCTTAAAGTAAAGAACGAGAGACTTTTCGCCTTCCCCCGAGTCATGCGTCGGCAATGGGGGTGGCGTTGAAGTGGAGCGAGGGGGATGAACGAAGAAGAGGAGGGAATCGACGGAGGGTGGATGTAAGGCACGGGGGGGAGGGGAGGATAGCGTGAGGGGTGTGTCTGGAAGGTTTTCAGTCCGTGCGAACTATCCACGCCCGTTCGGCGAGGGGACAGCAATCGTGCTGTCTGTGTAAACAACAACAATTGCCACCGAATGAAAAAACTATGCATGCTTTCACAAAATTCATTTAAGGCACAATGGATTTCGTCGTATAGTCCACTTTGACAAGTCTGATTAACGTAATCAGGCCTTGTGATGACGACCCTAGTCTGGCATTGAATTAATCTGTTGAAAATGTATTAAATAGATACAGTGACACTTGCCTATGCCAAAAATTAGTGAATACTCTTGCTTTCCCACACATAGACTAATGCTATGTGGTATACTCTGGCCTTACAAACGAACTGAATCCAAAACTCCAGAGGATTCAAAACTCCTGTGTGAGGTATATTTTTGACATCAAATATTATGAACACGTGATGCCATATTTTGAAAAACTAAGGTGCTAAAAATACTAAATAGGCGCTTACTTAATGAGGCAACATTCATGTGCAAGGAAATAATGACAGAACATCCCACATATTTACACCGGAATGTATTATACGTTGTTAGAACAAATAAACGTTTAAAACGCCGCAAGAACTTTATATATCTCACAATCGAACATCTACATACGCTAGGTCTTTCCATGGCACCTCTTGCAAAGTATGGAATAAATTGTCAGAAGGCGTAAAAAAATCTGAAAATGCAAATAATTGTATAAAAGAAATACCATAAAATATTACTTCAAGTGAACTACAGATTGTGCTACACTGAACAAAATCTGGTGTATATTTATGTATTTTTATTATTTTTCCGTTTTGTTAAATATTATGTCGGATTCTGTGTTACTAATACATCTTGTGTATCTTGCTATTGTAATATTTGTTTGACTCTAAAGATATGTATAATCATATATGTTCCTAAGGGATACACTTGTCCCAGAATAATATATTTAATATTCTATTTGACATTTCTGCATTCATCGACCTTACCTCAAGCGGTGAACTCCCAAAACGACCGATTTTTCGGGAATGGAAAACATTTCCCATGCACGTAAGCAATGTAAATTTTCCCTCCCTTCAGCGGTCGCTTACTTAAGCGGCCATTATCGCATAGGCCCGGTGGTAGCCGTCTGATACAGGTTTCAATCTATTTAGGCACCATCATTTTTCACAAAATTTAGCACGGATCATTAAACGCAGTTGCGACCTATCGGATGTTATCAAGGGCTGCAGACAAACGGACAATGGTGAGTCAACCAGCTATTGTCCACCTCAGCGTGCCAATTACTTTGACCCTCCGCTGTAATTCTACAATAATGCTCTTAGCGGTCGGACTCCTCATGAATTTTAACATGAAATAAAAATATTAAGACTCCGCAAGTTTCAAAACTAGAGAATGGAAAGTTTTAACGAAAAACTATATTTTACGGTTCACAAGAAATCATTTCCTTCCCATAGGTGGTTGTAATTAAATTATACTTGCCTTGCACATTGTCCAAATGATTTTAAGTCTACTGAGGTAAATATTGCGAAGCGATGAGTATTTTCCGGCACCATGTATAAACAATAAGTAGTATGATAGATTCATCAAATGGACGGCTTTTAGTTCACAGTGTCATTTGAATGGATGGATGAATGAATGAATGAAAATTAATGTAATGATGTAAGACGTGATGCCCTCAAATATCAGGGGACAAATTACATAATAAGTAAATCATGAAAACAACACAATACACACTTAATAGAGTATTTTCCACGTATTTAAATCTTTCGATATTCTGATTCTGTCACTTAATCTCATTCTATCGGTCAACAATTTTCTCATCAAATGGTTTTTATTTTGTTTTTAAAAGCTAAAGAAAGTTGAAGGTTGCGAATGTTCCCGAGTACGCTTCGAAAACAACCGAATTACCTGTGACGTAATTTTCGCTGGTTCCATGCTGACCAAAATGTTTTCTGATGCTTACGGTGGAATCAAGCGTGGTAAAATTCCGTAATGCTATTTTCCAGTTATTTGATGTACCTTTGCAATGAGAGCTAAGAAATATAGATTGTGTTTTATTCCACAATGTTCAAGTACATCGGTAAAAACAACGAACAAGAAATTTATTCATCTTTCAAACGACGAAAGAAGATAGAAACTACGGTTTCGAGCGGCACGCCGGAATTTCGTCCGCAGCAAAATTCTAATGCTGTGAAGACCATTTTAATGTATGCACCAACTTATGACAAACATTATGATTACATATAAATAAAGAAATCTTTTTATGTAAATTTATGTCATACAATTCAGTACAGTTATAGGGAGACTCAAAAATTCATGCATATGTCGATGATGGGTTGTCCGACTGAATAAAAACCTAATGCCTCGATATTTACTTGCGCTAAGCATGCTTTAGTGTTTATTTTGTGTTTTTGGCATATTTTTGTAACGGCTGTGTACAGTGGTTCTTCTCTTTTCATTTGGACGTATCCTATATTATTATCGCCATAACTCACGAGAAGCTCTTTTAAATAAACAAAATCACATTACCCATGAAAATTCATGAATAGAGGTAAAAATCCATTCGTTGGCAGTTCAATGGCAGAGAATTCACTTCGAGGCCTCTACATGTAATTTCAGATTTCACGCTTTAAGTGAAGGACATTTAACTAAAATTTTAGAATATTCAAGTCGTAAGTTGACGTGAAATTTTATTTAGATATAATGCCATTGTTGGCGATTTTGATGAACTTCATATGTGCGCTTTAATAACGAGGGCTAAATTTACCGTGAATATAACTTAAAATACGGATGTAAAGTGGTAAAAATAAATATGAGACATCAATACGATAGTTGTAACAGTATAAAATGAAACACCAATAAATGTGGGCAAGAATTCGGACCAAATGTGGTGTTTATCATAACACGATGTTCTCTGCTACAGTTACAGGAAAGTATTACGTATTCATAATTATGAAGCAAACCTACCGAAATTTTGAATCGCAGCACCCGAAGTGATATGCATCAAAAGTAATTAACATAAAATGAGGTCTTAGCAAGTGAATGTGTACTTGAATTTTATGGATTTGTGCTCCACAAATTTCGGCAGCATTAAATCGCTCGTCTTTCTTCAGAAAGCGCTACCATTTACACGTCATCTTCGGGTAAATTGTCTGATGTGCTTTTCGTAAAACCACTATAGCGTTCGTATATTCACTATTCGTCGTTGACCATAAAATATCTTCTTAAAATACGGTCCCTTGTACTCTTTCTTCCCGTATTATATCGTCTTTCCACTCTCACTCCGCAAAAATGACGTCACACCAATCAGATTTCGTATCGCTGTCACGTAAAAAAATACGAAATTGGGACTATTTTAATCTCATACATCTCCGTGAATATTGAATAAATTTTAAAAATATTTTCACTTCGTATATTTTTGACAGTGAAAGTAACTAATTAAGATCTGTACTCTTACAACTGAAATTTTGGAAAATACCCAAATGTTGTGAGGGGTAGCTGCCTTAGCCACTACGAACCTTTTATTCTACTCTCTCCTAAATGCTTTCTTGCTCAATATTCTGCCATATATTATCTTTTTATGTTATGAAATAGGTATATATTTTTTTTATTTTCATGAAATCAAGCAATGCATGCTTTCATTTTTGGTTGAAAATAGAATCCTTTATATTGGTAATTTATTTCTGAAAATCTGTCATTGACTGTAAACATTACGTCGGCACCGAGCTTCTCAATAAGAAACTTAGATATGATAGATCCGTGGTGAACGAGTATTGGCTAACCTAAGTATCAATACTCCAGATTTTCCTTAAAAAGGTTACTCCCACCCCTATCTGAACCTAAATGTAAACATTACATCGACGCTAACCGTATTAATAAGGCACATTGCCATTACAGATCCGTGGTGACCGGGTATTGGCTAACCTAGATATTGCTCACGCTTAAAATACCCCAGATTTTGCAGTATAAAGTTACTTCCGCCGCTCCGTTAGCACTCGGCGAATTAGTGCCTTCGGCGAGCGTCATTTTAGCTCCTCACTCACTTGTATCCCCGATGGTTGGCGTCAAAATCTCGCGTGGATCGGCACACTGCCCCAGTTCTTCCTTCACGCGCCCCTCTGCTGTGCGTTGGAGGATATCCGGAGATATCCAGGGAGAGGTGGTGGTTACAGTGTTTCGGCGGTGTTGGGAAAGGCGGCGAATGCGTTCATCTAGCTCGGGGCGGCGGTAAGAGACTGGTCAGTCTTCGTTTTCCCTGAGAGGAAATCAGAGGGCACGGGAATGTCTTGTGGCCGCAACCTCTTTAAGATAGTCCCTTCGGCGAAGATGTTGCACAGGATATTCGTCTAAATCAGCACTATGCCCCGCAAACCACTTCGAGGATGTTTCGAAAGGAGTGACATATCGTAGGCATAAACTTCACTCGGACCGCGGAAAAGGTTAAACACAAACACATAGCAGCATTAAAAACACTAGGTTTTGTTAAACTTATAATAGGAAGGTCCTCGGATGAAAAAGTCAGAGAGATAAGCTACTCCGCTCTGGTTAGGCCACACTTCGAATACTCCGCGAGCATTTGGGACCCTGGTCATAAAGATTTAACCAAAAAAATTAATAAAATACAAAGGAAAGCAGCGCGTTTCGTTAACTACTGAAACGAGCGTACAAATAGTGTGTCTCAAATTTTATAGGGATTAAGGGGGAAGCCCCTAGAAACTCGGGGGCTACACGCTAGGCTTAGGTTGCCTGAGAAATACAGAACTGATATTTTTCAGAGCGACACAGAGAATATTATCATGACTCCTCACTACAGTTCTAGGTCTGACAGATAAGATAATATAAGAGAGATACACTACCGACCAGATAGGTACAAAAACTCGTTCTTTCCGCGCACGATAAGCGATCACAATAAAAATTGAGCTCCACTAAATACACTCCTATAATACATGTCACCATTTCATCTCCCAAAAACTTACATATTTACTCGGATGGTGACCTAACACCCCTGCTACACGCCCATGCGGCGGCTCGCAGGGTATTATGTAGATGTAGATTTGAAGTAAGTGAAGTATAAAACGAGGCAGAGGAATATTAGTGACATGGGAGAGCTGCGCATTGGGCAATTTTCTCCCTTACATCTATACTCATTTTAATTTAGTCGGTTAAGGATTGTAGTTATAACTGTCTATTAGTAATTGGCCAAAGGTAGCTAAGGATTGAAGCCAGTTAACTGACTTCGATCCTTTCAAAACTACATACAACTGCCGCAGCTCCATTTGCGTCCGTATTTTTTAAACTACTGGTGGCTTTTGGCCCTGAATTCTGGAACACATTCGTCGCAAATCTTTTTGTCACTCTGGAGTTAGTTTTTAACGTCTAAAATCCTGACGGAAATTGATGCTTCAGCTTTTTACACATGCACTTCAACTTCCACCCACTGTTGCTAAGTGATGCCAAGCTTTTAGCTTGGCTTTGGAAATGAATCAGGAAGTTGGTACGTTAATGCATGGAGATGACTTGAGAATTCTGATCTCTCAAGTCCATATAACTATGTAATGAGTTGGTAAGCAAAATAGGCCTACATCTTTTTGTAGAAATCGACCTTTCCCCCCGAAGGGGTTTATTGAGTAATATTCAGCCGTAATGGCTGAAACGCTCTCGCCGATACAAGAATTTTGCCAATACAAATTTCTCAAATTCATAGTCAGTTATCATTTTTGTTAAACACAGTGGGTTATAATACCTATATACTATTGAGTTAGCCCTGGTAGTGTAATGATTTTGCATTATACATGAAAATTTTAATTGATTTACATAAAATACCATAAAATAGCTCATTTAAACCCAGAATTACGAAATTAAAAATATACATACATTTTATTGCCCTGAAAAACCTCAGTGAAGTTTATTACGCCATTGATAGCTTGTCAAAAGCATGGCGACTCGATCGGAATGAAGAGTTTGTTGTACCGAGGAATTTCCAAAGGTGTTTTATGAAGGTCCTCCAGTTGTGCGAAAAAATATCCAGCATTTTATTAACCCCGGAGTCCCATCAAATATTGCAGTGTTTAGTTTGCGCTCAGGGCAGTTCATAGGGGGATTTTTTTGGTCTATGTTTCTACACTTCTGTTGCTCCAGTAAAACAGAAATTGCCTGTGCTCTTTATTTTTCCGTGCATGTATTAGTTTATTGCGGAATGCCAAAGAGTGGAGAAGAGTGAGTCCTATATTTACGTAAACTTCATAGACATGAAGCGTGAAAATTTTAGTGTGAAGTATTCTGACGAATCATACGTCATCATACGTGAAGACGTCGGCCAGTTCAGAGTTCCTATCACACGGTGGACATTGCGATAAAGGAGTGTATATTTTAAGGGAACGTCTGAACACATGAAATATGCAGTCAGGATACCTGTAATGTTAAAGGTTCTATACATGAATGCCATTGTGATTTAATACCTCGAAGTTAGTAAAGCTAACGTGAGTTATTTATGGAAAACACCGTATATTTCGGGGTGACTCATTATTTCCTAATATGCTTTCATGAAGCTTTGATGCATGGATGTACCCTCAAGTTTGTTAAATTGTGATTCATTTCAGCTAAGTTTGTGAATGACGAGTCTTATTGAAAAGAACGGAAGTTTTTCGTGTTGAATTCTCAGGATACGCTCTGCAAATTATTCGTGAAAGCAAGAGATGGACAAAAACCGCTTGACGGGTGGGCATATTTTTCAAGCTAGCCAAAACTGTCCTGCATGTCCCTATATTAGCGGCGCCGATCCCGGAAGGTACCCCACTCCCCCCCCCCCCCCTTCCGCCCGCCTGCGCACTGAGCACCGCTCTGCCGAAGAAAGCGCTGGACATCCTCCACGCTTTACACTATTATAGAGAATGTATGAAACATATGTGTCAGAACATCTGGACTCAAAGATTACGTATGCAGCTAGGAATTACTCTACAGAAAAGTTTTGCATGTCTTCCTACAGTTGAGTGACTTTCTAGAAAAAATAATCGATCCCCAATTAAATTTTCTAATTGATTTCTCCGATATAGTTGTCATTAGGGACTCTTGAGCACAAATAATCCCTAGCTGCATGCTTCAATCGTCGAACTATGCTGACGGGAATTTTTTATCTATAAGCATGCTGCCTTGGCGATGTCAAATCGAAAAGCCTGAATTTGTCTTGAATGAATGCAAATGAAAAAAAGAATGAATCGTATTTATCATGCGTTGTATACACTTATTTTAAGCTATAAAAATCACCGCGAACTCCACTATGTGGTGAATGGGTCGAGAAAGGGATCTGCGTATAATAGGAAGGTTCTCTGATGAAAAGTCAAAGAGAGATGCTACTTCGCTCTGGTTAGGCCACACCTAGAATACGCCGCGGGCATGTGGGACCCTGGTCATGAAGATTTAGCCAACAAAATTTATAGAATACAAAGAAAAGCAGCACGCCTCGTCAAAAACTGCTACGAGCGTACATACAGTGTCTCACAACTTTAAGAGGAATTAAGTTGGGAGCCCCTAGAGACTCCGAGGTTACACGCTAGGCTTAGGTTGCTTGAGAAATTCAGAACCGGTGTGTTTCAGAGCGGCACAGAGAATAATATCATGAATCCTCAGTACATCTCTAGGTCTAACAGAAGCGATAAAATAAGAGAAATAAATTGCCGACCAAATAGGTACAAAAACTCGTTCTTTCCGCGCACAATAACCGACCACAATAAGAACGGAGCTCCTCTAAATACTCTCCCATGATACACGTCTTTTTTCCTCTCCATTTCACCTCCTAAAACCTTCTCCCTTACATCTTCACACGGCTGGTGTCCTAACACCCCCTGCCACAAGCCCATGTGGTGGCTCGCAGGGTAGTATGTAGACGTAGATCAGCAAATGTATGCGCCGATGGCCGGATAGCCCGCGCTATAATTTTTCACGGTCGAGGTAAGGCGGAATCGTCGGTCGCGCCTGGTGCGTGAGAATCAAGTTTATGCATGCATGCCAGCGTGCTCCCATCTGAAATTCAAACAGAAACCACTCGCGCTGGAAGAAAGTTCATCGCCTCATACAAGCACTGACCTCTGCTGCGGTCTCGCCTTTCGTTTTAAAGGCCAGAGGAGAGGAATAAAACACTGAGGGCAAAACAAACAAAGGGAAGCCTCGCGAAGGAAGTAATCTTCAGTAAAAAGCCGTCGAAAAGGGATGAAATGATTGAAATTTGGTTTCTTGATGGAGTACTTGATATTTACATCTACAACTACGTACTACCCTGCGAGCCGCCGCTTGGGCATGTGGCAGGAGGTGTTAGGACACCAGCCGTGTAAAGATGTAAAGGATAAGGTTTTTCGAGGTGAAATGGTGACGTGTACACTACCATAATTCACGTCACCATTTCAACTCCCATAACTTTATCTATTACATTTTTTCAATCTTACCGAATAGTGTACATAATATACCCATTTCATACGAGGATTCGTGACCTTATCATAAATGAAAATAAATTTTTGAATAGAGATATTTCAAAGCTGTAGGAGAAATAACATTACAATGTGTTGAGAGCGGTCTTCATCGGTAATTTTTCTTCAGGAGAATGAAGGAATATATCACATCTACATCTACATACTACTCTGCGAGCCGCCGCGTGGGAGTGTGGTAGGGGGTGTTTTGACACCAGCCGTGTAAAGATGTAAAGGATAAGGTTTTTCGAGGTGAAATTATTACTGTATGGTAATGACGTATATTATGGTAGTGTATCGAGTGGAGCTCTTATGTTTATTGTGGTCGTTTTTTGTGCGAGAAAAGAACAAGTTTTTGCATCTAACTGTTCGGAAATGTATCTCTCTGAATGAATTAAGTAAGAATTATTAATTGCAGTAATAGTTGAGTGCCTTTGGATTTCTAAAGTGATTGATTGTAAGCCTGCGCTGTGGCGAAGTTTACTTATTTGCGCGTTAAAATTATTCCCTTAGACCTTAGTGCTTCCTGCACTGAGCAACGGCTTCATTAATTTCTTGATAAACAGGTAATCTTTTTCTATTTTCACACTTTTTTTATTATTTACCGACCAATTTCAGCATAGAGTGTCATTATCAAGGTAACCTCTGTCATTATCAAGGTAACCTCAGTCATTATCTAGCAAAATGACACTCTGTGTGGAAACCTGATCCGTGAAAAGTAAAAATATTTAAAATAGTAAAAGTTTTACTGTTAATTATAAACATAACAAATTTTTTCAAAGTAACTCTTGATGTCACTTCATAATTTCATTTATTAAATATCGTTTTCCTACGTAGTTTCCGGCGCTGGAGTCCACTCATCTCCACGATTTTTAACTTTTAGAGGTAAGATTTCTCTCTGGACGAAACTCAGATTTTAAGCGGGGTGTATATATTTATTTTTCCGTGTTTTATTCAAATATGGGTGATAGCAAGAAACTTATCGTTAAGGTATTGCGGCGAAGAAAATCGGCCTTTTCATCGAATTTCTTTCCTAGAGCCTTTCCTACTTCATTACGCGCTTCTCTGTCTTAGCAACATGCTTACTCCGTCTAAACAATTTATGTCTTTCCTCTTTTTTTGCTTTGATTGCCATCTTTCCTGCGGTCTCTCTCTAGAAAAAGGTGTGGGGACTAGAGATTGAGACGGGAATGGCGAGAGATCGTCTTCATCACGCTTGTGAGGTAATTTACGGCGGGCGAAAGGGAAACAGAGAGTCGCCGTTCTGAGAAGAAAGTAATTTCCCCGATGACTTACAGCTTTTTCCAGAGCCGGAAATTTGAGGGAGGGAAAAATATATGGGATGAAAGGCGTTAATGTGTCCAATAAACGAGTGAAGTCGAGGTAGCTTTTCCCATGTAGGTTTAATTAACCCGTTGCCCCAGCGTTGCCAGCTTTCATGTTTTCCAGTGTTCCCGAATAAAGAACCTCATATCTTCTTCGAATGGGCTTTACATCTGGGAGCGTGGTTGATTCCCTCGTCACTATGCGAGTGCTCCATCCTTCTTTGTCATTTTTACCATGTCTCATATTTTCAATATGCAGTCAAATAGTATTTGCGAGGAAAGTGAGGATTTTTTATTTCTTGCTGTAAAGTCGCGCTCCTGTTTCTTTTTGTCCTGTTTATTATTGTTTATGTGTTATTTATTTAATAAGACTATTGTTCACCCAACATGATAAACGTAATAACAGGGTAAACCCACACAAGGTTATACCCTTCTACAAAGAACAACAGTCAAGGCTGGCTGAATATTACATAAAATTTTACATAATTATTGTGTTGACAACAAAAAGTGATAATTTTTTCTTAGGAACTATTTTAAAATATTGATAATATTGACAGATTATCATTGCGTAAATTTTCTGTTGGCAATTCATATTTACCTCTTTCCAATATGTATTTTATGAAGCACATATTCTATTTAATTACAATAATTAGTCTTTACATCTCTTATGTCAAAAGTTCTTTTTTGCTTCCCTTTCTTTTTTGGCACTATAAAATTTAATTACCAAATAATTATTCACAGTTATTTTTGTTGATAATATCATAAATATATATTTTATGATATTTAACAGGAAAAGTAAATATGTAATTCATAATTCTTATTTCACTCATTGCTTGAAGTTTAAGCTTCCCACATAGTTTTGTGGTCTACATAAATTTCAAACATAGGATAGACATTCACTAAGTTTACCAATAGAACTCAGATCGATATGAAATCGGTCCGATCCGACCATTCTAAGCCAGCGGGCTCGGATCGCCTAGTTTATCAATGCAAAATCGAGAGAA
Source organism: Ceriagrion tenellum (assembly GCA_963169105.1). NCBI lineage: Eukaryota > Metazoa > Arthropoda > Insecta > Odonata > Coenagrionidae > Ceriagrion > Ceriagrion tenellum. The sequence goes on along the minus strand of OY720639.1, from coordinate 101,080,734 downwards.
ATATCGATTTGAAACGGTTCGTATCGATTTGAAATCTCAACTGGCAGAGAAAGCGGCCCGAGGTAGCCCGCTTCTCATATAGATCCCACAAGTTCGTTTCATTCTCCATACGGAGCTGAATCGGGCAAATCGATCTGAGTTCGATTGGTAAACGTAGTGATTGTAGCGTACGTAATACAATTGCTTCATGTTCGTTTTACAAGGTCTGTTCAAAAAGTTTCCAAACTTTTTGAATAGCGCGCCTCCAGTTGGTTATTTTTTAATCCGCTTGAAGGCTTTTTTGTCCGCAAATACTTCCCAAATAACTGCCCTCAACCACTTTGTTGATATCATGTTTTACTGCTTAGTTACGGCCGTTTATGTGAAGGGGTGTTCGTGGAGTGCGGCGAAAACTTGGAACCGTTGAAATGAGCTTTTTGAAGTAATAGCGTTGTTATGTGAAATTCTGCGTACAATTCGGCAAATCCTTTACGAAAACTTTTGAGTTGATTACCAAGGCTTATGGTGAGGATTCGCCGGAGGAGCTTATGAGCACTCCGGAAGAAGTCTTCCAGGACTGTTTCAAAACGTGGAAACACATTTGGAATAAGGGTATACGTTGGGGAGGAGACTACTTTGTAATGACTAATGTAACTTATCTAAGTACATCTTCTATGAATAAATTTAGTGATAAACATAAAATTTTAATTATCGCCTGATGCTATTTCAAAAGTAAAGAAAAATTCGTTGGCGAAGAAATTTATTGTGAAAGAGTGACATACAATCTATTTTTTAATGTTCCTGTGACGTGTACCGGGAGCTAAAAAATGCTACTTTTATGCTTGCTATTGTTTGGATAATAGACTCATTGTCATTTGTTTTGATAGAATATGATCTTTAATATTTTTAGTCATTCGCGTTAAAAAATAAGAGGTGCAAATAGTATCACTGTCCGGTTATTTACAATAAGAATCTTATGCTTCAAATTGATTCAAAGCGGTATTAATTAGCTATTCATTCGACATTAACAATGTAAATATGGTTTACACTGAGTATATAATTGCAAGGAACAAAATAATTATTTCATTTTATTATATAGCAGTAAAATATATGCATTAAACCTAAAGCTGTGCGAATGCTTCGAAATCGGCTCGACTCAGGCTTAATTCGATTCGGTTCGCCTGCGAATTGGGATGGTTCGAAAGCGAATGATTCTTAATATTAGAATCTGATTGATTTGTCTTTGAATCATTACATGCATTCATACATGGCGCTCATCCTCGAATTGCGTGCCGTCCGTTTACGAAACGAAAATTTAAACGACCACACGTTATTCTGTGCTATTCTTTGTGCCACTATATAGATGTATAAGCTAATCTAAGGCCCTAAAATATAGTGAAAATCTACATTACTTATACTCTGCATAATCTTTTGTGATTTATTTATAATTCGAATTCGATTCGCAAGCGAATTTTCTTAGGGTGATTCCATTCGCTAACCAATAGTTTTTTTTTAAATTCGTTTCCATTCGATTCGAAATTTATTTGGAAGATTTGATTCGGTTCGATTCGAAACGAGAATTCCTGATTTGCACAGCACTAACTAAACCCTTCTTCACGGTATGCTTGACATTGAGAAGCATGTACTGGAAATGGGGGTTAATAGTTCTAATAGCGTTTTATGATGCAGGAGCAGGGAAATTTGAATCGCTTTGCGCTAATTTGCTATGTCAAGCGGTTAGGCTCTTGAAGTTATATTAATCAAATTAGTATCGCGTAACGCGCAATAGTGGATTATATTCTAAGGTATATTCAGCTTAAGACTGAGTTTTCTATTTCGTCCGCTTTGATTGTATGGACACGGTCTGTATTTTTAAAGTGTTTATGCCTATCGTCATTGTCTCAGCCAAAAATAGTATCTTACGAAACGTTCCATATTGATGCCGTAGCCAACCAGGAAAAATTTCTCATAATTTTTAAATTCATTTCAGGCTATTTGAACTTCTTAAAGGCTATGTATCATCATTTTTCTGAACTAGGCTAAACACATCAAGAATCGCGGGTTGCACACGCCGAAGGATAACACAGTGCTTATAGCCGTCTCCATGGCACTAGTGGAGTGAAATCCAACGGTCTCTTTTCCGTTTTCTTCCCCGTTTGCGGCATTACAAGTCTTTGAATATATCGGAAAATTTAGGAGGTTTCATAAAAATTAATCCCTGAAACGATCAAAGCCTCAAGGTCGTTTGCTCTCGTCATGGTAAAGAGTACATTTCAATCTAAAATTGCTTCTATTGCATTTCCCAGGTCATCTCACTACTGTTTATAATAAGTCATTTCTTGTAACAGATTGCCACGTATGGGACAACATGCCTACTTAAGTTAAAAACTGCACATCTGTTAAAGCATTTAAAATGAAATACCATGATTACTTACTTTCCCGGGAATAACATAATTTACTTTCTTTTTTTGTCAAGTTTATTTTCATGTTATTATGGTTTCTTTATTATTGTATAACTTTGTTATTTGTAAAGTATGGAACACATAAGCATTTTTGTGCTGTGATAGATATCATCAATTTTTTTGTAATCATTATTTCACCTGTAAACTGTATTCACTATAATTTTTTATTCTTGCGGATTTTTTTCCTGAACAATAAATGTTTTTTTTTTCTTTTTATACTATCGCTTAAAGCTTAGAAATTACAATGATTATGGAGATTTCTCCTATGTTCTATTCATTTGCCCTCGGCTTTAAGATGATTTGTCGGCAGATAAACAAGCATTTGGTTGCACTAGCCTTCCATTACCAGCTTGGACCATCATTGACTTTTGAAGAAGGTAGTGGATTTGAGAATAATTCTGACCCAGTGGAAAACCTGTGAATGATTCGTTTCCCTAAGGAGTATGTTTCTAGTCCTTTTGGCTTTGAAATCTCCCAGCGTGTTAGCACAGTTGTCTTTCTTTCCTTGTTCACAGATGAGAGAATGCATGTCCGAAGAGAAAAACTGTGGCCATACGAAGAATCCATCTACATCTACGAAACACTGTGCAAGCGGCCACTATAATGTGTGGCACGGGGTGATGCCATACCAGGTGTGCAACACTCATCCCAGCTGAAATCTCGAGAACCTCGCAGGCTCGCCCGGATGCCAGGCGCAGGCCAAAAGCAGTCAGGATGACAATACGCGGTCAGTCCATAAACTACTAGGATATTGCTACATAAACGAACATGCTACCATGCAGTACACTATTTAAAACTAATATTTAGTATTATTAATGCGTCTAATGAATAGAATTGCAAGGTACCAAGTCATGCAGAAGCTATATCTTGCCGGATATTTCATGCGGGGTTAGTAGGTAATAATGATGTTCAGAAATTTTGCACAAGTGCAACACATTCTTTACCTATTGAGGGTCAAAGTCTCTCAGAACTGATCTGTCTAAACTATTATGGTCCCTTATTTTACGTGGAAAAAATAAAATTCTTAATCTAGTGGTTCTACAGTCCATTTCCTTGATTTTATGCCTGTGGTCATTTCTACCTCAATAGTTTGGTTATAGTAGAATATCTTGAACGTCCGGCAAAAAAAATTTGCCGTTCAGTCCGGTGCACTGGTGTCGCATACCACGCTCGTTAAGACCAATTTTAGTTTAGAGATGAATGAATTTTTATTTTCTGGACAGATTTTCCCTTGTGGCTCGGGTTTTCAACCTTCTCCCGCAGTTCCTCCCATGTTTTCTCCCCCTCATGTGTGTGGAACAGTGCGAAATGTCCATTTATTTTTCTTCTCAGTGTTAGAGAGTCCCATCATCTTACACTTGTCGGGCCTCATTTAGAATATTCCGCTAGTATATGGGATCCGTACGAGGAAGGTTTGATAAAAGAATTAGAGCGTGTGCAAAGGAGATCCGCTAGGTTTGTTAAAGGCCGTTATGATAATGGAATAAGTGTTACGAATTTAATAGAAGAACTAGGATGGGAATTACTATCAGAACGCAGGTTAAAGTTTAGGTTAAACCTTTTAAGTAAATTCGAAACCGATTTGTTCACGGATGACGTTAGATATACATTAAAAACCCCTGCGTATTGTGCTAGGTTTGATCATATTAACAAGATTAGAGAGATAGATTGTCGTACCGATAGATTTAAAATGTCATTTTTCCCGCGTACCATAAGAGAGAACAATAGGCAGCGTAGCAAAGGGATATGTAGGTGAAATATAGTTAGAGTAGTCTGTAGTGCATAATAACAACCAATAATCCCTTTCTTATTATGTAGATACTAACATATCTAGCTGCATGTGACCCTATTCTCTAGCATGTCTCCCTTAAATATCCTAGTTGCATGTCAGTAGTGCATGTTTGGTGATCTTCACCCCCTGCCACACACCCTCGTTGTGGCTCGCAGGGTATTACGTAGATGTAGATGTTGATCAAATTTATGATTAATCATGGTAAGTTATGATGTCCAAATTTATGATATATCATACTCTTCTAAGTTAAATGTACTGAAGTTGGTCTGTTCTGCATTTAAGCACCAGGCGGTAATGCTAGGGACATTTAAATACCCTAAATCGACGCGTAAAATTTATCTCAATTGCAATCAGTGCATTAGACTCTTCGTGGGGTATGATAAATCAGGAAAATCGTCTTGAGAGAATGTCTTCGGTATTTTTAGCCTTATTTTCTCTCTCTGCTAGCGATCATAAAAAAAACAAAGACGTGCGTGCGTGCTCACGAAGGCTTTGAATTGCATGTTGACTATTTTAATCGACGCAATTACAGCCCGACTCCTCATGATCAAGAAATAGGAGATTTGGAATTCAGTTTCCTTGTTTAGAAAGTAAATGGCTTGCGCTATTGCTCCGCATTCCAATCAATGTGAAACGAACTGCTGGCAGACTTCACGGAAATGCATTCCCACGTCATGCTCATCTCTTATCTGCACTTATAAATACGGCTTGAAAGGTACCGCGAAAAACGTCGGCGCATTTATGGAAAAAAATGGGTGGTGGTTACCGAAATATAAGTCCTCTTAAGTTTTTTTTCGTGATGATATAATACAGATTACATCTAGCCAGGATCTACGTCTACATATCACCCCGCGAGCCGCCGCTTGGGCGTGTGGTAGGGGGTGGCAGGTTACCAGCCGTGTAAAGAAGTAAAGGTTTTGGAGGTGAAATGGTGACATTTCCTATGAGAGTGTGTTTGGAGAAGCTCAGTTTATATTGTGGTCGCTTATTGTGCGCGGAAAGAACGAGTTTTGGTACCTATCTGTTCGGCAGAGTATCTCTCTTATTTTATCGCATCTGTCAGACCTAGAAATGTAGTGAGGCGTCATGATAATATTCTCTGTGTCGCTCTGAAAAATATCAGTTCTAAATTTATCAAGCAGTCTAACCCTAGCGTGCAGCCTCTGAGACTCTAGAGGCTCCCACCTCAATCCCTCTAACAGTTGTGTAACATTCTATGTTTGTTCGTAGCAGTTTTTAACGAAGCGTGCTGCTTTTCTTTGTACTTTTTTAATTTTTTGGTTAAATCTTTATGACCAATGGTCCCAAATGCTCGTGGCGTATTTGAGGTGTGGCCTAACCAGAGCGAAGTAGCATCTCTCTTTTACTTTTTCATTCGAGGACCTTCCAATTATACGCTCAACAAAACCTAGTTTCTTTAATGCTGCGCCACATATGTTTTATATGTGTTCCTCACGATATATCTGAAATTTAGGTAATTCCTAGTTATTTAACTGTATTTGAAGATTTTATGTTTACCCCTCCCACGGTGTAGGTATGATTTTGTGTGATGACGTTCGCAGGAAGTGAACTGTGGTGCATTTACTAATACTTAGTTCTAAACGCCACTCCTGGCACCACGATGTAACGTTGTTAAGGTCAGATGACAGAACTTCAAAGTCCGCGTCTTCTTATATTCTTACATGTTTGCCGTTGACTCCGACCTTCGAAATCCATGCCGTATAAAATAAAAATTATATAGAACAAAACAGTAATCTGCCCAGTATTGTTCTATGAATCCGAGTTATGGAAACTGAATAAGAAGGAAGAGATAAAATTGATAGTATTTGAAAACAAATTGATACAAAATATCTACGGGCCTACAAATGAGCAAGGAATGTGAAGAAGAAAGAACAATAAGGAAATAAGGGACATTTGCAGGAATGCTGACATCATTAATGAGATTAAATGCAGAAGAATGAGATGGCCTGGACACTTGTTAAGAAAAGAGGACGGGCGTGTGATGGAGGAGGTTTGGAGAGGAAATCCAGAGGGAAGACGACCCCGGGGAAGACCGCGACAGAGATGGTGGAATCAAGTAGGGATAGATTTGGAGAGGGTTGGAGCTGAGGAGGAGGATGCAATGGACCGAAAGAGATGGAGGGAATATGTTGGAGCAGCTAGAATTCAATTTGGATATAAATAGCCCTGAGAGTTAGAATAAGTAAGTATTTTTGTAAATTTCCATTGGTATTTGGTTGATTAAATAAGTATCCGTTGTTAATGTCAATTACAATTATCATTGCCCCATCGTTACACTCCATGTACGAATATTTTTTACACTTTTATCGTAATAAGTCTTATCTGACACTGTATGCGTAAGAAATCGGTGCAGTGGTGATATAATTTCCCTATAAATTATCTCTTCAAGTTCCTATTTTAGGGTGTTCCGTCGCTGCTTGGCTGGTTTTGATCCATTATGAAAGAATAATCGAATACTTCTTTATCGGTCCTTATGTCAAAGCACGCTAAGTCCCGGTGAAGCCTCTTGGAGATAGATGGGCAGCTCATCTGCTGTGAATGATCGCGCATCTAAATTTTGTTGTGATTCAGAAGATAAATGTGCTGGTAGATATATATCAGCCTGTTCCTGAGAGTTTTACAGATATTTTTCGGTTAGTTTTAAAACTGGAATTCAATAAAAATTAATTTCAAGCTAATTTATAAAGGTTATGGTTTCTGGACAAATATATATTTATAATTGACTGACATTTAGGGTTAACTCATTTATTTAATTCAATGAAGTTATTTTCAGAATTACATTTGCAGCATTTTTTCCGTTATTTTAATGTTTTTTTTCATAATTTTGGCTGTGTTTGATGTTTGCGCTTTGCTGTGTTAACGTTTTTGACCATGGAATTTAAAATTATACTGTGCTGAAACCCAAAAGTCAGATTGCTTGCATTAAAAAATAATGAATCGCTACCGCAACTAATTTTTAGATGGCATATCATCCAACTCACCTGCGATGAAAGGCACGCGGAAATATTGTGAGCAGAATGGCCGTAGCAAAGAAAATGAGCTACCTAAATTTTACGAGGAGTCTGCTCGCAGCTTGTTGTGCAAACCTAGAAATAAGGAAGTACATTATAGAAACAAATATTTCGAGGATGCTGTTATGTAGCAAAGATTATTTGACAATTGCAGCAGCAGAGGAAAAAGGAATGGAAGCAATAGAGATGTTGTCACCGAAGAATGATGAGGACCAAATGGACGGTGAGAATCACTGACGGGGTCCGACGAAGAGATCTGCATCTGTATACTAATCTGCGAGCCGCCTGATGGGCGCGTGGCGGGGGGTATTAGGACATCAGCCGTGAAAATATGGAAAGGTTTTGGGAAGTTTAATGGTGAAGTGTGTTATGGGAGTGATTGGATTGGAGTTTAGTAACTATCATTGTCACTTATTTTGCGTGGTATATTGCGTAATATTGTGCGTATTATTGTGTAGTATTGTGCGTGTAATATTGTGCGTATGGTCACTTATTGTGCGTGCGTAGTTTAGTAATTATTATGGTCACTTATTGTGCGTGGAACGAACTAATTTTAATTCCTGTCTGTTCGACAATGTCTCACTCTAATTTTATCGCTTCCGTCGGGCCAATAAATGTACTGTGGCGTCAAAATGATATTATCTGTGTCGCTTCGATACACACCTGATCTGTGCTGGGATGGAGAGAGAAGAGTCAAGTGAAAACTCTACGAAGAAGAGCAAGAGTTGAGACATACCTAAGGGACGCTTTTTACGACCGGCCAGCATAATGAAAACAATATTGGAAGAAGAAATAAAAATGGTAAGGGTTAAAGAGCAAAATCAGGAAATGGAATACAACAGGTATATTATTGGGAACGTCTCAGTTTATACTTAGTTTGGCATGATGGCATTCCTTATTAACGTTTTTACTTTTATAGACCACAGAATAATTCACAGTAAATAATCAGGTGATGATGGTGCTTAGCCATTGAAACCCGGGTCGTGTTGAAGTGCGAATTATTCTATGTTCTGTCAAAGTTACAAATTTAATACATTTGTGATGGAATAGAAAGAAGGAAAGAAAGAACAAATTGAAGAATGTGTAACAAACATTCGCCGTCATTGAATATTTTTAACGTGCCCTATGTCTCAGTACATGCGTAGTTGCATAGCATATCTGTCAGGAATTCAGGAATACCTCTAAGTTAACGAAGATCGAGTTTTTAGTTTTACGATGGCATTCCTCACAGTAAAATATTCTGGAGGTAAAATTGTCCCCAAATCGAATCTTTGGGTGGGGACTACTGGGAGGGCTACATCAGTCAGGAAGGAAAATAACATAACTGGGTTTTGGATGGTATTTGATCCGGTTAACCTGCATTGAGAGATTTGTGAATGATATTGTGAGCAAAATGGCCAAAGCAAAGTCATAGTATTAGTCAACATCTTAGTTTATAATTGTGTAAGAATGTAGCGCTTGGTGAAGAGGAGAGTGGAGTTGGTTCAGGAAACCGATCTTCGGATTAAGGACTTCTAATTATGATGATGGATTATCATTCGCGTGCACAGATTCTTGTTTCGTAACGCGAGTGAAATATTTGCTGGGAATGCGGTTAAATGACTGGTTCACCGTCACGGCCGAGAACTTCATTTCATTCATTCACATGCACGATAATGCAAAGCTGGGAATGTAACTCGGTGTTTCCGTAAGACTTGGACGGTGTATACACGCAATCCACTTTTTTGCACGCTATGATTCATTTTTTCGTCACCATTCTTGCTTTACATTTCAGAATATCTTTGCTGTTTTCAAACTCCCATCACCTAGCATTGCCACGGGAAAATGGCATATTAGGCGTCGAATGCCGATGCTACTGAATTAGTGGGGGATGGGATGAGGGGCGGTCTGGCATCATCGGGGGCCCTCGGCTGGAAACGAATTTGGGGCCCCTTATTTTATTGGTGAATGGCAAGGCCGTAGTTAGAAAAATGTTTGGGTGGGTACATTTGGGGGGACAGTTGTTTCACGAAAGGAATCGCTGTTATCCATGCTATTTGGACACCAGAAGAACTCACAAAGAAATTATATTTGTTTAATTGCGAAATAAACCAGATACATTGAATACAGGTATGTATTTATAAATATTTAATATGGGTCTGTAAGAGGTAGCGCGACAAACTGGTTTCCAAATACCGGCGCGTCGACTGTTCCCTCGATAAATGAATTGAACTACTTCTAATTTCACAATATGAAGACTATTCAACTAATAAGGATAAAAAATCAATCGAGCGGGAATAAATAGCGCTGCATTGAGAGGGTGGAGACATTTCAAATACCAAAACGATAGCGCAAGTTGTGGCACATGCGCCACGCCCTCTCTCTTGCCGCCGCTGTTTTGAGTTTTTCTGAATTAGTGCGCACCAATCAACTATGTCCAAGATCGTATTGAACATCCACGAAAATTATTATTTTATTATGCGCCCGCACCACAATGCTGGAACATGAGAATATTTTGTTTTGTAGAGCAGGCCCAATAGCCCACTTGTAATTGCGGGCCTAGCGTAAAGTAGGAATTCTTATCAAAACTTGACGCTATGTTTATTATGAAAACCTAATTATTCATGTATACGTGGTTGAAAGGGCATTAATAAATAGTTCTCAACAAGGTATAATGATTTAATTGATTATGTGAACTGTACTTACAGTACATTTTTCATAGGTTACAGTAAAAACAGACAGTAAAAATAACCCAAGAAATAATAAACAAATAATTCACGCAATTACATAGATAATTGGTAAGTATAATATCTTAACCGCATAAACCGCATCACGATTTTCCCCGTACGCAAATGCGGAATGCTGAATGGCACTTATTTATGGTGTAAATAAAGTAATGATTTGGAATGGATATTTCCCGCGCATTTCGAAAGTAATATTGAAAATACAGAATATGCATAATTTAAGACACACATACATATATATAGGAAATAACGAATATGATACAATTTTATTTGTAAGTCATCAGATTAAATGATCGTGTAGAAAGTTTGCCGAGACGCTCCCATTGCCACCAAGCAATGTATGGGGTTCCAGCGCCTCAATTGTGACGTCTTTCATAAAAATAGTTACATTTTCATTATAGACTACGTATTTATGTGTTAATGCATTTCCTTATAAATTGATTTCATCCCTTTGGGGAACGTCCTTTGATTACTACTGCTTCCATATAATGCCACTGAAAAAAGATTTTACTTTTTAATTTTCCCATTTCCGCGATTAATGAAAAATCTGACGCGATACGGACTTCGGAATGTTTCATTTTTTCAAAATATGCCGGAAAGGTATTCAAATTCATAACACTTCATTTTAAAAAACATAAGAAATATAATTTTTCTTGCTTTGCTAGTGTACTTCGCACTCATTCTCCGCATTTGAGCTCGTAGAAAACCTTGACGCCATCCTTTATGGAAATATAGTTTTGTTTTTAGCTATTCGATTTTATTAATGGATAAAAAATTGTAAACATATTATGTCCACGTGGAGAACCTTTTTACCCGCTATAAAGATTTCACTTAAGCAATAACATTAAAATATTGCCTTTTCTAATTTTCACGTTTTCGTGATTTGTGGAAAAACCGAATGTGATATAGGAATTTGAAGGTAATTTTCGGAATTCACAGAAAAGTACACCTCTTCATTTCAGCAACAAAATCTTGCATATTGGTGATAGTCACTGATTTTCCTAGCGCTCAGTGCCTATTCCAAAATTTTTCATCACTTTCCCGTAAAAACAGAAACCGCAATTTCTTTAACCGTTAATGTTACATGAAGATCGAGAGCGTAGTCCACAAGTATATTTCTTTATTTCTAAAATTAGAAATTTTAAATTTATTGGGGCCCTGCAGCGAAATTGTTATGAGGAGCGTAGCAATCCAAGTGCGATAAACTTTACTTTTCAACTTACACTTGGTATTGTCTGGTTGGAGGGCAATTAGCTGTCGAGTGAGTCAGCTGTCGTGAGGCGCAATTTTAGACTAACTTCTCTCTTTGCTAATTTTGTTGACACCCCCTGTCGGGGCCTCCCTAAGACGCCTCGGGCCGAGGGCCCTCGACAGTCGCCGACCTGCCGACCTAGCCAGACCGCCCCTGGATGGGATATACTTTTTTACCATTTATTACTGGAAAGTGAAACTCATTTTTAATGATTTCCTTCAATATCGCTCAGGTTAGTGTTTCAAATAGTGATTACATATTGAAAATGTAATAATATTTTACTGTCATTCATAGCCACGTCATTGAATATTTTTGATGTGCCCTATGTCTCAGTACCAGAATAGTTGTATAGAATATCTGTCAGTATTTCAGTAATCGAATTTCGGCTCAGTAAGATTCATCACCTATCAAACAAATCTCAATGATAATTGTGTACTAGTCGTTAACTCATACTGAATACAGATCTTAAAATTGCTCACATAGGGAGGAATGATGCCTCTCGGCCCTAGGTTGTCTTGTATATTTTCCTCTTTCATTTCCTGTATGATTAGCTGGGATTTTCTTGTGGTAATAGTAAATTTTCCAATTTATTATGTATGCTTGAACATTATGCTTGAGTTTTGTTAATTTTTCCGATAATTGGCTTTGTTTCTTGTTTCTATTAGTATGCCCGGAGAATTGCTTAATTAGTAACCCTCCCCAATGTCCATGAACATCTTGCTTTGATAGAATATTGATAAAATGTAAGCCCGTCAACTTTGCAAGACTAATTGAAAAATCGAAAACTATCTTACGGTTATTGGAGAGACACATGTGTGTCAACATAGCATTCACAGAGAGATATTTGCTGTAATAGTGTAAACACTGCCTGGTTAAAGTAAAAAGTTTATTAGCCGCATATTCTAGAGTATTTTGTTTACTTTGTTTTTAGTACCCGCGTTTTTCACTCGCATCTATACTGCCCTGCTAAGCTAAAACACATCAAGGTCGTTCGATATCGATTGCATTCTTCGTTCGATTTAGGACTTCTCAACCATTTCCACCGCATATCCGCCATTAATATGCTATTTAAGCAGTTACTGCCATAACACCTCCACGGAAATCTGCGAATATGTGGCACAAGTTGTCATTTCGAATACAAATGCACTAACAAGTCAGCAAAAATGTCGAACCACTAATACAATAATCATGTAGAATACAGAAAAAATGAGCACATTAACGGCGGATTTATGTACGTTGCAAAGACCTATATCGAAGGAAGAACACGATCGATATTGAACGACCTTGAATGACACTAACTGCATCATTGGTGGTTCTGAGTTATTGTATGCTAAAGTTTTCACCTTCCAGTCTTCGATTCTTCAACTGGTCCTTCTTCGAAGAGATTACAAGCTTTAGTAAATGCGTAGATTGTCAGTGTGGGAAATACAGAATGAAGATTAATCATAAGGGAACAAAAGTAATGAGATTCTCTGGGAGAAATACTTGTAGTTACTGCTTTCTGGCCTAGAAAACTGACATCTATACTGTAGATAAGGTGAAAACAGAATGTGATATCAGTCAAACCGCTACAGATACGGTTTTTTTTGTTTATTTTTTTTGAGATCCTTAAATTTGAAAATAACAAAATCAACTCTAACCTCGTAATGTGTAAATTTGTCAGTTACTGACTTCTGGCTTGGCAGTGCAGTATATATACCTCATCATCCCCACTAATATTTTGTTTCTCTGTAGCCTGTGCTACACAAACGCGTTCTAGTATCGTTGCTGCCATAGTGAAATGAGCATTATTTAAATAAGCTTATGCAGTGGAAGGCAAATGCTCTCAGTCACTCATATGTTTGACCTGTCTCGTCTTCTGTCAAGTATACCTGTGTTCGGTGACTTTCATCATATGCTGTTTCATCCCATATGACTTCTATTTCCTTTCTCATGTCATAATAGCTTACATTTTTCCGGTGGAAATTATTGAATTAGTATTATTGTTTGTTGTTCAATCCTAAGATTGGTCGACTGCAACCCTCCTTCCTTCCCTATCTAAAGCTAGTTCCCTTACCTCCTGGTATTTCTTCCAATGTACTTTCTTCTTTCTTTGGCCCGTGAACTTATTCCTGGGTCTTCCTCTGGGGACTTTTCCCTCTATTTTACCTTCAATTATGTTCTTCTGAAACCCATTGTATCTCAGGGTGTGTCCAATCCATTTGGTTCTTGTTTTCTTTATGGTGTTCCATATGGTCCTTTCCTCTTCTACTCTTCCGTAGCCTTCATCATTTCTTATTTTAACCGTCCATTTTGTCTTCAGCATCCTCCTCCAGCACCAGGTTGCGAAGGCTTCTATTCTTTTATGAATTAGTATATTGTTGCGTAATTCTTCGTTCCATCGCTTTGTGGCGTGATGCCTGTTTCCTCTCAGAGCCTCTAGCATCGGCTTCCAATCTTTTAATTGGCGGCATAAAACAGCGGAAGTCAATTACGTCAAAATTATGAAAAGAAAATTACCACCTGTTCAGTTCTGCTGCATTGCTAGGTGACAAGCCCTGTCCACGAATGTTGACGTGGAGGATTGCGACCATTTTATCTTCATCAAAGCCAGTATCCTCCTCTTTCAAATATTATTAGAAAATTATTTTTTCTCCTGACTTGTGAGCAAAATGTTTTACCTCCCTCCTAGTCCCCGCGATCCGATTAGCACAAATTTTAGCCTAGGCTTGAATTAAGTCTTGACTTGACGTAAGTTAACTGCATGGAAGCAACCATGAAATGTTCTCATTGTAGAATAGAATAGAAAATTAAATTTATTATTCCGGGACAAGTGTGTCCCTTAGGAACTTATATGATTATACATATCTTTAGACTCAAACAAATATTACAATAGCAGGATACACAAGATACATTAATAACACAGAATCCGACATGATATTTAACAAGACGGCAAAGTTATAAAAATACATCAGCTTTTGTACAGTATGGCACAATATTTGATTCACTTCCGATAATTAGTTCACTTGAAGTAAGATTATATGGTATTTATTTTATAAATTTATTTGAATTTTGAGATTTTTTCATCTTCTGCCAATTTATTCCATAATTTGCAAGAGGTGCCACGGAAAGACCTAGCGTATGCAGATGTTCGATAGTGTGGTATGTAAAGTTCATCCATGCGGCGTGTTGGACGTTTATTTGTTCTAGCATTGTATTGTACATTGCGGTATTATGTGGGAAGTCGTCGTGCTGTCGTTATTAACTTGTACATAATTGTTGCCTTATTAATTAAGCGCCTATTTTGTATTTTTTGCCATCTAGTTTTTCATAATATGTCGTCACGTGTTCATAATATGTGATCTCAAAGATATAACTCACACAGGAGTCCTGAGTCCTCTGTAGTTTTAATATTTAGCTCGTTTGTATGGTAAAGTAAGGTAAATTAATTGCTTTCAACAACAATAACCTGAAACGTTGAGTTTAAATTTCATCCACATGAAATCCAGCTTACTTCAAAGGGATTCCTGGGCTAAGGCAACCCTCATCAAAAACATATACATTGCCAACATAAAACATGATATGGCACATAATCTATCATGATCACCTTATACATAAAAGAGTTATTGAATTTATAATAAAATGACGATAGTGTCATTAACTTTTAGAAAAGAATAGTATATAATATTTCAGGAAAATCAAACAATATCTTCCTCAGCCAATATCCAAAACTTGGCCTATTGTAGAAATACTTTACAACTTTTCGTATTTTTATAGTATCAGGCAACATATTATAAACTTAACCACTCATAAAATCAAAGGATTGCTTGAAAATGATTACATATGGCTTGATTAATTGAACGTGTCCCCTTCTCAAATTAAACTTAAGTGTGCTGCCATATACACTTGGCATATTCCCACTCATTATATAAAATAATTTAATTACCTTACAAGTACAAATACAAGTGCTGTAATGGGAGCAATCTCAAATGTACAAATAAAGGGTACCAGTGTTCCATTTTTTTCAGAGTCATGCTTCTAGTAATCCTTTTCTGAAGGATTAAAGCAGGCTTTAATCTATTGTTATATGCGCCTCCCCAAATCATTTATTTTGCATTTCGGATGATTCTGTTTGCGCATGTCCCTGGAATCCCAATAGACTGCTAAGTATGTCATCAGGTTTTCCAGGGTCCGAGCTTACAGAACTTGACATACGTCCGTGCCCTGGATGGTGAAAAACCCACCCAGACGGGACTTGAACCCGCAATCCCAGGAATAGCAGTCGAGGACATTATCCCTCCGCCAATAGGGGCCGGCTAGTCCATAATTCAGTTTAGATTGGGCAAGAGCATGGTAAATTACTTTTATGAAAGGTAACGTATATTTATTACGAATTGAGTAGAATTGGGTAAACAATTTATTAAGACTGATAAAACAGATGAGATTTGTTTGTCCCATTTCAGCGATTGGTCTAAACTTATTCCCATATATTTCAAATAACTGACTCTTCCAAAGATCAGAGTATACCGCACAGCAGTAGTCTATGTGTAGGAAAACAAGAGTTGTATACCATGTGAGGACACGTTCACCCACTCTCCTTCCTCTTGTGGGTGAATCTCACCGTGTCCACTGCTTGCATCAAGTGGGTAGGCCGAGCGTTTCAAACGAGCTAATTCGATGCACATGTTCCGGGATGTGGAGCTCATTTTCCAACTTCCGCTGCGGAAGAAATAAAGTCACTTGCGGAATCTAGTCTTTTGAACGTCATTTCGCCATGTGGCTACGGCAAAAATCATTCAAATGCGTGCAAGAGAGAGCAAAGTGACTGATAAACTCAGTGGCAGGATGCGAAAAGCGTCACAATTGCTATCTGGTGAACAGGATGGCAGCTGGCGGCCGCTCGGTATTTTTATGTCTTCTCAAAATTCTTATTATCAGTTCTGTAGTGTAATGACGAAAAATGACAGGAAGTCAGTACTTCCTCTTCATACCACAGCATGGTCAAAAAAGTGCGTAATGATTCCACTATTTCAGAAATGATTTAATCGAGTATATTGGATTAGTATAGCGACATTAATACTTGATCTTCATCCAAAGGGCCAAATCTCAAATCCCGGCTAAGGTGGAGATTTTATATCTGATTTGTGGATTTCTGATGTAGGGCAGTTAATAAAATCATTCTTAGGTCATATGCCTATTAAATTTATGTGTAAGGTTTATTTATTCTTTGAATGTCTTCCTTCCTTCGAATAGTCGGGATAGCAAATGATTCTTCCTCGTCCTTAGTTGCTATCTATCTACCTTATTGGCATACTTCTCTTCTTGGCTCTATGGTATTGCAAAATATATTGGTAAAATTCCCCGTATTATCATAGTCTACCGTAGATTTAAATCCAGATACGGTTAGCGAAAATTCTCTACCCGATTTGTTATCTACAATTTTTGTCGAGACTTAACTTTGTGTAACTTTTTCATGTTAAAAACAATGAATAACGTTGAAAATTTGCGGAAGATGTGTTATTCTCGACCTAGGTTTCATTGCAGTATAACATTGCGCTCCTCTTTAATGATATCCTAAATACAGGTGTATCGAAAAAGCAAGTCCACGCAATATTCCGATATATCAAAAAGGCATTCGACAAGGTTCCTCACAAAAAACTCATTTATAAGTTGCATTCATGCGGAGTTAATAAAAAAAGTGAATTGGATAAGTGACTCTCTGAGTGATCGAAAACAAAAAGTAGTTATTGACGGTTTTAGCTCTGATATGGTCGAAGTCACATCCGGTGTTCCTCAATCGGCCCTCTTTTATTCATTATTTATATTGCCTGCCACACGCCCATGCGGTGGCTCGCAGGGTAGTATACTAATGCAGATTAAGGGTATTACTTTATTTGGCAATGTGACCGAGCACTGAGCACGCGTATCGTTGTTCGCGTTTTCAACTTCAGAAATGTTTACATATGTCGCGTTGCATGCCTGCTAGATAGTTATTAACTAGTATTAAATAGTATTTCAATGTCATCATGTTCAAATAGCCATTTTTTAACTTACTTTAAATATAAATTAACTCTGTTTTCCGTTTTAACTGCCCTTGGAAGTAGATTGAAGATTTTCGGGGAAAAATTAATGGAACTGCTCTGAAATAAATTCAAATGTGACCAAGAGGTTAGAACATCGAATTGAAAGCGATGGTTTCGCTTATGATGCCAGGGAGATGAGCCATTCAAGTGTCCACTACGCAAAAAAATTGTTAGTTTCATCCTATAAGCCACGTTTGCCATGTGGTTATCAGGTTGGAATAATGTGAGGGAAAAGAATATTTCTTCATAAATTATATTTGATTCTGTGTCAATTATAATTGTAATGTGTAAATGATCTTGTTGATTTCTCGCTTGCGTCATGACAGACCTTCAACGTGGGTGCCATTTTGATACGACAGAGCTCGTTACTTACATCATTGCACCGATGACTGGGCGCCATGGTGTAACGTCACAGCTTCTGGCACAGATCCTGCTTTTCAAGGAATATCGTGATCGAACTGCTGATTCTTACTTATACGCGCAAATGGATTTCCTGACCTTAAAAATGAAATAATGACGATTACGTGTTTTGGTGGGAAAAGGAAAAATTGTTATGAACCTGGGGAATAGAGCAATCAATTCAGTACCGGAGGAAGTTCAGGATGGCATTAAGGTGTGATTTGGAAATGGTGGACTTAAGCCTTTATGTCGTCTTGTTTAATAAAGTCGTCAGTCATTTTGTTATTTTTCATCTTTTCCCCAAAATTTCGCGAGAGTATATTTTTATTTGGCTTGTGTTCGCTAGAAATACTTAAGGCGGTGAATTATACCCTAGATAGGCTTAATTTAAGAGAGAACGGAATCCCATGAAAGTAAACACTTAGTACCTCTCATCAATGAAATACAGTGTGATTATAATTTTGAACGCATGATTGTGACTTTCAAGGATGCAATTCCAGTTGGAAACGATGGTAGTATGTCCTGCATCTGAAAGTAACGGTTTAACGTTGAATTTTTTCTAGTTATTTAGCGGAATGTTTGTTGACCTCATGCACACTTTCACTCGGGATATAGGGGCTATTATTACTCAGCCTAACCATGCATTAATCGAATTCATCGCATATTTGAATGAGAACGAGAGGTATTTTGTATGAATAATGTAAATTGAGCCCTATTGCCATGCATGCTTTTAATCCAATATTTTTCTCCCAATCATTGCAACTGCTGCATTCACAAAGTTATGGTTAAGGTCCTTAATGTCAGTTATAGCTGTTACTTTTATCATTGTCATAAGCACCAGTGATGTGCGTAGGTAGGAGCCCCTATGTGGGGGGAGCCCTTAGACACTCGGAGGGTATGTTCTAGGCTTAACTTGCATGAGAAATTCAGAACTGGTGTGTTTCAGAGCGACACAGAGAATGTTATCATGACGACTCACTTCATCTCTATGTCTGACATAAGCGATAAAATAAGAGAGATACTTTGCCGATCAAAAAGGTACAAAAACTCGTTCTTTCTGTGCACAATAAGCGACCGCAATTATAAATGGGCTCCACTAAATACACTCCCATAATACACGTCACCATTTCGCCGCCGAAAACCTAATACCTTACATCTTTACGCGGCTGGTGTCATAAGACCTCCACACCCCCAACGCGCGGCTCGCAAGGTAGTATATAAATGTAGATATGGTGATGTGGGAGCCTTCATGATGGCTTTTAATAAAGCGCTACTATCTCATAAACTATCCCATATGGTTTTAATAATATATTCTTGTCTCTCACCTTGCCTTAAGACTACCGAGAAACTCTTACTAAATTCCTTCTCCAACTGATCCACTCCGACGTACGACTAGGGGCTTATATTTGCAACAGCCCTCGCGGTGCAAAAAACTTTTGTCCTAACGCATAGTCCAGATTTGGACTGGCTTGAAATGCGAAGAATCACAATGACCCGACCTTGCGGTTGTGTCTTAGGCATGCGGGAAATGACTGTTTCAGCTCCATCCGTGTAGGAGGCATTAATTCTGCGGTTTAGTTCCAAACAGCTTATTTCCCTAAATTTGGATGCATAGGCGGTAACGAAACGAAGACTAAAATCCAGGTATGCGGAATATAGAAGCTGACTGTAGAAGTAACCTTGAGAGGAGAGAAATTAGAGCAAGTGGATTCCTTCACCTATCTCGAAAGTACCATCACGTGGGACGGAAGAAGTACAAAGGATATCAAGCGGAGAATAGCCCAAGCTAAGAAATCATTCATGGAAAAAATACAACTGCTGTGCTCGAAGAAGGTAGGACCACAAACCAGGAAACAGTATGAGAAAACATTCATGTGGAGCGTGGCACTCAATGGATTTTTGGGTTTGGCACTCAATGGGCTAATTGGAAAAGCTGACCAGAAAAGACTATAAGCCTTCGAAACCTGGTGCTGGAGGAGAATGCTGAAGATAAAAGGGACGGACTAAATAAGAAATAATGAAGTGCCCAGAAGAGCAGAAGAGGAGAGGACCATATGGAATACGATAGAGAAAAGAAGAACTAGATGGATTGGACACACCCTGAGGCAATGGTTTTATGGAGAACTTAATTAAATATTAAATGGAGGGAAAAGTCCTCATAGGAAGACCCAGGAACTAAATATTTGGAACTGGTAAACGCAACGACAAGAATATATAAACCACTGACTAAGAAGCCTTATGAGGTTGCGCTAAATCTTGAATTTAATGCTCAATCAGCTGATATCTTTAACGAAAACAACCGCGAAATCAGCACGAACGCAAAATCGAGTACGTTCAGAGTGGGAGTTAACCCAAGAATGAAACGTTCACGAATGAACACGGGTAACAGAGCTATCTGATGCTCTTACCTTACCGTGTTTGCTCTTGGGGAATCGTAATTGAAGATGTCGCTTAAACGAAGCTTGTTACCATGCCTCATACTACGCAAGAAAGTTTATTAACTTTTATATTTTAATACAAATTTATAATTGTTTAAATATGATTTTTTTCCGAATTCAATTACTCACCATGGCTTGGGATTAAGTCAACCTTGATCATTAAGGGAGCAACATTTAAAATATCATAGATTAGACGAAAATTCAAACGTAATAGTAGTTATACACAATCATGAGTAGGAAAAAAGTACGTGAAAACCTTCGTGATGAGCGTGGCACTCTATGGATCGGAAGCATGGATCATTGGCACAGCCGACCCAAAAAGAATGAAAGCCTCCGAAACTAGGTGCTGGAGGAGGATGCTGAAGATGAAATGGACGGAAAAAATAAATGATGAAGTGTACAGAAGAGTAGAAGAGAAAAGAGCCGTATAGAACACCCAAGAGAAAATAAGAACCAGAAGGATTAGACACACCCTGAGACTCTATGGGTTTATGAAGAACATAATTGAAGGCAAAATGGAGTGAAAAGACCCCAGAGGAAGACCAAGAAATAATTTCATGGACCAAATACTCAAGACAGTAGTTAGGGAAAGATTCCAATATTTAAGAGAACTAACATTAGATAGGGAGGGGTGGAGGGTTGTAGTCAACCAATCTTAAGATTGAACGACCAATGATGATTATTAATCGATATTATGGTGTTGTTTATGACTACAGATACTAAGTATAGTTATATACTAATTAGTGCTCAGGATATAGACGAAATTAGTGGTTTTATTCGCCTAATCAGGGCAGGACCACCGTAGTGCGTGCCTTAAACCTGTCATTTGTCTGTCACTTGCCTCCAACTCGGCATAACGCAACCATGACGTGTGAAGGAACCTGATTGACGCACAAAGCGTGTTCGCTCTGATCGCAAGTGAGTGAAGTCCTCAGGAAACTGAGAGTCAGCCTAATATCCGCCTGAGGCCGCGAATCATCTGACCCGGATGCTCACTTTAATTCTCCGTCCTTACCGGAAAGTGCGCGGAATGCCCTTTCATCAACCGCTCCTCACGGTGAAAAATAATGTCGACTGAATTCAGAAAAAAAAACTCCTTTCCCGTAAAGAGACGAGTCACCTGGCCGTCATATTTCATCGTTCTTGCCCACTTCGTTGGCATGTTTTCGTCTCATGGATAACCACACTTACTTATACGCAGTCATGAAACGCAATGACCAACTAAGATTCGCGTAATTTGTGGCGAAGTGATGCGCGGAAAATTTCTGCTGCAGATGCAAAAATAATGGACTTGTTTGTATGCTTGCTTTAGCTCGCTTTTCCCTGGATCCATGGGTCCATGGTTACCACTTTATTTTACCCTACATAGTTACCACTTCATTCAATTAAATCGAGTAATACTATTGGTATAGTGTCCACCTTTCGTCAGGTAGGTCAGTCAGAGGCGTCCCAACGAATCTACACCCTAGCGAATTTTTTTATAGTAAACAATCGTAGTTTTTTGTCCTAGTTAATAAAGTGTTTATGAAAAAACTTGTTGTTTTAAAACATTTTATTTACATCGGACTAATTAGTAAAAAATAAAAAAAGAATTTTAAAGCATGATTTTCCAATAAGATATGAAAAAATCTAAAAACGGAAATATCTTAACTTCGCACTAAAAAAGGAAAAGAAAATATTTTCTCGAGTGAATGAAAATTTAGCCTAATACTGGTAATAATTAAATTTAATTCAAGTAAATCAACCACACAATAATGACACCACAACGAAAAGCATGGGGCGCGTCCTCATTTATATTTTGCACCTTAACTTAAGTTCTTTTAAATATTTTCTATAAATTGTATATTGAAGATCTCTATTTCAATTGAATACCAAAATATTCATATTTCATGAATTTATGTTGATATTGAATATGAATGAGAGCCCCACACTTTTAGTTGTGGTCTTGTCATTGTGTGGCTAATTTCCTTGAATAGAATTTAATTATTTCTAGTACTACGCTAAATTTTTTATTCACTTGAGAAAATATTATTTTTCTAGCGGGATGTTAAGATATTTCTCTTTTTAGATTTTTAAAATACCTTTTTAGAAAAGTATACTTAAAATTTTTTAAACAATTTTTTTATTTTCTTTAAGGTAGTTTGATCGAAATATCATTTCATCTAGAAATCAATGAATTGGTTAAAGAAAAATATCTAACCGTTGCAATGGTAACAAAATTTCAACATCCTTATCACAGTACTTTCCGAGATACTTGCAAAAAAATACCAGTCCTTTTACACGGGATATGATATGCGTATGCACTCCGGAGAGAGCTAATTTAGAAAATTGAAGATTTTTTACACCTAAATATCATCAAAAACGAACAGCATGTAGCTAGTATGCTTTCCAGACCGTTTTTGAAATTAATCTTAATGTCACCGCAGTAAATTCTTTGGGATAAAAAAAACCTTCCATTCTGAAAGTATTCTAAATGTACCGCGCGAAAAAATGAGTCAAGTTAAAGACTAGTTTATAATTTTTTAGTTAATTACTTAGAGTTTTTTTGTCAAGTAAAACTATATCAAGGCATAAAAAATAATGCCATATTTAATTCATTTGTCCTACATCGGATTGCTGACCACCAAAAACCGACGGAAATATTCCTAGACTCATTCCTCTGTGCATTATTTCTTAATAAAAAGCCCGAATATTTGTCTAAAACCGCCAATGTAACTACGAACTGATGTGAATTTCCTTTACCATTCATCTCATCGGAAAATTGTTTTCATAAACCATTCTAGGTAATAGGATCCAACTTCTGGAATTCCCTCACTGATAAGACAAATAAAAGCCCCCACGATACAAACCTTTCCATCAAAGATCTGTAGCTTATTACCAAATGTCTCATAGTTCATGTGCCACTTTATCAAATGTATTTTTCTTTATTTATTTTTTCTAAGTCCTGGATTTTTGCCGTTGTTTGTTCCTCATTGTCTTTGCACTGATTATCTGTAATGGTCTATATATTTTTTTGTTCTTTATTGTTTTAGTTAGTTGATATATTTACAATCGTTTCACGTTTGACAATGTAATTTTTCATGTAATATAGGGACTCAGCTCCTTTGTGTTCACTTGGAGATCCCTCACAACAATGAAGTCGGTATAGTGTAGTTCCGTGATTTACTTATTATGCAATTTATTTCCTGATCTTAGAGGACATCACGCCCTAGATCAATAAATTTATTTTCATTCATTCATTCAAATGAGCTAAAAAATTGCTGTTCTCCAGAGGAATCATCACGTTTTTATTGATTCCTCTGAGAGCTGTAAAACAGCCCTCTTACGATGCCAGCGTAAACCGCATCTCCATTGTATTCTCTCCTCCTTTATTCGTCTTCGTTCACAATAGAATTTTTCCCTAAAAATAAACATTGGATTAGCATTTTCATATTTTTTGGGACTCGTTTAGGAAAAATCTAATGATAGCTCCTTGGCAGGAGTTTTCGTGACGAATTAATCCTATTCCTGTCCTGCAAGGGATGACAACTCTCTTGATTCTGGGAAATATCCTATGAGTTCGAGATATGCAATCTATTTATTTTTCATTTATTTATTTAAAGTAATAAAACCACATACAGCTATGTCGCCATTTTATAGTGGCCATGTAACAATACACACACTTAAGGACATATACAAGCAAACTTAACAACTGGTTGCAAGCAGAAATTATGGAAATATATAAAAAAAAGAAAATTGGGGGAATAACTACTTAGGTAGAAGATACAAAAGAGAAAGGCTTATAATGGATTTAGATAAAAGTGCAAAAGGATCAATGTGGGAAGGGAGGGAATTCAATAGAGAGGAGAGGCGGAAGAAAAGAGAACGTTTAGTGATCGAAAGTCTAGGAATGGGCGTGTGGAGTAAAGGGTGAGAACGGGTGGGGCGGGATGGAACTTTGAAATTGATATAAGAAAGCAATTGAGGGCACTCGATGGTGGAATTAAGAATATCATAAATAAATATTAAGTCTGCTGTGAGACTATGAATGGGGAGATTAGGGATGGAGAGATAGGATAGAATAGCCTTGGTGGACAGATTACGACACTGTGGTAATCTATTCTTAACTATTTTATCAAAGAAGTTGCAGACACAGTCCAGCGATGAAAGATTAGTTTGAGAAGAGATAGACCAGATGGGGCAGGAATAGGTAAGAATTGGAAGAATAATGGAAGAGAAAAAAGTTCTAAGTGCTCGGGGCTGATTAATTTCGGTAAAACGATAGAGGAGGCCTAAGAGGGACATTGCTTTAGACTTGATTGTTTGTATTTGTGGAGAAAAGTTCAATTTATTGTCAGTAAGAATACCGAGGTCCTTAGATGTTGAAACACGTTTTAGCGGGTGATTAGTCACAGTATAATTAAATTCTAGAGCAATCAATTTCATTTCAATGATTCCAATTATTTTCATGACGAATTATAAAAATTTTACTATTTTAACGCTTTTTTATTATTTACCGACCAGGTTTCAACGCAGAGTCACCTTGATACTGACAGTCTGTGTTGAAACCTGGTCGGTGAATAATATAAATGTGTGAACATAGTTAAAGTTTTATTGTTCATCATGGAGGTAACAATTTGTCCGAAAGTTACGTCTGATTTTACTTCTTATATTCCAATTACTATTTTCAACGGGCACGAAAGGAACCAGCGGGTTGAAGACAATTTATCCGTAGAGCTGCCATCAAGACGCATCGAATAGTTTTACGATAAAATCCAAATATTTTGGCTCCATCGTGAGCGAATCAATATTACGAGCATTCCACCTTTTGGAATGGACATAAATGCAGGCAGGCACACTAACTATAAAATCTACATTTACGAAATACCGTGCAAGCGTGTGGCGCGGGGGTGGTAGAGTGTGTGGCACGGGGTGATTCCACAACAGGCGTGCAGCACTCATGCCTAAAATAGATACATGTACTCAACGCTGGTCAAACGCAGCAAATAGCTCATAGCGTTGGACAATCCTGCAGAGGAGTACTAGGCATTCATTCCTTTTCTATAAACAACCTTCTGAGACGATCCATCCGTACTGAATTGCGAAAATGACTCCAGACGTTGGTCGTTTCCCAATGAAGACACTGCAATGGGGACTTCCTTGGGTAACGCCAAGAGTTGAACTCTGCCGCTCCATTTAAGCTATGATTTTGCCTTTGGCGAAGGATATGTCCTCTTAATTCCCTTACTTAAAAAGTTTTTCAAAAGTCCCGTGATAAGAATATTTTTTTCCCAGATCGGTGTGAAAATCAACTATTTCACTGGTCAAAATTTACCACAAGATGCTAGTTTAAAATTAATCTAATAAGTGATAAGAATATTTTTTTCCCAGATCGGTGTGAAAATCAACTATTTCACTGGTCAAAATTTACCACAAGATGCTAGTTTAAAATTAATCTAATAAGTGATAAGAATATTTTTTTCCTAGATCGGTGTGAAAATCAACTATTTCGCTGGTCAAAATTTACCATAAGATGCTAGTTTTAAATTAATCTAATAAGTGATAAGAATATTTTTTTCCCAGATCGGTGTGAAAATCAACTATTTCACTGGTCAAAATTTACCACACGATGCTAGTTTAATATTAATCTAACGATGGCTCCTCGTTTTTTTTTCGTTCGGAATGTTTCGTTACGAATGAATTCTATTCCTGCCCTGCGAGCGGTGACTGCTAACTTGATTCTGGGGAATATCCTGTGAGTTCGAGGTATGCAATCAGTTTCATTCCAATAATTCCAATAAGTCCAAAAAAGTCCATCGTTTTTAAAAATAGAAATTGCAATTTCAACTCAGATGGCAAGATTAGCACACTAAATAATGTACTAAATCAAAGACGCTAAGTTTTTTTTATTAAAAAATAACTTTTATAGCCCGAGGTAGTTATAACCAAGGTCGCTCAATATCGATCGTGTTCTTCCTTCGATACAGGTCTTCGCAACCATTGCCGCCACGTGGCCGCCATTAATGTGCTATTCGAGCATTGACTACAAGAACACACCCAAAAAAATCAGCGAAAATGCGGCGCAAGTTGTCATTTTGAATACAAATGCACTGCCAAATAAAATAAACTTCGAACAACCTATACTATTCTTGTGGGGAATACAAAAAAATAAGCACATTAATGGCGAATTTATGTACGTTGCGAAGACCTATATCGAAGGAAGAACAGAATCGGTATCGAACGACCTTGGTTTTAACAGGTTCAGCAAACGTTTATGTGCGGAGGTTTCCCGAAAAAAATCGTAAGCGGACGTCTTTCATCAAAGTTGTCATCCAACTTTGAGTTGTTACTAATTGTTAATATTAAAAGTTAGATCTTTATTAGAGTGATTTTAGGACACTACTGACCCTCTTTACTAATAACCCATGAAACACCTCTTGGAGATTAGTGCGAAGTTTGAAAAATGAGTAGTGTACTAAATCAAAGACATCATGTTATTTCTCAAAAAATATTTTTTATAGCCCGAGGTAGTCCTAACAGGTTCAGCAACCGTTTATGTACGGAAGTTTTGCGAAAAAAATCGAAGGCGGATGGACGTAATTCATCAAAGTTTTCATCCAACTTTGAGTCGCTGCTAATTGTTAATAATAGTATTTAGTTATTTTTTAGAGTGAATTTAGGATACTATTGACCTTCTTTGCTATTAACTCATTAAAAAATCTCACGGTAATTAGTGAGAACTCTGCAATATGAAATACAGTATCGAATGCGGTATTTAATAGAGAATGACAATGCAAGGTTTCAACTCCAGGGCTGTAAAATATAAAGGGCACAGTGGGAATTTCGGCGCTTCAAATTGAAAACAAAATGCTGAAAACGTCCATCATTAAAAAAATAGGAAATGCAGATTTAACTCAAATAGCCAAAATAATTAATAATATTCAAAGTCATAGACTCTAAGTTTTTTATTGAAACATAACTTTTACAGCCCGCGGTAGTTCTTACAGGTTCAGCTACCGTTAAGGTACGGAGGTTTTCAGAAGATAAATGAAGTCGGACGTTATTCATCAAAGTTTTCAACCAACTTTGAGTCGTTGCTGATTGCTAAGAATTATAATATTAATTACGTCCTTCTTTGAGTGAATTTAGGACTCTATTGAGCTTCTTTACAACTAACTCATTAAAAATCGCAAGGTAAAGAGTGCGCATTTTGAAAAATGAGTTGTGTGCTAAATCAAAGACGATACGTTTTGTATTAAAAAATAACTTTTATAGCCGGAGGCAGTTGTAACAAGTTCAGCAACCGTTTAGGTTTCGGAGGATTTCCGAAAAATTCGAATCCGGACGCTATTCATCAAAGTCTTCATCCAGCTTTGGGTAGTTAACAATTATTAATAATAGTAATAACATTAATTACGCCCTTCTTAGAGTGAATTTGGGACTAATTATATTATTTTAGCTACCCCGTATACAGCGTATTTGACCAATTTACATCGGGTAAATAAAAACAACAACATTCGAAATTCGACACCCATGCCCTGAATTGTGATATTTCCACTCATGCGTGATTCGAACCCGCCACCCTCGGAAGAGTAGGCGAGGACTTTACCCCGTCGCCACCAGGGTGGCAAATAATTACGCCAAAGCCTCCTTAGGCCAAACCTGTTGAACTTCTTTACAGTTAACTCATAAACATCTCATGGTAATGAGAGAAAACTTTGAAAAATGATGTGCAACATCGCGTGCTATATTCAATAGATAATGACAATGCAATATTTCAAGTCCGGGGTTGAAAAATAAATAGCACAATTGGAATTTCGTCGAGCTTTTTCCATTTTCAGTCCACTTTGCTTCGTTCTCCCAGTTATTATTCTTTCTCGTCCCTTTGTGCTCACACTTAGTCCACACCACTCTCACCTCTCCAACAGTCTTCAACCTCCTTTTCTTTTTAAAACCCGCGACTGTCCTCGTCACTCAAAGGGACGTGATTCGACTGTTCTCCACACATGCCACGCACCTATTCCCACCCATCCAGGCGTGTGTGTGTGTTCACGCTTGCGTCCACGTCTTCGCTCTCCGTTCTCCGAGCCAGCTCGTGGGTGTCAATAGTCTTTTCTCCTCTGTGGCGGCCACGGCGTCGACCCCCTTTACACTCCGTCGTTTGAAACCGTCGAGGAATATATAGGTAGTGCAGAGAGGGACACTCCTCTTACACATTCAGCTCGCGAGCGCTGGCCTGCGCGCGGAAGGGAAAAATAACAGGCACGGAGGGGAGCGGAAAGAGGAATGCCGTCGACGGCGCGTGCGCGGAAATCTCAAAGGATCCGACTGTAGTACGCACTCGTCTTATATCGAAAGTAGCCGCCGTGGTTTAAGCACAATGAATTGAGTGAACATTTTCAATCGAAAGGTGTGCCAAGGAGAAGAACTTTCGTTGGTTGGGGAAGATTAACGAAGAAGTTGGATATTTTTTGCGAGATTGGGTGGACGTCATCATTAGTATCATCTTTTGAGACATGCTTCGTTTTAGTCTCACTTCCCTTCTACTTCGATGAGTCTCACTTCCCTGAGGACGGCTGCAGAGTAAGCAGCCGAAACGTCGGTCTCGGACCTTCCAACCCGGATGGAACCCGGAGAAGCCTTTCCACATTCCATTCACCGGGAAAACCTGAAATCTTTCAATACTGAGACTGCTTGCTAGAAAATGTCAATTTGAACAGTCCTTCCCCATATTTGTGGATTTACAATTACTCCCAGTACGTCATCTTTACGTTAATTAAGTATTGAAATTGTTCTACCTCAGAAGTAATAAACCTAAGGTAGAATAAAAATCCAATGTATACAATTTGAGATCTACAAAAATGTATGCCTAATTTGATAAAGCCCAATTTGTCTCTGTTTAAACCCTTATTTATTTATATACGGCAAAAATTATTTATTAGATTGTCAGATGATATAAGAGGTACTATTAGTTTAATATCATTTTTGAACAGAGTAAAAAGATGGTTATTTGATGTAGAAATTCTAGGTGTTTTTTGTCAGTAGTATGGAACACTTACTATAAACTGTACACACGACCGGTTGAGATTAAACAAAAATTTATTCAGCAAAAAAATGTTTTTCGTGCATATATTTCTGTTACGTATCCGGTCTCAGTTTATTCATTTCTCAAGTATTCGAAATTTAAATTGTTTTTGAGGTATCCCAAGTACAGGCCTTGTCCAAAAGGGATTCCTAATTTACCCTTTTTTATTTGAAATTTTAATGTGTGCATGTAAGGTTGATTCAATGGACAAATAAATTTATTTTTATTATTAAAAAAATATTGCCATTAGTATACAAAGTATTCAGGTCTTCCGAGAACACGGCGATTGTCACGAGATTTGATTTTTGAGAGGATTAGCGTAATATCTACCTCTCACCACTAGTTTTCCTGGGATGGATAACTATATTGTGGTTGGTATAATGGCTTCCTATCCCGAGGACCTGAGTTCGAGTGGCAAATATTTTTCTGAGTATTAAACCCTGATCCCTGCTTGGGTGTCTTCAAGTTCAGTCCTCCGAACGTTTGAAGGAAGGAACACTTGGTTGTCTTCCACACAATGTGGTGGTTAACAATTCCGCACATAGCTTGGAATATTACGAAGTGCTACTTTTTCATATTTGTCAGGAATCCTCAAAGTTTCTTGGCCGACTATCACAGTGCTACGCCTGTCAGAAAATAATTATATATATGCGGTCCCCTTGACTCCATTCGTTAAAAGCGGGCTAATTCAAACGTCTGGTTTCTTTCCGACCATATTGCTTTCCCTAATAATCCTTCCCTTACGAACCTATCCTCATTAGCATAAATGACCTCAGTTTTCAATTAACATCCTCAAATAAAAAACCAACCAGCGTTGTCGAAAGTATGAAGTGAGTTTCAACTCAATAGTAGTTGTAGGCCAAGAAAATTAAAATATAGTGCACCAAAGATTACTTTGTTTCATTCCGGTGGTTTCCAATTGATTTATTACTCCTCAATTTGGTTCCGATGGTTAATACCCAATTTTTATTAGCCGATATTGCCGATCCATTACTTACGATGCGCAACATCATAAGTGGTAAAAAATATTGGAACAATTTGTATTTTTCGCAGATATAAATGAATAAAATCCTGCGTATACTGCCATCATTAATGAAAAAATACTTTTTTGTGGTTGATTCGTCTTAGCATCTTATTTCAACGTTCTTCCAATTCTAAACTTCTATTTTCAGTTTTAAATTCCAGGAATTTGAAATTCCGAGGAAGGTAACTGTGCTGCTTCACGTTCAGAAAAAACTGGAGCTGCGATTTTGATACTTAAATGGACATGTGCGCCCCATGATAGCCCATACGAATAAATAGAAATTTTGTTACTCATTCCAAATCATTTACAGAAAGTTACAATAATTTCACTACAATGTTTAGGCTCCTTTCGTGGCGTGAATTTGAAAAATACAGAATTACACAAAAAACCTGTAGAAAAAATATTTCGTGATCCATAAATATAGTTATATACTGAAATACATGCGTTCTGAAATTATGTGTAATAAATGCATTGATTTGTCAATTTCCGGTACAAAGATGCCTTCTTTGCGTAACACGCGCACTTAATAGAATTAGTGGTATTGGCAGTAACTTGGTGGAATGCCTTAATAATGAAATGACGAACTACTTAGTTTTCCACAAAGTTACTACCAATTCCATCAATTATATCTCTGTTTAAAATTTCAGGCCCAGTACCGCAACCAGTTGGACCTCTTGTATTATGGAATAATACCTTCTGCTCCTCCTCTGTTATTTGGCATTTCTTGCGTACACTTAAACGACCGAGTACATAAATATCCCTTAAAAGATGAAATTATCTCAGGTTGGGAACCGATACAGCAGAGGATAATTGCTACTACTAAGGGGAGTACGCAACAGCCGGGTGCAGGATTTTGGCGAAATTTGGTTGGCAGGCTATAGTGGTGATTTACCAATCATTATCCCTTGCGGTCGTAAACCGAATAGTTGAAACGAAATAACCATTTTAAATTAAAACATTAAGCCTTTGTTTAAGTGAGGATGTGGTCCCGGAGAGGAGTAGTTATTAATATTCATATCTTACTTGGCCATTTTGTTGGAATAGAGGTCTTAGAATATAATTGAGAGCAAAATAGAGGGAAAAGTCCCTAGGGGAAGACTCAGGAGTAAGCTCAAGGACCTAATGAAGAGGAAAGTGTGTAGAAAGAGATTCCAGGAGGTAAGGGAACTAGCATTAGATAAGGAAGGGTGGATGGCTGCATTCAACCATTATTTGGATTTAACAACCAATGAATGAAGTGGCCTTAGTGGCACCAGAGGTTCATCTTTTGAGTGCGAAATATATGTAATATTGTTTCGATGCATTTGGGACGAGCAAATAAAATATTCACTGTTTGGATGGGCCAGTAACAAAATGGCTGGTGAAAAAATAATTTACAGGTATAAGACGTGAACCAAAAATCAAAGCTTCGCTAATAAAGCCAATCCGATCAGCGCTTAAAATCAATGTCTTGAGTGCAGAAATATCTCAAAAGTGTGCTGTTTCTCATAAATTAAGGGAGATATCTTGCTCAGGTAATGGCCAGTGAGTTATTTGATCATGGACATGAATTATCGATGAAAATGACCCATGGGTATAAATGCAATATCTCTACTCTAGTCGGTCCATTTGAACTTTATGACTACTACTGTTTCGATTAGATGGAAAATATCGACTGGCTAACCCCTACATTTAGCCACCATCGACACGTTTTTAGCTCAACTTCGACGTTTAATAAGATTTATATTACCTCAGCGATAATTGGCATAAGTAATGCACTCTTAAAGTGGAGTACACTCATCTTAAAATCTATTCCACGTGTATCAACCTGTTTGCTTCTCGGCGTGAGTTTGAACATGGAGCAGGAAGTGACCGCGCAGTGTTCCGCATACTGCAGTGACAGCGTCTGGATATATGTTTCTATTTCATTATGAGCTGAAGGGTGAACTAACCTTATCAATGCTAGTAGGAGATCAATGCGGTACGACCTGGTTAAGTGTCG
Source organism: Ceriagrion tenellum (assembly GCA_963169105.1). Classification (NCBI taxonomy): domain Eukaryota; kingdom Metazoa; phylum Arthropoda; class Insecta; order Odonata; family Coenagrionidae; genus Ceriagrion; species Ceriagrion tenellum. The sequence goes on along the minus strand of OY720639.1, from coordinate 101,048,526 downwards.
GCACGCATGGTGAAGAAATTTTATTAGCTGCAGATCTCCAGAGGAATATTTTTACGCGGAACAAATTACAACATTCGCATTCGTAAGGCAGTGACGGATAAATGTTAAATTTATGATTTGATTCGCCAGAATTGATACATCAAAAATTATTATTGCCCCCTTTGTTATCCGAAAATATGTTTGTTTTCTGATTTCCCAGGAAGGAATATAAAATGCTTATTATTGGCCCATTACTGGTTTTTACGTCATAACATGGTTTAAAACCCCTAGTGATGAATATTGCAAACCTAGAAATCCATGAGATTTGGAAATAAATGTAGAAAAGCTGGTCTACTGTTTCTTTTGAGACCAAATTACGAGATGCTGCAATAAATTGGAGAAAAAATTATTAATGGACATACACCCAGAATGGCATGGATCTCTTTGGCAATTTATTAAAATATATTGTGTATCGACGGCATTACTATCATATTTTGTTTTTTGAATTCCACGTGCTGCTTCAACGTAATGTTCCTGATTCCTTTTCACGACATTCAAAATCGATGTCCTCCAACATTTGAACACTCTCTTGGATATATTTTTAATAGGAATTCGTCTGGTAGCGTGGCCATAATTGCGTTGTTTTCGGAAACATTTACCAAAAGATGAGAATGAAAACGTAGGTCGGAAGCTTGACGAAAATGATAGCGAAAGTTTTAATGTTGAGCTTGTTCTATGATTCAGAGAATTTGTCACAATCGAAAGAGGGTGAGTGAAGGCTTAAGGTTTTCAAGGTGTACTCATGGAAAAAAATATGGATGGTAGAAGTGCTGTTTTTGCGCTGATATTCTAGGTGGAGTTGAATTTTGGTGGGAAAGAAACGGAAATTGGTGTAGAGTGTGATCAAATGGAATAATTTTGGGTTGGTGAGGAAGTTGAAGGAATAGGATGGGAGTCACAGACGACTCAAGTGAAGGATAAATATATCAGGGGCAAAAACAAAGGCCAGTGGATAATTTTTGGAGTAATTACAAAAATAACCTTTAGATGGTGAAATTAACGCTGGGGCTGTGCAGCATAAAATGTTTTCGTGACCTATCACATTCACACTCGTGCATTCCGGTCATGATGTTCCCTTTCGGGGTTGGTACCGGTAAAGAAAGTTAAGTTCTCGGTGATAGGTCTGCGAAATTGACTATGCATAACTTATCTACGAATGACTGCTATAGGTGAATAGAGGATGTAATGAGGGGCAAATGGTTGCTCAAGAGTGTGATAGAGGGGAGGATGTTGGGCAAGCGGGGAAGAGGAAGAAAGAGTTTCATGGACATAGGTTTCATGGACAGGACCAAGAAGGATAGATCGTATGCTGAAGCGAAAAAGGATACACTAGAGCAAGATAGGCCCCTGAAAGTGTAGAAAACCGGGAGGAGATACTCCGACATTCAACAAAACCTACCTTAACCGGTAGAATACTTTTAAAAAATACTTGTATACCTCTTTTGCCTCAATGAAGGTTCATACGCGTTCTCCCATTTTTAAGACTCCCAATGTTTTTTTAACTATATGTTCCACAACATTACTCGTGGCTTTCTCGGTCAACTCTTTACTCTTACACTCCTCACTCCTCTATTATAACTATGCTTCGTTATTCTAGTCGTCTTTCGACGTTGCCTAACCAACAAAGCACGCTGCGTGTGTACATGCCCACTGTCTATTTTTATTTTATATTTATTTCATTTATTATTTGATCTTTATGTTAAATAAACTCTACTTTCTCAGAACTCTGGGAACAATTTTCAATAATGCCAAGATCCTTTTGACCCCCTGCTAAAATCGGGGGTTTATGAACTTAAGTGTGACACATGTGGTAGTGTTTATGTCGGTCAAACTGGGAGAAATTTTGTAACTAGGGTGTCGGAACACAAAAGATGTTTGGTGAACAGCAATCCTAAGTCTTATTTCGCCAAATATCTAATGGAAGAATCCCACCACTCCACATTTAATGTGAAAATCCTCCATTTCCTGGATAAAGGACACCGTTTAAATGTTTCGGAACAGTGGGAAATAGTCAAAAGGAAACGAAAGAAAATGAACTTATTAAATGAGAACGAATTTGTTTGTCATTCTCCTATTTTTGACTCCATTGAAAAATAACTTTACCTCCTCCAACAAACCACCTCTCCCCTCACCCACCCCCAACCCTCCCCCCTTTCCATTTTCTCCCAACTGGCCTTCTATCCTTTTCCCAGTGTGACGCAAATATGGTGTTTCACGCAATATTTAAGCTCATGTCTGTTTATGTTGAATTAGTCTTGCCTGATGATGACTGCTAGACAGTTGAAACACGTGTAGCAAGAGGTTGAAATAAAATTAGTAGACAGTACGAAATCATTTGAGCTTCATTACTCTTTATGTTAAATGTTCATTTGTATTATTTTTTATTTTATTTATTAACTAATACTTTTTTATTATTTACTTATTTTTATTTCCTTATTATTTATTTATTTTTAACGTTACAGCTATGTACATATTAACCATTTTTTATTATTATTTCATGCATTGTTTTTTGTTGGTGCCACTGTGGCTTAATCTGTTTGTAGGTTTTCAAAAGGTTTTTCTCACTCCCCTTCATGTGTGGGTGTTTTCCTGCAGTGGGTTATTTCGTCAAGGATATCACCTCCTTACTTCCTTACGTTTCTCCCACAAATGTATGCATATTTCTTCACACTTCTTTCATTTATTTCTCTGACGAGGGGTTAGATGGAATAAGGGACTGCCTCAGTCTCAATCCTGCCCCGATAAAGACGCATTATTATTATTACCGAAGCGTCCATTGCAAATTATTTCATGATTCGCTCATTAACAACCTTATCCTCTCTGCTTTTACCAGGAACACATCCCGGATAACTAAACTCACTGAATTTAGCCTCCTCCTATGCTTATCCTGGTATACTCAAGTTTAAGCTATAAAGTGGGAATGCGTACATTTTTGTAGATTCGCATTAACGTGGTGGATGCTAAGAATCCATTAGACCAGCCAGCAATTTCCTCATTTCTAGGCGAGTTAAGTGATTGTATATGTGAGGGCCGTCTTGATCTGTGGATAGAATGCTAGTACCCCTAGGTGAGGTCAAAACATGCAGCAGAAATAGAAAAAGTAGGCAACCTTGGCGATTACAAAAAGGCATATGTATTGAACGGTGTGGGGAATATCCGCTTTGTCACCTCTGATTATTTTTATTCTTAACCTACAGATGAGCGAAAGCCAGAAAAAAGAAAAACTTCAACGCGTATTAGTATGCAAGGTGCTTCAATTAGTATGCGGTTTAAAGTAATATTATTCTAGGAGTGTGCCCGGATAATTCTGTACAGAAACCCTTCCTACATCAACCCAGGTGCTATTAAATCTCCCTAACGTTTATTCGCAGCTTTGCGTACAAAACAATTCGCCTTCAAATTATCACCTGGCTGCTCAGTGAAAGATAACTGGTCGTAAAAAATAAAGAAGTATTTCAACGGAATGAATCGAAAAATGTATACACGAAGTTGGAGTAGAGGCACTGGAAATTGTTCTATTCTCAATGACCTTAAATAATATTTTAAGATTGTTTCAAATAGTCCGTTTTTTATTGGTATTTTTCTGGTTCTCCCCGCGTTGCAGCATATTTTTTGACGACCGTTTCGCTGGAATTCTAGTCGGCATCATCAGGTAATGCCGATCTGATGCCGACAGGAATGCCTTTGAAACGGAGGTCCACAAAAATGCTGCAACGTGGGGAGAACCCGAAAAGTACTAATTAACAAGAAAACTGCGGAAGCCTTCATAAATGGCCGCTTTTTTGCTGGAGAATTATTGTGGGAGCAAAATTGAACTGATCAAGCAAATTGTTGTTACGATATCAACTTAAGATGTTGTTGATCCCTAATTGTTTGGAAAGTACTTTATTAGGTAGGGAATCAGACCTTTCCTGGCAGCATGACTGCAACTGATTAGGAACGAAAAATATAAATATAATGGGCTAGAAAAGAAACAAATTGCTCTATATTTTTCTATCCTTGCTTCTTTAAACAATATAACAACAATTTCGTAAAATCAGAGTGGTGCATACGTGGCATTTATACTACTGCCTACTCATAATCCTTAATAATTGTTTTTTCCAACCAATACTAGAATCATCATTATGCCCACAAACTCGTTCTTGTATTCTGAGTTGCAATTAAAGAACTAGAATAGCCATCACCTCCAAGAATCCATAAAATATACCTACGATAAATCCCGCGCCTTTTTCAAGTATGATAGGGTCTTCTAATTTGATCCGCATAATCCCTCAAGTTTCAAGGTGCGAGCTTTTTGCTCGATGTGAGTTATCGCTAATGACACCATAGTTGGACCGTGTATGCATGAATGTTCATTATTACCTCAGATTACTGATTGAGATTAGGAAAAAACCAGCTTGGCACCACGAAAAACCTGGTGAAATCAGTACCTAATTCATTTTGAACTGGAAAAATATTCATGCCCATATCCACCGAAAAAAATGTTTTTTGATGCAGCCCAGTTTCAATGATGTATTATTAGAAATAGTGCTAACACTAACTTTGCGGACATTCCTAACCTGTATCTTCAGAAGAGAAATACCACACCTCTACCCTAATACCCTTGTAATAGGGCTGATGATGGCATAACGTGTGTAAACCATGGTTGGAAGTAGTTGGAAGTGTACAAAAATATTTTTTCTTCGTTAGCAATAGTCTCAGGTCTCACTTGGTGGAGCACTAACCCATTTAATAATAAATGTGAACCTCCAATACCCGTAAACAAAAACTTTTCAGGGATAGTAATTAGGGGGAAGAAATCAGTGATTGAAAGAATTTCGGCGTAAAAAACTTACTTGTATGTGTCCGACCAGTGTTTCTCTTGAACTAAGTTACCTCCACGTCAGAAAAAAATATTAGCCGGTAGAGTGTGAGAGAGTACCGTTTATGTATTATGTTGTGTGAGTGGTTGTCATTCTTGTGTAAGTGTTCTGTGAGTTTTTGACATACTTGGTTGGTGAATCCCAGGCGCGGGTTTTTTTACGCCGTAAATCTGTCAATCACCAATCCCTATCCCCCTAATTATTATCCCTGAAAGGTTTTTGTTTACGGCTATTGGAGTTTCATCTTTATCATTGTATGCAACCCGTAAGAGCTCGCTTATTTATTATAATTCTTTCACGTCTAACATTCTTCAGAGAAAACAAATTTATGTTCCACACTATTTTAATTCATCTCACCACCGACCTTAGTTTCAGGAAAAATGTACCATCATCAAGGTGATATAGGTGACTACCTTGGTTATGGAGCATACGTGCTGAAACCATGGTAATGGCGAGTGGAATTAAATGAGTGAGGAATATAAAGTTGTTTTCATTTTAAAATATTTGATGCTTTTTTTTCTCGTCCGTAGATGCATGTTTTATTAGCTTGACCTGGCTATATTAACCTGGCCATTCAAGTATTACGTATGACGTTTTTGGGGATGAGGGGGTTGGGATCACCTTACAGTCTTATGTAGGGAGGGGGAAGGGTGTCTGGAACCAATTTATGTAAGATTTTTGTCCGTGGTGGAGCATTTTATTGCTTCAGAATGAAATTTAGCAGTGGCATGGAGAATCCGCTCGTTAATGGCGTATTCTCCGCAATCTCACCGCTACACCAATGTTGCTTTTCTGTCTTCTGACCGGCCAGCTACATTGCCTCCATGCTCAACCAAAGCGAACATTTAACGGAGAGTAGATTCAAACATCTAACGTCTTGCGTAAGACTGAGAGGGGAGGGGGGAGGGTTGGGAAAATCTTACATTGTCTTACATAGTGGGAGGGAGTGGAGTGAAAAATAGCAGAAATCGTTATACTTAATACTTGAACGGACTCTTAGGTAAATCATCCCCTCGTAGACATTAGGGATTGATTCGTTAACCTAACCTTTGTGCCGTTATCTCGCAATTTTGCCCAACGCTTTCGTGGTTTCTGGGTTTATTCCTCCTTTGGTTTCGGCAACGAGGAGTTCGCTCATTTTCCCTCACCGCTCCGAATGTTCGCTCCCGTTAAACTGCTCCAGGTGGTCTGCACCCGCTGCTGCTCACATGGATGCTATTGAGGTCGCGCCCGTATAAATAAATAAATGCGCGCATTAAAAGTTGCAAAACTCGCCGGTTTCTTCTCGCGTCCAGATCAAACCGCTTGCGAGCTCTTAAAAACGAAGCGAACTCAACGGGTGAGCGTCCGCTTGTATTCTCCGTTCAAGGTCAATAGGCTGTCGCCCTAGATGATCGCGATACACACTGACAGCGCAGTGGCAACGAGTCGGGTGAGTCACGATTGAGCCTTCCTGTTCCATAACTATTACTAGCAATCACCCGCACGTGTTAGAAGACAGGGTAAATTCTTGGAGCATCGACTATAATGAAGATAGAACAAAGGTTTATAGGGAAACTAGTATATTTAGCAGAATATTGCGAAAGCGCCTGTTCACACGTTCCCCGTGTCAATGCGGGCCAACGTCTACCTTGGCGATATCGCAAGTAGAGGTAGATATACATAAACAGGCATCAAGTAGTCCACAATTAGATGTCCAAGGCGGACGAACTTTTCAGTAAACGATCGGATAAGTATAATTCCGCTTGTTATTACGCATGGAACTCCATTTAACTTAAAGAGCTCCTTCCAACACGCTCTTAATGAGAGATTTTATCCCTCCTGCTGTGACTTTTTTCAATAATTGGCTCGTAATTGCTTGGAGCAACACCCTTGAAAGGGATGAATTATCTGTTCACGCTCCGGAATGGAAATGCTGCATGGAATAAATATACTACTGTCGGCGCAGAAATTATGTGCACTCGAGTTTGGGTACAAATAAAAAGTTATCGAAAAGACTTACAGAAAACCTAACGACACCATCATTTTTCTCATTAATTTCTACGTTATGTAATGGCAAATTTGAATTTTTTGATCAATTTTTATATTTTTTACTACAGTTATAACGTAAAAAGTACCGGTTATTTACGGCGCGCGGGAAAAGCTCCGACTTTGACACCTTGTAACTCAAACACAAGTTCGTCAATGACAACTATATTTCTATAAATGGAGGATAGACATGTTTGCTCAAGATTGTATGAGTCTCAGCTTTGTATGTTTCATATAATCAAAGTTATTATTAATTATTTAAAATTATTGCATTTCAAAACTGGGGCATCGTGAGATTTCGTTCTTGGTCTCGTTGCAATGGGCATGCCTTGAGCGTTTCCAATATGTTATTGTCCAAAACATCTATTAGCGCGTTTAATTTAAATCGAGTGATATTTATAATGGACGAAGTGAGAGGTCCCGTGAGGCGAAACGCCTAGCCGAAACGGTGCTGTGTTGCCGCGTACACCCGCTCGGGCCCCAGCGCTCGGCGCCTGCCCAAGTCGGCCTGGAAGGCGGCCCTGGTTAACAATGTAATCGCATTCCTTACTCTTTCTCTCATTCTCATTTGCAAGTTATTTTTGGCGATGATTCACGTGAGGTATTTAGTCATCACTCATGAAAGCAGTGGTTTATCATGGCCATTAGCCTACTGTGCAAGATAGTATGTAGTTTCCCTCAAGATTTTGTGGAGTGAACTACACTGAAGATGCCTCTGAGATCTCCGTTTGGCGATCTCGGTGGCACATTATGAGCTAAACGCAATCGAGTTGATATGGGCGTATGTTAAGAATAAAGTGGCAAAAGTCAATCGATCAAATGCAGGCGAGAAGGGAAACGGGGAAAATGTGTTTCGAGATCTCTGCGATGAAGCTCGGACGGTAGTGGAATGCTTTTTATGCAAAACACCTAAGAGTTACAGCGTTATAACGCACATGAGGTTTTTCAATGATAGGAAGGAATACTCATAATTAAATATTGAAATAGTTACAATGTTTCATCAAGAAAATTGATACAAGTTTGCATTCCAGGGCAACTACTTACATAATTTATCGGTGGAAAGAGAACCTGAGATATTTACGAGGGCGATTTATTTATGAGGGCGAGGCTTCTTTAATCATAGCAACTCTACATTTAATGCCCTTGCCTCTAAACCCATTCTCCTCCAGAATACTATCCAGATACGCACACTGCTCGACTTGCTCAATTTTTTGACCTCCCACCCTTATGTTAAACCCCACTTTCTTGCCTTCTCTTCACTTCCGTCATCTTAAGGTTAATCTTCATCTTATACCTATCGCACTGTTCCTCTAACGCTTTCCTCATTGACTGCAATCCCTTGGCTGACTGACACACCAGTGCTTGATCATTTGCAAATCTCACTGACTTTTTTCAGATCTCCTTCTGTCTTTATTCCTACCTCCATCTCTCCCCATTCCTCCCTCATTATGTCTTCAGAATACGAGTTAAAAAGCTAGGACGATAGTGGGCACCCCTGTCGCGCTCCCCGTCCTAACTCGGCCCATCTCCTGTCTCCATTGGCTACTCTAACTTAAGCCGTCTGGTTCATATGAAGATTCAGTATGAGACATCTGTCCCTGTAATCGACCCCTAATTTTCTTCATCACTTCATTAATTTCACCCAGTCCAACCTATCAAACTGCTCGAAATCCATAAAGCAAGCAAAAATATTTTTCCCATATTCTAGGTTTCTTTGCGATAGCGTCATTATCACTGCAATTACGTCCCGCGTTCACATCCCTCCCTTAAATTCAAACTGGTCGTCACCCAAATATTTGTTAGCCTTCCACTTTAGTGTTCTGTTTATGATTCAAAGGGCCACTATCGTCGCGTGGGGTATTAAGCTTATTCTATACTCCTCGCAAGTTTTTTCTTGGGTATTGGAATTAGTGTCGTCTTCGTAAAGTCTTCTGCCCTCATTCCCTCCTCGTAAATCTCACAAATTAGTGCAAAAAGACGTTAATACTACACACTGTTAGTTTTTTGACGAGATATAGGTGTTAGAAATTCCTCATTTTGAAATAAGGTCTTACTGGAGTGCATTCACGTACCGTTTTCCATGTAAAATGGCTGGTATTCTTCGTCAAAAATCTCGGAAAGTAGTTCGGTGCGGGGCTAATATTTTGGTACCTTTGGACGGGTGAGATATTTTTCTTTAAAATGAGACCAGATTCATTGATTTCTAGGTGAAACGATGTTTCGTTCAAACTACATTAAGTATAATGTAATCGTAGAATTTTTTCAACGTACTTGAAATTTCGAACGAGTAATTCAAATACGGTCTCCATTATGGCTAGGGAACTATCTCGCCCACAGTACCTTAAGAGAAGAGATATTAGGACTCTTAAGAACCGGAAGGCGTCTATGAAGCAGTACATGAGTTTAACTCATGTAAAAGTAGTGCGCAAGGTTGAGGCAGAGGGAAAGTAACTACCGAAGCAGAGTCAGCTTCATTAGCCAATCACCGAGGGTTAAACTTTTTGGCTGAGTCAACCCCAAGGGGAAACGGCGTGATGGGTATATATATGCATTTGATTTACCTACACTTGTAGCTACAAAAGTGACGACATAAGTAGTAGAAACGGTTGAACAGGTATGTTTAATTGCGTTCTCCTCCCGCAATCTATTCACGTTTGCAGCAAAAGCATATCGATACGCGCTCATTATAACCGCTACAGATACATTCAACCATGAAATCAATGGTTATGAGGCCCATTATCATTGGTCGTTCAATGCTAAGATTGATGGACTGCAGCCCTCCACCCTTCCCTATCTAATGCTAGTTCCCTTACCTCCTGAAATCTCTCCCTATGTACTTTCCTCTTTATTTGGTCCATGAACTTATTCCTGGGTCTTCCTCTGGGGTCTTTTCCGTCTATTTTACCTTCAAACATGTTCTTCACTGACCCTTTTTATCTCAGGGTGTATCCAATCTATATAGCTCTTCTTTTCTGTATTGTATTTCATATGGTCTATCCTCTTCTACTCTTCCGTACATTTCATCATTTTTTATTTCGTTCGTCCGTCATTCGATGTGAATGTGGATGGTGTGAATGATTTGGCAATAGCTTTTCGTTGTTTCCCCTAAAAAACGTGGGTCCTCTTTCATCTAATTCCCTACGGAGCCTTGCAGTAGCGAATTGTTTAAGACTAAGTTTTTTGACCCTCACGTGAGCCGTTTAAGACTGCTATCCCTACGTTCCTTGACGCAATGAAGTAACAAAGTTCCACTAACCAGTGACATGCTAATATTTCCATTTTTGTTGCCTTTTGAAAGATGTTTCCTTCCAACATCATGAAACAATATTAAAGATGAAAATATCTTTGTTGGTCAACAGATATTCTTTGCATGATTCTTTTCCCCACTTCTGATGGGCAATTTTATCCTTGGGGCGATAATTATCTTGTGCTTTCTTTTAATGGTCCATTCAGCACCTACAAATCTACTGTTGCTCATTTAAGCGTTAAAGAAAAATCGGTCATAATTTTTCAGAACATCTGCATCCTCGTTGTCATTCGATTAGTTCATTCATTGGTTGCTCAATCCTAAGATTGGTTGACTGCAGCCCTCCACCCTTCCCTATCTAATGCTCGTTCCCTTACTTGCTGGTATGTCTTCCTATGCACTTTCCTCATAATTTGGTCCATGAAATTATTCCTTGGTCTTACTCTGGGGACTGGGGACTTTGGTACCTATGTCGAGACCAAACCTCGAACCCCTCTGCGCTTTCCGTTATGACCAGGCTAATACCGACGCCGGGTTTCTCTCCTCACTTTCTTCTCCATAACTTAAGTAATCATACCCACTCCAAAACACCCTCCGATTCTTAATGGCATACATTTTTCCGGTGGAAATTATTGAATTAGTATTATTGTTGGTTGTTCAATCCTAAGATTGGTCGACTGCAACCCTCCTTCCTTCCCTATCTAAAGCTAGTTCCCTTACCTTCTGGTATTTCTTCCAATGTACTTTCTTCTTTCTTTGGCCCGTGAACTTTTTCCTGGGTCTTCCTCTGGGGACTTTTCCCTCTATTTTACCTTCAATTATGTTCTTCACGAATCCATTGTGTCTCAGGGTGTGTCCAATCCATCTCGTTCTTCTTTTCTGTGTGGTGTTCCATTTGGTCCTTTCCTCTTCTATTCTTCTGTACATTTCATCATTTTTTTTATTTTGTCCGTCATTCGATGTGTGTGTGAATGATGTTTGGGTGGAAACTATATTCATTACGGTACAAGGGAGTGGTATACTAGGTACTTTATGTATTACAAACGCTTATTTCAAGCAAAATATCCTCGCAGATCAACTGTGTGAGCCTTAAAAGTGACGTCCTATCTCTAAAACTATTTTTCTGCATTCCTATAGCGTCTCCAGTATTTCAAAAATCTGCGGGCGAGTTAGCCGCGTGATTTTTGCAATGGTGTCACAGACGTTGATGGCCGCTTAGTTCTGGCACATCCCTCCTTTTTTCACCTCGACCGGTAGCCTTATATCCTAGATACTCCTCGTTGCTGCATTTGCTTTCCTGAATAGAATGGGAAATTTCTTTTCCCAAGCAAATGGTAATAAATATAAGAGGCCTACGGCAGACTTGTGATCCAAGCCAAGGTAAATACGTGCCATGGACCGTATTTAATATTTCTCAATGTTGAAATGCGAAGCAAAACTTCTACAGTCCGCTATAATGTTTGTGGAATTAGGACTTGGTGATATGGGAGATTGGAAATTGAAGTGGATAATTAACATCACTTATGGATGTGATAAATATGCTCGCACCAACTATAAAAGCTGATGGAATTAATGGCATCCGTCACCTGAAATGATTTTTTTTGCTGTGGAGACTCTCTAGAAGGTAAGCATATTCTTTTAATATAAATTTTAATAGAACTTATAAAACTGCGTAATCATTTATTCGCTCTATAACTGGTTAATGATCTTTAAAAAAATGTATGGTTTATAATGGCGTCATCGATTAAAAATTTCCAATTCCTCTGCACAAGGCTTGAACACATAGTATGTTTGACAGAAACTATAAACGACTGGGTGTTTATAAAAAAACAAGGAAAATTAAGCATGTTGCTCTAAATATATCTTATAAATAAGTGCTTGGACAATTATTATATGAAAACCGTAAATCATTCTCATCAAACGACGCAAGATAACTTCGGAGTAGCCGTCCAACTATAGAGTCCTTGACGAAAAATGATGGCAAGTTGTCACAGTATTGGCATAGCTAATACATAGTGCCAATTTTTTGAAAGTGTGCTTACGATGGACAACACCACACATGACGCTAACATCCCTTTCCTTAGCAAATCTATGGGTGACATTTTTATGCTTCGCGATTGAATAATTAAATAAATACACTTCAACCAACGGAATGGAATCATCGATTATCAATTTTTATAAGTTACCTCTTGGATGGTTTATAAAAAAATTGCTCGCAATCCGAAGGCAAGGGAGTAATTGCTTCGTTTGCGGGGACCATTGAAGTATATGGAGAGGGCACTAAGTCATCAAACTGAAACCTAAAAACCGAAATTCCAACCATATTGTTAAACCCTGCTCTTTTCTTACTTTCAGATGGATAGCACGACGGAATAGACGAATTATCGGATATAAAGCAATAATATGAACCATCTGTTTGAAATTTAAGGCAAGTGACTCATCAAACATATATTCGCTACTCAGTGTTTTGGATTCTACTCTATTTTATCCTAGTTTTCACTGGAAATTGCGGTTTCTCATCAGTTAAATAAATAAACAAATTATTTACGGAGAACGCATATGAAAGAAGCTAATGCACGTTGGTTTTTATTAAGTTATTGGTGGAAAACATCGCAAATTTGCAAAATTAGTGTGATAGCCCAAAAGCGCTAAAGTAAAATTAGGGCAAACTAAGATGATGGACTGGTTTCAGCTTCTAGCATTGGCCTGCATTAAAGTGACCTCTCCATATACCTCAGTGGCATCCTAGACACGCTACCTAAGGCAATTTTTTATTATTTACTTCTAGCATTAGAAAGCTTCCTTATACAGAGAAAACAAAGGTATTGCACCCGAGGAGAAACATATGCCGATGAAAGTTTAGACCATCAGAGAATAAGCAGTTTTCGAATTTTTTTATTTAAAAAATTCTGTGTAGGATGCTATGATATTTGTACATGGGAGACAAGATTTAAGTCAAAATTGAAACAAATTTTCAGCTCTCGTACGTTGCTTTATTCGTTATACCAATTTATTTTTTTTGCTGTAAATATCACTCTGCTTCTTTTTCCTCATTTTCTCATTGGCAGGATAAAATTCAGGGCTTAACCTAAAAGTGAAAAGTGAGAGATTTACTTTGGTCAACCATGATCAGACGCATTATTCATACAAAACATATGTGGCACAGCATAAAAAAACTAGGTTTTGTGAAGCGTATAATAGGAAGGTCCTCGGATCACAAAGTCAAAGAGAGATGCTACTTCGCTCTGGTTAGGCCACACCTCGAATACGCCACGAGCATTTGGGACCCTGGTCATGAAGATTTAACCAATAAAAAATTAATAAAATACAAAGGAAAGCAGGGCGTTTCGTTAAAAACTGCTACGAGCGTACATAGAGAGTCTCACAACTTTTAGAAGGATTAAGGTGGAAGCCCCTAGAGACTCGGAGGCTGCACGCTAGGCTGAGCTGGATTGGCATGTGTTTCAGTGCAACACAGAGAATATTGTCATGACTCCTCTCTACATTTCTAGGTCTGACAGATGCGACAAAATTAGAAAGATACACTCCCGAACATATAGATACACAAACTCGTTCTTTCCGCGCGCAATATGTGACCACAATAATAATTATAATTGAGCTCCACTATAATAAGTATATGTCACCATTTCATCTCCCAAAAACTTAAATCTTTACACGGCTGGTGACTTAACACCCCTTGCCACACGCCCATGCTGCGGCCCGCAGGGTATTATGTTTATGTATTCGGTGTAGTGAAAAATGCCCTTATTAAAGAATATTGGATTCTGAACTAATAATCAGTTGGCAAGAAGGAATGCAACTTTTGATCACAGAAGGATTTATTATAGCGGAAAATTCTTTTTCCAAAGATAATCGTGTCATTTTGACAGAATGCACACGCGTGACTTATCCAACTTGGCCTTCAGTTCCGTTGGGTAACTCGCTGAGTGAGTGGGGCATACTTTCGCATGAGTCGTTCACCAGTTTTTTTTATTCCTTTAAGATAATATATTGAAATATCACAAATATCTTTCCAGCGTTTCCTATACAGGTAAGCTCAATTCAATGCCAAATTACAAGTCCAGAATACCGGCACCCGTTTTTTGTTATTCTTCCGCCTTGTTATTTTTGGTTATTATTATCTCCTCTGTCACATTCATTGAATCGTTTTATCTGCTCATATCAGTTCATCTTCTTCTTTGTTGGTTCTTCAATTCTAAGGTAGAGTGACTGCAGCCTTCCATCCTTCCCTATTTAATGCTAGTTCCCATACCTTCTGGTATCTCTTCCTATGTACTTTCCTCTTTATTTGGTCCATGAACTTTTTCCTGGGTCTTCCTGTGGGGACTTTTCCCTCTATTTTTCCTTCAATTATGTTCTTCACAAACCCATTGTGTATCAGGATGAGTCCAATCTATCTTGTTCTTCGTTTTTCAATGATTTTCCATAAGGTCCTTCCCTCTTCTACTCGTCTGCAAACTTTATCATTTCTTATTTTATCCGTTCATTTAATCTCCAGCATCCTCCTCCGGCACCAGGTTTCGAAGGCTTCTAGTCTGTTCTGGTCAGTTTTTCTAGTTCATCTTATGAGTTCTATATCTAAAGGGCTGTATATCACGGCCCATATCCCTTTCATCATCACTCATATTTTGCTCTTAACAGACTCCACTCTGCATTTCAGTTCCACATAACAAGTAGAGGTAGAGAATACCTACATGGCCACTACTCTGTGCCTTCCATCGATAAAAATTCTTTTTAATTAAATCGATTCGCCGAAAAGTATTCGCTGATTTTGGCAGGGAACATAATTAACTTTTTGAATGCACAAGTAAGAATTTAATCACTCGAGTTCATGCGCCAAAAGTGCAATTGTTATATACGAGTATTTTGGTGATACCCTTTACCCTAAAAATTGATCACATAGCTTCTTGATCAAAGAGATGCTGGGATCAGGTCAGACATGGGTTCTTGTTAAGTATCTTTATCTGAAAAAGAAGAATTCTAAAGAAAGGAAGAAAAATATATCTTTTGCTTCCTTTTATTTTTTTCCGGACAATGGACCCGTCGCAGGTGAGATCACCACCAAGAGCGGTCCGCATGCTCTTAACCTCAATACATTAGCCCACTGCTATGGCGGCTCTCTACTAAATGGCACATGCATGTCCGGTATGTTCCGCGAGTTTCGAAACTGTTTAATCGAAATATCAGTCATTCCTGCAATAGCTATTTATTTTTCAATCCTTTTTCCTTTTTCTCTATTTTTCAAAATTTGACACAAACCACTGAGAGTTTACATTCATGCACAATTGCCATGAATAATCGTCGTATCTGTACAGGATATGACTGAAGGGTTTTGATATGTGCTGTAATCAAAAGCCTTGCAACTTAAGCTGGATAGAGCGCGTGACGAATCGTAAGGCAATGAGAAAATTGAAAGAAGAGAGGAACTACGGTGAACAATAAAAAAGAAGTAAGGCGAATGGATAGGTCATCGACTGCGGCACAAAAGATTGGAGAGGATAATTTTAGAAGGGATGAGATATAAGGCGAAAGGCATTGAGGAAGGCATACTGTGGAATATTGGAGTAGATAACGGAGGGCATGGAATGCTGACAGTTTTTGTAAATAATAATACATTTATTCACCTGTAGGACCATTAACAGTATGACTGGTATAGGCCTTGTCTTAAGTCCTCGTAAACAGAAGAGAGGAGCTGACTATAGAAGTCACCCTGAGAGGAGAGATTTTAGAGCTAGTGGATTCCTTCACCTATCTCGGAAGTACCATCACGTGGGTTGGATGGAGTACAACGGACATCAAGCGGAGGATAGCCCAAGCTAAGAAGGCGTCCACGGGAAAAAATACAACTGCTGTGCTCAAAGAAGATAGGACTTCAAACCAGGAAACAATAAGTGAAAACATTTGTGTGGAACGTGGCACTCTATGGATCGGAAGCATGGACCATTGCAAGGAGTATAGATTACCCTATACTCCTTCGACCATTGGAAAAGCTGACCGGAAAAGACTGGAAGCCTTCGAAACCTGCTGCTGGGGGAGGATGCTGAAGATAAAATGGACGGACAGAATAAGAAAGGATGAAGTGTACTGAAGAGTAGAAGAGGAAGGAACATATGGAACACCGTACAGAAACGAAGAACTAGATGGATTGGACACCCTGAGACACAATGGGTTTGCGAAGAACATGATTGAAAAATAGAGGGAAAAGTCCCCAGAGGAAGACCCGGAACTAAATTCATGGGCCAAATAAAGTTCAAAGTACCTAGGGAGAGATACCAGGATGTAAGGAAACTAGCATTTAATAGGGAAGGGTGGAGGGCTGCAGTCAACCAATCTTATGATTGAACGACCAATGAATGAATGAGGCCATGTCAAAAAGTACATTTACATCACCAGACGAAATAGAAATATCAACAAAAATATCACAGCACATAATTTGATACACAATAGATCTAGCCTAGTTCTTTACAGTGATGAATAAATCCATCCTCAGTATAAAAATCATGGTTAACAATAACATTTTAAGTTAGATTTTAAATGGCATTAACATAGTAATATTTTTCGCCTTAGATGGAAGAAGATTTTATTATTTAATTTCTCTATGAAGAGGACTATTCCCGTATCGTTTTGTTTTTCTTGGTAGCATATGTAGATTATTTTTATTCCTAGATTCATACGAACGACAATCTTCGTTAGTTGAGAACTAGTGTATATTTTTTTAAATAAATATAATTAGGTTGAAATTATACAGTGACGGTGACGAAAATGATGATAGAAGGATACAGTGGGAGTTGGAAGAATGTCTCCTTCCAATCATGATGGATTGACAACTCAACTGACACATAACACAGGTCAACATGACCTGATGATCTGATAATAGTGATAAAACATCGACACATGAGTCTAGGGCGAGGGTGTATTCTTGTTGTTTGTGAAATAGTTTCGAAAATGAAAGGAAATTGATCAGGAAATACTACAAAGTTTCCCGTGAACATGTTATGTTTGATTATATTTGCTCATCATCATTGATTCTTAATTTATTGAATTGTTTTGACTATCAGTCCGAAGTAAAAGAACTGAATTTTATCATCAGCCGTGAAAAATGTGCATTAAGTTATCAGACTCTACAGTTGAACGGGTAATATAAACGGATATTATCTTGCGTGAGACCAAAATGGTTTACAGGCGATGATTCTCGTAGTATCTACTAAGTAAATAGCTCGTACTGAGTAAAAATTTATCGTTTGTGTGAATAATTTAACTTATAGAAACTGCGAAATCAGTTATTCGTTCTATAACAGGTGAATAATCGTTTAGAATGTATGATTCCCTTCCCTGTTTCTTTCTAACGCCTTTATTCCATTGCAGTTCTTCTTTTTTTAGATATCTCTTCGTTTTACATAGGTATTTGTTTCTTGACTTTCCATTTGATTTCCCCCTTATGTGTCTTGTTTCTATCGTTTTCACTGTCTTAAATCTCTTTTATAAAAATTTAACTTACGTGCTGAAAATCAAACCGAATTAGATATGCTCAATCCTTCACTGCATGAATTCTCAAGTACGTACCAAAAATTATTTTCCTGAAAGAATATACATAGAAATGCAACAATTACTACAGTATAATACTGAGAATCACAAAGTATTACTATGGGGTGTATCAGACATCAACTTCTGCGCCTGGGAAGGCTCCAGAAACTCATTTTTTTTCAAGTGGTAGAGAAGAACTATGCCCATATGCAGTAAATGGAATTGATTTCAGTGTATCATATGTGATGCAAAATGCAATGAAGGGTTAAAATTGTACGTCATGAAAAGGAAGGAGAGAAACTCGGTGTTGTTTCCCTGCCGCCATTGCTGAAAGTACCAAGGGTCCACTGTTTTTGCCCCATTCGACGGAGGGAGCGGTCGGTCTTCTCATGGCACCCAAGGGTGTATTGTGATAGTGATGACTCGCCCTGTGTGAGAGACTGCCAAGTGCATTCCTCGCATCAGAATGGAAATGACTCTCCATCCCAATCGGGTGTGGTCGCGTCGTCGACCCCATCTTCCCCCCCACGCCGTGCATTCACCTCCCACATGCCTCTCTCTTGTCTCGGTTGTTGGAAGAGGGTGTGAACGCTGGAATATTACAATCAGCGCGTCCGCGCACAATACCAACGCCCCACGATTCCCGTTCGCCATGTTGACGGCGAGGTGGTAACGCGCAATTGTCGATATATATGCACGTGTGCGCCTGGGAAGGCTCCATTGACTTATTTTTTTTAGAAAGTGGTGTTAGCTCTCTTTTACGCCAAACTCCTGCGTGGCAATTCCTGCACTGACGATCAATTTTAGTTTTCATTGGTAGCAGGATATTTAACGTGCAAATCGCCTAGCTGGTCAATCTTATTTTTCCAGAACCTGTGAGCTTCGCACCCAGAGCGGACGCTGTTTTCATCTTCTCATTCTTGTATTTATGTAGTATTTTTTTCCTTATTTTTTTATCTCCAAAGAGAGCTATTATTTCTTTTGATTGTATAATTCAATGGACAACCCCTCAGTTATCTTTATACCAATATATCCAACTGGGACGGAATGATCGTTACATTCTTTCTCTAGTAAGCGTTGTAAGAACTAATATGAAATGCTGGGCAAGGCAACCGGTAATTAACAATATATCAATTCCTTCTTAATCGTTCTTGCCATAATATTTGACATTCGAAGCATAAATACGGTACGTATTTATGCTTCGAATCTGGTAGACTTCTACGGAGCGAACGAATTCTATATACTTTTAGGTCTACACGATATATCCGTCCATAATGGTTCCTGCTAAGCTATTTATACATAATTTGTCAGAGAGTTCCTATTTGAACCCATCCACCCATGCCCTTAGTGGTGATAATTCCACCGAGGTGGAACTCGAACCTGCGACCCTCAGTTTAGCAGGCGAGGACTTTGCCCCGTCGCCACCGGGGCCGGCGTACAAGTTTCACGATCTTCTGAGTTTGCATAATTATTTTTCATCGTTTATCGTCTATGCGATACAGTGAAATCTCTTTCATTTAGAAAGATACCCTTGCATTTGATTGGTTGAAAGGAGAGCAAAAGAAACATTATTATGATTTGGTTAACTGTTTTCCAAAAATTGCGAAGTCTTATTTAAATTCTCCTATGTTTTTTTTGTTTGCTTAATGATTATACCAAAGATTTTAATAAAGACCTTTAATTTTCATTATTCATCGTTCAATCATGATGTTGAGTATGAAATATTAACTAAGCACTGTAAAGCATCTCCTGGTTGATTGAAACTGACTACCATCTTTAAATTCACCTTAAGGCAGCGAAATATCATTTTATCTAAAGATCAATGAATTTGGTCTCATTTTAAAGAAAAGTATATCACCCTTCCATTGACACCCCTTTCCCTTTACCACATTACTTTCCATGATTTTTGACAAATAATACCAGCCCTTTCACATGGGAAATGGTACGTGTATGCACTCCAGAGAGACCTTATTTAGCGAATGAGGCATTTATAACACCTAGATCTCGTCAGAAAATCAACAGTATGTGGTTCTTGTCTTTTCTCAACTATTTTTGAAAATTAATCATATTGTCACCGCAGTAAATTCTTCGGGGTCACAAAAAACCTTCCGTTTTGATGGAGTTTCAAACCTACCGCGTGAAAAAAATGAGTCAATTTAAAGACTTATTTAGATATTTTTATTTGATTACTTATAATTTCTGTCATGTAAAACTATTTTATTGGACCCTAATTATGTAATATTTAATTCGTGGGTCTCACAGTTGGTGAAATTAAAACGATTAATTTGAATATGGTCTCTATTATGACTAGGGAACTACCTCGCTCGCACTACCTACCCGCAGTTCTTGACTTGTTGTTCTCGTGTGTGGGTTATCCTGTGCAGGGTTTTATTTATACATATCTCCATTTATATTATATATTTATATTTCTATTTATACCAAAATATCTACCACATACCGCACAAATTTTCAAGATATTTATAAATAAATACTTACAACTTTCTTAACCAACATTTGTTTTATGTGTTGAAAAGGGTTGGATAGAATTTTGGGGGGGTGACCGACAGGTACATATACACAGGTACATTACATATATATTTATTTATACAAGTAATATCCGTCAGTATCAAGTGTTAATGAAAGATCGCAGCAACTACCAAAAGGCCAATTAATACGTCGTTTAGAAAAAATTATCCTCCCTTTAGAACGGTAACCTAAACGTGTCTCTGTCCATAAGCAACCTAAGTATTAACCATTTAGTTTCAAGGTGAGGACAACGCAGGGAAACTTAATGTATATGCACATCGCTTTATCAATGAGAAACCGTTTCGTTTAGTAAATCAGGAAGGCGCCCTGTAAATTTTCCGCTTTTCCATGTATTAGTCACTGTGTATTTCACGTTGACCGTGATTGAGCCAACGGCAATTTACTGAACGAGTAACAGGGAGGAAATAATTGACTGACAAGGTCTCATGTTGTTGAAGGCTTTTGGCTTCGGTACACCACCCGAAGTTGTATAAGCCTCCATTCTAGACAATAATGTAACTCGCCTTTGAGTAATCTGGAAAATGGAATTATTTGCGGGTCGTATTTCATAGTCGTGTCTGTTAAAACTTGAAAAAATTTCTGCGGCTACGTACATCTGTTAAACACGTTCCAACTTCAAAATCAAAGGCCTTAGGCAACACATTTTTGTAATGACCCTTTCCATCGTTTTTCTGGGGAAAGAAATGCGTCTTCTTTGTGGCTTCGTCAGACGTAATACTGATCGATCACAATTCTGTCATTGGTGAAGAATTGTGTCCATCTGAGAAGGATGATTTAAGCAACCAATCCTCTGTCATCGGTAGTCCAGAGCAAACGTGCGGCAGTTATACTTACATCACCTAATTGTTAAGCATTGCCACTTTAGCGTGAGCAGTTTATAGTCCTAATTTTGAAACTGCGAATGGAAAATGTATTCTTGTCCTTTATTTTAACCTTTTTTAGCTTTTGGCGTACATAAATATTTCTTAAATCTATTAGTAGCGATCGCAAGAGCCATGCAGGATTAAATTATAAGCGAACTAGAAGTTATGGCAACTTAGTTATCTACATCTACATACTAGCCTGCGAGCCGCTGCATGGCCGTGTGGCAGGGGATGTTAAGTCACCAGCCGTGTAAAGATGTAAGGTTTGGGGCGGTGAAATGGTGACCTGTATAATGGGAGAGTATTTAGTGGAGCTCAGCTTTAATTGAGGTCGCTTACTGGCTGCTGAAAGAACGAATTTTTGTACCTATCTGTTCACCATTGCATCTCTTCTTATCTTATCTTCTTATCATCTTATATTATCTTCATCTTATCGTATCACTTCTGTCAGGCCTAGAGATGTAGTGAGGCGTCATAATAATATTCTCTGTATCGCTCTAAAACACACCAGTTCTGAATTTATCAAGCAAGGTAAGCCAAGCGGGTAGCCTCCGAGTCTCTAGGGGCTCCCACCTTAATCCCTGTAAAAGCGGTGAAACACTATTTGTTCACCCGTAGTAATTTTTAACAAAGTGCGCAGCTTTTAGTTGTATTTTATTAATTTTTTGGTTAAATTTTTATGTCGAGTTCCAAATGCGTGCGGCGTATTCGAGGTGTAGCTAACCAGAGTGAAGTAGCATCTCTCATTTGGTTTTTCATCCAAGGACCTTCCTATTATACGCTTAATAAAACCAGTTTCTTTGGTGCTGTACTGCAAATATTTAGCATGTGTATTCCCCACGATATAAATGATACATTTACATTGTTTGAGCGAGCATCTCTCTTAGTCATATCAGAAACCATATTCGAATTTTATTTTTTCAGCAGCTGTAGGAAGTATGAATGATGTTTTTATTTTTGCAATAATGTCTCAAAAATATTGTTTTGTATGAATACTGAAAAAGAAAACTTTTTTTTATTCTACCAGTTTATTTTCTAATATGTTCGGCGCATTGGCGTCATCTTCAGGTACGCTCCCCCTCTGGTAATACCTTAAAATAAATAGGCGGAATAAAACTAAGTTTTCTTTTTCATTATTAATAATGATCTTCCACAAAGTTAAGCTTGTAACCATGGAGATCATTGTTAAGTATGACTGAAATTACATGTAATTAACTAATAAGTATGGTTTGACACATTTTTTCATGCCGTATTGCGAAAAATGCCCTCAATCATGAAGAATGTTTTTTGGTGATTCTGTTAAAGTTCTGCAGCAATTGATTTCTTTTTGAAAATGGTTGAGGGAACATACCCAGTGTTAAATTTTAGACGAGATCTATGTGTTGGAAACTCCTCATATTTTTAAAGGAATCCTCCCTGGAGTGCTTATCCTTACCATTTCCCTCGTAAAATAGCTAGCGTTAAAAAGCTAGCATTTATTTATAAATAGTAATAATATTCTTGAATATTTGGCTCGTGTATTTAACTCACATCCAACGTTTCCCCAAATATATTGGCATCCTCAGGGCTTTAAGGAAAAATGTTTCTTTTATGTTATCCTCGTCTATTATTGAGTGCCCGCTATTTGGAGGTATTATTTCTTTAAGTTTCCATGTTCTACTGCCGGGGACTGAAAAACTGTCCATTTTTAGGTGTACGTTAAGGGAGGTTTGACTGTACAAATTTTGCAAAAAAAAATATATATAGGGATCAGATCAATAAACCACAATTTTCAACACATGGGGATCGGGTTGGTGTGGCGGCTAGAGTACTGGCTAACCATACGGACGGCCAGGGTTCAAATCCCTGCAGAGGCAGTTGTTTTTCAGAAGAAACCCGATCACTACTTGCGTGTCTCCTGGAGGGAACTTCAAGTACAGTACTCCGTCTGTCGGATGAGACGTTAAACCGTGGTCCCCTCGGCGCCTTTAGTTAAGAGTAGGCTAATGCCGACGCCGCGTTTCAATCCACCCTTCTTCCTTTACCTATCCCCTGTGGCGCAAAAGATCTTACCTGTCGGTCGCCTCCCCAAAATTCTATCCAACCCTTTTCAACACATAAAACAAACGTTGGTTAAGAAAATTGTAAGTGTTTATTTATAAATATCTTGAAAATTTGTGCGATATGTGGTAGATATTTTGGAATCACTGAAAAGTTGAGATATATTACTTTAAAATGAGACAATATTCATCCTGTTATAAGTGAAATGATATCTCGCCAATACCACCTTAAGAACGAACTGATGAAGGATGCCCCCTCTACCCCTCACTCCCCAAAGCCTTCCGAGCCCTGATTTTTCGCCTATAATCAAATATGCTAATCTCGGACGGCTCTAATCGTTCGCCTCCCGGGTACCGGGGCAGAAATGAATCGGTAATTTTTTTGTGCGGCAGACTCCGCGGGTGGCCCCCTCCCTCTCGTGTCTCGGCACGAGGGGGTTGGGGGGGGGGTCGGCGTAAACGGCGGATGTTCGCATTTATTCCCTCCGTTCCCCCCACTCCCTCGCCCCATGTCGCTCTTCAGAGGAGGCGACGACGGGAAAAGTCCCGGGCTCGGCGTCAAAAGTGGCCAGCCAGCGGAGGCGACGTGACGCCGGAGCCATTCACCATCCTTTCCCGGCCCCTCTCTGCCTCCCTGCCCCATTGGCGCCCCACTATCTCGCCCCGACGTGGGCGGGTCCCAGAAGAACCGGGTCACAAACTCTTTCCAGTGACGCGACGGCGGCTGAAGAGGTTTGTTGCCGTCCGCGACCTCCCGCGACACGTGACTCGAGAGGAGACATCAACGGGTGGCGACCACTCGCGGCTAGTTGTGCGAATTGATTTCGAAGGCTGATGGCAGTCTTAATTAGAATGATATAGAATAAAAATTTGGAGAGAGGAATAGTCTCACAAGAAATCCCCTTAATTGTCTCCTGTCTTAGCCAATCTCAAGATTGCAAAATGTTTCAAAAAAGTATCCACATAATAGCATGTATTTGTTCGTTGGCTTTGCGCAGACTCGAATGACTATAGCGAATGAGTAAATGTTTATAGTAATTTTTTATAGATGTGCTAGTTTTGAGCAATAAGTTTAACGATTTTTGGCATTTAACGTACAAATTTACAGTTGACTGAGATATAGCAACACCTGATTTATGCATAGAGAATTAGATGTCGAGCAAGAGTGAGATGGCCAGAGCGTGGGTGGCAGAGTGGTTAGTGTACTTACGCTGGAGCATGTGCATCAAAAGTTCGATCCCTGCCCGATTTATTTTGACTCTCTAGGTTTAGAATATTATTCTGACGAGAAAGAGCTCATCAAAGAGTTGAAAAAGAAGGAGAAAGTCACATTTATCTTCGCAAAGATATTCGTAGATGGTAAGCTGTAGACTTCAACTTCGTTAAACATTTTTAGTCTTTAGGTTATTATATTGGTCTTTCCGCGGACAGTCAGGATATACGTGTTTCATCATGAGGTAAAGACAATGAAACCAAAGCAGCAATACATTCAAGTCCCTGCTCCGAAAATTGAATAAACTACCGCCAAATTTGCCAAAAAATACCAGCCCTTGTACATGGGGAATGGTATGTGTATCCACTCCAGAGTGAGCTTATTTAAAAAAATGAGTAATTTCTAACGCCTAAATCTCGTCGAAAAATTAACAGTGCGTAGTTTGTACATTTTCTCGACTATTTTTGAAAATTAATCATATTGTCACCGCAGTAAATTCTTCGGGATCACAAGAAACCTTCCGTTTTGAAGCAGTTTGAAACGTGCCGCCCGAAAAATGAGTCGAGTTAAAGACTTATTTAGATATTTTCATTTAATTACTTACAATTTCTGGTATATAAAGCTATATTATTGCACCATTTATAATACAGTTTTTAATTCATGAGTCCTACAGCTGGTGAAATTAAAACGCATAATTAGATAGACTTATTTAGATATTTTCATTTAAATATTCTCAATTTCTGTCATATAAAACTATATTCTTGCAACATTAATAATACAATATTTAATTCATGAGTCCTGTAGCTGGTGAAATAAAAACACATAATTCGAATTTGTTCTCTATTATGATTAGGGAACTATCTCGCTCAAACTACCTTAAAGTGCTTTGTTCGCTGCATGCTTGCTAGGTGCGTACTCGGTTTCTTGATATGCAAAACTTCTCGTGGTGAGGTGAATATTGACCTCTGAAGGAACTCGAAATGTACAGTTACGCGGATATAATTATCGCCGATGCGGTTGCGGACCAAGAAGCTAAAAAACGTGAATAAAAAGTTCAAAAGAGACGACACAAGGCTCTCTTTGCTCAGGACAGGACAGTGGCTGTCAATTCATATCTCAGGGCGGGTGGATTTTGCTGCGGGGAACTCCTGCTCTTCGATGCTCTCGTCCTGGCGGTCAATGTCATCGCCCTGTGGTCGGTTGAGGACCGTATTTCATATCTCTCTCATTCCGCAGGCTCCATGTTTCTCATGCAATGGCACGAAACGATCATGGGAAAGACATTGATTCTCAAGCGGAGGACTGGTTTACTTTTCTACCGTTCCTTTTCACTGAAGGCTGACCTGCTATACATAACCTCAGCTCTGCCTGTTGCAAATGAAGAACTATGAGCGCTCTCGATCATAGATTAAGGAAGAGAACAGATGAAACCACAAGACAAGATTGCAAAATAAACCTTTGCAATGCTATTAATTATGGGCAATGTTCATTAGGGCTGCGAGCCAGTTATCGGTGCACTGAAAATGAACGTGAAAGCAGTTGAATTGAATTTTTTTGAACATTGGAAAGGCAACAGATGGCGGATCATGCTCTGGTGGGGAAGCAAAACGATATGCCATAAACTAGGACGTTAGAATTAGTACTGTCCGAAAACCTACCAATCAGCTGTTATAATACTGAAATGTATGACTAACCATAAGATTATCGTAGTTTAAATTCGTATTAGATTACGTATGCTAGAAAATATAGCTATTTTCTCTTGATTTTATTCCTGTGCTAGCTGTGCCCGGCATGCATTGCAATACCTCTAATTCTTTCTAAGTAGGCGCACATATTCAAAGCAGACACTTGTACCTCGTACCTACTCTGGAATTTGTAACGCACAAATGACGGAATGAGTTTCCATTCCATGCCTATGCTGCGGTTTTTAAGTAAATAAAATATTTTATTGTTGAAGCAGGGCAAAAATTTCATATTTTCGAGCTTAAAAATTCATTTTTAGGAAAAATCGAAGCGTATATGGAAATCTGATGCATGAATAAAAAAACAAAGAGACCGCTGCACCAAATATCATTCTACGCACAAATAAAGTACGTACCTTTTGACACAAATCGTCTAACTGATATGATTCTGATGCACGCGATGATATGCGATGTCTCACTGATACGATCTGACACGATTCTGATGCACGTGATTGAGCAACTTGCAAGAGATCTGCTTCGTTGCTCGCTTGTCGTTCCTCGCTTGTTTGAGATGCTCGCGTGCCAACACTCATTTGTTGAAACAACTTGCGCTCCACCTATTTTACATTGGATTTAATAATTCAGAAACCTTTGCGGGCGTGCGCACAACAACTCACCTAAGTGTCATCGTAATTTGATGCATGGTATTGGAACGCATAGAAGACGAACAAGCAAACATTCATTTTTAATATATTAGATTAGTCACTCTTTGATTACATGTATTTAAAATGTAATATCACAAAGCTAGACATCGAGATGAGCGGATCTCAGGGCTTATTCCCTGTTGTCCTACCTTAAGGTAGTTTGAACGAAGTATCACTTCACCTTAAATTCAATGAAATTGTTCTCATTTTAAAGAAAAATATTTTCCCTTTTCACAGATATCAAAATATTAGTGCATTACCGAACTACTTTCCTAGATTTTTGGCAAAAATAATTGCCCTTTTTCATGGGAAATGGTAAGTATATGATGAACAGAGAGACTTGTGTAATAAATGAGGAATTTATTACTCATAGATAACGTCAAAAAATTAACAGTGTCTAGATTGTATGTTTTTTTACGAATATTTTTAAAATAAATCATATATTCACCACTGTAATTGTTTCAGAATCGCAATAGAACTTCCATCGTGAAGGAGATTTAAACTTACCGCGAGAAAAAATGAGACTAACTAAAGACATAGTATGTATACATTATAATTTAATTACCCAGAATTTTAGTCATATAAAGGTATATTATTGCACCATTAATAAGGCAGTATTTAATGCATACTTTTTACAACTGCAGAAATTTAAACGTAAAATTCCAATATGTTCTCTATTACGACATCTCCATAAAAACCATCTCTCTCCATTTAGTTAAAAGAGATATTCTGGCATTCGCTCTGGTAGAGCCACTCCTCGAATACGCCGCGAGATTTTGGGATCTGAGTCATATAGAACTAAAAAAATAAGCAGCACGTTTCGTTAAAAACTGCTACGAGCGAACAGATAGTGTCTCACTACTTTTACAGGGATTAAGGTGGGAGCTCGTAGAGACTCGGAGGCTGCATTCAGGACTTAGTTTGCTCGAAAAATTCAGAACTGATGTGTATCAGAGCGAAGCAGAGAATATTATAATGACGCCTCACTACATCTCTCGGTCTGACAGAAGCGATAAAATAAGAGAGATGCAATGGTGAACAGATAGGTACAAAAACTCGTTCTTTCCGCACGCAGTAAGCGACCTCAATAAAAGCTGAGCTCCACTAAATACTCTCCCATAATACAGGTCACCATTTCACTGCCCAACACCTTACATCTTTACACGGGTGGTGACCTAACACCCCCTTCCACACGCATATGCGGCGGCTCGCTGGCTAGTATGTAGATGTAGATGAATAGGGAACTATTTCGGTCAACCTACCTTAAGACTGCTGTTCTTTGCTTAAAACCCAAATTCTCTTCCAGTAGAGTAAAGAGCCTGATATGGAAAATCGCTCGGTGAGGATCCAAAACCTGGCCTCTTTGAGGAAAGAGTAAGAATAGGCTGTGGGTATTTTGAGATGCGGATTTGGAGAATGATGAAGAAGGCAAGACGAGCGGAATGGTTTACGAGGGAGGAGATATTCGGCTCGGTGGGTGAGGATAGAAGACTGTTGGAGAGGGCATAAATGTAATTGGGTCGGCTTTTTGGTGCGAGATTCAGCTTAAATCCCTTTCGCCATCCTTTTCATGCTTATAATGAGCCAAAGAAGTTTCAAATAAAGATATGTGGAATCACAAAGTTTCGAGTCATCATTATGATGTTAACAAATTCCACCAATTTATCCCTGAAACTACCAGCCCTTTCATGCTTTTCTAACAAGTATATAGATATTTTTATACTCTATTAGGTGGTGTTTATTTAGCTGTGAAAATAAGTGCACCATAGTGGGCAGAAAAATCTTCTGTACTAAAATGTGCTCTTAACGATGTACTCATGAAATTAAAAGTTTTTTTTTTGGAAGTAAACACAAAATTTTGGTGCTTGAGGTGTATATCTGCCCATGATGTTGTCCTAAATTTCACTGTAAGCGGCATTCATATTTCTGGGTAGAATAGTAGTCGAGCGGGGACTCTCACCCCCGCTTCCCAGCCGTGTGTTTCACGTGACACTATCATGGGACTACCTTTCGTCTGGCTCCTACCCTTCGACCTATCTAGCATGGGTGGCCCTACCGGGAGCAATATAAATGGCTCGCGCCAGTCCAGATCTAGGGGACATTGGAACGCGCAAGCCCTTCCACCACGTCAAGGTTTTAGTCCGCAGAAAGGCTGAATTTCACTACTAACCAATATTTCTCAATGATGTAAAAAGGATTAATATATTTGTGAACAAATAGTATGGTTTATATGGTGTTCGTCCTTCCCAAAAAGTGCCATCCAGGATAACACTCACTCCATAATGGGAGTGCGGAAACCTATCCATGGAGTTTACTATGAAATCACATTAATCGGATAAAGTAAGTAATGACGAGTTTACTCATTTGTAATGTAATAACAAAAGTACAGGAAACCACTTGAAATGTTGTTACTTCCTTACATTAATGCTACAAAATTAACTGTAATGATATCATGCATGGGCGTTGCTAGCTGCCTCCCCTCCTGGACGAGAGACATTTCATATCAAATCTGTTATACGCAGCCAGACTGGACTATGTCCTACCCCCCTTAAAATAAATCAACAGCTGCGGATAGGTTTGCAGCCCCCCCCCCCCTAAACGTAATTCCTGGATACTCCTATGATGTCATGTGACCGTTACGCGATTTTGAGACCTGATATTAAGTTCAAAGTTGTATAAGCTGGATTGGATTGGATATTTGGGGAGGCGACCGCGAACTGAGGTCATTTGCGTCATAGCGGACAGGTATGGGAGGAAGGATGGATAGAAACCCGGTGTCGGCATTACTCCGCATGTAGGATGAGACGTTAAACTGTGGTCTCCTTGGTGCCTTTCGTTAAGAACAGGCTAATTCCGACACCGGGTTTCTATCCACCCTTCCTTTTATATCCAAACACTGGGCCCTGTAAGCCCTCTTAACGAAAGGCGCTAAGAGGGCCACAGTTTAACGTCTCATCCTACTGGCGGAGTACTGCACTTGAAGTATCCTCCCCAAGATATCAATTAGGGAACGGGTTTTCTCTGAAAAACATCCTCCTCTGCAGTGGTTTGAACCCTGGCCGTCCGTATGGTTAGCCAGTACTCCAGCCACCACACCAACCCGTTCCACTGCTGTAAAAGCGTTAGATAAGAGAGCACGTAAAATTACAGGGCCCAGTGTTTGGATATAAAAGTTAGGATTAAATTATACTCAGCAGAAAAAATGCTCTACTTTGAAACATACCCCAAGCGTGGTCTTGAATTTATTAGGGTAACAGGTCGAGGGATTGCAGAATCGTCCCCGTTTGGCGGAAGGCAATAGGAAAGGGGAAGTTGGCCGAAGGTGAATCCAACGCTGAAAAATATATTTAAAAAAGAACGGCTGCGGTAATAATAAATGAAAAAAATAAAGCAAGCACAAAATGGCTTGTAACGGTGCATGACCAAAGCTTTTGACGTCGCTAGTTTATTATTATGCACGGTACGTTCAGATGTCAGGTGGAGGCGAGATCCCTGCGCGGTCAGACGACGTGTTTGGATTTGGACGGTTATTTTTTTTTTGAGCGCGTTAAAAGTCTTTTCCCGTCACAACCCAGCCTTCGGTGAGTGACATGTGACGAAGGGAGTGTACGTACGGAGAACAGCGCCGTGTCAGTTCGCCAATCTGAAGGAATAATGGACTCCAGGAAACAGAACGGCGTCACATCCGCGCGGATTTGGTAATGAATGGTGAAAGAGAAGTCTGTCGTCATATTTTTTAGCGCCACCTGCCATTCTATAGTAAATCCATGGTTGGCGGTCGCGTTGGTTACAAGAGAGACATTTCTTGGGCTTCATCCAGCTATACGGTGCATTCATTTTTTCATAAGTGTATGCTGGACTGGCCAACATCCGTTATATTACCATGAATAATATATTCAGGTCCTCTTTATTTTCACGTACCCGGAAATCCTCGTATTAAACCCTACGTCGGGTACCGATAGGGCTTGAAGTCTGTAACAACTCTGTTTTTTGCCGAAGCGTCAAAATGTGTTTTTTTCGAGAGTCTTATCGTTAAAGTTAATTATGAAACTCATCAAATAACACTAATCGCACATTCTTATTCTTAATGTTGTAGCTGCATCTTTATATCTTGAATTTTGTGCTGAATTTCTAATTTTATTATATGTAATACTTCACACTTTTACCTTGCATACTTGTAAATGTTTATTATCTGCAAAGTACAGTTTATTCGTAAAAATTTAATGTTACATACAACCTTGAGCCATTCGTCTTTGCCTTTTATACATCTTATTGTTACTCACTAACTTGCATTACTCTGCATATTATTATTTTGTTCTTAAGGGGCATGACCCCTAAACAATCAATAAATATTCTATTCTATTGAATATCATCAGTGACTATTTATTTTTTGCATTAATTTGCAGTGGTGTTAGTCGAATGTGAGGATGTGTCACCAGCTGGATATGTAGCGACACACTCCATCTGTAGTCATAATATAGCCGTAGTAGCCACGCTCATTAATTTGATAAACATATTTTTCCTGCCGGTTTCAATTAGGACGGTAAAGATGCGATTCAGCCATTTGGGGTAAGAATGGTATATTGGGTACCATTAATGCCTCAGGAACGATTCCCGATACTGACCATACTCTTGCAAGATGCCTCCTCCTCCTCCTCTGGTAGTCAATCCGAAGATTGGTTGGCAGCAGCTTAACTTGTTGGAACTCTCCATTCCTCACGTCTCTCTGCCTTCCTTTTCATTTTCTCGTACCTCTTACATCCAACATCCTTCATTCTCTGGTCTGTAAACTGGAGCCGTGGTCTTCCTCTGGGCCATTTTCCGAAAACATGTCCCTCTAGGGTTGTCAGTAGAATCCCCCATGTCTCATTATATGCCCTATAAGTTGGACTCTTCTGCCAACGATCGATTGCCATAAGCTTCTTTTCTCCTTCATTTCATTTAGTATTTCTTCGTGTGATATTCTATCTGTCCACTTAATTTTAAGCATGCGTCTATTACACCATAGTTCGAATGAGCTTAGTCTCTTCTTATCCTCCTGCCCTAGGGTCCACGTTTCACAGCCATATAATGCAACGCTCCATATGTAAGCTTTGAGAAACCTTTTCCTAATTGCAAGTTGCATTTCACGCTAATTGTTAGATTGGAATCACATTGGTCGCTCTGTTCTGGTATCTGTGGTTCATTGGTGAGAAAGGAGCACATGAGTTCTGCACGTAAGTGTGGGTACAATATTCAGTCTTATCTTAACAGTCTCAGAGGTTTTCTTCCTTTCAGTTTTTCCTGCGACAAATCGCAACCAATATACTGCTACCGAATTAGATTGCAGAGCTGCAGATTAAAGATAGATTATAGAAATGAAAATTTTCACCAGTAAAAAAACATTGCGATCAAGGTTCCAGTGGTGGTGAAGATGTGATGAATGCTATCATGAGAATGATGATGTAGGTCATTAAATCTAGATCATGATTAAAGTTTTGCTTGTTTGTATGACTTTTTTCACGTCGTTTCCCCATGGAAATCTTTCATTTAGCTCATATTAAAAAAGTTGAAATTTAGATCTCAAAATAAGAAATGATGAAGTGTACAGAAGAGTAGAAGAGGAAAGGAACATATGGAACACCATACAGAATTGGAAGAACAAGATGGATTGTACACACCCTGAGGCACAATGGGCTTGTGAAGAACATAATTGAAGGCAAAACAAAAGGAAAGGTCTCCAGAGAAAGACCCTGGAATAAGTTCACGGAACAAATAAAGAGGAAAGTTCATAGGAAGAGATACCAGGAAGTAAGGGAATAAGAATTAGATAGGGAAGAGTGGAGGGATGTAGTCAACCAATCTTAAGATTGGAAAAAAATGTTTACCAACCTTTCTGTACTTTCTCTCGAAGATATTAATGAAGAGGCAATTATTTTCACTCATCAACTCATCGCATTTACATTTATTTCAGGAAAATCACTGCCACGAATATATGTGTTCGATATTTCTCGTTGCCTTTCCAGCACTGCATTGGCATATCCATATAGATTTGGGCATTTTTCTCTATAATTTTTTTTTTTAATTTCGATAAACCCGAAGAATTTTAAATTTTGTTTCACACAGTCTTACATCATGGGAACGTATGTATGGAAACTTCGTATCTACGTAAAAACTAAAAAGCAATGATAAAATTTGTTGATTCCTTTTCCCCACGCATTTTGCGTCTCAACCATTGGCACATGTTAAAACTCATCAATCCTCTTTTGATTCCTCGTATCGATTATTGTCTCCTAGTATTTGTTGATTTAACTAAGGAATTACAAAAAAATACAAATTTTGTTGAATTCCGGAGTAAGGTATATATGCAATGCGAATATTTACGAACGTGTAACTCCTTATTATGTTAACTACAGTGAATGAAACTGGAGCATGGAAAAATATTTAAATTATCTGTCTTCATGTACAAAATAATATAAACTAATACTCCGGAATATTTATATAACTATATTATTAGGACCTAGAGTGATCCAGGCAGACGATTAAGAGGAAGAAGACGATTGAAAATTCCAAGGTGTAGAACTAACGTGTATCATTTATCCACAATAAATTCCGGCTGAAGAACATGGAATGGTATTCCTGACAACATTATTAAATCAAACAATACACATAAATTTAAATCGGAAATGTAATAATTCGTGTATAAAAAAATATTATATTAGCGTAGTCCAAATTTCATTGCATACTTTATTTAATTTTTTAATCTCTATAAATATTCCTCTCGATCGTACTAAAATGAATTACACTTATTGTTAATATTTTTGTGTTAATGTATGAGTTTTTGATCATATCTGTTCCATATGCTTATTGAATGTACATATTTGTTAACTGTGGTGTGATGTTTTTTTTGTGCCACAGAGATTCTTTTGATATACTTTGCTATGTTCGAAATAATTCGAAGTCTTTGAGCGATAAATAAATATATTATATTATTATACGTTCGTCGTTGATGAGCCCAGGTGTGCATATTGACTCAGATTTCCCGAGCGGTCATTGAAGCGTGATGTCAACGTTTCTGAACGTCAAAGGGAGAGAATTTCCATGTCGTAGTATCGGTACTATAATTTCATGGCTAAAGCTGTGGCGTGCGTAAATGTTGTTATCCACGTCATCTTTCCGCTTGTCGACGTAGAAGATTATAATAAATGAATACGCAAAGTAGCGTCTAATGCTTTCGCCGCGTATGAGCTGTCCTCCCAAGTGTTCAACCGCGTGACAAGTTCCATTATTTTCATCGTTTGGAGGTTCGTCTTGTTCCTTAACGATCGGCGGTGCTATTCTGGATCCCTCGAATGCGATTACCTTGTACACATTGAGTCATTTTTTAATTCAGATGAAACATGATTTGTTATCATATTTACGCCTTTTTATCTCCTATTCTGAATGATATTTTACTGTACATCAATTTATTTGAGGGTCGTGTAAGTTCGTGGTAAAATAATTGTGCAAGTATTACTATTACGTATATTGATTCAAGGACTGTGCATTTTTCGCAAAGCTATAAATATTCTTTGACGATCGGTTATTTTGGAGCCAACCAATATATTTTGTTACTTCAAAGAATGCACGGAGACCAAGCAGTGGATTTTGAATGCTCAGAATAAATTTGGAAATGTTCTTTGTACAGTATGTTATATTTATTTGAGGGTAGTAGCCATAAAATAACTCACATTTCAATAAATTAATTTCCTGTCTTAGTATAGAATTATTTGTGTTGTCTTATGACCATTTGCAGGAACTTAACACATACATTCCATAAAGTTTGGGGATCCATAAGCCATGGCAACCATTCAATAAGTATTGCAGATCCATTCGATAAATTTATTGGTTTCGTAACTTGTGGCATGGAGTTATGAGTTTCATACGTAGACAAGATGGCGGATGCGTAGTGAACCGCTTGAAGATTTAATTACTCGATAAAAAAGTGGCTTTGAGACAAATGACCATTTGCTTTATTCTTACTATTACTGAAATTTTTTATCTGCATTAGCAATTATTCTTATGATAAAATTTCGTAAAGTTTATCCGGCGGTGGAAGATTAGATCAAATATTCGAAGCTCTTAACTATAGGTAAATATGTTAAGCAACTAGTAGATGTGTTCCCGCAACCCGAATATTTTTATGAGATATAAGTTTATCGGTCTCATAGATATTGATTCCGCAACTAAATGTTCTTGCAACCGACCATTAGGAATGAAAAACAATTTTTTACCTTTTCTTTTGGCTTTACGCTAATTGAACGTGAGTTTACACGTTGTAAAAGGTGAGAATGGTTGAAGCAGTGGCGAAAAAAGTATTTTTCTAACTGATATAAAGGCAATAATCACGAAACATGATTACAAAGAAGCGAAAACTCCTGGGAAGTAAAATACAATTGAAGTATAGGCCACCAATCATCTTATTGCTAGAGTTATTAGCAAAGTGATGCAATTGATCTAGTCATAATGTTGTAACTCAATAGCAGTGGTATATCAGTCGGCTCACTTCCGAAGAAAAGTGTTGATAACAATGTTGAAGTCGAATAATCTACGTAATTTTTGCCTTGATATCGTTTCCCTAGGCGTAAGGACTGTTAACGGTGAAAAAGGTTTGCAAGGATATTATCTATTCAGTGTCTGTTTAGACCCACGTAACGGAATCTCTTTAAACAATCTTCACGTCATTAACGTTAAGAAAACGCTCTTCAATCATCCCATCACGTCAACCAAAATGAGAGTTTATACTTTTTTGAAAAGCCGCTCATCTCATACGGCCCCACGTTGACGGAAAGGCTGATGGTTAAAATTAACGAGACAGTTTTGAAACCGGGCCCTTGGGGCTCAACACGATACAGTACGTTGGAGGTGATCGTAGAATGTACATGGAGGTAAATAAATTAGCCACATTTGGAATATTTTGTTTTTAAACAGTGCAAGGAAAAGTAGCTATTCAGTTTTTGTTTAGACCCCCTTAGCGGAATCTCCTTAAACATTTTTCACACCACTAACTCTCTTCAATCATCTCATCACGTCCACGGAGTAGGATATACTACTCCGTGATCACGTCAACCAAAATGAGGGTTTATTATTTTTTGAAAAACCGCTCATCTCAGCCGCTCATCTCGACGTAAAGGCTGATGATTGAAATGAACGTGAAAGTTCTTTAAACCGGGCCTTAGATGCTCAACACGCTACATAGTTGGAGGTGATCGTAGAATGTACATGTACGATAAGAAATTAGCCACATTTGGAACATTTTTGTTTAAAAATCGTTTAAGGAAAAGGAGTTATTCAGTATTTGTTTAGACCCACTCAGCGAAACTTCTTTAAACAATTTTCACATCGCTAAAGATAAGAAAAATCTCTTCAATCATTTCATCACGTCAACCGAATTGAGTGTTTATAATCATTTGAATAGCCGCTCATCTCAGCTAGCCTCACGTCGACGTAAAGGCTGATGATTTCAATGAATCTGGAAGTTCTTTAAACCGGGCATTAGAGGCTCAACACGTTACAATTCGTCGGAGGTGATCGTAGAATGCACACGAATGGAAATAAATTGGCCACCATTGGAGCCCATGTGATGAATGAAAACACAAGGTAACGGAAAATACGAATGAAGAAACGAATGGCCGGAAGGGGTCAGCTGATGGAAGGGCTCCATTGAGATCGGTATTAAACCGGTTATTGGTCACCTGAACGTGAATTTTTTATTGGCCTCGGTCCATTTTGGTTGTCTTTTTACAGCGGTTATTGCTTGTCATCAAGAAGTTCCTCGCAATGGGGTCGTAGTCACCCCTTCATTCAAGAGGAAATGCCTACTTTTACAACACCTGCCCCGCGTTGCGTTAGCCTGGCGTTACGAAAATGTCTTCGATCCACTAAGATATATATATAAGTGCATGCAATATTTCATGCTCTTTCTCGATAAGTCCGTAATGTAACCGAAGAAACCAGTCGAATGAAATATCCCAAGTACTGAGGTAACCATGTGTAAATAGTCACTAATTCTGGAGTGGTAATAACACCATCATCGAGTAGATTTTCTATGCATCTTAAACCTGTATTTCTGGTGTGGACGAATCCGTCCTCTACCTCGTAATCACTAATATAACATACTAAACGGGTAATATACCCGAAATAGACCTTAATTCTCCGGTTGTGGGGTGTTAAAAACAGTAAAAATGTTCAATATGCGATAGCAATGGCAAAAGAGGCCTTCAGCCAGAAGAAAAACTTGCTATGCAATAAAAGTCTGGATCTGGAACTGAGAAAGAGACTAGCTAAATGCTATTCATGGAGCGTTTTCATGTATGGATGTGAAGCGTGGACATTAGGTAAGAGGGAAAGGAATAGAAAAGAAGGTCATGAAATGTGGGTGTGGAGAAGGATGGAAAAAGTAAGATGGGTAGATAAGATGAGAAATGAAGAGGTTTTGAGCAAAGTAAAAGGATGAAGATCGCTCCTAAAGGAAATTAGGAAAAGGAAAGGAAACTGGTTGGGCCATGTGATGGGAGGGAATAGTATAATAACTGTGGCACTTGAGGGTTCAATTGAAGGAAAGAAAAAGAGAGGAAGGAGAAGAATTAAATTGGTGGATCAGGTGAAGAACATCAGCTATGACGAAGCAAAGAAGGAAGCTCGGGACAGAAGCGGATGGAGACGACAGTGGTGTACGGGACCTGTCAGCAGACAGAACACCAGATGATGATGATGTGATTATTTTTTGGGATATCATATTGGTTGAGGTAGGTCCAAATGGAATTGAGTTAATGTATTCACTGCTAGTTAATATAATACTAGGTTTTTGAATGCGGAGAACCCTATCCCCTAATAGAATTTCTTCCTTCATCGCACCGTACGTCCTAGCTGTTTTAAATATAAATACATGTTCGAAAAATACTAAGTAAGGACCTTTGTAGTGAAAAAGTGAGTGAAAAAATGGAAAAAAATAGTGAAAATAGAATGGGATGTCGACGGAGGTATTACATAAATATCTTAGAATTGCACGGGACTGCTTGACGCGGGAAACGGATGCCACGAGCTTGCTCGAGTCATAGGTTCTTGTTATATTGATGAAAGCTTCCGCGGAGTTGTGGAGTAGGCGTGGCTTATTTTTTTGCTGAAGTGAAACCTAAGGACGCCTGCTGAATTGCCGGCGAAACTGTCCTACGAAGATGAATCGACGCGAAGGACATCCCGGAAATTTATATGGGTTCTTGGTGCCTACTCAAGGGCCAACATGTTGTTTCGTGTGCAAAAGCTTTGGAAAGATCATGGATACGCCTGTATTCTCTTTTTTTTAATGGGACTGAGTTTGTCTGATACTTAACGCTTTTTGATTCTCCCCCCGTTCCATCATTGATCCACTGTGTTCTTATCCCTTAAAATCAGTGTCACATTCGCATAAGAGGTGCTTGTATTTTATCATGTGGCTGGAATCTTTCCGCAAAATAAAAAATTTTTTACGAGATTTTTAGGCGATGTTTTCAAGAAATGTGAAGTTTGATGCGGGAGACTGATTCCGGTGATGTTGAAGATTTAGATGCATGTTGACGGAATTCCTAAGCCTAATTCCCGTAAGCTTGTACGTAATAAACAGCACAGTGAGTAGTAATGATATAGTTCATGCGCATATAACATTTGTTTGCGTTTCATATTTTAAAATTTACGGTTGCTACGTTGTTTACTTCGTTGTGACGTCAATGCCAAAGCTAACATGGCGGAGTGCCTTTTTCTGCGCAACGTTAAACTATATCCTTCTAATTGTCGGAAAGCAAATTGTTGAATATTGCCGACATTTGTAAAGTAAATTTTAACTGTAAGGATGATATAGTTGATGTAGACAAAGCAAGTATACGATGCGATTCTGAATTTCAATATTTTAAGCAATACGTCACAATATTGACTGCCTAGTGATGTCAAATATACCGAATTAGATGTACCGTAGCGGAGTTCCTGAAAGACGGCTAAAATTGAATACTACCAAGATTAGAGAAATAACGGCAAACTCATTAGTAATAAATGGTACAGTTATTAATATTAGTACCTTCTATGCGAATATATAATATGTATTAGCATAATATTTTTAAAGATAGTTTAGAACTATGCTTTACCGCCTAGTGACGTCAAAATATGAGCCAACATTTCTGTTTCCAATTTTCAGTCTTGGTTTTTACGCTGCCAAGATAAGAGAAGTATAATGTTAATGGTTAAAAGCGTAACTTTGTGGAAAATAGTCACAGACATTACTTCGATTAGAGAAGTAAACGTAAGCTTGTACGTAATAAACAGCACAGTGAGTAGTAATGATATAGTTTATGCAAATATAACATTTGTTTGCGTTTTATATTTTAAAATTTACGGTTGGTAGTTGTTTACTTCGTTGTGACGTCAATGCCAAAGCTAACATGGCGGAGTGCCTTTTTCTGCTTAACGTTAAACTATGTCCTTCTAAGCATTTAGTGGCTATCTTGACGTTTTTAAATATTGCCTCTGATTATATTCACTCTATCTAATATTACATGAGCTTAGAATTGCTGAAAAATAGTAGGTATCCACTCAATTC
Organism: Ceriagrion tenellum; assembly: GCA_963169105.1. Taxonomy (NCBI): domain Eukaryota; kingdom Metazoa; phylum Arthropoda; class Insecta; order Odonata; family Coenagrionidae; genus Ceriagrion; species Ceriagrion tenellum. The sequence goes on along the minus strand of OY720639.1, from coordinate 101,009,171 downwards.
TATTGAGGCCTCCTCCCTCATCGATAATTTCCTCAAAGCCTTTATTTTCAAGGATAATTTCGTCATGGCACGGATTTATGAGGAGAAATGAGTGAAGGGGCATAATTTAACTAACAGCTTCCGTTACGTTGCCCCTGCCTGATATGTTTCGTGCCATCATCGGCAGCACCTCATCGTACCCGATTTTGGATCATGATTGCGGTATTCTGAGCTCGTATCATCGCGGAAGCAAGTATTTGGAGATGATTTCCGACTCTTTTTTGAGCTCCAGAGCTCCCAACTACAGCGGCGTTGACTTGATTCTAAATTTTTAATTCTTGATACACCTACTTTAACAAGTCGACAGTAAAATAAAATTGCGTTGTACTTTCCACTCTGGTTTATTAATACCTACCGTGGTTTCAACAAAATTATGTCATTATTAAGACATAGTTTTATCGAAACCATGGTCGGTATTAATAAATGTTGGAATTCACTTAACTTCAGGTATATCGTGGGGGACACGCATACAAAATACCAAATGTGGCACAGCATTAAAGAAGCTGGCTTTTTAAGCGTATAATGGGAAGGTCCTCGGATGAAAAATTAAAAGAGAGATGCTACTTTGCTCTGGTGAGGCCACACCTCGAATACGTCGCGAGCATTTGGGACTCTGGTCTTAGAGATTTAACAAAAAAATAATAAAATACAAAGAAAAGCTACATACTTCGTTAAAAACTGCTACGAGCGAACATGCAGTGTTTCATAAATTTGAGAGGGATAAAAGTGGGAGTCCCTAGAGACTTGGAGGCTGTACGCTAGGCATTGCTTGCTTCAGAAATTCAGAACGGGAGTGTTTCAGAGCGACTCAGAGAATATTATCATGACGCCTCAAAACATCTCTAGATTTGACAGAAGCGATAAAATAAGAGAGATAAGTACATCGTCGAACAGATAGGTACCCCAACTGGTTCTTTCTGCTCTCAATAAGCGACCAAAATAAGAGCTGAGCTCCACTAAATACACTTTCATTATACCCGTCACCGTTTCTCATCCCAAAACCTTATTCCTTACATCTTTACACGGCTGGTGACCTAACACCCCCTGCCACACGCCCACGTGGCGGTTTGCAGGGTAGTAAGTAGATGTAGAAATAAACCCTTGCTAAAAGTACAGAACAATATTTTATTTCACGTAACGCATGTTCCTAGGTTAAGCCTGAAAGTTAAACTTCTTTTCGACACTGAAGCTTCATTGTTATTACTTTCGAACTATTATCTCTAATAACACACCTGACCACTAAAAGGATTACTACTCCGATCTGCAATTGGGAGATCCAGATTTGGATTTCGGCCAAATAAATAGTTTTTTATGGCGAACTTAGGCTCATTTATTGAACCAGTGGATGAATCTTTTGCAGAGCATAATTGTTTTTTTAAATATTTTTTATTATTAGTTTTAATTTTTTTTATTCGAAAGAAATAATGAGATTATTGCACCCAAACCCGTCGAGAGTAAGTTTTAAGTGGCCCTCTCAGGCAAAGAAGGCGTGAAGGTGACATAAACGATGGAGAAATTTAATATTGAGGTCGGAACGTTTGAGTCTCATCAAGGACACGAGTGGTTAAAATTGATGAAAAAAAATAAAATATGGAAGATCACTAATATTGAGTAATCAAGTATTGAAATACGGGATCAATTTGAGTAATGGCCTTCAGCTTAATGCATGTTATCCTAGTTTGATGCCTGAGCACTCTACTATTTTCTTTTCATGCCATGGCTCATAATTACATACGATATTTTCAATTCCCAGTTGGAAAACGATCTCGAACGTGGATTGGGAAAACGAACTCGACTATCAATTTGTACGCTCCTGCTTTAATAGTTGTTGGTTGATGCCACAAAATGGGCCGTTAATAATATTTCTGATGTCATCTCATTTCATTTCGAAGTTCATAAGAGTAGGCCAAGAGATCTTATATACATAGATTTTCCTGATTGTCCAATTTGTCATTTTTATATTAATAATCATCTCTGGTCGTTCAATCCTAAGATTGGTTGACAGCAGCCCTCCACCCTTGTTATGACAAGGAAAATATATCAATGGACACCAGATGGAGACAGACCAAGACGGAAAAATTCAGAGACAACGTCGCAGAGGTTATGCAAAGGATATTTCCAATTTTTAGGAGCTAGCGGAATATAGAGAAACTGGGCGTTAACTGTTTGGAAGGCCAACACTAATAGAGGATTGTAGTAGTGATGGGCCATATGTATTGAGTCACTGGTAAGCGAGTACCCGAATGAATACCTGGATACCTGGACGAGCATATGAGTACTCGGATAAATACTTGGGTACTCATATGGATACGTGAATACACGGTCGAATGGCATTGCCAATGGCGTGGTACTGGTTATTCCCCCGCGTATTCCATTTGGGTACTCGTATTCAGTGGTATTACCCAGGTACTCGAGTCTTCATCGCGGCACTCAAGTACTCATCCGAGAACTCATGCACTGGTCCGAGTACCCAGGTATTCATTGGGGTACTCTATTACAAGTGAATGAAGACATTTGGCCCATCCCTAGGCTGTAGCACCCAAGAAAGAAGAAGAATACATTAGGCAACTCCTTGAGCAATAATAGCATATGACTTGCATCTCTCTTCCGTAGGGATACGCGCTCTCACTACTACTTACAGATTAATGGGTTGTCTAAACGCTGACGCGTTTAGGGAATGAATAAGAAATGGAAGACTGAGTGAACGCATCAATGACTGCAAGGAAAATAGCAAAAAAAATTAAATCGGAAAAAATAAACTGAGATTTCCCTCATCACCAGTCATCAATCTAAAGATTGGTTTGCTGCACCTCTCCTCACCGCTCTCCCACGAGCCAACTGCTTCATCCCTACACTATCTCCCACTTGAACTTCCTTAAGGTGATTGGAGAGTGAATCTTGACTCATTGAGCGTACATTTTAATAACCTTTAAAGTGAGTCGAAAAAAATTCTTGGATCACACCTGACTTAAGTTGGCTTGAAAGAAATATCATTTTGCCTAGAAATCGATGAAGTTGGCCTCATTTTAAAGAAAAATACCTCACCCTTCCTAATATATCAAAATATCAGCCCCTTACTGCTCTACTCTCCGAGATATTTGCCAAAAAATACCAGCCCTTTTACATGGGAAATGGTACGTTTAAGCACTCCGGAGAAAGATAATTTTAAAAAAATGAAGAAATCTGACCCCTAAATCTTGTCAAAAAAATTAACAGTGTGTGGTTAGTATGATTTATCGACTATTTTTGAAAATTAACCTTATTGTCATCGCAGCAAATTCTTTGGGGTCACAGAAAATCTTCCCCTTTGAAAGAGTTTAAAACGTACTGCACAAAAAATGAGTCTAGTTTAAGACTTATTTAGACACTGTTATTCAATTACACAGAATTTCAGTTATATGAAACTATATTATTGCACCATTGATAATGCAATATTTTATGCTTGTGTCCTACAGGTGGTGAGATTAAAACGTATAATTCGAATATGGTCTCCATTATGATTAGGGTTCTATCTCGCTCAAACTACCTCAAAGTACAACTCTCTTAAGTATTTACACCTTGGAAATGAACATACAAGTTGTAAAACAAATGATGCAAGAATTATGTTTTTTAAATTTCGTCTCGATGAAAGCATTGTTATAACTAGGTTTGACGGTGAGGAATTCGTAATATGATAACAAATCGAACATAAACACTTGTTTTATTTCGGTATGATACGTTACGGCACGATATTGGCATGATATGATGATATAAGTAGTGATATTTATTAGGAACCATTAAAGTTATGTGAAACGTGAGTTTTCGCGCTTAGGAGAAAGTCTGTACGTATGTCATGGAATTACTTCGAAATGTATGTCTAACATAAGGTTTCGTACGTAGGATTTAATTGTCTCCCGGCGAATGATCGAAGTAAATTCTTCTCGTGTTTCCGTCCGGGTAAGGTGCTCCTTCTTCTTTGTCGACGTTTCGATGAACAACCTTTTCATCGTCATGAGGGATGTTGATGCTCGGTGTCGAGGTGCCGTGTTTATATGGTATATCTCTCAGATCAGGCCGGTTTTGATTAGTGGATGTATTTTTACTTTTCCCGCCATTTTCAGGATTGGGTTCCAGGTCCTAATTAAGTGGAATCCCTCCTCTCTGTTGAAGGTCTTGCTCTCAAGGTGGACTTCTATTGACTCTTTGATGAGTCGGTCCCATTATCTTTTTAAATGGCCGAGAAATTTCGTCTCTTTCCACTGAATGGCATTGTCGATAATGGAATGTTCTGCGACTGCCGACTTAGCAGGTTGACACAGCAAAAGGCTTCGAGTTAAAATAGCATTCATTTGCTAAGAAACCAAATTGGTAACATGAAATTTTTTTCGCTTTTATCTACACATATTACCATTAAGTACACGAATTCAAAGTTTCACGCAAATCTGTGCTCAAATCCAAATCGCTGCAATCCCCTTAAGATTTGACTGTGATAGTCTCTTGGATGTCTTCCTCTGTAATGATTCGCATTCATTTCCAATTCAGTAATTGACTTCAATAGATTATTGTGTCTCTAAATGTGTTCAACAAGTTTGTCTCTTAATATTCTTAGAGTTTTCAATGCAATTGTTTTTCTCTACAAACCCTCGAAAGACCTCTTCTTCCACTTTTCTCTTCATCCATTTGGTCTTCATCCTTATTCGGTAACCCCACATTTCCATGGTTACCATTATCTTTTTCTCTACCGCTGTTACATCCCAGACTCCATTGGCATATCAGAGTACGCTCCTAATATGTTTTAATGAAATTCTTTCGTACTCACAGACTCGCGTTACTATAACTGTAGTTTGAATCCCCTTTGTGACAATATACTGCATAGGTAGGGATAGTTTCGTCGAACCTAATTTTGCAGGAGGAAATTCCAGCATCCATCGCTGTCATAAACGGGTGCATGTTAAAATTAGACTAATCTAGATTCACAAATTTAATGTTTCCACATTTTAATACGGTCAATAAACTCATTGAGACCCAACGACTTCTGCGTGCGTCATAAGGGCCGGATATACATTTAAAAAACATCTTCTTGATCATAAAAAAAGTCTTCGCCGACTCTGGATCGTAAACTACGAAGGAACTTGTATTTAATGATAATTGGTCTGCTTTAAAAATATCCAAGCCCAGCAGATAACTGAAAGGAGCGGTTTTCTGTGAAAAAAAGAATCTGGATCGCGTTGTCTAGTTATATTCGGCCTAATTTCGGGTCACTCAATTTGGAGAATATGTTATAGATGCTGAGCCGAGGAAAATTGGCGCTAATTCTTTATTTTTGGATCATTCTTTGAAAGAATGTATTACATCTAAATACTACCCTGTAGGTCTCCTCAAGGATGCATGGCAAGGGGTGAGTTTTCGCCAAAATACTTCACGAAAAAACCTTCAAATTAAAGTTTGAATTAAATCAAAATAGCCTCTACATTAAAGGGGACAGGGGACGTATGGTACGAGACATTTGCCAGAGGATTTCGTCGCTCATGAAAAAGTCAGACGTGGACTTCTAAACCCGCCTTTTGAAGTCCACGACTGACTTTTTCATGAGCGACGAAATCCTCTGGCAAATGCCTCGTACCATACTTCCCCTGTCTACCAGTAACACATTGCACCATCTCAATCAGTCTGCATTGCCTTTCCTCCACACGGTCTCCTATCTGCTCATCCAAGAGCATGGGTGTAAATAACAGGGTACACCTTTTGTAATGAATATTTATGTAATGTGATGGGGCGGGTCAAATTTGTCATGCTGAAAAATAAAATATAAAGCTGAATTTTCCCAAGTACATTATTTCATTTCGTTTAATATTTCGCTTCCTCATTGTACGGCTGCTATATCTGAGAATCTATGGCAGGATGAATTTAGTTTGTCGGTAAATGCGGTGATATTGAAGAATTTGACGCGATTTTTGCAGCCAACTTTTTAACTTGGACGTGGTTGGGTACGAATGGCCAATGGAAGAACTTGAATAATTAACCTAAAAAATATTCAATAGTGATGGATAATGGTTTGAATGGCTACGAAAATGCATGAGCGAGAGCTGGAAAAATAGCCCGTTTTAATTCCCTCGTTATCGCTATTATGATGCATCATGATGCTTAACAATGTGCCTTGTTTAATGCAGCTTCAAGATTCTTTGCACAACATGTATGGCTACGAAAATGCACGAGCGAGAGCTGGAAAAATAGCCCCTGTTTTAATTCCCTCGCTATCGCTATTATGATGCATCATGATGCTTAACAATGTGCCTTGTTTAATGCAGCTTCAAGATTCTTTGCACAATATGTATGGCTACGAAAATGCATGAGCGAGAGCTGGAAAAATAGCCCCTGTTTTAATTCCCTCGCTATCGCTATTATGATGCATCATGATGCGTAACAATGTGCCTTGTTTAATGTAGCTTCAAGATTCTTTGCACAACATGTATGGCTAAGGATGCTGGGGCATATCGTGTTTCAATCAACATATGTGACGTTATATGCGTTAAGCAGATTAAAACATATTTTCCTGTAACTTGTCTACGTCAGAAAGTGTGCTAGCAGACGAAACTTGTTATCTTAGGCAATAAAAATCAAGAGCAATAAGATCAAGTAGCAATATAAAAATGAATTCCTCGATGTATAAGTTAATTACTGTGTCGACGTGGTATAGGTATGGCTTTTTAATCCGTGGGTCGCGGGTTCGATTCCTAATCTGTGTAGATTTTTCACCACTCAGGATATGGGTGGTTGTGGACGTCGGTTTTTATTGTACAATAATTTTGATGATTGCTTGAAAAAAAATGTTATGATGATTCGGCGTTTTCATCTTTCTAGAGATGAGTTTGGGTACTTATATAAAGTTGAATCGTCGCGCCATTTTGTGAGCACTTCAGATCGTCCCCACCATCAACTTGAATGAGTACTCATGTTCATCTGCACTATGGTATTGGAAAGCCTCCCTTAGTTAAAGCGGTCGGCTATCAGTATCAAAAGTACATTGTTGTTTTAAAAACCCACTTCAAAATATGGCAAGAAAGGGATTTATCTAGCTATAGAAGATTAGTAAGTGTTTTAGACAGTTAAGATATATCTCTTAAGGTTATCTCAGCTTTAAAAAATGAGCAAATCATCCTAAGCGGAGAGTACTCCTTGTCGTGCAGAATTTTACCTTCTTCCATAAAAAGCAACTTCAATACCTCATAAACCTCTTCCCAGTCTCACCATCCAATCTCACAATAGTGAAAAGGTGCTCATCTCAATATCTAAACTACCCACGACACCGCAGCATAATCTTTCTTAAGTCATTCCTAGTTGCCGGTGCAAAACTGTGGAGCTCCATACCCGAAGAATTAAAGAAACTGCAGTCTCTGAACCAATTTAAAAACCGTATTTATAGTACACGCATGTTATTAGGCAAATTAGTTCTCCTTTCTCTTCCCCATGTACATACATGTATCACCCAAAGTTCATACGTCGGCTTGTGTGTTTTTTTCTGTTGAAAATATTGTTTTCATGCTCAAAAAATTGTAATGTTCTATTGTTGTTATATTAGAACCTTAAAAAACCATTTTGTAATGTTTTTTTTGTACTTAAGGTAGTTTGAGCGGAATATTATTTTACCTAGAAATCAAGTAATTTGGTCTCTTTTTAAAGAAAAATATATCACCCTTCCATTGACATAAAAAATTCAACCTCTTACCCCATTACATTCCGAGATATTTGCCAAAAATTACCAGCACCTTTATATGGGAAATCACTCCAGACAGACCTTATTTAACAAATAGGGAAGTTCTAACACCTAGATCTTGTCAAAAAATCAACAGTGTGTGGTTTGTGTGTCTTCTCTACTATTTTTGAAAATAAATCATATCGCCACCGCAGTAAATTCTTCGGGATCACAATAAACCTTCCATTTTGATGGAGTTTCAAACGTACCGCGTGGAAAAAATGAGTCAAGTTAAAGACTTATTTAGATATTTTCATTTGATTACTTACAACTTCTGTCATGTAAAACTATATTCTTGAACCATTAATAATGCAATATTTAATACGTATGTATCACTGTTGGTAAAATTAAAACGTATATATCGAATATGGTCTCTATTACGATTAAGGAACTATCTCGCTCGCACTACCTTAAGGGTCAACGTCCCACTGCAAAATAAGTTATCTTTCTAAGAATTACTTCACTCGGCAGAAATTAATGGTTTCGAGCAAAACTCACGTAAGATCTAAGAACCCTAGTAATTTGATAATTCCTCTTGATACCCCTAATTTCCTCCTCTTATTCATGTCACTATGTAGTAAAAAAGCAGGTGTTTCTGCGTCAAGATGCCAACAAACAAAGGTCCCTCGCGTGGAACGGAGAAAGTCTGAGGCTACGATGTGATGACCTACGATACTCGCTGATAAACCAACCGTGCTCGAAAAACCGGCCGGGAAATCGCTGGACACAATCGAGAAATGATTCTTGTTTTGGTGGAAGAAAAAAAAAGAAAAATAACCCTGCGGAACGGCGCTCTACCGTGCGTGGAAATACATACCGTGTATGTGCAAGCACAACCGAATTCATTCATTCGTCGAGGAATCCTAAGATTGGTTGAATGCAGCCCTACACCCTGCCCTGTCTAACGCTTGCTCCCTTAAGCCTGAATCACACGATCATTTTTTCCGTCCCTCTTAAGTGATAGCTCCAATGATAGCTTTTCAGGGACCGTGACAGTGATAGCTCGAGCTATCATTTTCTGAATCACACGGTCATTTTGGCCGTCCCTCTTTCTTCATTTTTTCATCATTTTTTCCGTCCCTTTTAGCATCATTTCTATGTTTACTATTCTCATTCCATTGAAAGCCGAACGTGGCGTTAGAGTCGCTCTTTGCGGCCGAGCACTCTGATTGGCTAAACGGTGGAGTCAGCGATGCCTCCAGGGACGTGCCCAGGGATGGAAAAAGCGATAGGGATCCCTATCGCTGGAGCCATCCCTGACTTTGTTTAAGTCACACGATCATTTTCGAGCGATCATTTGAGCTATCATTGGAGCTATCCCTTAAAAGGGACGGAAAAAATGATCGTGTGATTCAGGCATTACCTCCTAGTATCTCTTCCTATGTACTCACCTCTTCATTTCGTCCAATAACTTATTCCTGGGTCTTCCTCTGGGGACTATACCTTGGATTCTGTTTTTCACAAACCCATTTTGTCTCGGGATGTGTCCAATCCATCTGGTTCTTCTTTACTGTAAGGCGTTCCTTATGGTCCTTTCCTCTTCTTCTCTTCTGTACACTTCATTTCTTATTGTGTCCGTCCATTTAATCTCATCATCCTTCTCCAGCACCAGGTTTCAAAGTCTCCTATTCTTTCCTGGTCAGCTTTTCCTCTGGTCCATGCTTCCGATCCATAGAGTGCTACGCTTCACACGAATGTTTTCACATGCTGTTTCCTGGTTTGCAGTCCTATCTTCTTTGAACACAGCCATTGTACTTTTCCTATGAACGCCATCTTAACTTTGGCTATTCTTCGTTTGATGTCCGTCGTACTTCTTCCGTCCCACGTGATGGTACTTCCGAGATAGGCGAAGGAATCCACTTGCTCTAAAATCTCTTCTCTCATTGTGACAACCGAAATAGTGAAGGGGAAAAAAATTAAGACATTACACTTTGCTGTGAGAAATCCGGATCTTCAACCACTAGGGGTGACCAGAGCTAGTTGTGGCAGTGTTTACAGTTCTTTTGTTCCTCAAAAGTTTAACGTATAAATGGAAACTTTTACCTCACGTCGGCCATCGCGTCAGTTTTTAAGTTTTACGTTCATTCAGAGATTGTAGCTAGAGGTGGGTCTGAAATATGATTTGGTTTTTTTCCGGCGTATGATACTAATAAAGTCTTCTCGGGTTTTCCACCACGTTAGATAATTATTGGCCGTCGTTTCCATGGCTACCTCCGCCATCGTCCTCAGGACATGAGGACGATGGCGGAGGACGATGTCATCATGACATCCTCAGGACATGTCCTGAGGACGATGGCGGAGGTAGCCATCGAACCGTCAGCCAATAATTACCTCACCTGGTGGAAAACCCGAGAAGACTTTATTAGTAGAGCTGGATCGTTCGTGGACGAACTGGTCCATGAATTGAACGAGAGGACCGAGGACCAACTTCTATGGAACGACCGTTCCTTTCGGTCCTTTGTTCTTTTTGGTCTATCTTTGCTTTCGGTCCGTCATTACTTTCGCTCCTATCCATAAGAGATAGGATGTTCCTCATAATCCCGCAAAAATTCATCTGCCGATGCTAGTGGTGTATTTAGCAGTACTTTTTTATTTATTCTAATAAAATCTATTGACGAGACCATGTAAAAAGTTTGTAATATCCATTGGACATTACAAACCATTGGACTACCACCCAGTTCAATATTTGTATGTTGCGGCCTTGGTTAAGACAACCCGGAGACAACATAATGGCACCTTGCAGTGGCAAGAGAGAAAAATAAAGAAAAATAACAATAAAAATAATTATAACTTTGTCCTGACCGCAGGCAAACAGTCGGTTCGACAGAGTTGGTATCATACCACTGTGGCGTTTTCCAAGGCGATAGCTTGAGCCTCTTGCTGTTCTGCATTTCCCTCCTACCTCTCTCGCTAAGGCTGCGACAAGGGAAAGGATACATGTGCGGTGTGCCAGGTGACAGGAAGCATAAGGTCACACATTTATTTTATATGGATGACCTGAAGCTCTACGCTTCCAACGCAAAAGACCTTCGCGTGGCCCTGGACAACGTACTGGAGTACAGTGAGGCTATAGGGATGGAGTTCGGATTGGACAAGTGTGCATCCATCCACCTGGCGAGAGGAAAATTCTCGGAGAACAAGGAAGACGTGCACCTCGTTGACGGGAGCGTCATTCGCCACCTCGAGGGCGATGACAGCTATGAATATCTCGGCGTCCCCCAAAGCCGAATGCGGGAGGTTGCAGCAGTGAAGGAGAGACTCACCGCCAAGTACAGACAGACTCTCTGGAAAATCTGGAGTTCTGAGCTGTCAGGCAAGAACAAGGTTCTTGCCAGGAACATTTTCGCGGTTCCCACATTGCTGTACACCTTCGGATGCATTAAATGGAACGTCAACGAGTTGCAGAACCTCGACAGGGGAACGAAGAAGATGATGACCATCAGTAGAAGTCTTCATCCGAAATCTTTCGTCGCCAAATTGTATCTCCCTCGCAGTGTAGGCGGTAGATGTCTGTTGAGCCTGGAGTGTATCTACGACCGAGTTGTCCTTGGAACAGCATGCCGAGTGCTCAAAAGCAGAGACCACCTGCTCAGTCTCGTAAGAGACCACGAACGTGCCGGAGTAGGGGCGTTTCTCTTCCAGAGGGCAGCGGACGAAACCGGTATGGACTTTGCCCCAAAATCAGAAGGTAGCGATTACGGCAAGTCCCTCTTGTGGATGGATAAATGGACAATGGATAAACACACTCGTGTACCGCCGCATTATAGTCAAGATGGAGGTTGCGGACACGAGATGCTGGGCCTGCCGAGCCCAGCCGGAGACTTTGAGTCACCTTCTCTCCGGCTGTAGCTATTACGCCAAGTCAGCGTACATTGCTAGGCACAATGCGGCCCTGCGGGTGTTATATTTTCATCTTCGACACTATTTTGGCATTGACGACACTCCTGTGCTGCCGTATGCCCCTGGAGATATTGAGTCCGTTGTGGAGAACGATAAATGTACCATCTGGTGGAATTACTCCTTTTCTACCACCAGGCAGTTGGAGGCGACCAAGCCTGATATCGTTCTCCTAGACCACCTCTCACGCTCCATGTTCGTGATTGAGTTTTCGGCCCCGGCTGAAACGAACATGGATGCAAAGGAGGCGGAAAAACGGATGAAATATCAAGACCTGCTATTTGAGCTTCAGCAAATGTACCCAGGACACTCTGTTAAACTGGTAGTCCTTATCATAGGTGTACTCGGTGAGGTTAAGGGCTCACTGCTGGAGAGCATCAAGTGCATTCCGTCCTGCGTGGCAGAGGCGGAGTCACTTGCAGCTCGCATGCAGAAGGCCGTTATACTTGGGTCCCTCCGTCCACTCCGCACGCACGACCCAACTACAGCGTAGCCACCAATCCGATGGGTGTCGGATATGGCTGCGATCACTGCCCCACCCCTCTCGGGTCCTCGGCCATTGTGACGGCAATGAAATCCGATGCTTGCCGAGGACTCGGAGGGGAATGTTACTACAGTAACAACATAATAATAATAATTTAATTCATATCAGGTATTAAAAAGTAGTACAATTCAGGTAATTCCTAAGGATAAGGCTGTATAGGGGCTACTATCAGATGGTCCTCGCAAAAGCAATAGCAACAAACAAAACATGGTGCAAATTTTGCAATAAAATGTTTGACAATCCAGTGAAGAATTAGAAACTCATGAGAAAATTGGCTCAGAGATATTCAGAGTGAACAGAGATTACAAAATGGAAGACACTTAAATACATGGCTAGATATACCTAGTATAACAATAACAATAGTATTACAAAAACGGTTCATTTTTTACGTTCAATTAAGTAAATATTGCATACAAATTACAGAACAAAACATCGATGTTTATGAGTATTGACATATTTTCTATTTCATTTAGATATTTTCGGATATTTTTCCTCCTTGATGTGTGTCGGAAGGACATTAAATATTTCTCGCGACATATATATATGCATATACAAAACATCTTTGGAATAAGGCTAGATGAGGTTTTGGTGAAGAATATTCATTTCTTTCAGGCAAGTTTTTACGATAGACCCTACGTTTTTGGCATGTGGAGATATACGATTTGAAAATTGTCAGAACCACTAATACTTCGCGAACTTGTCCTCAGCCCTACCAATGTGTTTCTTTGATTTTCATGCAACTCCCAATGCGCCATTACCACGCACGGCAACTTCTCAAGGGCAAGGCATTAACCTTAGCCTTCACAATTGCTCCCTTCATGGCAGTGATTGCAACACTTGCCTTTTGAAACACCATGATTCGCCATTCATTGGAAGCGTTTATCGTTACTTTTAAGAGTCATCATACTCATGTTGGGTTTGAATATGCTGTTATTAATAACAATTTTGAATGAATAATGAATAATAATGCAAGTTAAGATAAAAAAGGCATATATGACGTGATTAAATCAACATGTTTCATCGTCGTAAGCGCCTCATCATCCTGCCCTTTCCTCCCGTCGTCCATCAAGATGTACTTCAACGCCGGCAATGAAATACAATAAACAGAAACAGCATATTGAGAGCTCCGAGTCAACATCTCAAACCAACTTGTTTAACTCTTTTTTGAAAGAGTGCTTCATTTCGTAAAATTCTGATGAAAAGAACTTCAGATTGAGCACCTGACACCTGGAAACTCAGGATTAAAGAAGCATGAGTGAAGGAAACCGTAAATAAATGCCTGATCGAATAGTGATTTGGAATGGTTGATTAATTTAACGGTTGTATTTTGGCTATGCATACGTGACACAAGAGTCATGCAGGGAACATGCAGAATATGGTGTTAGTTTACTATTCCACAGATTTAGAGACTTGCTTTAGGGGCCACATAAATTAATCAGCAACTCTAAATGTCAACTAACCTACTTCAAAGACTTAACGCAGCCACTATAGCCTCTCATCACTCGCGGGATAAACGACATTTTGAACCTTTCTTTTCTACAATCTATTTCCTTTATTTTATTCCCACGATCTGGGGCCTGCTTCTCAGAGCTACAAGTCACGTGACTACTTTCACTAGGTGGATGGGTTACTCAGATTTTACCTTACCAAAGTCTTATACTAGTCCAGAAAAAAATGGCGGGCCAAATCAAGACTATACATAACTCTTATTTTGATTATTACGATACATTTTGGGCGTGCACCTTGCAATATTTACAATTTAAAAGTAAGTGCAATGTTTTTGGGTAAGTACAAATGTTTGAATATGTGCTGGAAATTAATTTAATTATCGTTTCCATTTTCTTTTTTGCGTTTTATTTCGCCCGAAAATTAAGTCAACAACTGATGAAAGACAACTAGCGCGTATTTTGAGCTTGGTAAATTGTTTTTCGGTCGAAGTTCACGACGACACAGCAGTCGAGACAAAATAATTAAACATCCTGATGTTTCACACTCTTTAACTTGTTAGTAATAAACAACTACTTACCAATTCGTTTCTGTTGCGTAATATAATCATTAACAACATTAAGTTACTAAAAATGTTATTAACGCTAACATACGGTATGCTACCATGAAGATGCGTTATGATATTACGTTGTAACACCATTAATAGTGGTCCAATAAAAATAAAACCAATTAAACATGGCAATACCTGGAAGCTGAACTTAAACTCCACTAAATGCAATACTATTTCCATCTCTCTCAAAAAAATCCTATTAATTTAAATTATGCCATTAATTCTGAGCCTCTTAATCGCGTTTCTTCAGTGAAGGATCTGGGTAGGAATGAGATGTCGAATACAGCGCAGATAAATTCTCGTCTCTAGCTCGTCTATACCACGGCAACCGAGCCGTGTCGTGAGGAGGGCAGCTTGAAGAGCACCACTACTATGCCGTCGGATCGGACGCACTATACTGCTCGAATTCGCGGCGTCTTTCGTCCGTCGTCTTACATTGACAACCGGTCTCTCCCTAATGAAACCTTACCCTCACTCCGCTAACTTCCTCACTTGACCTGAACGGTGATACCTCTTGTTGTCTCCTCTCCCGATGAAGAAACTCTATTTTCGAAACGAACTTGAACGAAGTCGATCCTTCAGAACCGATTCTAAGTGGATCTTAACGGTGCCCTCAACCAGCAGTTGGCATTTCTATCTAATACTCAGTCAATGATTCCTTGTCTTGTCCCTCCCGAAGGTTTGGTAAAGGTGACTTTACAGGAGGAAATATTCTGTCATAGTAGAAGTCTGAGAGTCTATTGCAAGCAACACTTCGATGCGAACTTGGGAGGGAGGACGAGTCGATAGGGTTTACAGAAATACACCATCGACCACAGTACGATCTTATCCGCCGATAAGCTGCATTCCATACTGCTTTGCAAGCAGTCTTTCCATTCCACGTTAGCATTTCATGATATTCGATTCAATCCTGATGGTTGCGAGTGGGGACAAAAAATGAATTAAGCGTGTCAAAGGAGAAGTAAATACAATTTCTAGGCGAAAATTTTCGTAGATCAATGGGAGTGTACAGTGTAAATGCATCGACTTCCGAAATGCGACAAGTTTCGGAATAGCCAAATTAAGTGAATACGTACTTTTGATATTTTTTTGAAAAGCCGGTGTGAACACTTTGAGTGCTATGGACGTAATGGCCCGTCCTCCTATATTTTCTGGGAAGGATGATGGACGTACTAGGACATCCATGGAATAGTATTATTGAGCGGCAGCTGGACGTAATGGTACGGCTGCAGTCTTTCTGGTAGACATATATATGACCACAAAATACCAAAGAATTTTAACAGAAAATGAAAGTTCATAAACCTAAATTTAAGAGAGTCCTCTTTCACAATCCCGGTATGTGTGTGAAATCCTCAGTTTTTCTGAGAGGACCTTCAATTTAAGGTAGCCCGAGTGAGATATTTCCATAGTCATAATAGAGACCATATTCGAATTATACGTTTTAATTTCACCAGCTGTAGGACGGATCAGCTGAATATTGCATTATTAATGGTGCGATAATATAGTTTTATATGACAGAAATTGTAAGTAGTTAAATGAAAATATCTAAATAACTCTTTAACTTGAGTCATTTTTTTCGCGCGGTGCGTTTGAAATTCCTTCAAAACGGAAGATTTTTTGTGATACCCAAAACTTACTGTGGTGACAATATGATTAATTTTCAAAAATAGTTGATAAAAGATGCAAAATGCGCACTCTTAGTTTTTTTACGACATCGAAGTGTTAGAAATACCTCATTTTGTAAATAATGTCTCTCTGGAGTGCACACACGTACCATTTCCCATGTAAAAGGGCTGGTATTTTTTTTGGCAAATACCTCCGAAAGTAATGTGGTAAGGGGAAAAATGTTTGGTATCATTGGATAGGTGAGATGTTTTTCTTTTAAATGAGACCAAATTCATTGATTTCTAACGGAAATGATTTTTCGCCCGAACTACCTTAACTACCTTAGCCCAGCACGGAAATGGCTAACGTTTATTCGGAACTGTCTTGCGAGTAGCGATTCACGTCGAGACATCCGTGGAATTCAACTTATAAGCATAGACCCATGGATTTAGGTTCCCTTTCAAGATAAAGGATTCGTTTTATATATGGGTGCAAGATCCAAAATAAAAAAACCTTTACACTGCACTACTGCTACTGATAATCGGTATATTTTACGTTTTTTTCCCCTGATAAACTAGTTGCGAATAAAGCTATAAAAAAAATGCAACTCGCTAGATAGACATGTCCTTATTTTAGATTCATGTAAAAACATTAGGGTTTAAATATCTTTGAAAATTTGTAATTTTACGGAACCCAATCGTCTGCTCGAGCGTTTCCGGCAGAGGTGAGAAAGGTTTTTTGAGCATGTCTCAAAGCGTAATATTCAATGAATTTGGCCTCATAATGAAGCTCAAGATATCACATTACTAAAGATATGAAATGACCATCCAATCGTTGCGCTGCATTTCCGAGATATTTGCCATTTACCAAGGGTTTTGTCACGACTGTGCGCTCTAGTGAGGCATTAATAAAACATTTTGGATGTAGCTTTTGGTAAACTTGCAGGAAAACTTGTAAATAATTAGTAAATATACGTATGCATTCATGAATATTTCAAAAATGATAGAAAAACACATAGTCTCGCGAATGTTTCCGCGGCGTTTTCCATTACTGCACGTTGTTTTCGGATTTTCCAACCGCGTACATTGACATTGGTCGACAACGGTTTCGGTAGCCATCCTGCTACCGTCTTCTGGTCGAAGGTGGTGTGGAGAGAAGTCTGTCGCCATGACGGTTAGTGGTATAAAAGGCGGCCGCAAACAGCTTCTCACCCCCTTCGACCTGAAGACGGTAGCAGGATGGCTACCGAAACCGTTGTCGACCAATGTCAACGTACGCGGTAGGAAAACCCGAAAACAACGTGCAGTAATGAAAAACACATATATTTTTATAAACTATCAAAGGGAAACCGTTGAGATAGCGTTTTCAACTTAAGGCATTAAAACACAGTCTTTTCAAAGCATCATACATGAATATTTAGTCAATAATTAACTGAGTATGTCTGAAATATTAGATCATGAAAATAAAATAAGGAAAATACATTGTAGAACAGAAAGATTTAAAAATTTATTTTTTCCCGCGATCGATGGGAGACCATTATGGCTGCGTTAAGACTTTGAAGTAGGTTAGTTGACTGGAAGTGTGGCTAATTAATTGATGTGCTCCCTAATGCATGTTTCTACATCTGCCGAGTAGTGCTAGCACCATGTTTTGCGTGTTCCCTTCATGACTTCTTGTTTCATGTTTACATAGTTACATTATAGATTATTTTAGTAGTATCTGTAGCATTTTTAGCATACCTATTATGTGGTGCATGTTGGTGAAAGTAAATTTATTTACTCTAGTTCATGTTACTGATTAGTCACCCCATGCCAAGCACCATCGTGGTGGCTTTCAGGGTAATAAGTAGATGTAGATATCATGAAAACAGTTTTTGCGACCCCAATATATTTTCTTTCCTCCTCTAACGACCGCTCAAATTTGAAAATGGAATTCGACTGTTTGCTTGCCTATCACGAATAGAGGAAAACAATCCTGTTTAAACTGCCTTAAATGGAGATACCAGCACAACATTAATTTAGTCATTTGTTTATGTTCCGGCTATAATTATGTAGTTGTAGAAAATTGTCTCCTACTTGATAAAAACGGTAAAATCCTCCCTTTCCTTGCCAGCTATTTGCTCTTGTGAAAAACTTTTACAGCAATGAATTAGTTTGTTTGTTAAATAGTTGAGATACCACACGAGCTACGCGGCAAATAACTTCCATTTTTTCAGAAATCTCGACAACTGGTATGGTGTCCGATGTTTTGGTACAGTCGGATGGAAGTTGTTATGACCAGAAAAGATTACGAGCCTTCGAAACTTGGTCCTGTAGGAGGATGGTGAATATATAATGGTTGGAAAAAATAAGAAATGATGAAGTGTACAGAAGAGTAGAAGAGAAAAGGACCATATGGAATACCATAGAGAAAGGAAGAACAAGATAGATTGGACACCCTCTGAGACACGATGGGTTTGTGAAGAACGTAGTTGAAGGCAAAATAGAGGGAAAAGTCCCCACAGGAAGACCCAGGAATAAGTTCATGGACCAAATAAAGAGGAAAGTACATAGGAAGAGATACCAGGAGGTAAGGGAACTAGCATTAGTTAGAGAAGTGTGGAGGGCTGCAGTCAACCAATCTTAGGATTGAACAACCAATATATACATCGCACATTATGTTCGCATTGACTACACCAACTATATAATCCTCACGAGTTTGAATTCATTTCTCTAATGTCGGCAATATTCAACATTTTGCCTTCTTTTATAAACTCCGTCACTATGTCACTGTAGACCCTATTTTCTAGCATGTCTACATTATATATCCTACTTACATGGCAATAGTGCATGTTTGGTGATCTTCACCCCCTGCCACACACCCTCGTGGTGGCTCGCAGGGTATTACGTAGATGTAGATGTACTATCTTATTCTTCAACATCGCCGTTATCAGCCTTTTCCGCATCAACCCTCACATTTCGCGCACTCACCGTCTAAAAATCTCGTGAAATTATTTATCTTTTGCGCGTGCGTGCATAACTCGCGGAAGCGCCGTAGTTAAACATGTACATAAATACAAAGACCGGTCCAGGCCATTATTTTCGCATCGTAGCATTTCATCAAGTGATTCGGAAATCCCACCCTGTAAATGGCACTCATTTGGTATAGTTCAACACAGAGCTCCAACCGACAATTTATAACATTAGAAGTGCATAGGAAGAGATACCTGGTGGGTTGTGTTTGAACCACTCGAGATTATCTCGATCGCGTGACTATGGAGTCACATGTAACAATAACGAATGGTTCGAGATTTTGGTGAGTTTCATTTACTCAGATTGATATAAACTCATAAGATTCAGGAAAGGAAAAATTGCTATCCCAAATAATTATTTCATTATGGGCGAATTATTGATGGAAGCCAGTGTCTGTAATTATCTTGGAGTGACTTTAAATAGGGATTTGCGATGGGGGCCACATGTTGAAAAAATTACAACGAAAGCTTTTAGAGTGTTATACTTTGTAATGAGGGCCCTTGGAAAAAGTTGTAAGAAAACCAAGGAGTTCGCCTATAAGTCATTTGTTAGGCCCATTTTAGAGTATGGGGCGTCAGTCTGGGACTCTTATTTGGGAGGGGAGATAAAGCAATTAGAAAAAGTTCAGCGTTTAGCCGCAAGATTTGTGATGCGAAATTTTAAAAGGAAGGCTAGTGTAACGGAGATGATGAGGGTATTGGGCTGGACATCACTAGAATCGAGGAGGAGGAAAGCACGTCTCAAGTGCATGCATAAGGCATACATTGGCGATCCTGCGTGGAGGGACATATCCGAAAGATTAAAAAAACCTAGTTATCTGGCGAGAAGAGATCACAAATATAAGATAGAGCCTCCAAGGCAGCTCTCAAACACATTGAAATATTCCTTCCTGCATCGGGGGATAAGGGATTGGAATGAGTTACCCAAAGAAGTATTAGAGCCCTTCCCAAATAAGACACTGACGTTAATGACGAGATTGAGGGGAGTTGTACTGTGAGGGTTTTTCCCCCATATTTTTCTAAGGTAATAACTTTGCTTTTTTTTATTTTGGCAATGTCTTTGTTTTAATTTTTACATGTATGTATATTGGTATTTTCTTGGTATCTGTGTTACCACCGGACCATATGGTCTACTTGTAGCAATTTCTTAATAATAATAATAATAATAATAATAATAATAATAATAATAATAATAATAATAATAATAATAATAATAATAATAATAATAACTCCGAAGCTACATGGATAAAGTCGGAGCATGACAAAATGCTAAATATTACCCCAATGACAAAAGTTACCATTGACCAGAAAAATGTCAGCGAGGCTATCAACACATTTCTGAATTGGAAAGCACCGGGGATTGATAAAATACAGAATTACTGGTATAAAAGTTTACCTGCCACTCACCAAAAAATAGCACAATTAATCAATAATGCAATCAATAATCCACAGAGTTTACCAACTTTTTTCACTCAGGGTTTAACATACTTGATACCAAAAGATGCAAATACCACCGATCCTTCTAAATATAGACCCATTTCTTGTTTACCATCAATATACAAAATAATGACATCTGTCATAGCATCAAAAATAGACGAACACTTGAGGGTAAATAAAGTAATGACGGAAGAACAGAAAGGATGCAAAAAAGGAAGTCGAGGATGCAAAGAGCAACTGATAATAGACCAAAACATCATCAACCATGCCAAAGCTAATAAAACAAATCTGTATAGTGCATATATTGATTACCAAAAAGCTTTTGATAGTGTCCCTCATCCTTGGTTAATTGAAGTACTTAAAATATATAAGGTGGACCCTACCTTAATCGAATTCCTTACAAGAACTATGAACACATGGACAACTAGGCTCCAACTCAAAACCCCTAGTAAGATTTACCTAAGTCGAAATATACAAATAAGGAATGGTATTTTTCAAGGTGACTGTTTAAGTGCCCTATGGTTCTGTATGAGCCTAAACCCTCTTTCAAACATGTTAAACAGGTCTGGTAATGGATATACGATAATGAAAGACGGATGCCGCTATAGAATCAATCACCTTTTTTATATGGATGACTTAAAATTATATGCAGATTCAAAAGTAGGATTGGAAAATGCTCTTAAGATCACAGAAATCTTCAGCAATGATATCCGCATGAGTTTTGGAGTGGAAAAATGCAAAACATGTTGTATCATAAGAGGAAAGGTAAAAGAACATGAAGGATATGCTACTGAGAGTGAAAAGGTAATAGACCCTATGAAGGTAGATGAATACTACAGATACCTCGGGTTCATTCAAAATCCAATAACTGCTCACAAGAAGATAAAAGAAGAAATAAAATGTGAATTCAAAACCAGATTAACAAAAGTCTTAAAAACAGAGCTCAATGGACGTAATACAACAATGGCTATAAACACATTTGCAGTACCACTTCTAACCTACTCATTTGGCATTATTAAATGGACGGATACGGAACTCAACTCTCTCAATACACTAATGAGAACAGTAGCCTCTAAATATAGGAAGCACCATCAACACTCTGCAATAGAAAGGTTTATGCTGCCCAGAAAAGAAGGAGGAAGAGGTTTTATCGACATAAAAAACTCACACCAATCGCAAATAGAAAATTTAAGAAATTACTTCTACTCGAGAGAAAAAGAATCCCAAATGCATAAAGTCTTAATACAAATAGATAACTCTCCCTTACAACTAAGCAAAAGAAATACAGTGATACAAAAAGATTCTGACAGTTCGAAGCTTGAGAGGTGGAGAGCCAAAACGCTACATGGGACGCATGCTAACCATCTTCTGCAACCACACATTGACAAAAAGGCATCAAATAAATGGTTAACATCAGATATCTTTGCAGAAACAGAAGGATTTATGATTGCCATACAAGATAGAATAATTAAAACAAAAAACTACAGTAAATTCATAATTAAAGAACCCAACGTGAATGACAAATGCCGAAAATGCAATAGCAAGTCAGAAACAATAGAACACATCACAAGTGGATGCAGTGTACTAGCAAGCGTGGAATACACGCAACGACATGATAATATATGCAAACAAATATATCTTGCATTAGTTAATAAGTACAATGTATCCCATGAAACTAAACCATGGTACCTAATGACTCCACTGCCTGTAATAGAAAATGAAGCTGTCAAAATATATTACAATAGAAGTATTATAACGGACCGCCCTCGCCCAAACAATAGACAGGATATAACTCTTCAATTAAAACAAGACCGAAGAACATACTTAATAGATGTATCCATTCCAAATACAGAAAATTTAGAGGCTAAATACAATGAAAAAATACAGAAATATATTCCTCTGGCTGAAGAAATAAAAGAAATATGGAACCAAAAAACAGTTAAAATTGTACCAATAATAATATCCGCGACTGGTGTAATACCAAAAAGCTTGCACAAAAGCTTGGAAATAATAGGAATAGAAAATCATTTGTACATGAAAATTCAAAAAACCGCAATAATTAACACGTGCTCCATAGTACGAAGATTTTTAAATGAACATTAAAATAGTACTTGAGCCTAATCCCTTTGGTGCCTTGCACCCGGGATAGGTGAATGTTTCCCAGCCCTTAAAAAGGCTGAGAAGTGAAGAATTCAAATAATAATAATAATAATAATATTAGGCGTCTGATATGTCCTTTATTGTGTCTCTAATCGGGATATAATAATTCATTAACGACTATACCGCGAGAAAAAGTCGGTTGAGAAGGCTGTATGAGATTTTTACAAGTGGTTCAAATACCCCTAAATCTCGAACTTTTCGTTCTCGTACCACATGACTCCTTAGTTACGAGGTCGAGATTAACTCGAGAAACTCAAACACATCCCTCCAGGAGGTAAAGGAAGTGGCATTAGATGAGGAAGGGTGGAGATCTGCAGGCGGTTCGGCTCACGCCGCAGGATTACAACTTCCGCCCCCGGTTTGAAGCTCTCGCTTATTACCGAGGATATGGAAGAGGTGGAAGGAAAGGATGGGTAGGGAAGGTTAGCGAAACCACTGCCCCTTCGAGACCGACACCAATGAGGCGGATTGAGGTCAAAAGGACCTCAAGGGCCTCCGCCTCCCCGAAGTGCTCGTTTTAGTTTGGTTCCCCCAAACAACTGAGACGAGTAGCCGTCGGCTCCGCCTTCGCTAGAGCCTACCGCACATCTCTGCGTACCGAGAGAGCCTGTTGCCCAAATATTTGGGATTAGGTATCCCTCTGATTCGCTTTTTGGGTTGCCGCCGTGCGGTCTGCCGACTTACGTCATTGGAGTGAGGATCACCGGACCCAATGGAGGGTCAAAACGGACCAATTTTGGTCAAATGTGTGAGTGCAACCCACTCCTCAATAGGTCCCGGCAACCCCTGGTGGAGATCTGCAGTCAACCAATCTTAGGAGTGAAAAACTAATGAATGAACCCTATAATGAGGCCGAATACTCCGAATTTAAAGTGAACTAGTGTCTCGCTCCAATTTCCCTAAGCGAGAATTTTCCTCTTTCTCTCACGGGGAAATAATGAATAGGAGTATGTGAAAACATTAAACAGTATTTGAAAACATTAAACAGTATGTGAAAACATTCATGTGGAGCGTGGCACTCTATGGATCAGAAGCATGACTGTTAGAAAAGCTGACTAGAAACGACTGGAAGCCTTCAAAACCTGGTGCTGGAGTAGATTGCTGAAGGAAAGCAAATGGACGGTCAAAATGAGAAATGATGAACACTACAAAATAATAGAAGAGGAAAGGACCACATTTTTCACCACACAGAAAGAAAATCTTCACCCCCTGCCACACACCCTCGTGGTGGCTCGCAGGGTATTACGTAGAGGTACGTAGATGAAAAGAAGGACATGATGGATTGGACACACCCTGAGACACAATAGGTTTGTGAAGAGCATAATTAAAGGCAAAATATTGGGAAAAGCCGTCAGAGGAAGACCCAGGAATGAGTTCATGGACCAAATAAAGAGTTAAGTACATAGGAAGAGATTCCAGGAGGTAAGGGAACTAGCATTCGATGGGGAAGGGTGGAGGGTTGCGGTCAACCAATCTTAGGATTGAATTACCAACGATGATGATGCCGCAGAAGAATGGCGAAGTTCTATTATTTACTATTCGCAATAGAAATTTCATGCAGAAATTGTCTTGGAGGATGACGGGCAATAATTGCCATGCGTACATTACATACCCATCATGCCTCTTCCCTTCTAGGAAAGGACACTCAAAGAGCTAAGCTATTACTGATAGGAAATTGCCTCTCCTTCAATTATTTCATCCATGTTGCTCTATCCTGACATGATAATCAAAATCCTTAGAGTGTAGCAAAGCCGTACGCAAAACCTTATGTGCTCAGTGACAAATAATACTGCAAAGTATTGAATATGTGTAAATTCAGAAAATTAAGGCGATGGGCATTTCGTTTGAACAATTTAGATTTATAAATGACGTGCAATTTTCTTCATAATGAGAAAATTTACTTGGTTTGATTCAACACTTGAATGCACCAACCGATCCTAGTTACTTACGGTATGCTACGTCATTTTCAAGGTGAAAATGACATGGCATGCCGAAACCGCGGTGGGTTAGGGCGATACAGTGTGGAATCATATTGAGTCAACCAATCTTAGGATTTAACAACCAATGAATGTACCCCATTATGAGGCCGAATACTCCGAATTTAAATTGTAATTTTGTCTCGCACAAACTGCCCAAAGTGAGAATTCTCCTCTTTCTCTCCGTCTCGGGGAAATAATAAACGGGAGGCGAGGAGGCATGGAATGGAACATCCTCGCTCAATCCGTGACGCCTTGAGACCTCAAGTCGTTTCGGGGCCCCTTGACCTTCAAGGAAAGAATGGAAGGTGATAACGGGGGCGGGTGGGAGAGGTAGTCGGGAGGAGGACAAGTTACGTACTTCAGGGACGCGGGTCTTCCTCATTTAAGTCCTCCCAAGTTTAAAAACACGGCCATCCTTTATCCACGCAATAATGCATCCCCCTTCACACTCAGGTGCACGGCGCAGGAGTGGTGGGAAATGTAAGACTTTTAAAGGAAGGGAGGAGGAGGAAGGAGAGAAGGAGGTCCCTCTTATTCTTCTCATAGTCCTCTCCGTTTCCTTTGCCCGCTCCTCCTCCTCCCCCCCTCCCCCTTTACTGCTGCCCTTGACCTTCCCGTCTGGAGAGCGTTCCTTCCCGGAGGCGGAGTGATTTGAGTCCCATCAGGTTTGAGGTGGTTCGGGGGAGTTTATAACGTGAGCCGACGGAGGAAAGAGGAGAAGATGGACCCTCCCGAGCGAAGGGGTGGCTTAATAACGGGAGGCAGAGCACCAACTCGCGTGAGATGAACGTCTTTATTGGGCCGGGATGGAGACAAGGTGGTCCCTTCTCCCAACCTACCTACTCGCAGTGCTGTTCATTTCGGCACTTTAGACCCTTGGCGCTCAAGGTCTGCGAAAGATCAAAATTAAATTAAGAAATATCTTATGAAGTACATATGGTTAGACCACACCTCGAATGCACCGCGAGTACTTGGGACCCTTTACAGATAGATTTAAACCAAAATATTAATAAAATAAGATGGAAAGAAAGATGAAATTCTCTAAAAACTGCTCTTAGCAAACATCGAGTGTTTCTCAACTTTTAGAGGGATCAAAGTGGGAGCCTCTAGAGACTCGGAGGCTACAAGGATGGCTCAGATTGCTGGAGAAATCAGAACTGGTGTGTTTCAGAGCGAATCAGAGAATATTATGATGGTGCCACACTCCATCTCTATGTCTGACAGAAGTGATAAAATAAGAGAGATACATTGCCGAACAGATAGGTACAAAAGCTCGTTCTTTCGGCGCACAATAAGCGACCACAGTAAATACTGAGCTCCATTAAATACACTCCCGTAATACACGTCACCATTTCTCCTCCCAAAACCTTATCCCTTACATCTTTAAACGGCTGGTTTTCCTAACAGCCCCTGCCACACACCCATGCGGCGGCTCGCAGGGTAGTATGTAGTTGTAGATATAGAGACCTCCACATTGAGTCGACTGCATTGGCTTTGTGGAGCGCGCTGTTATCAGACTTACGCTCCCTGTGTTCGCTTAGAGACCGTTTCCAACTTTGCCAAATTTAAGTAAGTTATTTTAAGGAATGATTTTTTCACAGTGAGGGACACCAATCTACATCTTCATACAATCCTGCGAGCCGGCATTTTAATATAATTTTTCCTCACGATTTTATTGGTGGAAGCATGGAAAAAAATAATAAAAGTATCCCTGAATTCCACCTATCAGTGAGTACGCCGATTTGGCTGTTAGCTTCCATTTTAAATCATAAAAAATCACATCAGTTTCATTGAAATAACCATAACGACCGTAACTAGTTTAAATTCCTCAAGCTCTTTTGAAATAACCTACATGTACTTACTACCCTGTGAGCCGCCGCATGGTCGTGTGGTAGGGGTGTTAGAACACCAGTCGTGTAAAGATGTAAGGGATAAGGGTTTGGGCGGAGAAATGGTGACGTGTATTTAATGGAGATCAGTATTGACTGTGGTCGCTTATTGTGCGCGGGAAGAACGAGTTTTTGTACCTAACTGTTCGGCAACTTATCTCTCTGATTTTATCGCTTATGTCAGACCTAGTGATGTATTGAGGCACCATGATAATATTCTCTGTGTCGCTCTGAAACACACCAGTTCTGAATGATCGATTGATTCCCGTTAATGCTTTCGGATTGTTCTTACAAAAGTCTCATTATTCCGTTTCTGCATCTATAGGCTCTTCATTTGTTTACTGCATAGATCTGTGTTAATTTTTCCGATAATACTGGCAACGCCGCACCTCTGGTATAATAGAGATTCACACAGAGATTTCCATTAGACTCTATGCTGTCAACTGAACTTGGAGTGACCTATAGTAATGGTATTATTTAAATTGCGATGCGATTAATTATGTAGAAGGCACATATTTAACATTTCATTGAACATTCAATCCAAGTCTCCAGGGCCTCAGAAAATCAAAATTTGTATCTAACATTGCAAACGTACAGTCAAATGTTGCGTCTGCGAAAAATATTCACCTTTAATTTTTACAAAAACATGCCCATTGTTAAAAAGTTATGAAAGCATACAGTGAGATCTTGATTGCACCAACGTTATGCTGTTACTCCGGCGTTATTACCGCGGTCGTCTTATGTTTCCCTCTATCTTACAATTTCCAATCTCAATCCCTCCCTTTTAGAATTCAAGGCTTCCTAATGTCTCTCCTATTATCATTCCAAAGATGTCCTTCGGTAGTTCACGTTATTTCCTGTTTGAAAATCCCATGTTGCCTTAGGGTCGCTTATCTTCACTTTTCCTCGTTCATAATTTTATCGATCGATTCCCGTTAACGCTTTCGGATTTGTCTCACGTGAGTCTCATTATACCGACCCTGCACCCTCTTTCCCGTTTTACCTATCCTTTTTAACTTTGAATAGGACTATTTCACCTGACAAATATTTTATGCTATGTGTGCCCATTTGCAATACGCTTCTCGTCCACGGAAACAATGACGTTTTAAAAAAATACTCTTCTACATAATCTACATAATACTCTGCGAGCAACCTCAAGAGGGTATGTCAGTTATTACTTCTTACGCCCTTTCATTACATGGGGGTGTTACTCAATAACGGCTTAATGGACCAATATTTTATAATTAATAAGAACCAGCCTCCTTCAATGCAAGCAATGCTTCTGTATCGATATCTCATGCTTATCAGCGGTCGAGACGTGTACTGAACTTCCGGTCATTACGCTCCTTCAATATGTCGTCATTGTGACGAACTAGGTATTTCAATCGGTGCACTTCCTAACTTTGCATCCAGAATAAGATATTTTTGAGGCTTGCCACCTAAATTTGAGGGAGCTATAATTGGACAAAGTATTACTTGTGAGAAGGAACCTTTAAATTTACAACTCTTGTGATTATAATATTTCCATGCTTCACCTCCGAGTGTACATATTTTTGTTTTCGCGAGCATTCCCAGCTTCTGAAATTTCCAAGTGGAAAATTTTCTAAGTTGGGAAAATAGGTTGTATTTTATATTGTCCTTCTTTTAAGGCGAATACGTCCTCAGACAGGTTTCAATTTAACTGCTCCCTCCATGCTCGTCTATCCTGTGCTGCCTCCCTCAGCTCTCCGCAACTCCTTCCATTCGTAATATCAGTCAACATATTATTTCTTCGTCTTCCTCTTTCTTTCGATCTTTCCTTCTAATATTAATTTCATCGGGCAATCTTTCCTCATGGTGCGACCCATCCAGTTTGACTTCCTCTTTCTTATTAATACTAAAATATTCCTTCTTTCATTCATCCTTGCTAGCACTTCCTCGTTTCTCACTTTATAACTTCATTTTCATCCCTCCATTCTTCTCCACTGCCACATTTTAAAACCCTCTAGATATTTCTCCTCTTTCTTCCGGATTGCCCATGTTTCTACTCTATAAAGCACAACACTCCCAATAAAGCATTTAGAAAATCTTTCCCTTAAGCCTATGTTTATTATTATGGCTGAAATTAGTTGGTTGACTTTACTGAATGCTGCCTTACCCTTTTCTTCTTCTTCTACTTCTTATTTCCTCCGTACAGCTTCCATTCCATAGTATAGCACTTCCGAAATATCTGAAGGATGGTATTTGTTCTAGCCATTTTCCATCAATGGTGGCATTTGGAAATCCTTCCTCTTTTCCTGCCTTCATTACTTAAGTTTTCCCAATGTTGACCTTCATTCGAAAACGTTTTCCTGCCCTCTCAATTTTATCCACCGTTTCATATAACTGTTTCTCACTCTCTTGTATTCCCGCCTGATCATCTGCATATTTTATTATGTTCACTCTTTCTCCTCCCACAAGGATTCCACCCACACCACCTATGGCTTCTTCAATTAAATCTTCACTGTAGATGTTAAATAGAGTTGGATATTGTTGTATTATTGAGAATTTTCGTCTTGATGAAGGATTTTGTTTTTTTTAATTCACGACGGTTGTTTTCAACGTTTCATCTTGGTCTCACTTACCTAAGAGACAAATTTACTCCTTCCATTCGGGCAGAATTTGTCGGTCCGGAGGGTCGTTCTAATGCAACTGCTAACCAGAGGGTCGCGTGTTCGAATCCCTCCTGAGTACATTGTTCACTGCGCAGGAAATGGATGTTTGTACATACATACCAATCACGCCGTTCTCTTCCGGGGTAGCCAGAGTCACCAAGTTTCACTCATAAAAACATGCACAAATTAGCCTCGAACAGCCGAAGCCACGATGGGCGGCGGAAGCTGAATAAGGTTGGACTATCAAGATACGGACTTAGCAATACGAACTGGACTATGGATGTTTGTGTTAGTCAAATTCGAGTTAATTGTAGGAGATAAAGGAATGCACAGTCTTAAATTCGCTCAATAAAGACAAGATATTAATTATAAGTTGGTGGTGTAAATAAATATTACGTTTCGCTTCATTTGTGGGAATGAGAGAGGAAAATATACACTCACTGGGCTGAATCCCTCTCCAAAATCCTTGTTTCAAATTGTTTTCGCTCGCAGGCATTTTTACTGTTCGGTAATGGGGACGATGAGGAGAAATCGGAACTTCGAAATTAGGAATTCGTTGGAAGTTGACGATTCAAAAGTCGGCCGTGGCGCCAGTTTACGAGCCGACCGACCGGCTTGTCGCCCGCGAAGCGTGTCTTTGTAAAAAGACGGAGCGGAAGCCGGCGACGCGCTCCCGGGGCCAATTACTCGCCGGTAACGAGCCGCTATGAAACAAGTTCACGGACGCCGCATTGTGTTGTGGATTCTGCCGCGGCGGCTTGTATGAGAGTTCCGCTTGCTCTGCCCGTGAAATGTGCGGCTCGAAAATCCCAAGGCCGTGAAACAGGGCTGTGGGCTGTTTCATGGTTTCGTAGGGGGAGTTAGCCTCTCTGCCCTGAGCGTGAGGCGCAATAAAGCTGGACATGCATCCGAAGACCAACTCATGGAAGGAATGCCGTGAGAAAAATGAGTTACTACTGCGATGGACCTGAATGATCATATGCAGTAGTAGTAATTTATTTGTTTTAGTTCTTAGAAACTAATATTCCAATACAATAAATGGTGCAGAGTATACAAAAAAGAAACATGTATAAAAATCACTCACTTAAAGCAAAGTTCGACGTGGAAAAAAATATCAAAATTTTAAAGAAATGAAATCAGAAAAAAGTTTTGACGGCTCCTATGACTAGTCAGACCCTTAGTACTTTTCCTACAGACCTTTGGAATAAGATACTTATTTAGTATGCCATTTTAAATATTAAAACCTATTTATATAATTGGGTAATGTTTCTTAACATAGTCACACAGCTTTTTTCCACATTAATTCTTATTTTATATACATAAATCATCCATTATCTTATTATATAATTTAAGACATTTACAAACAAGGATTTCTGTCATCTTTTATTTCATTGTATTTCCAGGTAAAAATTATTTCTATTTCTGGTTTCATACACATACTTTTCACAGTTATTTACAAGGAAGTAATTAAAATATTTACATTCTGTCTTTGAGTGTGACATTATTATGTATAAACAGAAGCCTTCTATATATTATTCTTTGTTCGACAGATAAAAACATACACCTTTCAGTATATCGTTTCTATGAGCCCTTTTATTTCAGCCAAGATTATGAATTTCCCATCGAGAGGATCACAAAATCAATCCTTATCTCAGGATGTTAATTCAAGGTTGTTTTCCATATGGTGCACTTGTAAAGTCTTTTCGTCTTCACTCACCTTTTAGTCTACAGGTTACGCGTCGCTTTGAATGCATGCGCTTACAAGGACGGAGTCGCGTCAACGATACATGTTTTACATGAGGAAGTTTAACATATGGAAGGACGCGTCTCGTTTCAACTCTTGGTTGCGTTATTTCAACTTTTATTTGTCTCATTTCAACCTATTCCTAAAAAATGAACTCATTCAATAATTGTGAAAATATTTTTTAATTTAAAGTTTCATTTGTAGAGACAACGCTGCATGTCGGGGGGGGGGGGGGAAGGTGGATGGTGGAAGGGGTTGGGAAAAATACTACGGTTGTCAACGAACGGGGGAGGGGGCAAAAAAGTAACCGGAAGTGGTAACTCAGTTTATGCACGACCCCTAAATCGAATCATAAATATGCAATGTTTTGCTTTTATCTGTACATATTACTAGATAGATTACATACGCAGAATTTCACGCAAATCTCTGCGGAAACAAAATTCGTTTCAACCACCTCAAAGGTAATAATCCTTCAAAAAATTGCCTGAAGACACTGGAGGCCTGGGTAGCCTGGTGGTCGTCGCATTGGCCCAGGAGGACAAAGGTCCATAGTTCAGTCACCGTCCCTAGTGGACTTCTTTGGGAAATAGCGACGCATTTCAGCACCTTGAATTCATACACTCCTTCCCTCCCAGCATTAATAATGTCCCCTCTCCTACACTGACTCTTCTTCCATTTTCGCACATGGGTTTTTCTATATTCCCCTCTTGGTGACCTCATTTGGTATTATTTCATTTGTTCCTTAGGTAATTTGACCCTCATTCCTTTTTTGGTCGTCGCCGTAGAAGGTCACCTTTCATTTTTTTAAATATTTAGTTTATATAATTCCTGGTCCTCCATAGTCAAAAGCTTGTCTGGGTGTGCCAATTTTGATAAACACATATATGCACAAGACATTACAAACAATACATTAAAATGTTTAAAATATTTACCCTTATTATATACTTACATATTTATATAAATATGTAGTATAAATAATTGTTACACACATTTCAAAAGAGATATTTATGGATGTACAGATCATATACTGCTATTATAGATGCATTTTTATTGATCAATTGTAGTTATCAACCATGGTTTAATTTCTTTTTTGACCTTTGATGTTGTTTTTAAATTTTTAAGTTGTGCCGGAAGACTATTTAGAACCTTTGGCACAATTATATTGAGTTGTCTATGACCATATTTACTAAAGGAAAAGGAACATTGTAAAGTTTAGGCTTTAAATTTCCCTCGATTCCCGTAATTTTCTGTATAAACCTCTTAATTTCTAATCCATTCGTCTTTTCCTCCGATACATTCTCGCTGAATGATTCTCCAGTTTCTTGATCCATAGGGCAGGAAAGAAATTGACGCATTGCAATTCCTTAAATTCCTCTCAAGCTACGGCTAGCAGACTTTGGAACTCCATGCCTTGATAATAATGACGTGACACATGCCATTATAAAAAATTCCATTGCTGAAATCCTGACTAATAAAGAAAAATGTAATGGAGTCTGTCAGTTGCTCCATGACGCAAACTTTACTGGACCGATTGAGCTGAAATTCGGCGTGTAGATAGAAAATATATCTGGTTGTAACATTCGTTATATTAAGTAGCCCTCAAGGCCCCCAAGAGCCCGCTCTGGTGGTCCATGCTAAGCATTGGGTTTGGTACAGTGGTTTCATTATTTTGCTTTTTTGAAGTACTTTCACCCAAGATAGAGGACTGGAATTTATTCATAGGATGGCTGAATAAATGAAGTTAATAATTCTTTCAAAACATTTCCTTTGACGCTTCGTATTTGACTGAAAATCATGTTTTTTGAGCTGAAAAATCTCAAATTTTTCTCTGAAATCAACAATAGCAAATCTCCTTGGCAATCAGTGAATTGACTTTCAAAGGTTATTCACGCCTCTAGCGTTAAAGTATCACTTTTTTCTACCGGCCCATGAGAGCACGTAGAAATAAAATCTGTATGAGAAGGGCCCCATGATAGATTGCTTCGGGGGTAATCGATAAATTCAATGTATATTTACAACAGGTATAACATTCGATATCAACAGCCAGCGCGTCTACTACAACAAACACAACGTACAAGCTAGGTTACGAACTCATCAAATGACCACGCTGACATTATTCTTCAAGCTTTGTGGTTTTCTTACACAATAAGTTCAATGTTTTTCACACCTGTTGAATTCCAACGGTTACCTTCCGCTAGTGCTACATAAA
This sequence comes from Ceriagrion tenellum, assembly GCA_963169105.1. NCBI lineage: Eukaryota > Metazoa > Arthropoda > Insecta > Odonata > Coenagrionidae > Ceriagrion > Ceriagrion tenellum. The sequence continues at coordinate 100,976,237 of OY720639.1, read as the reverse complement.
CGAAAAACTTATCGGCAAACTTACACTGCATGCTCTTAATCCCGAGGACGAAAGCGAGGCCACGAGACTCATTCTTTTAACTCTTCAATACTAGATTTCCCCCGCATATTTCACAGTTTGAGCGAGATAGTTCCCTAGTTACAACGGAAACCATATTAGATTTTTACGTTTTAATTTCAGCAGTTGTAGGAAGCATCTAGAAAACATGTTTTTTATATATATAAAGCTACAAAACTGACTGACTGACTGACTCATCAAAACTTCGGGGACATTTCTAAACGAGCTAGGTGGGTGAAATTTTCAGGGTGGAGTTAAAATCATGTGTCGAGTTGGGAAAAAATCGAAAAAGGTAAAAAAAAGTCGATTAGACTTCGATTTATTGCAATCGATAGCTTTACGTAGGATTATATAGGAAAAATAAAAAAATTTTGTGTGGACCTTTCTTCTTTCGTTCATTAAAATATGAAATAATTGAGCTACAAGAATGATTCTTTCACAAATATGAGGCTGAATGTTAGAAAAATCTTATTCTTGCAAACAATTTTTCCCTACCTACCGAAAAACTGATATTTTCAAACTTTTATCTGGGATGTTTTAAAATAAATTTTATCTTCCGTTGCTATGGATATATTTCTCCATTGTCGCCGGGCCGAGTGTCGATTCGAGGTTTGGAACTCAGCAAGGCGGGCCAGTTTCAGGGGAGGGTTAGATTTATGTGTCGATTTGGGGTTAAATCAGAAAAGTTTAAAAAATTCGATTAAGCTTCGAGATATTGTAATCGATACCTTTACATATATGAGTTAGGTATCCTAAGTGCATGTTATTTAGTCTTCTATATACCATTTTTCGCACTGCTAAGTACTGGGTATAATTTCTTCCACTTTTTCCTGGCCTCTACCGTAGCTTTGATAACCAATTTCAACCAACCAAGCTTCACGATATTGTTGTTATCATTAATGAAACATGCAGTCCATGTAGAAGATTGGAAGATAAAAATTGAATATGAGAATAGTATATTAAAATCTCGATTCAGATCGAATTTATTCAGTAAAATTCTTCATGTGTGCTCTTATTAAGTATGCTGTACTGAAATGAAATATCTAACGTAGAAGAGCGTCTTATATGCCACCAAATGAGGTTAGGATGATCTTTCAGTGGTTCCACGTTCGTTTCGGTATACTGATTATAGTATTTTGAAAAGTCGTTAATAACCGGATGACATACAATATAAGTTTGTACTAGAACTGTCTGGTATCCATACCTCATGGGGCGCGTATTTCATTTTCGATAATTATACATTTCTTTGCTTGCATGTAGCACGCAGACTTGAGAGCTTTCATTATTTTTTTTTCCTTATTTAAAGAGTATCATTATATAACACTTCCTCCCCTGCTTGCTAATTGCAAGCACCCATTTACTCGTTATAATATAAATTGTGAAATGATATACTTTTATGCGACTGAAATTCTAAGTAATTAAATAAAATATCTTCACAAGTATTTAAATTGCCTCATTTTTTCACAGAGTACGATTAAAACTCTCTCACATGGGATGAAATGTTTATGATTCTGAAAACATTACTGCGGTGACAATATGATTAATTTTCAAAAATAGTTGAGAAAACACACAAACTACACACTTTTAATTTTTTGGAGAGATCTAAGCGTAGGGAATGCCTCATTTTTTTAAAATGAGGTCTCTCTGGAGTGCATACACGTACCATTTCCCATGTGAAAGGGATGGGATTTTTCGTGTAAAATCTCTGTAACCGGCCTATATTTTGGTATTTTTGGAAGGGTGAGACGTTTTTCTTTGAAATGAGACCAAATTAATTGATTTCTAAGTGAAATAATATTTCGCTCAAACTACCTTAATAAAATATCTCGTGTGTTAATAATTGTTTTGCGAACTCGGTTGCTTGAAAAATTCTCTCACCTTCCTGTTTTCCTCATTCATTTGATATTTTTGTCACTTTATCGTAAAGTCAATGGGAAATACTATGATATAAATATTTTTATATCAAGCACTCTAACCCTCGTGGACATGGATTCAATACTTGTACTAATTGTGTTATGATGAAGATTTCGCCCTATCTCTCCGCTATCACCCCATCTCTTTATATCGTTTTCATTCAATTTTAATTTATGGTTGTCCTGTTGTAGCCGAGTTTCAGTTTCTTGTTGGGTGCAAGAATTCGAAAGAGGCTTTCGTATCTGCGGACTACTACGTTCGACGATCATAGAATAGAAAAACGTGGACGGATATAATTTGAGGGGGGCTTTTTAAAAACCTATAAGAATAAAAACAGCATTTCCATAGAATGAGACCGTTGTCCTCTGATTATATGGATAATGTTGACCAAATTAAGCCGTCACCCACTTCGTTTACCAATCGATCTCAGATCGATCTGACCGGATCAGCTCAATATGGTCAACGCAACGGGCTAGTGAGATCGATTTGAGAAGAGGGCAAACTCAGCCCGCTGTCCCAGTCAGTCTGAGATTTCAGATCGATCTGTATTCTTTTGGTTGTCATACGGAAACAAAATATAACAATTATTATTCAAGGCGTGTGTTGTAACAAGAGTGCAGAAAGGCGAGTGAATTGACGTTGATGATATCTTAGCGCATCGCAATTCTATCTCTAATTGGATGATTTTGTTCCCTCGGAATGCGTCTGAAAATTTCTAACTCTGCACTTGTTTACACACTTAATAAATCTAGGTCCAACGATAGATTCGATTGTTCACTTTCGATATTTTCAGTCCGTGTTGGTAATCAGGCGATCTGAGTCGGCTCGATTTGAATATTCAGATCGGTCCGAGTTTATATCGATCTGAGATCGATTGGTAAGCGTAGTGATCGATTTACACCCCCACATAATTCAGGGGTGAAAGATATTACTCCTGCCACACGTCCTTTTGGGTGGATCGTAGGGTTTTGTGTTAGTTATGTAGAAATATTTTTTTTGTGTGTGAAAGCATCAGTGTATCCAGGGGCAACACGTATATTGAAAAGGAGCACTCATCGTCTAAAATATTTGTCTGGTGTAATTGTTCAGTTGAAAGTTAAAAAGGTTAAAACAGAATAGAGGGGCAGAATTGGAATATCGAGACTTAGGTGGGGAAAATCAGAAAGTATCGATAATTATCAATTGATAGAATTATAAGCAAGAAAAACCGGAGAAAAGCGATCGTTTGTCGGCCCCGGTGGCGGCGGAAAATCGCCTGCTAATCCGAAGGTCGCGGGTTCGAGTCCCGGTTGGGTAGAATATTATCTGCCCAGGACATGGGTGTTTGTGTTCGTCTGATGCCACAGCTATTCCCCTGATATAAATTGGCCGTAGGTGCTGTATTAGGGGTGGTTAAGATAAAATTAATAAAAAATAAATAAAAGAATTTAAAATCGTAAGAGTACATGTGTATCTCAAACAGGATATAACATGAACTAATGGAGGATATATTCGGAATCTTAATGGGAGAAACATTGGGGAAGCCGAATAAATAAAGAGATGGCTTTTAAATGCTTCTGCTTCCGAGAAACGTGTAGGGTGAAATGATGTGTAGATGATTTTAGGTACGAGTATACTTAAAGGGGAAAAAGGGGATCTGGAAATGATCGAAGTTTTTGGGTGGTCCTTTGTTAGCACTTTGAACGCTGTGGACGTAATAGTACGTCTTATATTTTCTGAAAAGGACAATGGACGTACTCGGACGTCCATGGAATTTTATAATTGATCAGCACTTGGATGTAATGGTGCGGCTGCAGTCCTTCTGGTAGACATACATATGACCGCAAAGTGCCAAAATAAATTTTAATAGTAAATAAAAGTTCATTAACGTAGATTTAAGAGAGTCTTCTTTCACAATCCTGGTAAGTGTGTAAAATCTTAAGTTTTTCTGAGAGGACATTTTATTTAAGGACCAGCACGCGAAGTATTGAATCCATAGCAACTGAAATTGAGGATGAAGAGAACGATGAAATGTAGTCTCAGTAGTTTGAAAACATAAGTAATCCCGGTTGAGTGGACCTACCTCTTTCAGAGTCTACCAGTGTAAAAACCGGTTTCATAACTGCGAGATTAATAAATATATTCCCTTCAACCAACTCGCAATGAACAGGGTTAGCTCTAAATTGTTTCCATTATCTCGCTTAACTGTTATACCCCATGGTATGGTAATATAACCATCATTTTAATTAATACCATCTATGATACTCATATTAAGAATGTAACTATCGACGGGCCTCATTTTTAAATGTTCTCGTTGAAGGAGATAGAAGTCGTATCAGCTACCTTCAAAACATCGGCAATCTACTCTCTTCGTTGGTGGTGAATAATTCATAGACGTAATGAGGATGCAGGGATTAAATAATTATGCATACATTTAAACCCTTAAAACTGTCATCATTTTGTTTAAAATCGACTCAAGGCAAGGACATTCTGTTGGACGTGGGTAACTACCTCTAAAGTATTGTGATGATGGTCTCAATTTATCGAGCCCCAAGGAGGAAGCGGCTGCTTACGCCATATTGATTGCATCTTTCTCGATTTGAATTGTGGATAAATTGGGCACTTAGGGAATGGAATGCGTGCTTCACGTCCGTCTTCAATCTTGAAATTGGCCCGCATCAACTCACCTGAGTTTTCATTTCCTGGTCTCCTTGCGCCGCAGGTTAACGATCTTATATGCCTTATTGCTGCAAAATGTTAAGTGCCGAGCTTCTTAATGCTAAATCATCATTCTTGTGCTTGATGATTTACCGATTCCGCGTCGGCGTATTAAACTCGATCATGTTGACGGGATGAATCATTCATTCATTGGTCGGTCAATCCTAAGATTGGTTGACTGCAGCCCTCCTCCCTTCCCTATCTAAAGCTAGTTCCCTTACCTCCGGGTGTCTCTTCTAATGTGTTTTCCTCTTTATTTGGTCCATGAACTTATTCCTGGGTCTTCTTTTGGGTACTTTTCACCCCATTTTGCCTTCAATTATGTTCTTCACAAACTCATTGTGTCTCAGGGTGTGTCCAATCCATCTTGCTCTTTTGTTCTCCTTCGTGTTCCACGTGGTCCTTTCCTCTTCTACTCTTCTGTACACTTCATTTCTTATTTAGTCCGTCCATTATATCTTCAGAATCCTCCTCCAGCACCAGGTTTCGAAGGCTTCTATTCTTTTCTGGCCAGCTTTTCCAATGGTCCATGCTTCCGATCCATTGAGTGCCATGTACCACACGAATGTTTTCACATACTGTTTTCTGGTTTGTAGTCCTATCTTCTTTGAGTACAGAAGTTGTCTTTTTCCCATGGACGCCTTGATGGGATGAACACAAGTAGGTGATCTTTCATAGCAGGCGCTAGTCTAAATGGAGCTCGTTTGGGTGGGCCAAAATTTTTTCACATGAGGGAACATATACGATTGCGATATACAACACAGATCTCATGTTATATCCCCTCATGGACAGCCCTCTTTTCTCTCTTCCCCTCTTCTGTCGCACTTCTATATGTGAGGGGAATTTAAGTGATATTTATTTAAGTAACTCGCGGTTCAATGCAGTCGAGAATTTCTTTCAAAATAGATAGAGCAAGTAAAAACTTCATGAGTTTCTCGGAATTTTTATTTAAATTTTCTTTATTTTTCAGCATTTTTATGAAATGACCTCGTGATATCGACTACTAAAGCGGAACTGGTTGTTTAAAAAGAAGCATCTGTGAAACTGAGTTTTCACTTGCGTAATCAACCATTCTGTTTCACCAATTGGAGCCGGAAATATTGAATTAATATTTTACTGCCAAAACATGGTAATACCGAGTGTGTTATCTAAGTGAAGAAGTATTGAGAATATATTTAATTTCAAACTAATACGAATATATTTAATTTTGCGAAATCCTAGTGATTTTTAAATTATTTGTGCTTCTGTTTATTGCCATCATCTGTGCTGAAAACTTTTTCTTAGCATCTCAATGTTTGTGGTCGTGTAGTGTTTTCCAGTGTCTCTAAATGACAAAACAATTTTCTCTGGCAATCAGGTGCATAAAAATGTATTTATAATCGATTTTTCTTTAACTTTGCTTCCACGAAAAGTTTAATTTCGAAACGGTCAATTTGTTATCGATAGTTATGTATCTTATTAATTGGCGTTCGCCAGAGGTATATTATTAATAACTCAGTTGCGTTAGTTGGTCGAATTTCAAATAATGAAAGGGTATATATGTATGAAAACAAGTAGGATGGATAGGGTCAGGAATGAGTGGGTAATAAATGAATGTGGGTTAGATGCTCCGGTAATGGATATGTACGAAAGGAGTGTGCTTCGTTGGTTTGGCCATGTTGAGAGAATGGATGGGAGTCGAATAACGAAACAGATATATGAGAGTAGAATGAATGGTGCGAGAGGTAGAGGTAGGCCGAGAAAGTTGTGGTTGAATGTGGTCGAGGAAATTTTTAGGAGGAATATTAGGAGTCTTAAAAACAGGAGGGCGTGTATGAAACAGTGTATGGGGGTAAATGAGGCAAATGAGGTTTGCAAGGATAGGTCAGTATGGAGGAAATTATTGAAGCAGAGTTAGGTGTACAAATATGTATTTATGAGTGAAACTTTATGACTATGCCTACCCTTGAAGGGAACGGCGTGATTGGTATGTATGAAAACAATTCCAGAGTTGTTATACGCCTCATGCTACAGTAGACTACTGAGCATCGACAACCTTATATCCCTAACGAGAACGGCATATTGAACCTTTCGTGTGCCCACTAATCTTTAGAGGCATGAATAAGGCTAAGCCAATTAAGCCGGATTTTAATTAGATAGACCTTAACCGGAAGCCGATCATCACGGTCAAGTGAACCGTAGTCATGAAAAATACTGCACTCTTATGGCCTACTTGGATAGAATAGAAGAATTAGGTCGAAGATGATGAATCATTAGTTAATGAGGTGTACTGAAGAACACCTTGGTGTTGGATACAGAACTGATGCTCTGTTACCTTTAGCAATGAATCTTTTTTAGTTCCGCGATGTCCGTTTTGAATTTATATTCATTTATATAAATTCAAAACGGACCTTTGGATGGCCTTTTTAGGATCAAAATGAGAAAAGGGAGCAAAATTTCAAAATATAATTAAATGGCTCGTATACGATTTAAGTTTTTTACGAAAAATTCAATCCGAATGCCAAATCAACATCTTATAATATTTAATCCAGTCGGCTGGTAGAAGCTGTCATTACCTCTTATTACCTCGATCGTCCCCGGTTCGAATACTTGACCTTGTAAGTAAGTGTTGAGTATGATTATGCTTGGTTTGATTATGGGAAACTAAAAGGATAGCCACGAATTTGTATTGGGATTAAACTATTTTTTATGTAATATCTATAAATTTTCTGCCAATGCTGAGTATGATGGCTGGTGAAGCCTTATCTCATTCAGCGAAGATGATTCTAATTCTCCTGGGTTTTTCGGTTGCTAGAATACCGCATATACCTCAGATTCATTAGATTCCTGGTTTAAGACCCCTTTCTTTCCCTTTAAAACGTCAATACGATTGTCTTTAATGGGAGGTACACCAAAGAGAACCATGGAGAATATTTTGATGCTTTCTTGTACCAAGGTCACGGCGTGAACACCGCCGGCCGTATTCATAGTTGCACTTGTCCAAGTCTAAGACTGGCTTAAAGAAGTTAGACCGACCGCTCAGTTAAACCCGTATTCATAGTGTCATTTTAGTGCTGACCGACTAAAGTCCCGGTAAATTTAGTCCGAAGGAAGTTAAACCAATGGAATCACGTTTTAGCGTAGGGATTCAGCTCCTAGTGTAGCCATTTTTTCTTCAGCTTCTGTGTTATGGTGATTATCGATGGTGCACTGTGGATTATAACGAGTAATTTCTTATTTAGAGCCATTTATAGGAATTATATTAGTAGATAGTTTGGCGATACTTGTTTAATTCACCTCACCACAGCCTGCACTGACGATGGTCAACTCCGGCATTTCGGCTTCTTGGGTAGTTGGATAATTGGTTATTTGGGGAAGCAACCGAGGTAATCTGCCGCCAAGGTAATCTGTGCCATTAAGAATCGGTGGGTGTTTTGGAGTGGGTATGATTACTTAAGTTATGGAGAAGAAAGTGAGGAGAGAAACCCGGCGTCGGTATTAGCCTGGTCATAACGGAAAGCGCAGAGGGGTTCGAGATTTAGTCTCGACATAGATACCAAAGTCCCCAGTCCCCAGAGTAAGACCAAGGAATAATTCCATGGACCAAATAAAGAGGAACGTACATAGGTAGAGATACCGCGAGGTAAGAGAACTAGCATTAGACAGGGAAGGGTGGAGGGCTGCAGTCAACCAATCTTAGGATTGAACGACCAATGATTAAGAGATACCCAAAAAGAATGAGGGTCACAAGGGTCACGAAAATCTCCGCCCCTGCCGTGGTTTGAACCCGGTTTCGTCGGAATGGGGAGCCGATCACCGATCCGACCCCTTGAGTGTGGAAATTCTGCAGAGGAATGAGGAATAATCCATCAACCCTTATCCTTCGATATCGCTCCGTGGCCTATTTGTTTCATGCGAATGGAAAAATATTCTATGCCCATGTTTCATTTACGTACTCCTGATAATGCGCATGAACTCACCATATATTCACTGCTAGAAATAATTAAAGAGTTTTTTTTTTAAATTTTGCCTTGATTAAAACCTCTTATGGCTTGAATTTTCGGCGCGGTATTCTAAATTTTTGCAAAAATTGTATTTCAATTAGTTTCTTCAAATATTTGATTCGTCTTGACAGTATTATATTTTAAGCTACCGTCGTGATGATGTATTCATTCGCGTTTGATTGAAAATCTGCTCGTATTCGATCGAATTAATGAGAAATATATGCCATGTGCCACGAGGCTGCTTGTTAAAATAGCATTGACCCGCCAAAAAATCAGATGGATTTATTTAATTTATTCACGTTCATCAAAAGTTATTTAATACCTTGTCGAAAAAAAGCAGAAAAAAATTCTCCATGGTTCCCTTTGGAATATATCCCATATAAGATGATCGTATTTAAGTTTTTAAATGAAAGAATACGGGCCTTAATCCAAGAATCTGCCGAATGTGAGGTGTCTGCGGTATTCTAGCAGCCTACCGATCAATGTAGTAAAATTAGGATAATCTTTTCTGAATGAGATGAAGCTTCACCAGCCATCATATTCGGCATTGGCTGGACATTTAGAGCAAGCGCACAAAAAATTTTTTCATAGAGCTATCAAAATAACTGATAAAAATAAAATTAACGAGCTTTACTCACAACTTGGCGACATTTAACTTTCATTTAGAAGTCAAGCACACACAAAATGTGACTCATTTTATTGCTATTGCAACAAAGTTGACAGATTATGTCAGCATTTGAAATTAAACTGTACACTGCAATAATGTGTTAGAGATCGCCTGTAAGAATACTTATACAAAGGTTTACGTAAATTTCTCCCGAATCAACGCAAAAAAATACGCCCCAACCGCCTTAAACGGTTCGAGCACAATTCAAGGCGAATGAATTGCCTGGAAGGAATTGTTGCACTCCTGTGGAATTGATGGTGACACAATATTATTATTTATATCTTATTTCTTATGATAACTTATGATGAAGTTCGCCCTACAAAAGAATTACAGGGCAAAAATTTTCACTTATAATATACAATCAATGATAACACAGACACACACACTTATCAAAAAATAAGAAGAAGCGTTTGCATAATACTTTTTTTGTAACAATTTTCTTCATTAAGGTACAAAATTGATTTCATTTTTGAAAAAGTTCGAGTTAATTACTGTGCCTATTGTATGTTTGGCACATCCTATATAATGTTGAATTTTCACTATAGTTTATCATTGCATTGTTAAATTTAAATGCCCTTTTTGACCCTACATTAATATTTGGTATTAAGAAGTTAATTTTATTAACCAGGAACTTGAGGCCTGGACATCTAGTTCTCATAAACCCCCCTCGAAATTCCCTGGCTAACACACCTGACCGGCAATTGGGAGATCCGGGTTCGCATCCCGGTCAAGTCAAAATGATTTTTTCATAGCGAATTTCAACCCAGGTTTACTAACCAGGTTAACATTTTCACTAGTATTGATTCAATCAAACAGATACAGTAAATCCTTTTTTGTTCTTATATTCTTTAAGCTTTGAAATCCAAACATTTCAAATAGATCTTCATGGCGTATGTAGTTCTCGAATAAGGGGTAAATGTTATTCTGTGTGTAGTACATGTAACTCAGAAATTTCTTCTGAACATTTTATATGCATTGTACATACTTTTTCGGGTGAGGATATAATGCAACCGAGGCATATTCTAATTTACTTCTTATGTAGGAATTGTAAAGAGTTCTCTAGAGGAATTTTAGTTCCCTAGAGAGGAATTGTAAAGAAAAAAAGCAGTCGTTTAAAAATATTTTGACACTCTTTGGACAAAATCTGACATTTTTTGAGATGAAGAAGTTATATTGAATATATGAGGTACAAAAGTCATTAATGAGTCAAACGTCACGCCTAAATATGAGAAGTACTTAAAATATTTCGCATTATCCTCAAAACCTATCCTTTAATTATTGTAGAATACGAGAATAAAAGTGTTTTCCGGCCCATGCAAGGAAATTTCAAGGTTTCTCCTGGACTCTTTCTCCTGGATGCTTCACAAATGCTCATGCACCGACGCTCACCTGAAAAAGATGTTGAGGAAGATTAAGAAAATCACTAGGAGGGAGGATTCATCAGCGTGACGCAGTCATGCACGCGAAAGTCATGGATTTGCTTAGATCACGCGAGTCTCAGGATGACGCGGAAGATGTTATTCCAACCGAGCGCTTTATCTCTAAAAACTGTGGGAAGCGACAAAACAAGGGAGGTGCACTACCGAACTGATGCGTACGAAAATGTATTCTTCTCGCGCACCATTCTACATCTACATACCACCCTACGAGCTGCAGCATGAGCGTGTGGCAGGGGATGTTAGGACACCGCCCGTGCGTAATTACAAGGTTTTGGAAGGTGAAATGGTGACGTGTATTATGGGAGTACAATTAGTGGAGGTCAGCTTTTATTGTGGTTGCTTATTGTGCACGGAAAGAACGAGTTTTTGTACCAATCTGTTCGGCAATGTATATATCTTATATTATCGCTTTTTTCAGACCGAGAGATGTAGTAAGGCGTCATGAGCGTAAGGCAGGGGGGTGTTAACCCTGGTGTATATGCTCTCGTGCGAGTGACTTCGTACCACATAATTTGTTTATGCAATGATTGGAAATTTATCTCTTAAACGCTGTTTTGAATATGTTTGGTATGTGCGTTCCCCACGATATATCAGAAGTTAAAGTAATTCCAAGATATTATACTGTATCTGAAGATTTTATGTTTACTCCACCCACAGTATAGGTATCCGTTGACGGAGACAAGAGCGAAAAACTAAGACAACTCAAATATATACCTTGTTTCTTTTCTTCTTTCCGCCTATCTATTCCTGTACGATCCCCTGTAATCTCTATTTTTAACTGCTGTTTGCCAAAAACCTCCTGCCCTACACCCATGTGGCGGCAATCACAGTAGTGTAATAATGAACACTCGATGCTGACATACTGGCGCTATGATCGCGTTGCAAATTAAGAATTAAAATGTTATTTTTTCCTACTGTTGTGCATCAAATACTCTTGGTTATCCGAGTGAGGGCAGAAACAGTTCCTTTCATTTTTGCCAGAAAAAATGCATGTGAGGTCCTCCCATTTGTTCCTAGTTTTATTTTCGTAAATGCGCGTCGTCCGAAAGTTTGTGCAATGCTGGTAATCATTTAAGATCGTCATTGAGGCCCGGTTTTGTTATGTCTGGTTTTATATTTACTCGGTATACTGTCCCCTTTGAAGATCCTTTTGCTTTCAATGCTCATGTTAAGTACCTGATTCAGAACTGCTGTGTTTCAGAGCGACACAGAGATTATTATAACGACGCCTCACTACATCTCTTGGTCTGACAGAAGCGATAAAATGAGAGAGAAATATTGCCGAACAGTAGGTACAAAAACTCGTTCTTCCCGCGCACAATAAGCGATCACAGTAAAAACTGAGCTCTACTAAATACACTCTGATAATACACGTCACCATTTCTCCTCCCAAAACCTCCCTTACGTCTTTACGCGGCTGGTGTCCTAACACCCTCTGCCTCACGCCCATGTGGCGGCTCGCAGTGTAGGATGTAGATTACCTAATATACCTTTCAAAGCTGATATATTCGGTTAACAACCCACTTGCATAGAGGAAACATCATTTACTGGGTGAAATAAGCAAAACATTATATAACTGCGCTTTAATATTAGACGCTTATAAGCGTAGTTGTTTGCTTAATGCGTGCCATTTCTCATGACCCCTTTTTAATTACCAAGGGAATTACTGGAAGAACTTAGTTTCTATGTATGTTGCAGTTAAGTTATAATCATATTTATTTTCATCTTAAGCTCTCGCGTAATGGTCCTTAGTGTTCTTTTTTCCTCTTTCAGTTAGATTGAAGTTATACTGTTGCAAAAAGTGTAAAGTAAAAATGTATATTAAATTTTCATATCAACTGAGAGCAGAATTAACTCAGACACTTGCCCGGCTGAACCATATACCACTCAGGAAACTTTAAAATTTCTTGTAAACCCATAAATTACTAAATTAGCCCTGTTTTAAACAGTTAATAATATCTGGTATCATTTTAGGTGTTACGACATTCTTCTACCGTGTATTATTTATTATAGATACGTCTTAACTTTCTTAAAAGAAATAGCACTTGTGTCGCTCAGTTTTTAAATAACCAACATTCGAAGTTGTACTACCGTTCGCTCGATGGCCCAAACCCGTGACTTTTTTTTAATCGATCCTGTATTTAAAAATTTTGACTTTAAAATGTTGCGCGCTAATCATGGAGGGTAATTATTAATAATCTTTCGAAGAATGCGTTTTTCATTGCAGTGGTTTCATTTGTTATCGAGACAGCAGCATTAGGGCGATCATCTCGCCTTTGAATAAGGGTATTATTGTTGAACTAGTGGCTAACACAATGAAAGGGGGAAAGTAAATCATTGATTAATTTAATAGCAGTGAATTCGAGTAAGTAACGTAGATATATAAATCAGGTATTAAAATATAAAGAAATAAAATAATCGACGAATTAGCCGATTTGTGCTAAGCCCAATTGGTTAATATCTCATCATCGGTCAACAAACCCGAGATTGGTTTGACGCACCCTCCTCTAAATTCTCGTATCAGCTAATCTCTTCATATTAACGTATTTCTTCTCTTTCATATCTTTCGTCACTTGTTCTATATGTACATCTCAAACGAGGTCTTCCTCTGCCATTCTTCCCGTTGACCTGTCTCTCGACGATTGTCCTCATAAAGCCATCGTGTCTCATGATGTGACCCATTGAGTTGTCCCGTCTTTTTCTTAGCATTTTCAGGAGACTTCTCTTTCCTCCCACTCTCGTGAGGACTTCCTCGTTACTCATTCGATATGTCCATTTAATTTCCATCCGCACCTTCTGTGGCACCACATTTCGAAATTTTTCCCACAAATATATACATCTTTCTTCATACTTATTTCATGTATTTTTCTGACGAGGAGTTAGATGGAAGGAGGGACTGCCTCAGTCTCAACCTCGTCCCAATAAAGGCCTCTTATCATTATTGAATTATCCCTCCTTATTATTTCCCAGTCGTGCTGGGTAATTCAGAGGTACGGGTAAAATACCAAGTACTTCAATAAAAAATTCATTCAGTTGTTTTACCAAAATTTAAGATTTTCCCTACAATATGATTTATTGCTATAGTGACAGCCTTTTGAATTTGGATGTATACGTTGTAATGTAGTTATAGTTTTTCCAGACTTTTTCGAAGTTTTTTTGGAATAATTCCGGTGGCTGATGCTTACTACTATGGGTAGAGTCTCAACCTTGTTCATTTTCTATATTACCTGCCAAAGGAACTGCTATATCTATAAAGTAAACAGCTTTATTTTATTTTGCCAACAAATGTGATATCAGGTCTATTGTGTTGTATTCATTTGTCAGTAATGATAGCACGATTAAAATATAGTTTGTAATTTTTGTTTTAAAGTACGGACTCAGGATTATAATTATAATATGGTGGACAGTTCTAATCTACAATTTGTTTTTTTTAACCAATTTGTTGATGTGTTATTTTTGACTTAGAGTTGTCTTTGTAAATAATCAGTGCTGGCCAGTATTTTGCATCCTGAAAGTATGTGTTGGATACTTTCTACACTTTGATAGCATCACCTGCATCTGTCATCAGTTATATTTGGGTCTTTGAGGATATATTTGCTATGATTTTTTGTTTTTACATCCTGGGCCTGGATAGCTATCATATAACCCTCAGTCTCTATGAATATTTCACCTAATACCAACCATTTGTTTGATGCTTCCTTATCCATATTTTGTTGGTTTAGATCATGGTAATGTCCTCCATGGAGTGCCTTTTTGGCCCACGATTCCAGTTGCAATTACTGATCTGTTATAATATAATGTGGGCTGAGGGGACCTCTTCGGAAATTTACAAGACTGTAGCTATTGCCGGCAAGGCATATGGGATTGTGAAGTTTTGATGATATCTTTTTATTTAGGAAGAAGTGCTGAATGGAAGTTTTTCATTATTATTACTATTTCTTTCTTGCTTCGTCCATCACTGGTTACTCGGCTTCTCAAGTAACAGTACTTTTACTCCTCCTCATTTATATTGTAATGGTAAATAAATATGGCCGCAAGGTCAACCGAACAATTAGTGTCAAAAGCCGTCACTAGGGATGCGTAATTGGGAATACCAGAGTAAATAATCCAACAGAAGAGGAATCTAGGGACGCTTGGGCAAACAATTAAAAAAAGAGAGAGGAAAGAGGCAGTCGGGGGTAGCAGACGTGAAAGGAGGAGAGAGAGAGACGAAACTGAAGGAAAATCGACGTGCGGAGATATACTGAAGATGAAGACGGCATAGTAAGACCGCGGGAATATCGGCAGTGGTTTGGGTTGCAGCGGAAGTTTAGGAGAGGACGAGTGAGGAAAAGAAAATGTATCCGGCCGGCAGCGGAGGGAACGAGACTGGCCGCGCACGCGGAGGCAGGAAATCCGGGGAGGATAAGTGGAAACACAACCAATAAGTCAAATAGAAAAAGAACTTTCGCACCCAAATAGCCGTTAAATTCATAAGAAAAGAGTTTAAATTTTTAATTCTGTTAAATCTCTCACTGAACACCTTTTGTCTCTTCCTGAAAACCTATAGTAACTAATTGCCTGTTTTTCTTTCATAACCAAAGGGATAAGAATCTATTTGTTAACCTAAATACCTCCTAGTTTGCATTGTAAATTGGGCCAAATATAATTCCAACTAATAATTGATTGCTTGTGATAATTTAAAAAGAGCCATACCTTGAAAATAAATGTATTTGCATGTGTTTAAATGTGTTGTTACATGTGCTTGTCGCATGATTAATGTGTTTTTGTTTTTAAAGGAGGTAAGTTGGCTTACGAAATTTGCATCAAAGTGGAGCAGCCGTTGAGATAAGGGATAAGTTATAGAATTGGTAGCGTTACAATATCTGGGTCTGGATTGACACCTACAGGTTGATTAATGATATTTGAGAAAAGTGAAGATATGAAAATAATGATTTTTGGTAACGATGAGGTAAATACGCGAATGAATGAAAGGAAACCCGAGGTGAGGAAGCAGCTGATGGAGGTAGGTAGAGCGAGAGGGTGAGCGAGATGAGGGTTATGGAACTCGGTTCGTCTCGGCCGCAGCGGCCACTTGATGGCGGCTGGTCAGTGACCCGTGAGAAGGGGCGGACGATCCCTCTCCTGAAGGGATGGATGGACTGCGGCGATGGGGACGGAGGCCGATGGGGAGATAGATAGGTACACGGGTGGATGGGGGGGGGGGGGGAAGGTGGTGTTGCGAGCCGCCAAGAGGGAAGAAACCCGAGAGACGAGAGGTTAACGAACCCGATCCACGGGGTTGATGTGCCTGCCTACCTTCCACGACGGGCCGACGACGCTCGGGGCCGGTGGTTGGCAGCGGGTCGGTTTCGTTCGATTAGTCACGGGTGTGTCCGCCACCCCTCCCTCCCTCCCTCCTCCTCCCTGTCATTTTTCCTTCCGAATCGGTAATTTGTCATCGCTCTCCACCCTGGCTCTTTCTCTCCACCCTCCCGACTTAATTTCCGTGTCCGTTCGCCAACACCTTCCGTATCATCCGGTGCGCGGATTGGATCTCGAGCATAGGAAATGAATATTCAACGACTAGCAAAAATTAGTAATTATATGATTATAACAACAGAAATCTTATTTTATTACATGCTTTTCCTTAACTCGCTTTTCCATGAATCCATGGTTACCACTTCATTTTACCCTTCATAATTACCACTTCATTCGCTTAAATTTATGAATCGAGTTAAAATAGTGGTCAAGCATCCGACTCTTGTCCCGCGGGTCTATCAGAGTTGTCGCATCGAGTATACAACCTAGTGAATGTTTTTAGTAAATTGTTCCAGTTTTTTTAGTCCTAGTCAATAAAATGTTTATAAAACGACTTTTTGTTGTTTAAAAACATATATTTAAATGATAATGTTAATTATAATAGTTAATAAAATGTTTATAAAACAATTCGTTGTTTTATAAACATTTTAGGACTAGGACTAAATAGTAAAAAAATAAAGTATTGAAAAAGACTTTTTAAGCATGCTTTTCTAAAATAATTATTAAAAAATCTAAAACGGTGCGACCTCATTTATATTTTGCACCTTAAGTTAAGCTCATTTAAAGATTTTCTAGAAATTGTATACTTAAGTTATTTCACTGAATACCAAAATCTTCATATTTAATGGATTTATGTTGACATCGAATGTGATAGTGCGCCCCACGCTTTTCGTCGTGATCTTATCATTGTGTGGCTAATTTTCTTGAACTGGATGTAATTATTTCCAGTACTAGTCTAAATTTTCATTCACTTGAGAAAATATTATTCTTTTAGCACGATGTTAAGATATTTATTTTTTTAGCTTTTGAAATATTTTTTTTAGATAATTTACAATTTTTTTTAGAAAAGTATGCTTAAAATTGGAGGTAGAGTTCTCGGGTTTCCATCCGGGTCAAAGGAGTTATCTCCGACATGTTTCGGCAGCTTACTCCGCTACCGTCTTCAGGGATGAAGGCGTTAGAGGAGTGTGGATAATAATAAAAGCTACCGTCTTCAGGAATGAAGACTGTAGCGGAGTAAGCTGCCGAAACATGTCGGAGATAACTCCTTTGACCCGGATGGAAACCCGAGAAATCTACCTCCATAGCATTCACCGGGAAAGCCTGAAATCATTCATTATGCTTAAAATTCTTTTTTCACTTTCTATTATTTCTTGATATTAGCGTTCACTATCCAATGAAACACTAAAATATATAGCACTTCTTCCACAGGTTTAATTTTTAAGGTACAACGCGTTTCAGCTGTCAAGCCATCATCAGGTACCTGATACCTGATGGCTTACATACATATGGATGCATAGGTACCTGATGATGGCTTGACAGCTGAAACGCGTTGTACCTTAAAAATTAAACCTGTGGAAGAAGTGCTACATACTTTAGTGTTTCATTATGATATCCTTCCACTACGTCTCGCAGGACACAGTTACGTTAACTATCTAAATTAAAGAATGAGTGATATTATTAACCTAACAGAAACAAAAACAAAACGATAACGTTAAATCAGTGGCTATTTCATTTATAAGAATATCATCAATTAACTTTATTAATTTTAACTAAGGTTTTATGCTAAATAAGCGGAGAGCCTTCGAAACCATACATAAAATTACTAATCATTTATGTTTTGAAAACATCTTAAGCATTGCAACTAATAGTAATCTATCATAATTTCACTGTCATTTCTAGCTGAGGAAGTTTATTAGGCCTTTTAGAACTAATGAGCGAAGGTAGTATGTACCACCATATAATAGTTATATGTGGTCTTATTTATATTCGGGCTACTAATAGAAAAATGTATCAGAACATAAGAACGGGACCTTTAGAAATTTAATCTTAAATAGAAGCCATGTAACGAAGTGAAGCAGAGTTTTTGATCCGTATTAAGCATTATATTCAATATTTGATAAAGCATATCTATTATGAATGATGAAACTAATGTATAGGTAAACGTTATGATTTTTAATTGTATTGTGTTGCTTACAAAGATCAAAACGTCATTAGACATTCCTTAAAATATAATTTTTGTAAAAAAACTCTTATTATGCCATTTAAAAATGACCGCTAAAATTTAGGGAGTAGTAGGGGAAACACCTCATGTTGAACTACAAACATGTTGACTTACTGAAAAAATCGGAAAAATTAAAATTTGAGTCCCATTTTATGTATACTCTGGATGATTACATTTCGTTGGATCATTGATGTACGTAGAGAGGGTATTGCGTCATCAAACTAAAGCCTGACAACCTAAATAGCAACCATATTGTTTGGCCCTGCTCTCTCCTAACTTTTCTATGGATAGTATGACTGAATGGACGAATTAGCGGATCTAAACCAAGGATGTCAACCGTCTGTTTGAAATTTAAGGCTAGTATTCTTGAAACACATATTGGCCGACTAAATTGGTAACTGAAGCATAATATATGAAGGACGTTAGTAATAGTAGTTAGAGAGAAGTTGACACATTTTTTTCGCTGAATTTTTAAATTTTATTATCGACAAGAGAAAAAAATTTGACTTTTAAACAATCGGTATAAAAAATAGATGCTGATGTAACTTTCCAAATGATCTACAATTGTATTTCTTTTGATTTTTTTGACACGAATTGTTTGTATTATCTTGCTGTATATATGGCTGAAAAAATTATGAGGATGCAAAAGACATGCGATGTTTTTATCAGTAAAGTAGGTTCGCAAAATCCTAGTGATACATAATTTACATATGCAATATTAGCTAGAATTAAGTGTTACGCCGAAAATACTCTATTTTTTTATAAATTTAATGAAATTCAAATTTTTAATGTGTCTTCACAGATTTCCAGGAGTTACTTCGAGTTATTAAAAAGTGTCGAAAATATAAATGTATTGATTTCAATTCATGATTCTCCTTGCTATGACACTGAACTTCAACGATAAATATGATAATATAAACGAGTATATAAAACCTCAGACGGCATTATAACTTGAAAATTGTAAATATTTCCGTCATTTCTCAGTTTAATACTCTTTACCTTAAAAGTGTTCACATAAAAAATTCCATCAGTATTTTCTCCAATACATTCGTTTCACATTTTCAGAAACCCGCCAAATTTGGGCCATCCAATATGGCCGGTTTCCAGTCTCTGACTAGAGGGTCGGTGGGAGGGCTGAAATCAACCTCTCTCCAAGTTGAGCTTCAATTTGATCTCTTCCTCGATCTGTGTTAACGCTTATTTAAATTGAGGGTGCACCCTGGTAAACCCCTTGAGTTTTCCAAATCTGTGAACTATTGCGCCAATTATCACTTGGTAGGCGATTTCTACATCATCATCGGTCGTTCAATCCTAACATTGGTTGACTGCAGCCCTCCACCCTTCCCTATCTAATGCTAGTTCCCTTACCTCCAGGTATCTCTTTCTATGAACTTTCCTCTTTATTTGGTCCATGAGCTTATACCTGGGTCTTCCTCTGGGGACTTTTCTCTCTACTTTGCCTTCAATTATGTTCTTCACAAACCCATTGGGTGTCAGGGTGTGTCCAATCCATCTGGTTCTTCTTGTCTGTGTGGTGTTCCGTATGGTCCTTTCCTCTTCTACTCTACTATACACGTCATCATTTCTTATTTGTCCATCGCTTTCGCCATCGCCCTTCGACCATCCTCCTTCAGCACCAGGTTTCGACGGCTTCTAGTTTGTTCTGGACTGTTTTTCGATTGGTTCATTCTTTCAATGCATAGAGTTCCACGCACCGCACGAATGTTTTCACATACTGTTTCCTTGTTTGTAGTCCTATCTTCTTTGAACTTATTAGTTGTCTTTTCACCATGGATTCTTTCTTAGCTTGGGCTCTTCTTTTCTTGATGTCCGTTTTACTTCTTCCGTCCCACATGGTGGTACTTCCGAGATAGGTGAAGGAATCAACTTCTTCTAATTTCTCTCCTCTCAGTGTGACTTCTGAATCCAGCTACTCTCTTCCACTTACTATTATTTTGGTTTTTCTCTTATTCATTTCCAATTTATATTCTCGGAGAACTCGCTCCATTGCGTTCAGTGACCTTTGAAGTTCATTGTGGTTTCCTCTTGTGACTGCGACAACGTCTGCGAAGCGTAGCATGTTTATTTTTTCTTTGTTTATCTTTATCCCGCTCTTTCCAATTTCTTGTGGTTCCCTCATTATCTCTTCCAAGTACATGTTGAACAGTACTGGTGAGAGGTTGCATCATTTTCTAACTCTTTTGTTAATTTTACCGTCCATTTTTCTTCCATGTCTCATTCGCATTGCAACGAATTGCTTCTTATGTAGGAGGGCAATATTACTATGGTGTAAATTTCATTATGAGGGTAGACTTCAAACCCTCTTTTCATATGCTTAACCCTTAACTGCTATCGTCAAGTCTTTTTTTAATCCGACGATAAGACGACCGGTCGGAAAGAATCTTTAAAAAACACCCGTCTTTTTTGAATTGGTTCTTTTCTTGTAGCCGTAAAACGGCCGCTCGCAGCAACCATGGCTACAATGTAATCCTTGGAGAGAGGGGGGAGCAGGCCTGTTTCAACTTGAGACAGTGCGGGTGACGGTTTTTGTTTACGAGGAATGCGAAAAATCGGGTCAAAAAAGACCGGAGGACAGTGTGTACGTGGCCAAAAACCACGAAAGTAGTTAAGGGTGAAGTCCATGAAACTAATCTACGATCCAGCACCTGTGTTAGCTCCAATTTAAGATCTCTTTTAAACGGAGAGTATACTCTGCGTTGGTTTACTCAGTGATGAATACTCCTCATTTGGTAGTGAGTTTCTCAATCAGTCTTTTTCAATTCTTGATGTTGACTGATATAAAAAAGCAGCATGCGTCCCATTGTTGATTTTGTGATGGTCTTATACGTGCTCTCTCGATCACCTTTCTTGGAGAGGTATGTATTTATGGACAAATAAATAAGTATCTGTTGACAGCGCTGGTATTGTTTTTCTGCAAATTTGAAGGAATCTACTATTCAAGGTAAATACGTGTTTGATGTTCATTTGGGGTCAAATCGCCAGTGTTTACCGTTTAAGCCGCAGGCATACCCATAAGGTTGGATATAAAAAAAAATACGCACCATCTGCCATCACGAAGCATAATTACTCTTTTCCTTTGATGTTGT
Source organism: Ceriagrion tenellum (assembly GCA_963169105.1). NCBI lineage: Eukaryota > Metazoa > Arthropoda > Insecta > Odonata > Coenagrionidae > Ceriagrion > Ceriagrion tenellum. The sequence goes on along the minus strand of OY720639.1, from coordinate 100,954,848 downwards.
CGGGTGTAATGTATGTGAATTGGCCTGTTATCATCTTGATCGTTAAGAGAAATGAGTTTAACGAAATGGTCCCGAAATAAGTATCAAAAAATGATATTTTGCCAAACATTTTGGGAATTTAGGAAGAATTCAAGACCTTGCATGTTGTTTATTATTCCGTTGAAAAGCAAGAGAGCACTTGCTTTTCCCAAGCTGGAAGCCTAGAGCCTTATTGATGAACTAACATGTTGTAGCACAGCTAAATACAATCATAAATACGCCTGCTTGAGAATGAAGTAGGTAGTAACGTCTATTGCATCATCCGTATTTCTGAGAAAGCAAAGACTAATATTACAAATATCTTTATTGGCTAAATCTTCAAAATGACTAAAAAACCGCCCTCTCTTAACAGAAATTAATTAAATGCTCCGCCATGGTATATTATCTAAACTGCCCACAAGAATGAGGGGTAACCCACAAGGAAGAGAATTAAATGTTGTTGCATACTTGCCATTCAGTAAAACGTGCCCCAGCATCTGAATGGATCAGTGTTTCTCTCGAAGAGAAGGAAAATTTCTAAGATCGGCATTGGAAAGGAATCGGAAATTCTAAGATCGGTAATTGTTTTTAGATCGGCATTGTAAGGAAAAGTGGGTTATTATCAATGTTTATCCATTAATTTAGTGGTTCCTAACCAATGTTACGCGATAAGTGGCTTAGGGGTATGCGAAAAATCTAAGTGTCGCAGTAAATGTGTCGTGTGCCTTTATTAGTTGCGATAGATTACAATTAGTATATATCTTCGGCATGCGTTCATCCTGCGCTCTTGAGAATTTTCGGGAGGAGGAGGAGGCTGAAGATATCTTCAGTCTTCTTGAAGCTCTGTTCCCCCTTCCCTCCTATTTGCCGATTTTCCGCTGTTACTTCTCCCTCAGGCACTGTTCACTGTGCTTCTTAACTTCAGACCTTAAGAAGGTTGCTGTGATGACACCGAAACTGTCGTCAACGAAAATGGAACTACGCGGGAGAGATCCCGAATAATCTTCACTGCAATCTATAATTATTTCGACCCAAATAAAAGGTGAAGGAGTTAACTAAAATCAAATTGGTAAAAAAAACAGTAGTGAAACAGTAAACTAAAATTAAACAAGCTATTAAAATTTTTTGAAAATCAGCCGCTAGATTTCTGGGAGTCAAAAATGCTAATGCTGTGGGAACGACAAGGTTAAAATAAAGAGTTAGGTGGGCAAGGTGAGGGCCTGCTTGAGAATGAAATAGGTAGTAATGTCTATTACAGCGTTCCAATTTTTGAGATAGCAAAGAGTTATTGCCACAAATATTCTTTATTCACTGTATCTTCAAAATGACTTATAAAACTGTGCTCTTAATCCTGACTAATATATTTTTTATTTATTTATTTATTTATACTCACAACCCCGAAAACAGCACAACTAGGCATTTTACATCGGGTGTTTTGACATTGACAAGATACGATCACACACAACCATGTCCTGGGCAGAATATATTCTACCCAGGTGGGACTCGAACCCGCGACCCTCGGGTTACGGACAGGCGAGGACTTTACCGCACCGCCACCGGGGCCGACGATATAAAAACGTAATGGTATGTCTCTGTTGCTCAATCACGCAAAAACTATGGAACCGATTTAGCTGAAATTTGGCATGTAGCTAGATGTAGATGGTTTCCTTATAAAATTTTTTAAAAGTTTTTCACACCCGTTGAATTTCAAACGGATACTTTCCGCTAGTGAATGATAATTAAATACTTTGCCATGGTATATTATCTATCCTGCCCACAAGAATGAGAATAAAATCAACGGAAACGTGATATGCCTAGACAATAAAAGACTTTGATAATTTCATACTCGATTGTTGTTGAGGTGTTTATATTCATTGTAAGCTTTTAAAATGGATAATTTAAAGTCCTTCTAATCACTGTGTGGTGATATATTTAAAATAGAAGAAATATATTCGGTCATGACAATTGTACCTTAGTCCTTACCCGCAGGTAAGGGTTCGGAAATTGATTAATTCCCTTAATATTAGCACCTGATATAGGTTTCCCACGCCGAAATAATATGACGTTTTGACTCTTGCCCCACTCATTAACTCTTCTATTAGCTTGAAGATTAGTAGAGAGAGGAGAATCCTACCTATCCTCAAGTTCTTGTTCTCTAAATGGATCCCAGTATCGAATTCTGAACGACCTAGGTATTGTTGTTCATTCGTGGCAAACATTTATGGGGAGAAAGGTACTGAACATAAAAACGAAAACTTTTTGTATCCAGTAATAAATGTGGTGATGCAGCTGTTTCTGACGAGAATTTGAGGCAATTCTGCTAGAAAGAGAAATTTTGCGCCAATGAAATATCCCGGTTTCTCTCTCAACAAGAACATCATCTGGAGGTAATCAGAACCCTCTCCGTTTGTTGAGACGCCTTTCGAAATTGAATGCGGCAAATAATCGGTGTTTCATTGTTTCATACCGAGAACAGCTACACTAATTAACGAGTTCTGAAAGTGGGATGGAGAAATTTCCACCGATAGCGATTGTATTCCATTGCCGCGAGGAAGATGGGCGGGGTGCGTAGAATTAGTTTCCCACGTAAAAAGCGTTGAAAGGTGGAGTCGCTCTGCTCATACCCAGTATTTCGATCACCTTAGCATGTGCCCAGTTCACGTGTAGTGTACAATTCACGTTCGCGAATGACTGATGTTGTCCAGTGATAAATATCATTATTCATGGCCCATTCAAGCTGACTCTCTTTTATAAGCCACTGCGTTTCTTCTAAAATAAGGAATGATGTAGCGTACAGAAGAGTAGAAGAGGATGGGACAATATGGAACACCATACGGAAATGAAGAACCAGATGGATTGGACACACCCATGAGACACGATGGGTTTTTTGAAGAATATAATAGAAGGTAAAATAGAGGGAAAGGTCTCCAGAGGAAGACTAAGAAGTAAGTTCATGGATCAAATACATATGAAAGCGCATAGGAAGAGATACCAGGAGGTAAGGGAACTAGCATTAGATAGGGAAGAGTGGAGGGCCGCAGTCAACCAATCTTAGGATTGAATCACCGATAAATAAATAAATGACAAATGCGTCTCGTCTATCCTGGAGCATTGAAAGAAGGACGTACGAAAGTTCCATCATTGGAAATGGAAGACGTTGTGGTTCTAATGCATATACTGTAGTCAATTCGAAAGAGTTAACGAGAAGAGTGCCTTTCATTTTATCTCCATTTGGCTGTAGCCAAATGCTTCTTGCTTATAGATATAGATAGTGTTGTATCCTTCGTGTCACTGTAAATCCTGAATACATACGTGCCACTATATAAGTTAGTAGAATTTTTTGACGATAGGTGTTGCTGCTACTTACATTTTTCAAATTCTCGAGTTTAACTTAAAAATGGTCGATCTTTTACTTAATATTGGGGATTGGTATCTGATCAGCGGTTATTAAAAATTATTACTTAGGGAGACGACCGACAACTGAGGATATTTGCGCCATTTAGGGTACCTGGAAAGGTTGGTTAGAAATATATTGATTGACGAAAGGAGGAAGAGTGAATAAAAATCCTTTTATTAAATTCCATTCCTATTCGTTTCCTACATCTACTTATTACCCAGTAAGCCAACTCAAGGGTTTTTGGCAGGGAGTGACTAATCACCAACATGAACTACAGTGAAGAAATCAACTTCTACCAACATGCACCAGACCATGGGTATGTTGCAATGCAACAGGAACTACAAAAAAATCCATAATGTAATATGTGAACTTGACTCAAGAGTCATGCGGGGAACATGCAAGACACGGTATTAGTGCTACTCGGTAGATTTAGAAATATGCATTAGGGTGCATACGAATTTATCAGCTACACTACCTGTCAACTAATCTACTTCTAAGTGTCAACGCAGCCATTATGGTCTCTTATCGATCGCGGAAAAAACTATAATTTAAACCTTTCTGTTTTACAATCTATTTCCCTAATTTTATTACCATGATCTGAACTACCGTGGTATGTTGGAGTTCGTAAGATATTGATAACTTCGTCTGAAAATTAATCGGTTTTGAATTTATACATAAAAGATTGAGTCTAACTTTCAATCGACGGTCCTTTTGCTCCTATTGCTATGCTCCCACAGTCCCTTACTATTGTCATCCTTGATCGAAATTTATTGCTATAACAATACTTTCTTTAATTACCAGCGGAATCGGAAATCTGGGTCGTCTAGTGGTTTGCGGAATCCTCCGACAAGCAATAGGTACGTGGGTAGGATCCTGGTTCAGATATTTTTTTCTTGAGATAATCTAAGATGGGTAGGGAAGTTTTAAATTTGTAATTCAAAATGTCGCATCCTTGAAAATTCCTCCCTTTGGGGGTTGTGACTTAACCTTTCGAGGTAATATCTACCAACTTCTACATTCTACCCTGTGAGCCACCGCATGGGCATGTGATAGGAGGTGTTAGAACACCAGCCGTGTGAAGATGTAAGGAATAAGGTATTGGGATGTGAAATGGCGACGTGTATCACAGGAGTGTATTTAGTGAAGCTCAGTTTGTATTGTGGTCGCTTACTGTGCGCGGAAAGAACGTGCTTTTATACCTATCAGTTCGGCAATGCATCTCTCTTATTTTACCGCTTCTGTCAACCTAGAGATGTAGTGAGGCGTCATGATAATATTCTCTGAGTCGCTCTGAAACACAGCAGTTCTGAATTTCTCAAGCAAGCTTAGCCTTGCAAGTAGCCTCCGAGTCTCTAGGGGCTCCAACCTTAATCCCTCTTAAAGTTGTGAAATACTATATGTTCCCTCGTAGCAGTTTTTAACGAAGCGTGCAGCTTTTCTTAGTATTTTATTGATTTTTTCGGTTAAATCTTTACGACCAAATGCTTGCGGCGTATTCGAGATGTGGCCTAACCAGGAAACCTAATCGATCTCGTAACTTGGGAGACACGTGGTACAACAACAAACTATTGGAGTATTTTGTGAGTTTTACCTACTCGGGTAGCTCACTATTGTGAAGAGTCTGATACGTTGTTTGTTTAGTCTCTAATCGGGACGCAAAAATCCATAAACAATATTACTGCAGAAATAACTCGATCGGCAAGGCTGCGTGAGATTTTTTTTACAAATGGTTCAAATACACAAACATTTCGAACCCTTCTTGATTGTACCACGCGACTCCTTAGTTACGTGATATGCGCTATGTTTACCAGTCAATCTCAGATCGATCTAAACTCGGACCGATCTGAAATTCCCAAGTAAGCCGACTCAGATCGCCTAGTTTACCAATACAGACTAAAAAAATCGATAGTGAACAATCGAATTTATCACTTGAAGCACGATTGACACTGTGCGTAAACAAGTGCAGAGTTAGAAAATTTCAGTCGCATTCCGAGTGAACAGAATTGTCCAATTAGAGATAGAATTGCGATGTGCTACGATATAATCAACGTCACTTCACTCGCCTGACTGCATTCTTGTTTCAACACACGCCTTGAATAATAATTGTTGTATTTTGTTTCCGTATGACAACCAAAAGAATAACGTGGAGCGCTACAGACCTGCTGGTTCAGATCGATCTGAAATCTCAGTCGGGTCAGCCCACTTCTCAGATCGATCCCACTAGCCCTGTTCACTATACCGAGCTGATTCGGTCAGATCGATCTGAAATCGATTGGTAAATGTTGTGATAGATTATCTTTAGTGGCTCATACACAACCATTTTGAATATGAAAAAACCAAACAATCCATTTTGAATATGAGGACATGTCTGGGAATAAAGTTAAAACGTATTTCTCCCACCGCGTCCCCAATACGATGCACTTTTTTTTGCGGGCCGCGCTATTTGGATCAAAGTTTTTTCCCCCTCTCACAACAATCCGTCCAAACACAAAGCGCGCCATCTGTCTGCCTCTTTGGTCCCGTCGCTCCTTTCCCTTTTTTCCGTGTGAACAGTTCCAGTCAAGTGAACTTCCTCCTTTTTGCTCCATTTGGTCGATGGACGTGACTCCGTGGACCCTTTGCGGGGAGCCTCTCTTTCTCTCTCTTGTTCTGTGGCGGAAGATCATTCAGATGACTCTCTCCCTCTCTCACTTTGCGACAGGAAATGGAAATCGTGAAAACTCATTTCCCCCCAATTCCGTAACTTTTCCCGGTTGGTGTGATGTCCGTTCCCGCGGAAGAGTGATCGACCGCTGACTCCATTTCCCCTCGCTTCGATCACTATCGCCTTCGCGACTGCCGAACTAAAAGTGCGAACCCTGTCTGTGAACGCATCCCCCATGGTACTAACAAGCCGGGTTTACACATGGAAGCACGGAGTAGGATACTGTTAATAAGTATGTGATAGTTTTTATAATCAATTGTTAAGATCTTTTTCACTAATCCTTTGTTTGGGTCTTCTTTTCTGCCGCGTAATGATCAAATCCAAGTACACCTCACTTTCTGCTCCATGAAATAAATTATAATGGGCGATGCGATCCTTTTTCAGACCCAGCAGGATATTAGTGGTTGTCGGTAGCTTTGCGTTGTTCTTTGGAGTTCTACGTGAGATATTGCATATTTATCTGGATTGCTGTAACGCATAACCAATTACCGACCTACATAAGGGTAAATCCATTTCAATTCGGATATTACCGTTAGCTTTTCTTTCCGAGTGGATTAATAGGCGGCAGTGTTTGTATATTTGTATCTGTTACAACTTTATCCCACAGTTTTATATTGTATTCGCATTTATCTGCCCAGATATGTTAGCTTCGTTGGTGTCTATTATGTTCCTTTAGAGCCTGTGTCGTTAGGGTGGGCGTGGCACATTTTTTATGGGAATGTATTCCTGCGATAGCTACCTTTTCCTGCATTTACATTCGTAGAAATCTTCGGAGTTTGTTTTTCAAGGGTCTATGGTCATTCTACTGAGCGAAAATTTCGTTTACGCTGGTCTGGTGCATAGAAATCGGTGATATAATTATAATAGGTACAGCACGGCCAAATGCCTTTCTGGGACCGCCCGCCGCATGGTGGCATCGCGTTGCGAATTTTTTGAGCATCTCTTCCTTGCTGATCCCCCTTCAAATTTCAATATGGCGATCGCCCTCCTATATCCTACTCCGTGCATGGAAGTCACTTTTATGACGGTCATCTTGGACACTTCGATATGTAAGCATGTGTTGGATGACAGGCTAAATTCTCGGAGAGTCGAGTATAATGAAGATAGAACACAGGCATTTCGTGAAACAAGTTTATTTAACAGAATGTAGCGAAAGCGCCTGATCACACGTTCTTCGTGTCAATGTGGGCCAAAGTCTGATTTGGCGATATCGCAAGTAGAGGCATAAATACACGAACGGGCATGAATTAGTCCCTCACAATTAGACGTCCAAGGCGGACGAACACTTCAGTAAACTACCAGTCCCGTCCAGTTAGCTGTTCCCCTTCTCATTTTTACGGCACACTACCACGTAATAACTTGTGAAATTATATACAAGAAAATAAATGTAGTATGATTCGGAAATAAATCTTTTATTGCATTCGAATACCATTTCTCCTCAGTAGTAACATGGTTTAAGTTTCCATGTTGCTTCAGCGTCACAAAAAATAAGGTTAACCGCAATGAAATAGATATCAAGCCATTGGAGATCTTGTTGATGTTCCGGTATTTATTGGGTGAACACTACTTATCAGCAATCCGCTTGCCTTTATTGTAACTTGTTTGCGTTTGGATGGACGACTTCGCCAGGGGGCCAACACTGAATTTATTATATACGAAAGCCACAAAACCTGAAGCATTCTGAGCGGTCTTCTTTGAGTCGTCTTCTGAGTGAATGAACTTAATCGCTTCCCTTGCGTACATACCGTACAATGGGGTTACTTTAGTACATTTTTGACATATTTTTGAACTTGCAGCAAGCTATGTTTTTTTCACAGTTGAAGCAATATTGGCACGGGCAGTGTCCTAACATTGTAAATGTCGTAAAAGTCATTTTGATGGTCACACTACTGCGATGCGGAACACAAATGACTACTTCATACTCGCCGAGAGAGCGACAGCTCACCGTATCTACATGCTTGGTGATTTATCGTCCTTCATCTTGAATTTCAGTTCATAAAATTATCCTGAGATAAACTCGTCCACAGGACGTTACCCGTTAAGGTATACTCGACTGGATTTTGCAATCTACAGTGTAAAAAATTTCAACTGAATTGCCAAAGAGCGCATGCTATGAAAGTAGAGAAAAAAGAATAAATGCCATATTTTAAAAAAAGAGAGGAACGAAAGATGGTCGCGGTTGGATCTAAAAAAAATGTGTAGTGATTTTAAAGGCAATTAAAAGATGTGCTGTAATGGTTATGCTGGAATTGTTTATAAACATACTAGCGAAAGGTACCCGTTGAAACTCAACGGGTATGGAAAACACTGAATTTATTATATACGAAAGCCACAAAACCTGAAGCATTCTGAGCGGTCTTCTTTGAGTCGTCTTCTGAGTTAATGAACTCAATCGCTTCCCTTGTGTACATACCGTACAATGGGGTTACTTTAGTACATTTTTGACATATTTTTGAACTTGCAGCAAGCTATGTTTTTTTCACAGTCCAGTTTAATTTTTCTTGTAAAAGCTTCAATCCTCATGACCAAAATGAGCTATTTCTTAAGGTTCTATGTGCATTACAATGGTTATAAAAACATTTTAAAAATGTACTAATGTTACCCCATTAATTGGGGTCAATTTAGTACGAGCGTATATCTTATTGAGAAAACATAGCAGAGACTTGTGTACTATTCTCACTCCATCACAACGTTTCCTCAGATTCTCAAGAAGTAGCAAGGCCAATTTCTGATTAAAAAATATATTTTCAACATGTTTTAAGATTTTTAAGAATATTTTGTCAATTTCCAACTTCACGATCGTCTCTGTGTTAGGTCAACAAGAAATAATAGAAACAACACCAAAATAGATATCAACTTTTATCACAGAGTAAGAACAAACATGCTGAAAAAACCTTTTAAGTGGGAATAAATTTAACCGTCTCTTCATCTTTCCTTTAATACGATTAATTCACATTTTACATAATTTACATAATAATAATTTACATTAACGAATGCAAATAGAAAAACAGATGTTATCGCCAATTTAACAAGGATATACTGTTACCAAAATTCACACTTACCTACCTTTGATTCGGGAACAATCGCAATCGCGTTGACATCAATAGATTTGTAGAACTGAACAACTCATTCCTAAAACAGACTTGTATATAACCTCCTGTTGTGAGATATCAAAATCGAAAGAAACGATTGTTGACCAGTGTAACCAGCCCAAAGAAACTTTACCTACGCAATGAAACTGACATCTCTTGTAAAATTTATGAACTACTACAAATTATCAAATGCTAAATGTATGAAAATGAGGTTGTAACAATTTTACCCCTACGTACTAAAGTAACCCCACTGTACGGTACATATATTTGCATTCAATGACTTATTTCAGTTGCGATATTCATTTTGGATATGGGCGTTGAGTATCTTCAAACAGGATTGGAGAGTAGGGGTAGGTTCAATCCAGCGGTTGAAAATGTCAAACGGATCATTTGCAGCAGCAGCCATGTTTATTTGACCAATTAATCCTCCGTTACCTGGCCTGCGTCTTAGGCGTAAAGGGTAGCCATAATCATTGGTTTCGTTTTTTAAATAAAAAATATGTGTTGATTCTTAGGGCAATTATCGATTTTCATGCATTGATGGCGTTCATTGAGCAGAATACCCCGTTCTTCATTCGGGTAAGATGAATGTAGTGACGTTATTATAGTTTCCGCCATATTAAAACAGATTGAAGTTTCGAAACAGACGGGTCAATATTTGAACCAGATTTATAGCTGGGTACCCTTCCGCGGTTGGAATAGGATGAGATTTGTGCGGTTTTTAGTGTAACCCGAGAAACACCACAGGAAGGTGACCGACTTAGTTTTTCATTTTTCTTGATATAGGTATCCTTTCTTGGTATTTTTGTGTTGGATTTTTTTATTTATTTTTTCGTTTAATGCTTATATACACCGGTCATCATTAAAGCATCGGTATCAGCTCATTATAAAATAAACTTAAACATTATATTTACGGCTTTCCCTCAGGAGTGTTGAATGTATACTTATTGTAAATATGCATTGAATTTATCGATTGCCCACCTTATCAATCCATCATGGGGACTGGGCCCTTCTGATACAGATTTACTTTCAACGTGATCTCATGGGCCTGCAGGAAAATATGTTATTTACATGCTAGTGGCGTAAATATCTTTTGAAGATCAAATCTTTGGTTGCCAAGGAAATATGATATTGTTGATTTCAGAGAAAATGTGTGATTTTTTAGCTAAAAACATGACTTTCACACGAATACGACACGTAATAGAAAATCGATTAAAAGAATTAGAATTTTCATTTATTCAGCCATCCGATAAAAAGCCCCCTAAAATTCCAGCCCTCTATCTTGAGTGAAATTTCTTTTAAAAAGCAAAAAATAAAACCACTGCACCGAACCCAATGGTTAGCACGGAACACCAGAGGGGCCTTAGGGGACCCTGAGGGCTTTTTAATATAGTCTTTATTGACAAATTTCAAGCTATCCGGGACTAGCCTCGGAGTTCCACTTTTACGGAGTCACGCGCAATGCACACATGTGCGAATTTCCACGGAGAAAAAATCATCCGCCTTGACCGGGATCCCGGGCAAATCCCGGTCAGGGCGGATGATTTTTTCTCTGTGGAAATTTGCACATAGTTTTTATTACCCAAAAATATATTTTCTATCTACATGCCAAATTTCAGCTCAATCGGTGTATTAGTTTTTGCGTGATTGAGTAACAAACATCCAAACATACAAACTTTCACATTTGTAATATTGGTAGGATTAGGCAGCACAGCGTAAAGTTTATAGTCAATTGCAAGCCTCACCTTTAAACTTAGTCACTGAACCACGAATAATACCAAAAAATATTTAAAAGCATAAAATGACGCAAGCATATGTAAAAAAAAGACTTAAAAATCTTTTGACCCACGTTGTTCTTTTATAGAGGTGGTCAATCCTGTTATTCCTCGCGGTAAGTCAAGACTTGGGACTTAGATTTTGACGCGGACTTGAGCCCAGCCCAATGACCCTTTTGCTATGATAAGACAGACCAGCAAGGGTATGCTTTCTTGATGTTAAGGGCCATTTCCGACGTAATTTTGTGCGCTGAATCCGAATCTATTCATGAAACTTGGCTATCACATCAGGATTTTGAGATATTTTACCCTTAAAGGGCAAAGTGACAATTTTTAGGTCTTTATGAGCTTGAATATTTCAGAAACCAAAGGCGATAGAGTAATTCTGAAAACGTATTCGAAGTTAAAAATGTGTAGAATACATCTATGAAACCTAGAAAAATTATTTTTACCATAACCTGGATCTTATATTTCAAATATGTATTGTATTAATTTGGCAGCTATCAAAAACTTGATTTTATTCAGCTACGCTATAATTTGAGTGAACAAATTTGAAATATAAGATCCAAGTTATAGTAACAATAATTTTTATAGATTTCATAGATGTATTCTACACTTTTTAAACTTGGAATCCGTTTTCAGAATTACTTTATTGCCTTTGGTTTCTGAGACATTCAAGCTCATAAAGACCTAAACTTGCTACTTTTACCCTTTAAGGGTAAAATATCTCCAAAATCTGACGTGATAGCCAATTTTTGTAAGTAGATTCGGATTCAGCGCAAAAAATTACATTAGAAATGGCCCATGGCATCAAAAAAGGCACTTGAGACCCTAAAATTTGTATGCCTATGTAATCGGTGGTAACGGCGTTCATATCGTGCATTTACTTTGCCCTTCTTCAATGGAAAGAGCACCGTTTCTATCAAGAGAAAGTCGGGTACGTACCAGAATCAAGCTTCTGATGACTGCTGAAATGAGAGTAAAGACCTTTGCAGAAGAAAGCCAATGGGTCGTTACGGTCCCATTTGACAGCGGATTTAACGGCTTGACTTGGAAATAAACATTGTTCGAGCAGCGTTTCCCAAACTGTGCTCTGCTGAGCCCTTGAGGCTCCGCGTGTGACTCTCAGGGGCTCCGCCTGCGGCAGCTGTAGTAAAAAAATCTTTATTTGCTCTGGGACAATAGGTAAGTCCCGTGGAGCATATATTTGTAGTTTACATGCGGAAAATAGTTGTCCCCTTATGCAAAGTGTTTAGTTGGTATATACATGATAGTAAATGGTAAGTACATTTGCAGGCATTTTGAACCCGCCATAACAGAGTACATTTTGTTTCTGTAATCGAAGTAACCAACATCCTACGGTAGATCAGATCATGAGAATAAATAAGGGAAATAGATTGTAGAATAGTAAGGTTTAAAGTGTCATTTTTCCCGCGATCGATAAGAGACCGTAATGGCTGCGTTAAGTCTTAGAAGTAGGTTGGCTGACAGGTAGTGCAGCTGTTTAATTCATATGCCCCCTAATGCATGTTTCTAAATCTCCTGAGTAGTGCTAACACCATGTTTTGCATGTTCCCTGCATGAATCTTGTGTCACGCTTACGTAGTTACGTTATAGATTAGATTAGTAGTTTCTGTAGCATTTGTAGCATACTCATAGTGTGATGCATGTCGGTGAAAGTTCATTTCTTCACTGTAGTTCATGTTGGTGATAATTCACCCCCTGCTAAACACCCTTGTAGTTGCTTGCGGGGTAATAATTAGATCTAGATGAAATGCGGAAGAAATTGAACCTGCTCAAATTTGCTGTAGGAGCAACAGACAACAAAATAAATGTCTCCTAAAAAAATACGTCCTTACAAGCAAATGTCACAAGACCGTAAATGGCTTTAAAGTCTCCTTCTAAATATTGCGTGCAGTGCGCTATCTTTCACGTGTATGGGCTAATCGTTACACAGCTTCGCGGCAACAACTGTGTACGATTTTTCACTGAGGGACCCAATATGAGGATGCAATAAACCCAGGTCTTGCCAGGTTATCACGTATATTAATTTGCAGTTTTGGGGGAAATATCAATCCCGTGTAGTGGAATTCCATATCTGAGGAGATAATACATAAGACAAGCTATTTTTTTATTTCCTTCTAGATTTCATGTCAAGCCAGGAGAGATTTTTAAGGTAAGGGATGATTTGTTCATCTCGCCGTGGATTAAAAATGAATCTCACGCAGGAGTTTATCTTGGGCTATTGTTAATGTTCAACTCCTCAGTTAACCACTCATCTGGGTATTTAATTTTTCCAGGTCCAACCCGTGGTGGGTATTTAATTTTACACTGAGCCCAAATTTACATTTTGGTAGTAATTAAACGCTAACATTTCATTCGTTTTTTCAGTGTTGAACATAAATATTTGAGTTGTTGTTTGAAATGAAGAAAATTGGTGGTTTTTATATTAACGATAAATCTTGATTATTTAATAAAATTAAAAATAATGTCATTAACCAATTCGTACTAGCATTAAAATTTTGCATGCAATCATTGCTATTTATTTAATTATAGTTATACGGTTAAATGAAAGGCAACAGATTGTTTCTAAAGATTGGCAACATGTTAATTACAGTGGTTGAACATTTGTAAATTTAAGGGGAAATTATACAACCACACATTACAGATACATATATATATTTTAAATCTTTAACCTTGTTTCGTAAAAAAATATTACATGATCACCATAATTCACATTTACACAGAAAAAACCACAGCACTTTTTCGTTATACGGAAGGCTGCTTGAGTAGTTTAAGTGAGGAAAAATGATTGAAGTGGCCCGTTTTTATACTGAATGCAGTTTTGTGGTGTGCTATGAAGTATGCTGACCAGCTGACCAGAAATGACTAGAAGCCTTCGAAATCTGGTGCTGGAGGAGGGTGCTGAAGATTAAATGGACGGACAAGATGAGAAATGAGCAGGTTTACAGAAAAGTGGAATAGGAAAGGAGCATATGGAACACCGTACAGAAAGAAATGACTAGATGTATTGGACACACCCTGAGACACAATGGGCTTGTGAAGAATATAATTGAAGGCAAAACAGAGGGAAAAGTCCCTAAGAGGAAGACCCAGGAATACGTTCATGGACCAAATAAAGAGAAAAGTGCATAGAAAGAGTTACCAGGAGGTAAGAAAACTAGCATTATTTAGGTAAGGGTGGAGGGCTGCCGTCAATCAATCTTAGAATTAATCGACCAATGAATGAATGAATGCAGAATGCAGTTTTGAAGATGAAAAGCATCACAATGTTGCGGCTTTCATGTAGCATTTTGTTAACCTTTATTTTATTGATATGCATAAATTACCACTAATATTTCGTGTATTGTGTGCGATGTCTCATAGAACGTAGAACTAAACACTACTTAATTATTCCTTGGGGATCCTCCAGTAACTTTGGCTCCGAAAAGGGCTCACTGTCTGAAAAAGTTTGGGAACCGATGGGCTAGGAGCGATTCCATTCTTACGTTGATGAAGCGGAGCGAAAATATTTCCTGTGGGAAAAAGTGGAAATAGAAGGATCTAAGGCCCAATTCATACTATTCATTATTAGCGAGAAATTTTGGGCATGTATGAATCAAAGAAAAGGTCCTTCGAGGAGCATTCCTTAAAGGTTTTTGAGAACACGTGATCACATTTGAAAGCTTTCACATCACCCAAGAATAGTTTTAAATGGCTTTTATGACGATGTCTTTGTAAACAAACATATTGTCTGAATGCGCCCAGGAAACCATGGCGACGGAGTGAGAATTTATACTGGTTTTTAAATTGCTTATGTAACTGTCATTCTCTGCAGCAATAAACTTAATTTTATCTCTCTGTGCACATTAATTAATAAATAATTTCTCAGGTTTCCACATAGTCAACGCCAGTTTAGATAACCTGCTAGTTTGGCATTATAAGTTAAAGTTATATAAGCAAAGTCTACGAGCGCCTGGTTTGCAACAGAAGGAAAGAAATGAATTATTCATGAAGATAGATGTTCATTTTTAAGGTCGCATTACACCATACATTTCATTGTACAAACGAACGTATGAACTCTATTACGAGTAAAATTGTACCGTGTAAAGCGGCAAATTGTATTATTGTCCGAAAGACTGAACGGGCAATGGAACCTGCTCTAATTCCATTAATTTCTTGTTTAGTCTAAGATACTTCCCTTTGTGCAATAAAAGGCCAATAGTGGCATTTACATAGAAGAGTAGTGACAAAGTAAATCTTTCATCATCGTCACACATATCCAGAAAGCTTTTCTTTGGAATTATGTTTTGCTCAATCTTCGTGTGCTCATTGCCTAATAAATCCTGATTGGAGTAATCCTTCATTTGGATGACTATATTTTGAACGAAAACTCGTGTTGCCTGATGGAAGAGTTTATGGGACCGGGATTCGAACTACAGACCTGTAAGGCTGTTCGAACCAATTTACAGATTTTACGTAGGTATAGGATACATGCGCAGAAATTTTGTGCATTCGAGTTTGAGAATAAATAAAAAAAATAACGAGAAGATCTACAGAAAAACTAATCATATCATAAATTTCTTTATATAATTATACGTTGTATAATGGTAAATTTAATTTTTGTAAATGCATTTTAATATTTTTTACTACGGGTGTAACGTCAACTACTACGAGCGTGCATATAGTGTCTCACAACTTTTAGAGGGATTAAGGTGGGAGCCCCTAGAGACTCGGAGGCTACGCGCTAGGCGTAGGTTGCTTGAGAAATTCAGAAGTAATGTTTTTCAGAGCGACACAGAGAATATTATTATGACTTCTCACTACATCTTTAGATCTGACAGATGCGATGAAATAAGAGAGATATACTGCCGAACAGATAGGTACAAAAACTCGTTCTTTCCGCGCCCAATAAGCAACCACAATAAAAATTGAGCTCCACTAAATACACTCCTATAATACACGTCACCATCTCATCTCCAAAAAACATACATCTTTACACGGTTGGTGACCTAACACCCCCTTCCACACGCCCATGCGGCGGCTCGCAGGTTATTATGTAGATGTATATGAAAAGCACCGGTTTTTGACGGTAGGTTGTCGAGCAACGCTCCGACTTTAATAATTTGCAACTCAAACGCAAGTACTTCTATGATAACTGTATTTCAGTCAATGGGAGATAAATATGTTTCTTATACATGTTGAAAGTGTCAGCTTTATCTCTTAAACAAGAAAAAGGTTATAATTAATTTTGTAAAATGATTGCATATCCTAACTGGGGCGTTTCACGATTTCGTTCTTGGTCGCGTTGCAATCCTTATGCCTTGAATATTTCCAATAGTTTATTGTCCAATGATCAATAAGCGTTTAATCTTTATCGATTGCATTATATACCTTCTCCCTTCGGCATTCCAAGCGTACACATTGCTGTTCATCGCAGAGGATGTAAAAATATCACTTCTCGCTTCTAATTCATTATGCACCCTACATATTTACCCAGCTCCCGATCGACCTTCAAAACAATAATAAACGTGTGTCGTTCGGCCTTTATCCGTAAATAAATTGTGGACGACACCTTTCAAGGGGAAATTCGCTTTCTTGTATATTGTTTACTTCTTGTTTACTCTCTCCACGCCCTTGGATCGTCAAAAGGCGGGAAAACATCTACGGGTGCTCGGAAAACACCAAAATTGTCACGTATGAGTCGCTGCATCTCAATTCAAATCACCATTCAAAATAAAAGGACTGCTCCCGAGATACGCTGAACTCCAGATGGATCACATATGTATTAAATTCTGATTTCCGTGGAATACCACATGAGGGAGCCGCGGCAAACAAGTCTTCTAAGAATCCATGCATGTATAATAAAATATGCAATTGGAAACTTCCCCATCCGCCATCTCCATATTGTGGTATCCCAACGGGGGTACACATCTACATCTACGAAATGCCGTGCAAGCCAACACCAGGGTGTGTGGCACGGGGTGATTTCACATCAGGCATGTAGCACTCATCCCAGTTTAAATCAGAACCGCGCACGTTCCCCCGGATTCCAGGCGCAGGCCAAAAGTAGTCAGGACAACAGTGCGCAGTCAGACCAGAAACTAGGTGAGTGCTACGTGGACGAACATGCTACCATGCGGTACACTACTCAACATACAATTACGGGTTAGTATTATTAATGCGACTGATAAATAGCACTTCTAGGTACTAAAACATGCAAGAGAATATCACGTCGGAGATTGTAAGTGAGGTCAGTAGCTAATAATCGTGTTAAGATATTTAGCACTACCGAAAAAACCTATTTGACCTTTTCAGTATCCTAGAACTGATCTATCGCAACTATTATCGTCCTTGATTTTGCGTGGAAAAAATCACATTTTAAATCTATCGGTTCTGCAGTCTATTTCCTTAATATTATTCCTGTGATCGTTTCTACTCTAATAGTTTGGGTCTAGCAAAATATCTTGAGCGTCCGGCAAAAAATAGACTACATCAAACTTTCGTAAAAGATTTAACCTATATTTTTACTTTGATCGGATAGAGGTTCCCACCCTAATTTCCTAAACAATTTAGTAACCCTGCTATGTTCATCGTAACAATTTTTAACGAATCTTGCTGCCCTCGATCCTTGCTGTATTCGATCTATATCTGATACTAGTCCTACTTCGTAAGGGTCCCATATACTAGCGGCGTACTCCAAGTAGGCCTCACGAGAGAAAAAATAACATCGCACCTTTACTTTCTCGTCACATTTTCCTAGTATTTTTTCAATAAATCCTAATTTTCGATTTAACTGTCCGCAAATTTCAGGTAAGTATATGCTTCCCCCACGACGAGTCCTGAGTAAGGGTCACTCCTAAGTTCTTAACTGACTCTACATTTATTAGTTTAGCTTGATTAATTATGTACGTCAAGTTGGTTTAGCTACTCTTTCTCCAAAAATACACATTTACGTGACTCAGAAAGGATCTTATGCGTCGCGCAAGGATCAGGGAAGTTCAATAAACTCCCTGTTTTCTTAGATACTTCTTAGATACAGCCCGCTGCAGCGGTCCGATTTGAAGATGACTCGGACAGTGGAAAAATACTCCTTGGCCCCTTGCTTGGTCATACACCGAGCCCTAAGTCTGGCTAGGCGTATGAATTCGCCTCAGAAAATGAAAAAAATGTAGTGTGACCCCTTGCCTGGTCTTGCATTGTGCCGTCGGGACGGCCAGGGACACGACAATACAAGGTGTTACAGAATGAATATCGGGGTTTTAAGGCTTCGTAGTATTTATCCCATTTGACTTATTCTGAAACTGGTGTTTCTTATCTTGATGCACTACAACAATGGCTCTTTCCTCAAGTGTAAGATGATGAACCAGAGAACTTAATCTGGCAACAAGATGGTGCCCCGGCTTTAGGCATAACTCTGTACGCGATTGGTTTAACTACGTTGTACCCAACTGCTGGGTTGGCCTCCAGGGGTCGGATGACAGGGCTTGTTTCGCATGGCCTCCTCGTTCACCCGATCTGACGCCATGCGATTTTTATCTTTGGGGGTTCCTAAAGGATCATGCGCAATTGCCTCCGCTACCAGCTGACCTACCCGACTTAATAAGCAGGATTGAATCAGTTGTTGCATCAATTACTTCAGGCACTCTGATCAAGGTATGGGAAGAACTCATCTATCGACTGGATGTGCGTTGTGTGACGAATGGTGCTCACGTTGAACATTTGTTCGTAAAATAAAAACTTTTTGAATTGCTATTTCACTTGATGTATCATTTATAATTGTAAATAAAATAGTGTAGATACTACAAAGCCTTAAAACCGTGATATTAATTTTGAAACACCGGTAAAAAGCTAATGAACACAAGAAATTCTTTCGTTGTGACGATATCAAGGGAAGTGCTTCGAGAAATTACTGCGTAAGAGACAAACATGAGTCAGAGGAACACAATCCGAAGTTTATATACGTGGACACAATCATTTAGAGGAGTGTTGTTAGCTAACTCTGAGGATACCAAAGGCCATTTACATCGAAAAGTATGCTGTCCTGTTTCATACAGCACTCGGCGGTTTAATGCGTAATATTTAATGTTGGAAAGGTTGGAAGAGTATTTTTGAAAAACTGTTTATGAGAAGTGAATTTTGAGAGGGACTTGAATGTTAATAAAATTTGGAAACCTTAAGATTTCCTTAAAGTTTGAGCAGTTACTGCTACTTGAATATTTTACTGAGGAAATTTCTGCTATAGTAATTAATGTCAAAATGTGTGTATTAACTGGCATTAGAACTGCAATCACACAGCTGAGAAATGCGTTTTTTTACTCAATATATTCGTCGACTTGTGTAAATACATTACAGACTTGTATGAAATTTTGTGTAAATTACAACGCCTATAAATATATTTGTGTGTTGTTAAATAAACTGCTGCCGAACACAGCATTGTCAATTGAAGGCAACCCTCATTACAGGTCTCCTCAGGGGTGCCTAATATCATGAATAACATTGTATAAGGAATAATATTGTATGATTAAGTGTGTGAAATGAAATATCATTATTATAATTACTTGCCTGAATATTTTGTACGATATTTTTTCTTTAATTCTTAATGAACTCCGTCAGTGAATGCGGTATTTTTAAACAATACAATCGGAAAGGTACAATTTAGTATTTTTTTGACTACCTAAGTCACTGTGGATACGACACTATTGAAAATCAAGGAATTTCTCATTTATTTCCAGCCCCGGTGGCGACGGGGTAAAGTCTTCGCCTGCCAACTCGAGGGTCGCGGGTTCTAATTCCGCCCGAGTCGAATTTTCACCTCTCAGGGCATGAATGTTTGTGTTCGTCTGTTGTTGTTGCTGTTGTTGTTACGTACCCAATAAGAATTGGCCAAATGTGCTGTGTTCGAAGTCGTAAAGATGAATTTTTTAAAATAAAATTAATTTGAGGAGTAGAGAGAGAACCTCAAAACCCCTCCCTTTTCGTCCAGTTTCTCCACTTGAATCACATGTTTCCTTTCATCAAGGTCCTTAACCTCGCATCACCTCTCAGTGTTTACCACGTCGAACTTCTTAGCATTTTCCCCATCGTCTTACCTTTCCCTTCCTTCCACCCCACTCTACATAATTTCTTCGTTTGCCCCGATCTCTTCACAACTTAATTTTCCTTTTCTCCATGCTCACGCCGTCCGTCGTTCCCAGTAACCTCGTCAGATAACGTCTCGAAGGATATTTTCTATTTTTTCCAAATTAGACCCGAAGTTACGAGCGAGAATACAAGGTACGCACGCAAATATACGCACTATCATTGCTGACTGAAAATTAGGGATGGGCCAAATATATTCATTCACCGGTAATCGAGTACCCGAATGAATACCTGGGTACTCAAATGAATACCTGGGTTCTCGGATGAACATCCTCTGTTCTTTCTCTTTGTTTTGTCAATGGTATAAATCGAAATTCGTTTCGAAAGAATGGTGATCTCATCCACTGACTTTTACCTTTTTTCACGGTATCTGTGGTATTTTTTCGAAATATTGCTATGAAATTTGCCACATGGCTCGGTATTAGGCCTGTGATGCTTATTTTTATATCATATTTTAATGGTGATTCTAAAAGTAACTTTTTAACTCGAATTTTAAAAGTTGATCTTGGCACCCAGGAATTCATTTGACACTCACATGAATACGTGAATACCCGGTCGAATTGCATGTGCAATTATAATTGCATGGACCATTGGGTACTCGTATTCAGTGGTATTCACCCTGGTAACCGAGTCTTCATTGCGGCACTCAGGAACTCAAATGTAAAAAAAGTACTTGGGTACTCAATGAATACCTGGCATCCAAGTATTCATTTGAGTACCCAAGTGTTCATCCGAGTATTCATGTACTCGTCCGGATACCCAGGTATTCTTTCGGGTATTCGATCACCCGTGGATGAGTACATTTGGTCCATCCCTAATTTTCAGTTAGAAATGATAGTACGTATATTTGCGTGCGTACCTTGTATTCTCGCTCGTAACTTCGGGACTAATTTGGAAAAAAAATAGAAAATATCCTTCGAGACGTTATCCAACGAGGTGCCCAAGGTTGTCATAAAAGTGATCCCCATTCATGTAACCTGAAGCAATCAATTTTATTAATTACTAGCTGTGCCCGGCATGCGTTGCAGTGCATCTTTTTCGTTCTAAGTAGGCACACATATATAATAGAGACACATTTACATGTACAAAATAAGTGAAAGACAATGATTTTTTGTGTGTTCACCGAACCAAATCTTATCCTACGTAAAAATAAATTACGCACCTTTTAACTCAAACTATGTTTAACTGATATGATTCTGATGCACACGATATTATGTCTCACTGATACGATTCTGATGCACGTGATTGAGCAATTCATAAAAGATCTGCTTCGTTGCTTGCTCGTCTTTCCTCGCTGGTTCGAAAAGCTCGCGTGCCAACACTCATTTGTTGAAACGACTCGCGCTCCACCTATTGTACAATGGATTTAAGGTAGTTTGAGCTTCAGAGTAAGTATGTTCTATAGCGAAGTATTATTTTACCTAGAAATCAATGAATTTCGTCTCATTTCAAAGAAATATATATCACCCTTCCATTGACTCCAAAAATTCAACCCCTTACCACATTACTTTCCGAGACATTTGCCAGAAATTACCAGCCCTTTTACATGGGAAATTGTACGTGTATACACTCCAGGGAGACCTTATTCAACAAACAGGGAAGTTCTAACACCTAGATCTCGTCAAAAAACAACAGTGTGTAGTTTGCGAGTTTTCTCAACTATTTTTGAAAATTAATCATACTGTCACCGCAGTAAATTCTTCGGGATCACAATAAACCTTCCGTTTTGATGGAGTTTCAAACGTACCGCGTGAGAAAAATGAGTCAAGTTAAATATTTAATTCTGATATTTTCATTTGATTACTTACAATTTCTGTCATGTAAAACTATATTATTGCACCATTAATAATGCAATATTTAATTCGTGTGTCTCACAGCTGGTGAAATAAAAAAGGTATAATTTGCACTACCTTAATAATTCAGAAACCTTCGCGGGCGCGCATAATAGCTCACCTAAGTTTCATCGTAATCCGATGAATGGTATTGGAACGCGTGGAAGACGAACAAACATTCATTTTTATATATTGAAAGAAGAAGACAGCGGCACCGAAATACATTTCGAAGTGTATGAATAACTCATGATTGATGATAATCAACTCGCAATTTTCATTAGCCGTTTTGGTGGATGGCCAAATGTAGGAATGGTTTGGGGGAATCTTAGGATGAGAGGGGCGAATATGAATAATGCAGAGAGAGACCTCTACACATAACGGCAGTTCTCGGAGGGAGAGACAGATTACCGCGAAAGGGTTACCACGGATGGCCTTGAGCGATCATATCTCTGAATTCGTTTTCCGCTGCTGAATAAATGCTTCGAGTTCAATTACATTCGCAATCCAAATAACCCGCGTACCAACGTGCAAAATTGAATTAGACATTAGCTTGATCATGTTAATGTGTTAAAGGCAAACGCCGCTGACTCATCCACTGACTGTTACCTTTTTTCGCGATATCTCTGTTTTTTTCGAAATATTACAATAAAGTTTGCTATAAGGCTCAGTGTAAGGCCTGTGATGTTTATTTTTGTATCATACTTTTATAGTGGTCTTAAAAGTAACTGTTTTTAGACATTGGCTTGAATGTGCTAATGTATAAAAGGCAAATACCGCTGACTCATCCACTGACTGTTACCTTTTTTCACGATATCTCTGGTATTTTTCGAAATATTGCAATGAAATATGTCATGTGGCTTCCTGTGAGGCATGTGATGATTATTTTCACATCATATGTTAATAGTGGTTCCAAAAGTAACGATTTTACTCCAACCTGTATCGCGGGTGTTATTGGGGGAAATTGCGAGGGCCTACTAATAGCTCAGGCATATTACATTTCTCATCTTCGCTAAAGTTTGGAGAGCGTCGTTGCTATAAACATATCTGCTAGCAGAGGAAAAATCTCTCAGAAATATTCATCCGTAAAGAATTGAAAAAAAAACAATTCACTCCACTCACCCAGTTTTTCGGCGGCTTGATTGGGTCCGTTGATTACTCTTTTGCATTGGTCAATTGTCAGTGGGTGGTTTTTCATCCATAATTTGTCTAAAAGGTCAAATTTCTCCTTTTGTAAATCTTTTGATTTAATTAGCAATGTCATGGTCTCTTACACGATGTGAAGGGGGCAAGTTTCGAGCAGGTAGGCAGGACAGAATGACATCTTCTCCGAGAAAATGCAGAATACTGAGATAAGAAAAATTCCTTCAACTTAGCTCCAGAGTTATTTGTCTGAAAGTTTCCTGTACTTCACAGTGGGTAATCAATTAACTGTATCAATTAGAATTGGAATACCACAAGTTTCTATTTTAGGGCCGTTATTATTTCTCATCTACATAAATGAGTTTTGTAATTTCCAATTCCTCGATTTTGTGTCTTTTTCAGATGATGTGGAGCTTGAGCTACAGTTGATATGACCTAAATTTATAAACAGGTATGCGCAAAGAGATCTATGATCCCTATGCAAATTGCATGATTGTAATGGCTTCGAGTTAAGCGACAAAACGAAAAACTATAATTTGATCCAAGTAATTGCTAGTCATGACGTTGTAACTTGTTTTAATTTTTCACGCAAATTGTTTTCATTAAGTACATTTATTTTTAATTCTTTCTTTTATTTCCGTAGGGCCTAGGACCTTTGTCTGAGACTATAATACATTTATTACTCCACAATTTTAAGTAGAAAAGAGTTATTTCACAATTTTTCGGGAGATTTAGGCAGCCTTAAAGGTCAAAAACCTGTGAGAAGGCTGCCTTCCGTTAACTGCATGCATTGCCGTTTGCTAAATTTAAACAAGAAATCTTGCAAAGCATACATATCTTACAGCATATTAGCATTTCAATTGCGCCGCAAAAAGAACAATACTAAACCATTGACAAATTTTTCTCATCAAGCTAACATTGCAATTGCTTACAGCGATATAATATAGTAATGCTGTAATACACCATAAGATAGCATAGCTGCGGATTTATTATATTAAGAAAACAATATTACACTAGACAACAATATTTTAGTACCAGATATTAATAATTTTCGTGGGGCGAATCCATATTTTTTAGATGAATATTTGAAAAAAATATTCGTACATATTATTGAGGCTCGGAGTTAATGGTCAAGAGAGCGAAAAGATGATTGCCATTCTTAAAATTCAGTCGGGTATTATTGATTACAGGCTTTTAACGATTGAGTGCGTTCTTTGGACAGCAACTGTAACATTGGCCCATTTAGAGCGGTTTGAGCTTTGGATATAATAGTAATTATTATTATAATTTATTCACTTTCTAGAATACAATTTTCAAATAACAATTTCTTGTTAAATAAAGTAAGAAATCTTTAGGTATTTTCTAAGAAAAAACTGAGTTTAGATTACCTTCACAGTTACAATAGGCCATTGCTGAAATGACTTTAAAGAAGTATAATACACTTAACCTAATCAACTTACAAACTAAGTGATTCATGGATGCAAAAGCCCTGCACTCGGCATTCAGGTTCGTTAGGAAAAAAGAGATGAGGTGCGAGATCGTGCTAGAAGGCGTCAACATTGCTTTCCATGCTCGAAAAGACAATTCAATCTGCGCGTCACGAGTCAAAAATTAACTTACTCGATCCCCATGCCATTTCATTGATGCCGAGGCAGACATATGTTCAGGCCTTAGGGTGACAAGAAACCAAAAGACGGTTGCATTCCGGGCCCGAATTTCAGGCTCACCCTTGGATTGTCAAAACAAGAAACCAGTCGCATGGCTGGTGAAGAAAATCAGCCTGAGTGTGAATTTTGTGGTTTAATCGATGTTGAAGCAAGGAATTCCATTCGGTTGTCTGGGGATCCTTAAATTTAAGGTTTCGCGTGCTTGTGCAGGTTTCCGGTGTTCAGCGCCACGAAGCGAGTGCGTTTTACGGATCTGGTGGTTGAATGGAGTCACTTGCATTACTCCTCGCGGAGGGATACCTGCGCGTTCGTCCGCTTGGGACGTCTAGTGTCTAATTGTAATGGACTATTGTACTCCTGTTCTTACTATATATACCTCTACTTGCGATATCGCCACAGCAGACGTTGGTCCGCATTGGCACAGGGAGCTTGAGATGGGGCACTTTCGCTATATCCTGTTAAACACGCAAGTTTTCCTAAATGTCTTGAGTTCTATCTTCATTTTACTCGGCGCCTCGTGATAACCGTCACTGTAACAAGTGCATTAGGTTTACTGTATATCCCATAGAATTCTTGTGTCTGCCGCAAAAAGTTTCCATGGCAGCCGATTTACATGCATTGTTTGGAGCCATGTGATTGTGAACGCGTGTTTGTCTATTGTTGTGTTGGATTGATTGGTTATCGGAGAAGATTTCGGACGTCTGAGGATATCTGCATTCTTGAGGCCGGGTGGTATTGGATACAGTGGAAGAGCAGCTTCGTGGCCATGGCTTGCAGTAATTGAAGAGTCAATCAGGGAAATTTTGGTGTGAAGGGAGCCGATTGAGGAACGAAGGGGAGAGGACACCTCTCGGTGGGTAACACTGCCAGCATTGTTGCAATTAATTTGAGTGGACGGGATATTGTCAGCGGGGAGTGTCAAATGGTGCTCTTTTATGCATTAAGAGTTCCGTGTTTGACGTCAAGCGGAGAGATACCGATCCGATCGTCAAGTCTTGTGTTCGCATGTCTATGACGTCTAATTGTCAAGGACTTCTTGACGCCCGCTCATGTATACGTATATCACATTCTTGCGATTAAGCCTCAGTTGTCCTCCATTGTGACCTCGGAATTTCGCCATTCTCTGTAAACACACAAAATGGCTGAGCTCTATCTTCGTTAAACTAAACTCAGCGAGACTCCGATTCCTCTAACATCAGAAGAATCAACTGAATCGACGTTGATTTCGAAGATTCTGTGCTGGAGGAGGAATATTGACGAGGTGAGGCGCCTCACGGCGAATCCTGCTCCTCCAACTGCATCCGTACGTCCAGCAGCGGCGGCACACACCCCTGGCGAGAACAATTTGGACGAGATGACTGTCGCACTGAAGATATGGTGGCAGAATTCTGTTGTCCAGCCGCCGTTATCGAGGTAAGAGAGTCACCTTAATTTGTGGGCCTCGTCAGGAGCTTACATGAGGGATGGCAACCTTGAGATCAAACTCTGGGAATAAATATGACTATATGTTTGCTCCCAGGTTTTTCTCTGATAAGAGATTTCAGTCAAGCGTTTCTCGCGAATTGTACGAGTTATGGCTGTGATTTTTCCTGTGGTGAGGGATGTGAGCCTCTTGAATTTCGCAATGGATTGAGGGTAGTTACCAATTAATTTGATTCTATTCAATTTTTTATTCACCCATAGACAAAATACATTGTAATAGGTTTCGTCGTAGCATACTGCATAAGTATTTAGTCAAAGCATTTTATACGAAGTCATATAACATTATCATCTATAAACTCTGTGACAGAATAGTAGCATTTCTGTAGCAATACTTTTTTCATTTCTAGCTTGAATCTTTTAATTGATTCAATACCCTTTCATTACAGTGGGATACTGTTAAAAATTTTGGTCCCACTTGCTAATGGATTTCTGGCAGACAACCTTCTCTTATGGAGAGTAACATGAATATATGAGGAGCCCCTTGTGGAATAATTGTGAACACTACTGTTTAGAGTACATATGGTTTACAATGGGCACGAGATGGTCGTTTTAATATGAGTCTGATTAGTGTCTTTTGCATTAGAAACACCTTGTTTAGCATTGTAGAAGAACCCCAGAAAACAATTCCATAGGTTGTTTTTGCCAGAAAATTTGAATTATACATTGTCATAAGTACATCTAGGGATACTGTACTGCAAAGAAACCTTATGCTATGCACAGGTCAGCTATATATTAATGCACAGGTGCGTAGGTTCAACCGTTAGGGAAAAGATCATTTTAAAAATCCATTGAACGATAAAAACAGTTGAAAATACTCGTCAATAGTAGATTTTAGCATCTTTTTTTGTGTGTGGAATAGTTAGATAATACAGTAATCTTGAAAAATACACTGCATCACGCGGCAACGCACTTTGTACTACATTCGAGCGTTGGCGCCTGAGGACGCACCTCGCTCGGAAAACGCCAAAATGGTCACGTATGAGTCGCTGTTTCTCAATTTCCATTCCCATGCAAAATAAGAGGACTGCTTCTGAGATCCGGTGAACTCTAGATGGATCATATATGTAATAAAACTCTGATTTCCGTGGAATACCACATGAGGGAGCAGTGGCAAGAGAGTGACGTAAACAAAAGCTTTCCTTGTTTGTTGACCCCACTGTCATCTGTTCTCTCTTGTTTTCATTCATAAATGCATCAAACAACTCTTCTAAGAATCCATGTATGTATAATGAAATATGTAGTTGGAGACTTCCCCAACTGGCATAAATCACACGAACAAAATAACTTCCGTTTTGACGATGTCAGGGAAAGTGCTTCGATAAATTACTGCGTAAGAGACGGACATGAGTCAGGAGAACGCAATCCGGAGGTAATACACGCGGACATAATCATTTAGAGGAGTGTTGTTGGCTAATTCTCAGGATACGAAAGGTCATTTATGTTGAATATATGATTGATCCCAGGATTTGTTCTGATAAGAGATTTCAGTCAAGCTATTGCACGCGAATTGCACGAACTATGGCTACGTTTATAGCTATGGTGAGACGAGTGCACCACGTGATTTTCGCAATGGATTGAGGGTAATTACTGATTAATGATCAGATGCATAGGTTTTACCCATTAGGGAAAATATTATTAAAGATATCCATTGGACGATATAAAACTGTTGAAAATACTCGTCAACAGTAGGTACATACTACCCTGCGAGCCGCCGCATGGGCTTGTGGCAAGGGGTGTTAGGACACCAGCCGTGTAAAGATGTGAGGGATAAGGTTTTTGGAGGTAAA
This sequence comes from Ceriagrion tenellum, assembly GCA_963169105.1. Taxonomy (NCBI): domain Eukaryota; kingdom Metazoa; phylum Arthropoda; class Insecta; order Odonata; family Coenagrionidae; genus Ceriagrion; species Ceriagrion tenellum. The sequence goes on along the minus strand of OY720639.1, from coordinate 100,926,813 downwards.
ATGGTGACGTGTACAATCGGAGTGTATTTAGTGGAGCTCAGTTTTTAGTGGAGCTCAGTGGTCGCTTATTGTGTGCGGAAAGAACGAGTTCTTGTGCCTATCTATTCGGCAGTGTATCTCTCTTTTTTTATTGCTTTTGTCAGACATAGAGATGTAGTGAGGCGTCATGATAATATTCTGTGTCGCTCTAAAACACACCAGGTGCGATCCTGTTTCTACATAACGCCGTAGCGCCGTGGTCATTCGGTGAAATAATGTGAGTAAAAAAGTGAGTAACGCCGCGACAATGCAATTCGGTTTTTCGAACCTTGCGATATTTTAGCGTATGCATCGCCTATTTATCATATTGTCGCAATGATCATAACGTCAGAAGAAATAGAATCTCGCGTGGCGATTCGCTAGCGCCAGCAAACGCTACTATATCACCGCGTTATGGCAGCGTATTTAGAAAGAGAATAGCCCCTCATTTCTGAGTTTCTCAAGCAAGCTAAGCCTAGCGTGTAGCCTCCGTGTTTCTAGAGGCTCCCACCTTAATCCCTCTAAAAGAATATTTCTAGCATCATTTTTTTATGGGCGGAATAGTTAGATAACTCACTCACTAATCGTGAAAAAGACACTACAACACGCGACAGCGATCTTTGTACTACTTTTCTCGCGAGAGGACGCACCTCGCGACTCGGGCTGCATGCACTCGCCGTCGGGTTATACAGGGCAGAAACCGAAAAAATATTCGAGATGTAGCGTATAAAAAGCATACTGAGTTGTTTGTTACAACAGAAAAGCAAATAGGATCGCCGTGTTCTCCGCGATTGTCAAAAATGACCAGAAAACAGCGATAAATGTCGAAATTTCAAAACATTGTGTGCGATACTGCACGTATTTGCTTCATCCGATTGAAATAACATTTGAAAACGCTGATTTTCTTTCCCAGTGGAACAAAATTAGATGGTGGGCCATAAGAATTTTCAGTTTCACAAAAGTTTTAAAGCGCTGATTTTCTTACCCAGTGGATCAAAATTAGATGATGGCCCATAAGAATTTTCAGTTTCACAAAAGTAAGGACCACCTCATTGGAGCAGTTGTCTCAAATGAAAACCACTTATTCCTCTTATCGAGCTACTTTCTCGGCTCTCGAAGATTAAAAGAAGGTGTTAACTCGCGAGGAAATAATGCGCCGTCATATTTTTAACAGGAGCACAAAGTGACGGGCTATTCACGGAGGCGAGAACTTGAATCACGGTGAAAGTGCTCGATCTATGGGTTTCCTTTTGAAAGTGATTGTACATTCATACATAACGTTGACCAATTTCTTTGTCTTTCCTGTAATAAGTTACCTTTCATAATAAAAAAGTGTTCTACAGGTTAAGGTAGGTTTTGATGAAAGTCACAGAATCTCCTCCGAGTTTTCTACACTTTCAGGGGCGTATCCACCTCTAGTATATCCTTTTTCGCCTCAGCATACGATCTACCCTTCTTTATCTCGTCCATGAAACTTATTCTCTTTCTTCCTATTCCTTGCTTTCCCAACATCCTTCCCTCTATCACCTTCTTGAGCAATCCCCTTATTACATTCTCCAGCCACCTACTCTGCCGATTTCGAGTTTCATTCGGAAGTTTCCTTTCCTCGCCCACCATCTCAAGCGCTTCCTCGTTATTCCTCCTCTCCGTCCACCTCATCTTCTCCACACCCACATCTCAAATGCCTGCAGCCCATTCTCGTCCTCCTTTCAAAAGTCCGCTTTACACAGTACATTTTATTGTACAAACGAATGTATCATAGAATGTACAAGAATCTGAATGGAATTAGAGCAGGTTCTATTTCCCGTTCAGTCATTCAGACAATTTGCCGGTTTACACCGTACAATTTCCTTCATGAAGGAATTTGTACATTCGTTTGTACAATAAAATGTACCGTGTAAAGCGGCCTTAAGGGGCTACGTTTCTGCCCCATACAACGCTACCCTCCATACACCCTCTTCACCAGCCTGTTCTTCACATCCTTACCCAAGGTCCCCGTCATCGTCTCCCTTCTGTTGCTAAACGCCTCCTTAGCTATCGCCATTCTCTTCCGTATGCCTTTGCTAATATGTCCGTTTTCTTTCAGCGTACTACCTAAGTAATTAAAATACTCTACTTGCTTGAGTTTGTGTACTCCAACTTAAATAGCCAGCCTCGCCTTCTTAGTCCTAGCCCTTTCATGCAATGACAAAAATTAGACCATGGGTTCAATTACAGTGAACAAAAGTGCATTTTCAAAATCTCTCAAAAACGATTATGAAAATGATTTACAATAAAATCTACTCCTAAGGAAGGTTTAGAATGCCTTGATTCCTTAAGCCGTTTCTCCGGGTAGATTAATATTTCCCATTGATTTAAACGTAGTTGAAGAGAAAACCCCTTCTTCTCCACGATCAAATCTATGAGAAATAGCTAAATAGTTATTCGGAACTAGGCTTTCCATATGGAGATCGATGAACTCATAAAATACGAGGGTAAGTCAATAAATAACTCGCAAAACTGGATAGAGGCAATAATAATCAAAGTATTCCTGAAATTTATTTCGCTTTTCTACATATCCTGTACATTCAGACACTCATCCCATCTCTTTATAAGTCCTTGATAGTCGGCAGCAAATTCATCTACATCTACGTAATATCCTGCGAGCCACCACGAGGGTGTGTGGCAGGGGATGAAGATCGCCAAATATGCACTATTGCCATGCAACTAGGATATTTAAGGGAGACAAACTAGAGAACAGGGTCACATGCAGCTAGATGGTTAGTATCTACATAATAAGAAAGGGATTATTGGTTTTTATTACATGCATCATGCACTGCAGACTACTCTAACTATATTTCACCTACCTATCCCTTTGCTACGCTGCCTATTGTTCTCTCTTATGGTACGCAGGAAAAATGACATTTTAAATCTATCGGTACGACAATCTATCTCTCTAATCTTGTTAATCTGATCAAACCTAGCATAATACGCAGGGGTTCTTAATATATATCTAACGTCATCTGTAAACAAATCGGTTTCGAATTTACTTAAAAGGTTTAACCTAAACTTTAACCTGCGTTCTGATAGTAATTCCCATCCTAGTTCTTCTATTAAACTCGTAACAATTATACAATTATCTTAACGGCCTTTAACAAATCTAGCGGATCTCCTTTGCACACGCTCTAATTCATTAGTCTTTTGTTTGCTGTCGCAGCCAACGTGTAAACTCCTGGACTACGGCATAATCATTTTCAAAACTTCGGCCTCCCAAATGATTTTTTAGGGGCCCGAACAGGTGAAAATCACTGGGGGAAAATCACTAAGGAGGAACTGTACGGTGGATGTTCCAAGCGTTCCCTGTGAAATGTTTAAGACTGATGCTGATGATGAAATGCCGACGTTTGAGACACATTTATTGACTTACCGTCTTTGTTATGACGAAATAGAAAGTTTAATGACGTAGTTACGGTGCAAACCATGCACAAACTTACCAGAGTTCTTGGTAAGTTAAGAAATTTTCCTCAAAATATGGAAGTTTTAAATTATATTAGCTAACAAGTCTTAATACCTCCGCAACAAAAATAGTTTCAATTTTTTAAACAATTTATGCCATGCTGAACGTGACTCGCGTTAGCGGTCTCCAATAATGTTTTGTCGATGAATAACTGTTACTAATACCACTTTTATATTTAAATTAAGCGACCCGGGTTTCAGTGAATAATCACCATCATCAGGCATTAGGTAATTGAGATCTGTTTATCCTATTGTTTCCGTAGTTACGTAACGGAAGTGGAGAAGAAGTTTGAAACGGAGGCCAGAATAGGGGAAAAGGCAGGGTAAAGGTATTCGTTAATGAGGGTGTCGTCTTGGTTATTCAAAATTTTTAAAATTTCCAACTGCTCTCTTGAATCTAATTCGCGGCTGTCGTTGCCAAATTGTAGTATATTCATTTTAAAATCACTCCTATGGCTGCTACATATTAAGTGCTCAGCTAAATTACTTTTATCTTCTTTGATGTTTTTGTAAGCACTTAAATGCTCTTTTCTCCTCACATAGAAGCTTCTTCCTGTCTGCCCCACGTAGAAACCATTGCAATCGCTGCATTTCAGTGAAAATACTCCACATCGGTCTAATTGCACTATCGGGTCCTTACATTTTACTAGCTGCCTTCGGAGAGTGGCATTAGGTCTGTAAGCCATGCGGAATTCGTCTCCCAGTAGAAGGTGAGCCATTTTCCGAGATACTGCGCCCAGGTATGTCACCGTGCACCACTGCTTCTTTTTACTCTCGTTCGCGGAAAACATTTGGTCGAGAGCCAATCTCCTCTGTTTAAAAAAAACTAATTTGTCAATTAAATTGAGGTGAATACCCGTTTGCTGAAGCAATTTGTTTAATTGGGCTGATTTCCTTCTTGAAGTCTTCTCTTGATAGTGGAATGTTGAACAGGCGATGAATCATGGAATGAAAATCCATCAGTTTGTGTGAGTAATGGGGTTTTGAAATTTCTGGGATGACATGGTCGGTTTAACAGGGTTTCCGAAAAATGGAGAAGGAATGCCGGTCTTTATTGAGTTTAATTTTTCCCAGCAATTTCAAGACAACCTATTTCTCTTATTTTATTCTTATGATCTGATGTACCTACCGTAGTATGTGGGAGTTTGGACTTCAATCACGGCAGTAATTCTCTAATAACCCAAAGTAAAACCGGTGGTAATGCCTATATCTATTTTTTTCAACTTCCCAGCCACCTTAAGAAGAAAAATTCCCTTCATCTCTGGGGCCTAATCCTCCTAATTCAGGCTGAAAAATGATCCACCAATTCCCTCCTCGTGCCTCTAAATCCTAAGTAAACAATCTCTTATGGGGTCGGTTGACGCAATATTAAGGTCAAATAAAAAACAATATGTTTTTTTAATATTTTTACATTCAACATCGTATTCTCCCATTGGTCGTTCAATCCTAAGATTGGCTAACTGCAGCCCTCCACCCTTCCCTATCTAATGCTAGTTCCCTTACCTCCTGGTATCTCTTCCTATGTACTTTCCTCTTTATTTGATCCATGAACATATTCCTGGGTCTTCCTCTGGAGACTTTTTCCTCTATTTTTCCTTCATTTATGTTCTTCTTAAACTCATTGTGTCTCAGGGTGTATCCACTCCATCTTGTTCTTCTCTTCTGTATGGTGTTCCATGTGGTCCGTTCCTCTTCTACTCTTCATCATTTTTTATTTAGTCCGTCCATTTTTTCTTCAGCATCCTTCTCCAGCACTAGGTTTCTAGACTTTTCTGGTCAGCTTCTCCAATGGCCCATGCTTCCGATCCGTGGAGTGCTACGCTCCACACGATTTTTTTCGCATACTGTATCCTGGTTTGTAGTCCTATCTTCTTTGAACACAGCAGGTATCATTTTCCTATGAACGCCTTCTTAGCTTGTGCCAAAGATTACTACCCTTACGGCTTGTGCTACTATCCCCGTGATGTCCGTCGTACTTCTTCCGTCCCAAGTGATGGTACTTCCGAGATCGGCGAAGGGATCTATTAGCTCTAATTCCTCTCCTCTCAGGGTGACTTCTACATTCAGCTTCTCTCTTCCGCATACTATAGCATATTGGTCTTCGTCTTACTTATTTTCATGTTGTATTCATGGAGAACTTGATCCATTACGTTTAGTGACCTTTGAAGACCATCGCGAACATTATACATATTAATACTTAGTAATTGCGACTTAGGAGAAAAAATTCTATAAAAATCTTCTTCAGATGAAATATTTCCCCGAACAAGAATTGGACGAGGAGACGAAAGGCAAGCATGCCCAGGTAGGCCGGAACAGTTTATTGACCCGCCTTTGACCAAGAAAGCCATTCGTAAGCCATATCTTTTGATTTTCGGAGCACGACTTTGGTTTACCTCAATATGCATTTATCAATCAATTCATAGGTTGAGGTGCCTAAAGCGATTATGGTGGGTCATTGAGTGCTTATTTTAATAATTTTTGTAGTAAGGTGGAAAAAAATTCTTGCCCCACATTTCATTAAAGTGTATATATTTATACGTTGTTCCATCAGCATACAGGCAATAATGGAAATGATACAGTGAAACCCCTCCTAGCGGCCACTCCTATCACCCCTCACAACGACATTTTACAGCGGAACCGTCGGCGGTCACTTAATTCAGGTTTCCCCGTATGTGTACATCAAATTGATCTGCATTGAAATTTCCTATGAGCGACTAAATTGTGTCGAAATGAACGCAATCCTTGTAGCTTTTAACGAAACCGTCGCTTTAAGAATTTTATTCTTTTACATTTTATCGTATAAACGAATGTACGAATTCCTTCATGAAGGAAATTGTACCGTGCAAAGCGGCAAATTGTATGATTGTCTGAGTGACTTAACGGGAAATAGAACCTGCTCTTAATTCCATTCAATTTCTTGTACATTCTATGATACATTCGTTTGTACAATAAAATGTACAGTGTAATTTGGTCTTTAGACATTAACCCCTGTCGAACGACCACCCCTCTTAGCGTCCATTTTTCAGCGGAACCGACGGTGGTCATTAATACAGGTTCTAATGTGCAAGAGTTATATTTTTTTGCTAAAGCGTGCCATGAGCAGAGTTTTCGGTGCGTTATTTGAAATGTGGGTGAAAATTATGTATAAATACTCTTTTTCGAAACTTGGACTCGGCATGATGCCTAGATATTAGCCATTATGATACGTAGAAATTGCCATAATTAAAAAAATAGTTTTACATAGCCACGAGCACAAAGATGTTCACCAAAGAGATAAATCTCGACATGAATAAAATAAAAAAAACTTTGACTCGTTCGGAATTCGACCCCGTGTCTCGTAATTACCGGTCGTGTGTGTTAGCCAGCAACACAGTTGGGAGACCTGGGTTCAAATCCTGGCCATGCCAATTTATTTTTCACGTCGAGTTTCATCTCTTTGTGCATATGCAGTGAATTAAATAGCCTGTTTGAGAGCGGAGCGACTGACATGACTTCGCTTCTTCCTGGTGTATGTAGCGGTACTTTTTATTTTTCGCTTATTTTCGGAAAAAAGGTGCGCGTGTGTCCGGTACTTGCTCACGCTTTTGTCTGTTTTGGTGATAAATCACATTCGTTTTCCATGGAGCGGTTTACCGTGCTATAATAACTGACGCAGTTAGTTCAGCCGTTCTTCTAACATGTACAACAATTTTGAAAGCTTGTGCTGTCACCTTTCTCTCGTAATTTTCATTATTGAAAGTGTAGTTCACATGGGCAAATAATACAATGCGTGTTCCCGAAAGTTTCGTTGTGATCACCCATTCTCCGCCAGCTGTTTTGGAAATGTGCTGGTGAGCTAAAATATTAATTTCTCGGGCGCACGATGTGTTTTTAGTCTTAATTCTTCCCGCCATTGTGGGGAGGTGCATTGCTCCTTTCCAGGGGTCTGGGTAGGCGTGGCACAATTTACAACGAACCGCCACTGGGTGTATGTATATTAAATTTTGGGGGGGATTTTGCACTCTTGCTCTTGATGGAGATTGGTACCCCCTCAAGATCCTCTCATCGGGAAAGAGTTCCCACGATGAAAATTCTAGTCCTCCAAAAGCCACAGAATTACCCTTTGCTATCAGAAGGCTGATCTATTGGCCTAGGAAGTCTCGGCTAGACATAAACATAGGCCAAAATATTTTACAAATCTAGTCTACGATCTTGGCTTTGCTTGATGGCAGGCAAGGATAAAACACTACATACATACATTACTCCCATAATACATTTTCCTCTTCCAATTTCATGCCATAAGCTTCTTTTGATCAAGTGAACCATTTAGTTTACCGGCTGCTGCATACATGCTGTTATAGTTGTATCAACAACAAATCACACTTAGGTCATTAAGGAGTTTTAAAGTATAACAGTAGAAATAGTACCAATGTTTAATTGATTCTTTTTTACTCAATATAAGCAAATTTATATTTTTTTACAAAATAGGAATGATGAGATGATAAATACAGGGGGGTAAATATTTGTATTTCTTTAGATGAATTTCAATATTGCAAACTCCTCTTGGTCTGGATATCATCCAGAATCTGTCGCAGTTCTTCATCCTCAAAACGACCCTCCAAACTAAAAGTAATAAAAAAGAAAATCATTACTAAATACGAAAGAATGAACAAAATGATTAATTCATTAAATGATATCAATAGGTACGCAGGACTATTTTTCAGCTAAGTGCAAACAGATTTAATGAAAATGAAATATAACAAGTTTATAGCAGAAATTCAGAAGAAGGTATTCCTCAACATAACACACGTATACTAAATGAGTATACAAGCCAATAACTCTGGCGTTACTCAGTGGAAATTGCATATGAGGACCCCAGAAGTCAAGGGGTTTAAGTAACAAAACCATTGTTTAGAGAAAACTTAAGTCAAAGTTGAAAATGTTTGGTACAACCCACTAAGTAGTTAAGAGACATTACCCTAGATAGCAGCACCTGTCAAGTAAATCACTTTGATCCCTTTAACACCTAAAAGATTAATATTTTCACATCCCATTCCTGTACCTAACTTATTTTTTTCAAAAATGTCACTTAGACCCCTTGACTTCTGGGGTCCACACATATTCTTCATAATGAAAGATGTTACACTATGAGATCCCACACTTAATTTAAAATAGTTTTTTACTGACATTAAAGGTAGACTCTGATACAGTATCTCCTTTCATTATGAAGCCTATGAGTATATTAAAAAAATATCATTCGTTTGACAACCACAAATATAACATATGAAAGAGACAGAAATTCACACTACAACTTTTGAGTTTTCAGCAAAACAACTGTCTTCTTCAGATTAATAGGCTATTACCTCTAGTCAAGTAATCTGAACAAGAGATAATAATCTCATACTCGGGAGGAGGTCGTGCTGCTGAAAATTCATAAGTTTACATGAGTTTCTTTCCATTATACTGGAGCATTTGGCATTTTTTAAAAAATACATGTATGTACTTTATTTACATGTGGCTTTCGATCAATCTTACACAACCATCCATATGTATATTGATGGAGTAGAGAATAAACTACATTATACTTTTAATAAAAACTGTAAACAACTAAAACACTACCCTAAGCATAGACTAATACTAGAAGGTAATGAGAATAGCTCTCAAGGCTTAGGTTTTTGGGATCATAAATCTGGAAGGAAGATTTTACAGATTTGGGCAATTTTCTCTGTAATATAGCACTTTTATCATGATTCTACCACCTGATATGTAGGTTTTTGGGCAGTTCTTATGCTTAGGTTGCAAATGGTGGCACAACGTTCCATTTTCCCTCTTGTAGGTGAACTGCCTTGTCTCCCTCCTCTAATTTCATTAAGAATTCCCATCCTCTTCAACATCCCCCCCCAGTATTTTCCCCACAGTTACTCTCTGCAGTATTCCCTCTCCTTTCCAAGTGTTTCAAAAAATCTATCCCTTCTGCCTTCTCTAAACCTTGGCCACTAGTTTCCTCTCCAACCATATCCAATACTAATATTTGTCTTCCTTGCCACTCAGCTCACCCTATCCATCCTTTTCCAAACCCTCATCTCCAATCCAACAAATCTACTTACAATCTCCCGTCACAATGACTAAGTCTCAAAATCGTAGAGTGCAACACTCCATGTGAGCTATGAGTTTTCACCAGCCTTTTCTTGTTTCTTCTCAGCCCCCCCCCCCCATCAATTTCTTACTCCTTGAAAATTCTTCTTAGTCATGGCAACTTTAAGTCTTATGTCCCTACCACAAAATCCATTCTCCTCCAAAATGCTACCCACACACGTGAACTACTTGACTTGCTCTCTTTGTGCCCTCCCATCCTCAAATCAACCCCACCTTCTTACTAATAGAAAATGTCACCACTTGTGTCATCACCATCATATGAATACCCATATCTTAGGCAATGCACCTCAAACACATTCAACACTGACTTCTACCGTCTCTAGTAGAAAAATGATTCAATGTGGTGGAATAATCATGTTAATGATGGTGAGAACTGAAAGAAAGTGCAGCCATTCAATTCCTCTTTTTGCTAGGTATCTACTGTGATGGTATGCTGATCTCAGCATTTTATCCTGGAGCTCGTATGAAGAAGTTGACTTCGGTTGACGATCATCACTGGTTATGCCACCAAAATTTGGTCTCTTCTGCATCAATTATATCATTAAGGTGATGTAATGGGGATATTTTTAAGGAATATTTAGGAAATATTAATGGCCTTCTTTAGGAGTTATGAATGTAATAACTTTAAAAAAAAGTTGAATAATTAGCTATAATCAGGTACAAAACTTAATATTATGAATTTTAATGGTTTCATTCCCCTCCAGTAACTAATTTCTTTGACTTAACAATAATGTTAGGTCAAGTTCAGAAGTATTTTTGTGAAAATAGCAATCTGAGAGCAACTCCAATAATGTTTTCTGTAAATCTTATGGCCATAGTATAACTAATGCTTGTTGGCTACAGTACTTAAAACGTTAATTCAAATAATATTAATGTGATTTCATCAAAATGTATCATACATTACATATACCGCCGATTTAAACATACCTGGGGATTAGAGACTTAGCCTCCTCCGGCGTTTCAGGACATAAATTGGCTAGGGAAGCTAATTCAAACTTATGCAACTTTTTCTGCATTAAGAGACTGCGAAAAGATACATTCAAGTCTATTAAAATTGATTACAGTGAGTCATTCATGCCTTTCAAAAAATATCGCATACTAAGTTTATATTTCCGAGATATTCAGCTTTTGAATAGTTTGCTTTCTTCGCCAATACTGTTTGCTTAAACGTTACTTTTCCAAAAATAAAGAATTCGGCGAGATCACTTCGAATCTCCCTCTCACATTTCATCACTTTTCTGAACCATGGCATAATATTAACCACCACCAAATTGATTAAAATTGCATTATTATGATTGACGCAAAGCTTTAAGCCACCAGAAGTAACAAAAGTTAGTATACAATTTCAAGCACCCACTTTCTAACAGATGAAATAGTTTCTTTGTTTTTGAACTTCCTGAAACGGTCTGTATACGTGGAAGTTTTCATAAAGACTTCGGAAAGCTCTTGCTCCTCTTCCGCACTTTCATTTTGTGCCTTTCGATGCTCAAGAAGCATGTACACTTCTGAAATTAGGAGCGTTTCGGCGTTTTCAAATTCTGGAAAAAGGGAGAAACTTGTCAAATATTGAACCATACAGGCAAAAAGTTATATATAACTATGCTTACATGAGAGCCATTTTTAACTCAGGGTGCGGTAATGAACATGGAAAATCAAATTCGAAAAAATGTAAGCCAAACCATAATTGCTTCAACTACATCAAGAAATTCTCTGACTAATATAAAGGAAGCTTCCAGATTAACAAGCAAACTGATTCATGAAAACCAGTTTCGAAACGGCATGCAACAATCATGACCTTAAATTCCCGTACCTTTGGGAAATTGCAAATCTGCGGCATCCTCTTCCGGCGTATCATTAACAACAGCCGCCATTTTTATTTACATATGTTCAACCATAGATAACGCCACCTGCTAGTCCTGCTACGAAAAAATTCAATCCAAATGAAGAACTAAAAAGAGACCTTCCGAAATTCAAAAAAGCAAAAATAACATCACCATCAGCATAACGCCAGATATAATGAAAATGTTCGTAATTCTGATTTTAGTTAGAGTAATTATGGATTTTATCGCATTTTTAAAAATAAATTTTACCGTTGAACAAAGAATGGATTTTTAATGAAAGCTATGTTTTTATAAAATGAAAATCTGGCGATCCTTTAGACTGGGATGACAGTGCGTTCTTATATTCTCTTGCTTTCCTAATTTTCATTATATCGTACTTTTCCTAGAATAGGGCAAAGATTCTTATGTTTGGAAAAATCCAATGAATTCATTTGGCACAATGTGTAGCCACACCCTCGCGGACAAATGTTCACTTGACATAATCTAGCTATAAATAATGATAGATTAAGGGAAGTGGATTTGGTTATGCTACACTCCATAAACAAACACAGCACTCCGTAGCAGACGGCTCCGCCACAATAGATATGGTGCTTCTAAAATATATATCACATATCAGGGTCAAATGAAATTGTTTCTAAGCGTTCTGTAGCCCACTAGTTCCAATTTTTATAGCAAGGCGCACTCCTTGACTGGAACCCCTTATAGCGGAGTTCGGGACAATACTCTAGATGTCAGTGTTAAAATTTATTTTCACTTCCGGCAACCACCAATCACATTCCTTATGTATACTTACGCTACCCTAGCCTATCTACAATAAAGATTCAATGATTTAAGAAAAAAATTAACTTTGACATCCTGTTTGCTGGGATTTAGTACACATAAATTTCCACACACTAAGTATTCTGCCCATTAGTTGATGAAACAAAAAAATAGTACATGACTCATGATGGTGCTTCATCCAAAGTAGGCTTTGATGGAAAAGTTTACTCTTCATTTAGCCTCTAACATCAACTGTTTCAATTTATGCTGTTCCAGGGCAGAAAACACCATTCACTCTACATGGGTTTGGTCTTTGATGACTTCTGTGTTCAGGCGTGGGCCTCTTTTTGGATCATGACATAATACCTACTCTCATAATGATTATGCACTGAAAATCTACAAGAAAAACAGATTCATATGTGTCTATATCTGCAATCATACAAATACATGACATACCCATGTTCTTCTACTTTAAGACAATGGAGATAGTTGATTGGAAAAACTTAGGTAAGGTTTTTGAAAATAAAGAAATCAGTATTTATCCTCATCACTAGTCGTTTAATCCTAAGATTGGTGGACTGTAGTCCTCCACCCTCCCCTATCAAATGATTGTTCCCTTACTTCCTGGTAGCTCTTTGTATGGACTTTTCTCTGTATTTGGTCCATGGAATTATTCTGAGGTCTTCCTCTGCAGAATTTTCCCTCTATCTTTCCTTCAATTATGTTCATCACACACTCATTGTGCTTCAGGGAGGGGCCAATCCATCTGGTTCTTTTCTGAGTAGTGTTCCATATGATATGATCCATGCTTCCGATCTATGGAGTACCATGCACAACACCAATTTTTTTACATACTGTTTCCTAGCTTGTTGTCCTATCTTCCTTGAGCAGTCGCCTTTTCATCATGGATGCTATCTTAGCTGGGGCAATTCTTCGCGTGATATCCGTTGTACTTCTTCTGTCCTACGAGATGGTACTTCCAATATAAGGGAAGGAATCCACATGTTCTAATTTCTCTCCTCTCTCTGTCAGTGTAACTTCTGAATTCAGCTTCTTATTTCCACTTCCTAGGATTTTAGTCTTTGTCTTATTTATTTCAATGTTGTATTCTTAAAGAACTTGATCTATTGCAATTAATGACCTTTGCGATTTTCTACTATGATGATTTTGTCAGTCATTTCATTTGTTTCTTCTCCATAAATCATAATTGTATTCCAACCATTTCCTTGTGCTTCTCTTACTGCCTCCACTAAATGTAGAACAGTGCTGGTTGCATCCTTATCTTTCTCCTTTGTTAATTTTAGCATATATTTGTCTTCCATCTCTCATCCACAATTATCCTCTTTACTAAAATTATGTTACTAATTTAGAGGTGAAATAATTCCCTTAATAACCGATGCATATATTGCTCAATACAATTGCTTTAGAACAGCGTAGCAATTTTTGGCATGCATTTTAGCTGGAGGCATGGGTTCCTCAAGTTATAAGGGGGAAGCGGGTAGATAGGATCATTTTCAGCATTTTTGACATTGAAGAAAGTTCCAAAATCATTAAATTATGGAACCTGCAGGAATTGAGACTAGGAAATCATAGTACTGGAGAATCACCAAAATTATTTTTGTAGATCGACTAAGGCCTGGTCACATACCATCTTTTTAGAGGCGAGTGACACTCCATGAACTTAGAAATTCGATGATGGCAAATAGATCAAGACTGACACTTTATAACCATTTCACCTCTAGCTCAGGATACCAAACGAGGTCACCTAAGCTTTGCTGAACTCTTACATATGTATTTGCTTTGTTTCTGTGGTAAGAATTTGAAGTTTTCTTGGAATAGGAATAATATAATTGGGTTCAAGAAGCAATTTTCCCTATTTTCTGGCCAAATTTATACTGCAAAATGAGGGATATTTCAGGAAATGCGTTGGAAGAAATTCCTACCTGGCAACAAAGATTTCGACCAAATGGATTATGGTCCACCAATTTCCTCACCTTCTCTTACTTTTTTCCTTACATACCTACTCTGAAACAGTATCCTGAGCAAACTCTTAAATTCTCATGTGATACTTTCAATGATGGAACGATTCTCTTGAATATAGCCATTGCAGAGTGAATAATGCAGGGAAACTAATTAGGGTCAAGGTTATGAAATGATGAAAATAGAATATGTATATTTATCACAGTTTTAATAAGTTATCCATTAGAATTTGGCTTCACCTGACTTCAACAGCAATGGTATATTGAACAAAGTATGAGGGTGCATGTATGTATGTTTTCACAGTGAAACTAGCATCAAAAATGAGCAGAATAAAATGCCCCACAATTAAATGTATCACAAAATGAAAAAGTTTCATTTTCTTCCATGAATTGGTTACTGCCAAAATCATTATTTACAAAAAGCAAGCTCAATAAAAAATTGATTGAGCATGTTGTCTCCAAACATTTATTTTGCCCAATCATCAACGAGTATTGACAATGGTAACAAAGTAATATCCAAAAACAACATGAAAAATAAAATGTTTTCTATTTTCAATAACTTATATACAAAATGCTTATTTATCAGTCCCCAACAGTACATACTAAACAATCTATAGCAAGCTAATATTTATTCACTATTTTTATTAAGGGCTTGTATAAACTCCTCTAACTTCTCCTGTATCTGTCTGACTCGTTCTGCAAAGGCAAAAAGATAAAAAATTATTCATTGCATACACACATTGGGCCAAGGTAAAAAATTACAGCAAATCAATGCAAGAATAATATTTTCCTCTGTGTATATTTTGCAGCAAACAAAATTTCTAAAGAGAGAATACATACATCCAATTTTTGAGATTAGCAAAATACCACTTAAAACAACCTATGAATAACAAAAAAAACAATGAAGGAAGAGCAAAAGCTTACTTAATTCCTCAGCTAGAGTAACTCTTCGACCGGTCAACAGCTTCTCCATCTTTACTTTATCCTGACTGTAATCCTCCAAAACCTCCTTGATTTCTTTATTTAACCTCCGAGCTATAAAGAGAGACTAATGTAAGTAATTGCATATGCACAACTATAAAATCTTATCACAAAACCACCAGGTGGGAAGGTGCATCATACCTTCTCTGTTCATTACTTGTTGTCGCAGTGCATTAGAAGTAACCCGTAACATTTGCTGAATCCTCCAAAACAACACCACCTGATTGCAATCAGTCTCAAACTGAAATAAAAAATTGATCTTTAGTTTGGAAAATTGAGGAGGACGAATCTCTAAGAAGCACACAATATAGCTTCAAGGTTTCTGTCACGGCTTTCAATATAATGTAAACATTCTTAAGATCCAAGTATTTCTTTCACTAAAGAAGGGCTTAAAGCAATAACATTAACCTAGATGCGCACTAGGAGGTTGGGATTCAAATAAACTTAATTAAGGAGAACTCATTGAGTTTGAGGGAGAAGTTATACCAATTTATCGTATTTACTTTCCCTTGAATTTACACTCAACCAGTAAAATTATAACTCCAATGGCTGTCCTAAGTATTTGTACCACAAATGAGAAAATATGAAAGTAAATGCAAGTGGGTTTGTGATGGAGTTGAATCACTGACCAGATTTGTTATTTTGCTAGAAAAATTGATATAAAAACACACACAAAATACACTCTGATACAGCCAGTCTTTGGGAGTGTGTTCAAATCAATGTTGGGGACAGACTACAGTATTGGGTCAATCAGAGAGAACATCCTTCTTAGAGCTTTCATGAAAGTCTGGAGGAGGACATGTGTGTGACAATAATTTGAGCATCTAAGGTAGTTTGTGGAGCTAAGATTCGATGCTGTGAATGCTAAATTTACTACCCACCATCTGCATCAGATGGAATATTTCAGGATATATTTTGTGGTTTGAAGGTGCTATGCTGAAAACAGCATCTGTAGCTTGATTTTTCTCTATCATGCCTTAGATCATCTACAATAACTTGGTCTGTGGGGAAGTAATTGTTGTATTGTCTTGATTTTTTTGGCAAATTAAGATCCCTTCCAAACAATAGAACTTCACCATGAGTGTACACATATTGTCTTCCACATTTTCTGGGAGTGAGATAAAAACTTAAGTGTGGCCAATGGAGTATGCTTTCATCTAAAATTATAGATTTCGAGGATGTTGAGCTCAACTGCCTCGTTAAACATTCAATAAGTTCAGACAGAAAGACCACCTACCTCTTTTTGGAGCCCCTGATGGTAGAGGTAAAATCCTTTACGACATTCATAACTTTTTGATAAACTAGACCTAAGGAAATGCCTCCGGAACACAGGATGCCAAGTTTCACGAACAAATTCATTATCAACTTCAAATCCAACATTTTGCTGTACATTTTTCCTAATAGTAGTCAATTCCTCATAAGTCAAAGAAGGTGGGTGAGACTGGGGAAAAATGTTAAATTGTTTTTTTTTTACACAGCTAGTTCCAAAATGTGAGCAACAAAAATAAGATTTGTGATCCATAATAATACTTACAGGCATGGAATAGAGAACTTTATCCAGCTCCTTCTTAATGGCACATCTTATATTCTGATCGTCAGTTTTATATTTCCAATATAACCAGCGTTCTTTGGTAGTTGGGCCAAACAAATCCTTCATTAACTCTTCAGTAGTCTGAATGAAAAATAAAAGTAATAACCATTATAAAGACAGAAAATAAATGAGCAAATTTACGAGTACTACCAAGAAAAAAATATTCTTTAAGTAATTACACATAAAACAATACGATCTCATTAATAACTTATTTTCTTGATTGAATGCACATAAGTTGATAGAAACCCAAACCTCAAGTTTGTCATTTAGACTTTTCTCCAAGAATTTCACAGCTTGATCCCACTGCTGCTTATCATGCACAGACCGATCCTCAAGAGTATTGAGTTGAAGAACACGTAGCATCTCAATCGCCTAGAGAAAATGGATTGTGATTCCCCATTATTTCATTGGTATTATTCATAATTTCACAGAAAATTAAGCAATAAGATCCCATTAAAAGCAAAAAAGAACACAAAACATTCAATGACATTAATTCATTTGTCTTTGAAACAAAAGAATGTATTCTGATCAAATGCCAAAGGATGGGTATTTAGTACAGTACAGCTGAAGGATATTGATTCAATAAATAAAGCATTTTGGCTCTGTAACCTGGTGAGACACAATTATCAAAAAGAGTAAAAATTCAGGATATAAGATTGACAACACATAACCACACTATACCTTCAAGATAATATTCAAAACTTAAATATAAACTTTATCATTAGCTAAAACATATTTTTAACAGACAAACCAATTGGATCTCTGTTGATTCCAGCACCTATAAACAGCTGTTTTTACATATTCTACAACCCATCCAGTAGCGTGACCCACAACATTGCCTTCAACCAAAACCCAGCCATTTTCCTCTCATCAAACCTATTTCAATCATTCTCTTTTTACTGGACACATTCCAATGACAAGACAAACAGATGGCCTTGTTCTGTTTTTTGGTTCTTATATTTCATATACCGCTCAGTTCATCTCACGAATGTAATACGTACAACATTCATGACTTCAAAATGTTGTTGATGAGATCCCATTCCTTTCGAAGAAGTAATTCTCTATTAAATTAAAATTTTTGAGCATGTTCTTTGTTTTCCTACTGGACTGTCACACAAGTAAATAAATAATTCTTTCCCCATTTAAAGGCTAACCTTTTCAGATTTGGTTCAAGAGAGTTCCTTCATCTTAATATGCAGAATACCCTTAGATAACCTCGGATATCTTTGCCATTGTCTCTCTGATCTTAATTTCTTCCTGCCCTTTCTATCATACGTATTTCCTTCACTTGGTCATTCTCTAGTTTTACTGAATTTAGTCAAGTGCTGACCTTATCTTCCCAAGAATGTCGCCTCATTGATTCTTCAACAACAGATGATTTCAACTGATCAAATATTGGATCGTGGTCCTTGGATTGTTTTGCCTTCTCTAAGAACTGTGTGAATACAAGTTGGAGGCCTTCCCATCCAGTTTCCACTGACTTGGCAGGCAACTGCTGCTCAGCCCACTGTCTGAGTTTGATGTCCACTGTAGTATTGAAATTTCCTGGAAATTAAGCATGCAGAGAAAACCTTAATTTATATATGCAAAACCATGGGTAGAAACATAACCATCAAGCAGGAAATAGATATCAACTGAAATATTAATCTATTTACTTGGAAACTTTTAAATTCAGAGTATCTAATAAAATGTACACATTACTCCTGCAGTCATAATATTGTTATTGATTTTCTCTTTATCTATTATATTATAGAGGAATTGATAGGAAGTGATGTAAATAAAATCAACTCCATAAGAAGATTTGAGGATGACGATAACTTATAACTTTGGTTTTCCACATGTTTTTATTTGGAATGACCCAGGTCCGACGCATGACATCATAAAAAAAGCACAGCCTTCTTTCACTACCGGTATGGCAACTTAGGGTATGCTTTTTTCGAGCTCTAATAAATCTGTGGGAGATAACTAAGCATTTTTTATAAACAACTTCCACCAAGTACAGCCTGATACAGTTCAATTTGTTCAACGCCATCTTTAGGCCGAATGTCGAAACCTGGGTCTTTCTAATTAAAAACATTTGGAAAAACAAAGTTATGAGTTATCACCAATTTGTTAACAAATTCTGTAAAGTTACACCTGAAACCACCAAACTAAGATTTGAGGATGTTAATGGTAATTTTCTTGCTCAGAAAATACTTGATACTTTTTGCAATTACAGGAGAAATGCAATCACACAAAAAATATCAAAATAGGGAGAGAATTACAGAATTCAGAGGATGCTTCACTGATTTATAAATTTCTACTGGATACTATGCGACTCCATTAGCCAATCAAAGTATATTAAGACATCTACTTCCCAAAGGCTAGAGATATTTACTGGCCAATGACTAAAGATAGGCCTTCTGATTGCAGTTTCAACTGATAACAGACTGATGAATTTGCAATACCTCAGTTAAAACATGAGTAAAAATACATTTACAATAACATATTACATCAGGATTATTCATACTTTGCACTGTATACCCAAAATGAATAAAAATGTAAAGGAACAAAGTCTACAAATGACATTAAATTGCTTACTTGTACAGGACCTATAATACGGGAAGGCATTAAGATCAGCAAGGATCAAGGATTCTTGGCTTTCCATGTGGTTAAGGAGAAGAGGGTGAGGTGAGGTACGAAATGAATCTTGGCTTCCAGCTGGATGGGGAAAAAAGAGGTCACAACACTTCCCATGAGAAGGTAGATAGGAATTAGGAAAGCTGAACAGGATACCAAAACTTAAGTCTAAAATATATGCACGAAAAATTAAAAATGCACAGTGAAACTTCACCAAACATGGCTTTCCACAATCTGAATTCACATTTACGCAGTTTCCAAACATGTATCAAGTTTTGCTGAGCATGGGAAGGAGAGTCACTTTTACGTGGTTTTCTCAGTAGCCATTATCACTATTTTTCCTGGAAAGATGAGAACCCAGTAAAAAATAACTCACCGATCGTAACTGAGAATTGGCATTTAGCACAGGGCCTTAACACTTTTTATTTAGCAATTCTATGATTTATGGGATTTATCCCTCAAAAACCATTGATTATATACAATTTTTCCTAATACCTAGCTTGTACCTCCCAGGATTGATTTCGATAGAATTTCCTTATTACCAAAGAGCCAGGTTTTCATTAAAAATATCTTTTGTGCTTCACTACAAAACAGTGTGGCACCACACACTTTTCAAAAGCAATATGAAGTGTATCAGAACCTTTAGTGATGAGCTGAGCGAGCTGCAATGTCACTGTTGATGCATTAATGTATGCAGGATTAGTTACACTCATCTGGATGTATAAACAACATTCATTTCTGTACAATATTTAATCCTGAAGATAATACCACAATACTCCCTTGAGACACTTAACTCCTCACACGCCATCAGTGGTGGCCAAAACTGAATCAGTAATGTTGATGAATCAATGAGATAAATCTCAAACGATCAATAACTAATGAATAACATAATCTTCCCACATGCTATTATTCACGAGTACATATATTCTTCCCCCGGGTACCCTAATTCTTCTTACCCATGCTTCTAATCCCAAAAGGGGATGGATGAACCAGAGGGGCTGTCTAGACTGAGCCTTGTATTGTATCCCAATACAATGAGTGTTGCTAAGTGCTGCTTTTAGTATAGTTCCAAAAAGATGATTTGGAAACACCACTGGTGATTCTACAAAGAAAAATAGGAAGTGCTCCTCAGACAGGTTAAGGCACTTGCATTATTTGAACATCGAGATGGATGTTCAGCTGAGGCATAAGGGCAGTGGGATGGAAATGGATCGAAGATAAAACCATAAAGAAGGTGGCAGAAGGAAACTATTTTTGTTGTATTCGATGCTTATAACAATCACCACTTTTTCAAAGATTTCATACTTTTTTACATCTATGAAGGAATTAACATGTTTTTAGCTCCAGTGATTACATCAGAAGCTCATTATATTTTTCATTTAGAGAGATGAAAATCGTATGACTTTGCAAATTGCTAAACATTGTATTCACATTCCCATTTCTGGATAAAGAGAGAAACCAGTGAAAAGAGAGATAGCGTAGTGAATGTATGTTTGCTCTAGACACCACCGGATAATTAAACATTGTTTTTGTATCACATGATACTGCAGTAATTGATACGTGATCTTTTCTCATAGAAATTACAAGAAAAATATCATAATAATTGAAAAACCACATGAAAAGTGCTTTTCTAAAATCAAAGACAGCCTCATACATCTTTAAGGTCAAAGATTCCGCCAATGCAGATTTACAGAATGGGGCATAATATGAGGACATAACCCCTGCATTTGGAGAAGTTTCACTACATGCACATGGATAATTTTCCATTCGTTTAAAATATACCACTACATTGTCAATAACTTCAGAAGATGAACAAAAAGACAGGGCAAATGCTTAAAATATTGAAATATCACTATTTTCCATTATTCACGAAAAAATTCATTGTGATCTCATTTCGACACACCTCCAGATGTATATTCTCACACAGGAAAAAATTAAACGCAGCTTTGGCAACCTCACCCAATATGGACTGAATCCACAGATGGGATTTGAACATTTAAACTTTTTTAAAGAATCAGATGAACCTTTCGATACGATACCAATGATATCAGCAATGCTATCTTTATTACCGTAAAGATAATTTTGCACCAATGAATCAATAACCATTCAATATGAAATAATTAGCTTATTAAAAGAAATTATAACTTGAAACAAATTAGCATGCCAAACAAAACCGTTCAAGCAGTGCATAAAAGCAATATGCTCTTACCTGGAGAGTCAGAAAGAGCAGCCGGCATGTATATTGTTTCAAAGACATGTGTTTTAACCTTATCCCACAACATCTTGTACATGATTTCTTCCCACTCTTTAGGAGACACTTGACTTAGATTCACCACCTCGTCCAGAATTTCTGAGCGTGCTTTTTCATAGAGTTCATCACGATCAAGTTCACGGATCCTAAAGATAAAAAATATGATCGTATTCATGCCTAATATTGAGAAATATTTCTCAAAAAAATAAGTATCAGAGCCTTACTTGGGCTCACATTGCTATGAAATATGAATGTGAAATACATGCCAAGAACTTTAAAAGCTGAGCCTTCATAAAGTACGCTCATAGATTTTTCTGTTAGAGTCATCAGAATCAAATGATCTTTTGATCAAAAGCTTTAATGACCATTTCCAGAAAATTCATCATCTTAATGAGCCTGAATAAATTTTAAAATTAATGTATCAGGTGACAATTGGTGGAAAGGTGTGACTGGTGACATAAACATAAAAATGACTCTGTAAATTTTCACACAGAGTTATTTCACCGACTGAAGTTTTGGCAATTTTTGACATTATCTTGTCATTGCCTTGATCAAGGCATAACTTACCAAAACCTCAAACCAGTGAGTGAAATAAACTTGGCATGGAAATTATCAAAATATTTTGTCTTGTGATAATGTCATCAGATACTGGACCTTGGCATACTGAATCACCCATTAGAATATTGGGAATGAAAATGGGTTAGGTTTTAATAACATGAATGCTATTGGTCAAAGAAAGACTCATGTTTGCTCAAGAGAGCCTTTTCAGTTGTTGCATTATTTCTAAACATCATGCACTCACCCACAACACAATAAGTTATCACTCCCAGGTGAAACAATGGACACACACTTTGCTAACACTTACCGAGGAAAGTTGTTCTTCCACTCAGTTTCAAGGTTGAACCTAGTTGCCTTGAAGGCATCTGCCTGCTGTTCCACTGTCTCCCTAACCATCTTCCAGAAACACTCCGATATGGCCATGCTAAGATTTCTTGTGGTAACTTGACCAGACACAGTAACACCATTTCGGCTACAAAAAATAAGAATGAATAGAGTGAAAGATCGTAAAATCAATGTTTAAGTTCAATATTTAACCCGTTCAAGCTCCAAGTGCCTGCTTCCTTGGATTGCCTTAATTCACTCATGGGGCTGATAAATTGGCTCATATGAAAGATCTTCTGATTAAAATTTGCTATACACACAGGTTTATTGCTTCTTCTCAAGTTTACATTTTAAAATTAATTTAACTGCAATTTATTGTAAAAATTAATAAAGATGCTGAAATACCATGTGAAACAGTAGGCCTTGAATAACTCAATACCATGTGAAACAGTAGACCTTGAATAACGTAAGTTATCCCAGGTCTACTGTTGAGTTATTCAAGGTCTACTATACACATGGTATAGGCATGAGATTTATGAGAATGAAAAAGGCCAATTCTGTAGGAATATAAAGGTTAAACAACTTCTATAGGCTTGCAGTAATAATGTGCATAAGAGAATTGAGAGATAGTGGTAGAATTAAAGAGATTAGGGGAGGGGAGGGGGAAGGATAAGTGGCTGTCAGGAGCAACAAAACAACTGGTTAGCATTGAATCATCACCATACTTTACAGTCATGGAGACACACGTACATTGTGAACAAGAAAACACAACAGGAAAAGGTAGGCCACAGAGGCCATGGAAATAACTAAAGAGAAGGCAACCTTCTTCCAGGAACACACACTCAGGGGCAACCCTTCCCCCAATTTAGGAAATTGGGATCTTTCTTTCTGAATCAGGTCTAATACAGCAAAAACACCACCCATAGCTTACTCTTAACTCTTTGGAATTCACATTCATATCACTGTTTACCATACAAATGAAATATTCTGAGTGTCACAGAATTTATGAGCAGATGAGCAATGCATCTGCACTGAAAATTCTAGACAGATATATTGTGTGTTTAGATACGATTCTCAAATCACTCTTTTCTTAATCAGTACAGATTGCAGTTGAATCAAGCATACTTGTCAGCCATACTTAACCATACATACCTACATTATGAACTCAACAACTCCCTACATTTTTCTTAGATGGCAGTTACATAATAAGAATAATGAATTAGCAACAATCCATCCTGTGCAAATTTATATTGACTGAAGCAATTGTGTTCTCAGTCTATGATTGAGGAATTACAGCATGCATTAGTGGGTACAAACTAATATCATAAGTTTATTTCAGGCTAATCATGGCAATCAGTCCAAGACAGCACAAACTCAAGGCCAATCTATTCCTGATATAACTAACAGAAATTGCTTTAATTTTCTGTCCAAACTTTGTTTTTTCTAATTTGATTTTATGGTTTAATTGATCATTAAAGAATGTCTCTCCATGAATATGCAATCCATCAGTGACTCAACTACAAGAATCCCAGGATACTTACTTGAAAAGCTTAGATTTTCTGAAGAACTGGTCCTCATAGTCCTTGATGGCCTGGATGGAATCGTCATGCCTTCCACGTCCTGTAACAACAGCAAAGTAACCCAGGGCTTTCATTGGGAAGAGCTGCCCAGCAAGGATCTTGCGTATCTGAAGGAGATAATACCTGTGATTTTGCAAAAGACCACATGCGAGATAAAAGCAACACAAGCTATAAAAAAAGGCACTATGTTCCCCAATATACAGTAGAGCAAATAAAAAACATTTATGTCACTTACCCTGTCAGGATTGGTCAAGTTCTCCTCGGCCATATCCACTTTCGTGAGCACAAATATTGTGCGCTTTCCAGAGGGGTCCATTTGGCTTACAAGATCTGAAATAAATTTTAATGAATAATCTTTTAATTAGCAGAATATGAGTATGAGTAATATGAGTAACGCCTTGAATCTATCACTTGCCTAAGAAACTTGGTACATATTCCATAATTGGAAGGATTTAATTAAGGAAAACTTATACAACATCGCTTAATAAATAACACACACAATCTGGTTTTCAACCAGAAATCAGACTTGATGATGATGCTAACGAAGTGAAAGCATGGTTGTGTACAGTATTTTGTAGGTGGTATAATAAAATTTTTCCACCATTTATTCTTCTACTGAAGGAAGATTACACTTAGTATTATTTAAGTATTTGAACAACTAGCCATTGACTTGCCTGTTACATTGCTTCTCTCAGCATCCACAGAGCCATCCTGAATGCAAAGGATGATAGCATTTGGGTTGGACATGTAAAATTTTGTCATTTGGCGAATGGCTTCCCTAGTATCTTCATGCATATCTACAGTAACAGTCTGCGAGAGGAAAAAAACATTTTAAAATTATACCTCAAACAAGAAACACATGAACAAATCAAGCTCAAAAAAGTAGTTATATGAAGATTACAGAGTAATCAAGTGACTATGGAGCTGGAAGATATCTACAGAAAAACTCATTCAGGAAAAAAATGCAAGTTGCTTTTTCATAACAATTGATTTGGGTCCCTGTTATATTCCCTCAATGTCATTAGGGAACAATAGCCATCTCATAAACCAAACATTGACATCAACAGCCATATCTTTTAACACTTCACCCCATTCTGATCGGCTAAAGTAATACAAGAGTCGAATATTATTTCAAAGATAATTCATTCTGAGTGAAAAAAGGGTGATTCAACTTCCATTTCTTCCAGCATGATATCATTTCACCTAGAAATCAATGAATTTAGTCTCATTCTAAAGAAAAATATCTCACCCTTCCAAATATACCAAAATATCAGCCCCTTAATGCACTACTTTCCAAGATATTTGCCAAAACGTACCATCCATTTTGCATGGGTATGATTTCTAACATGTAGTCAAAGTCAAGAGATGTAGTCAAAGAAATAGGTCAGTAGTTTGTACATTTTCTCAACTATTTTTACTGATAAATCACACAGCCCAGCAGTATTTTTTTCAGAATCACAAAAAACCTTCTGTTGAGCAGGAATTTCAAACATACCACATGAAAAAATGAGTCAATTTGAAGACTAATGTAGATATTTTTATTTAATTATTGACAATTTTAGTCAAATAAAAGTCCATGAATGTAGTTTTCTTGGGCTTCCATCTGGGTGAGAGGCTCCATGTTGGCCGACATTCTGATGCTCGACTCGAGCATCATCCTTAGGGCAGAGGTGAATGCCGTAACTGGTGAAGGCTCATCTATATATACCGAGGGGAGGCTGGGCACAAGATCAGGGAGTGATTGGCCAGAAGGTTTTGGCACCATTTCTCAGTTTCTTTAAAATAGGTTTCCAAGAGTAGTTCAAGCAGTGCCCTGAATCGCAATTATCAGTGTCGCTGTATATCCTAATTTCAATAGCCTTCTTAACTCTGCAATCCCAGTAACCATGAGAGTGAGCGATCGCCTTGGTATTGACAAAATTAATGGTATGTTCCATAGCAATACCGTGCTCGGCGATGACAGATTTTTCAAGCATCAGATCCTATATATACGGGGTGTCTCTCAAAAGTTTCCAGAATTATTTTTTCCAGCGCCCTAGAAGAACTAGCAGGCTGCAGCCAGTGGTGGAAAAGGTAGGGGGGACTCTCAGCTAAAAAAAGGTCTGCTGCTCAGTCTTCTCCGAGCAATGGACGAGCAAGGGTAGCGTTCTGCATAAAGTGTTTTTTTTTCGTGTCAGAAAAAAAGATGCAGCATTTAGTGGAGCACCAGATCGCCCTCAAATTTTGCATTTAAACTGAAAAAACCAGCGTTGAGACCCTGGCTATGATAAGGGAAGCCTTAGGGGAGGAAGCCATGTCGCAAGCCAGAGTGTATGAGTGGTATAAGAAATTTCGAGAGGGCCGGGAATCCGTAGAATACGACGACCGCACTGGGCGTCCGTCTACTTCAAAAATGGACGAAAACATCGCCAAAGTGAAAGAAGTGTTAAATTCTGATCGTCAAGTGAGTGTCAGGATGATAGCAGATTAGTGCAACTTATCAAATGACATTGTTTAGAGCATTTTGACAGAAAATTTGCAAATGCGGAAGGTGTGCGACAAAATGGTACCGAAAGTGTTAACCCGTGAACAAATGGAACATTATGTTTCAATTTCTCGCGAGTTACTGGAACGCAGTAAAAGTGAACCTCTTGAAGTAAAAGTGAGTCTTACAGACCCAACTTGGCACTGCCAGACTTCTTCTTGTTCCCCTGCATCAAGCGAAGCCTGAAGGGACACCATCTTGAGATGTTGGAGGGGATAAAAAACAATTTGACACGCTGCCTAATCACGGTTCAATCCACTGCCTTCCAGAAAGCCTTCCGTACTGGCAGAAACGCTACCAAAAGTGTATCGACGCCCAAGGGGCCTATTTTGAGGAATTTTAAGTGTTTGTACATTTATCTTCAATAAATTGTCTGAAAAAAAATTCTGGAAACTTTTGAGACAGACCCTGTACGTACCATTCATATTATATTACTTACTTCACACTTAATACAGATGCTGAAATTAAGATTTAAAATTCAAATATGGTCTCCGTAATGAGTAGGGAAATATCTTGCACCAACTACCTTATACATGAAGGCCATAGATGAAGTAGATTGAGTCAATTTGCATGGATTAACACTTTTGGTTCCAGACGGCTAATAGATCAGTTTTCAGTGAACAAGCACAACACTGCCAACAGCCGCCACATTGGCCAGCATAATTTATTTACACTAGTTAATTTAATTCTATTGGGTATTATCATCATGCATTCAAAACCCATTATAGCTGACTGTTTAATTCCCAGATATTTCATATGCCAATTATTAAAAACATGAACATCATCAGGATGAATATATTGCTTTTTACAAATGTTTTAATTGAAGCATTGAAAATCAGGCATGTAGAAATAGCCTAGCAGTCTTAGCATATTCTTAATTAGTAAAAATAACTTTTAACACTCCACTGATCAGTTCACAGATCAATTTATTGCGCAATCCAGATTTCGATGCCTGGCATCGTCTTCAGGTGCTCACGGACAAGTAAAGAGCCTGAAGATGATGCCAGGCAATGAAATCTGGATTGTGCAATAAATTGATCTGTGAATTGACCAGTGGAGAGTAAAAGTTGTTTTAACTGATTAACATGGAACTCCACAAAGTTGAAAAGAGTTTTATTTAATTTAATTAGCATACTCTTTCTGAAACTTTAGCCAATAAAAGGATCAACACAGGATTAATACAAACTGAAAGCAAAGATATAACACAACAGGAGAACGTACACTTATGATTCCAGGTAAATCAACCAGGACCATCCTCTGCAAGCCTGGACCCTTGACAGTCATTGATATCACATCACTGCTAACAGTTCTTCCATCTCTAATACTGTTTTTCATGCGAAGTTCAACCTGAAAATAAAGGGAGGCAAGTTATTAGCATAAAATTCAATTCCAATCTATTAAAACATTAGTACTATTCTTGCATCTCAAACAAAACCTCAAGCATATGCATACCTCACGACGTAGATCAGCAAGTTCAGACTCTTTCGTCAGATCAAACTCCCTTGAGCTGTCTTTGAACTGAGCTATATGATATGGTCCTTCACTGAGAGTGACTTTCACAGGTGATCTTGTCATCATCTCTCCTGCACCTCTATTTGAGCAAAAAATAATAACTGATTGATTGATTGAGCAATATACATAGCAGCCAAAATGCTGTATGCCACCTGCCAAGTGGTATAACAGGTGAAAAAGGTGGAACTTGAAAAAAATATCAATTATCAAAGTTCAGCACACTATGCTTCAATTACAGGCATCATATAAACATAGCTTATGTTCTTCTTTGAGGGAAAAAGACAACACAACACAATTGTTTTTTGGGTTACATCAAGTTTTTACCACAGCATAATAGGGCTATAGCTTTGCCCTGAATGAAAACTAATGACATGCTTGATAATGCATAAAACTAGTGGAATGCATGAGCTGATTCCTTTGCCTTTTTTAATTTGTATAAACCACAGTTGTTCATAAGCAGAAAGATATTTACTTCATTGTTGTGTTGTGGGTTGCATACTCTCATAGTCAAGTAGCTGTACTGTTTTAATCGCATGGTCATGAAGAAAAATGAATGGTATACCACAAATGTTTCACAATATACTTAAGCATTTTGACTATTTATTGATATGAGTAATATTAGCATAGTATCAACATTTTTCACAGCAATTTGGGTCACTAGCCACAGAAATTCTGGGTAGTTTTCTTTCTTCTTGCTCACAAATATCTCCACTTTTACAGCCAATACTTGATTAAAAATCATGAGCTGTTATTCTGAAATACACAGTAAAAACCCTATATCCATAATTACCACTAACTTTCACCTAGCTTTAAATTTAACCAAAACATGAAAGAACGTATCATGATGAATTAAGGTACATTTTCATACAGTACATATACACTGAAATAAAAAAAATAAAAATAAACACAAAACCTTCAGCCTACCAACCAAAAATGCTTATTGAGACCAAATTAGACAAACTTACATATCATAATCTTACTATTAAAACAAATAAAATACATACCTAGGAAAAATACGAGCCTGAGCTATCATTTCTAACACAGATGTCTTTCCTGAGCTTTGGTCACCAACCACAACAACTCTAGGTAGCTGGTCTTGAACACTTATACCACTGTCGTAGCCACTCAACTCGTCCAAAACATCTGAGTACATGTCTATAAGTGATTTCTGCAAATAAATAAACATTTACTCCATGAATTATTAACAAATGTATCCAAATCAACTCTTTTTTCCATGTTTAAAAAGGTTAGCCCATTAGAAATACTTTGAGTCATATTTATTATAAGAATATATATCAAATTCTCCGGCTTTACTTGGTGGAACCAGATTGCGATGGCTTGTAAATAAATTCACTTTGTAATGTTCCACAATAGTTTTTATTATTCCGACCTAGGTTTTGACTCGAAGTTAAGTCACCTTGATAATGACTTACCTTCGAGTCGACACAAAGTCGGAATGATAAAAACTATTGTGGAACATTACAGAGTGAATTTATTTACAAACCATCATAATTATAAGAAAATGAAAGAACACAAAAATATATAACACTCCAATGACCATAAAAATTTGAGTGCTACACTAAAAAAAAACAGGCACACACCAGAGACTACAATTGCTACTAGATGCCCTACAAGATCAGCCACTCAGCAGCTGAAGGGGGATAATTAACTCTTTGCCAATGACGGACCGCAGGACCCATCTACTAAATTTAACAATGGGATCCCGTACAGGGCTGGTCAGGGGCCCAGTTTAGGATGACAAGGCTATGATAACCAAATAATAATGATAATAATGATTTATTTGTCCAAGTATCACATTTTCACATGATATAAGACACGTCAAATACATACTTGGTGATGGTTAACAGAAATAGGATTCTATTTCAGGGATAATCACAGGGCACTCGCAAACCACCTAGTAGCAGTACTTAGTCAGAGTTATTCAGGAACTTCGTACTGATAGGTCACACTGAGTAAACACTAGGGTAACCTCCACAATCAGTGACTAATACTCCACAATAGGTGACTAATGGCTCAATTACTTATTCCCATGACAAAAATACAGAAATATCCATATTTAATACAGATCTGTCATTACCTTAACTTTTTTGGATGACACTACTTTGTTTCCTTTCAGCAACAACTGCTTCCGTAGTTCTTTGTTCTCCCGCTCCAATCGCTCTAACTCCTTTTGGTACTTTAACTGAACCTTGATCACTTCATCTTGGAGGGAATCCAAACGTGCCTGACTGCTTTCTGAATTTTTAGAAAAGAAAACCAATTCAGAAAGCACTCACCAATGCTCATTTTTAAGTTAGTGGATGAAAAGCCTAACAATGATAATTTCTACACCAGTACTCTTTTAGTTGGACTAAACTAATGCTACCTCTATGAAAAAAAACTATCAAGTGGATGACATAAAAACTAAAATTAATGGAATAACCCATGCATATTAGGAATTTTAGAATTTCAGCCATTAGAGCCACACCAGATATTTTTCTAAATATTCTAGAGCTATTCTAAAATTTGAGAATTAAAATCCATTCCCACATTAAATCTCTGTGTCCCAAGTAATTAAAAATTTAACAGGTAACTTTAGGTGGGAAAATAGGCAATTTCCTTTGAGGTGGGATAAATGATCTCGATGCAAAGGATGATAAACTGAAAAATTATATAAAACCAATTATGAACATACAAGGTTCAGGAAAAGATGGTGTCCATAACATTGCCAAAATTAGATACAACACATGAGGATCAATTAAAATATATCAGCCTAAGCATGTACAGGGCAAGACACTTTTAAATTAATATAATGAAGACAAAAACTAGATTACAAGGAAAATGGTGAAATTTTACAATGCAAATTAATAGCAAAAAAAGAGGTTTTAAAATCTTTTAACTTAAAATAATGATTTTATTAAAGTGGAATATATATGTTCATGTACTGCTTCTAGTAAAAACCGTGCTTATTATAGTTTCACTAACATCCAACAGATATTGACGTTGAACATTATATGGACTGCTTACAACATGTTTGCAAGGGACACAATAAGCTCATATATGAGGCACATACACCTAATCACAGCTGCAAAACTCACATTGAGCACAAACAAGAGAAATAGTAGACTTCCAAAATTATCGAACCATAGTTGTTTCTAATTCTGTACCTATAGCTTATGTCCCCACCAAATTCCACCAAGCAAAAAGTATTTAAAGTAACTTGGAGCATAACATAAGCATGATTATTATTTCTATGAAACAGATCCATCAGAGAAACACTAATCATTCTCAAGTTATTCCCCAATTACAGTCCCCTGTAATCTCCATAAGTTAATAGCTCAATTCCAACCCCAAACTAGAGCATAATTCGAGAAAGTTTTAGTAGCTGAAAAGTGACAAAAAACAAAAGCTGTTCTTTGCATTTGAAATGAGAATACAAACTTTAAAAAAAACAGCAATGCAGGTCTTAAAATCTCCTCTAAATTAAAGATGGGTCAGTGACATTATTTTGGTTCTGGTTTAGTTCTCAGTTCATCCATCATCTCATTTTTACAGCATTTAACTGATGCATGTGTGGTCCAGTGCTTTGCAAAGATTTATACAGCAAGGTTAATTTTTTTGATTTACTACAATCATGTGAAGCAAGCTCGGCAAAGTAAGATTTACAGTGAATTGGAAGAAAAATTCCTACGAGGTCCTTCCAATGGGTAAACTTGACTCGAGCATTGAAATATTGCACAGTATGCAGCCCTTCACCCTGTCAAAGACGTGAGAGGAAGACCTATGTGGCAGTAGACAAATCTTCAATATCATTAAAATTTTGATCCTTACCGGTTTGGACACTAAAGAACTACACATCTGCAGAAGGAATAAGTCCTGGTATTTTGAGAGCCTTTTAGCCGACATTTGGGGCTTACATATGATAAGGTTGAATCGTTTCCTCTGTGGCTTACATGAAGAGCCTCAAATTTTAATCTTTAACAAATGCAGTAATCAAATTTAGTTACTTTAACAGTTTATCTATTTGCCTATAGATATCTAGGAGGCCCATACATATGTATCAATAAAAAGGGTAAATTTGGGCAGTATGTGAAATAAAATTTTTTTTTTCTACTAACCAGCGAAGAACAAAAATTAATGGCATTTGCCTCCTGCATGCCTTGAGTGACCACAACTAAATATTAAAAATTTTAGTGCTCTACTTTAAGTATTTTTGTTAGTATAATTTTTCACATTTGTAACATTGAAATTTTAACAAGGCATTAATAACAGGCTGCAGTTTGAATACAAAAGTTAAAAACGAGATAAAGAAATATTTATGTTTTAAACAAAGTTTAGACCAAAACCTTTGGTATGAGCAACCCTATCAGCACTTGGAGTGTTTTAAACAGACCTAAGAAACCTGTTTTGCAAAACCATTAAAAGTTTAATAACAACCAATAAAAAAGGTTAATAACAACCAATTATGAATAATAATGACCTCATAAATCATTTCCCTAGACGTTCATTGACCTAAATAGTAGATCTTAACACTTTGTTTCTGATAGCAAATGACACGACAGTTAATCCTGAGATATTTCACAAGGCTGCATACCTGGAAATAACTTATTTCTGGTGATGATAAATTCAGGAATACTGACTACGTACAATAACATTCATTGACCTAAATAGTAGATCTAAACACTTTATGTTTCTGACAGCAAATGACACTACAGTCAATCCTAAGACATTTCACAAGGCTGCATGCCTGGAAATAACTTATTTCTGGTAATGATAAATTCAGGAACCAATGTTCCTCATTTTATACAGGTTTTGATTTTAATTTCAAGAACCAGTAGAAAGAGCCAACTGACCCATCACTGACTACATACAATAAAATGGCCTCGAAGACTCAATGGCCTATTTTGCTAATGAAAACTTTGGCTGAGTGAAGCAACAATGTAAAGCAATTAAAAAATAAAACCATTAGGCAGGAAGGAAGCCTTAGCATAGCTTTATTCAGGTCGATCTGATCCATTCTTAGAACTGCAAAAGTCAAAATGCTATGATAGTCACCGGCATTGTACAAAGAAAATTACTTGTTTCCGAAGAAATTTTTTCTACATTTTTCTTATTAAGAGGTTATGAAGATTTATCTATTTCAACTCACCAAACCTCTTCCTTTCTTCCTCAATCTTTTCAGACCCCATTGGCCTGGAAAATGCGATTGCATTCATTCTCAGCTCGGGAGTCCCTTCTATAAAAAGCAGTAAAGAGACTCTTATATAATCAGGGAAAAATTTTCCATAACATGCACTGTCAACTTAAGGTTCAACATTTTAAAAAATTACTTAAATTTTGACTAAGAGCTACATCTCGATATGTTAGCAATTAATCAGGAAATCTTTTCACATTTGAAATCAACAATGGGGGATAACTTTTTTTGCAGGTAGCAACATAAATACTTCCATTTGACCATCATTTTCTTCCTGGGCCAGGTTTTTTTTAATCGAAGCCAATGTCATAATATCTGAGAATGAGCAAAACATCATCCAGGATTGGTTGAAAGGCAAATTAGGAAAGCATGATAAGTTTTACTGAAAAAAGCAAAGAAAAGGATGGCTAACACCTCTTACTGAAGCATCAACACCCTCACTCAAGAACTTTATTTTCCAAGATGCCTACAGCACTGCCATATCACAGGCTATTAATTTCTCAAAATCAACCTAAATAGTTGCATTACAGAACAAAACACATAAAAAACCTCTGACTTGAGCATGGTTTTCGATCAATTTAGGAACCAAAATTGTAAGTTCATGTGTGGTGTTTGAAATAGCCAATTGGCTAAAGCAAATTAAAAAGAAACAAAAATATAGAAGAATAAAAAATTGAGAAGGCAGCTCTAGCACAGATAAAAAACCAAGCCCTTAAATCATTGATAAAACCCATTGAAAAATGCAAGCACAAAACTCAAGTTCAGTAACCACATATCTAATAAATAGCAAGGATACTTGTGACATTGGTAGGCATATGTGCACTACTGATTGAAAGGCATAAAATAAATATGCTAAAAAATAGTCTCTACAGTTGTATCCATTGATTGTACTTTCAAGTTGTACTATTAAGGATACATTGTCACTATCAGTTTGACTTAACCATATGTACAATTGTAATCTCTTAAATAAAATTGCAATGAAACATCATTCAAACAAGCAGAGGAAATTCATAAATGATCATTTTATATTGGCAGAAGAAGAGATAATTCAGCTAAAAAATTTGATAACTACTTGGTAATCGGTAAGAAATTTTCAAAAATTCAAGCATCAATAACCTCATTTTTACAACCATGAATCTTTCAACAATGGTTGCACTGCAATTTCAGCAACGATTGGAACACATGTGACAGAATTATAGCAACATGAACACTGTATAAGGACTTGGCTCTTGATGCGCATTCGATCGTCTTTTGGTAAAATTACTGTCACATCTAGCCAATCACAGAGGAGTGGGCGGAGACTGTTCTGCTAGGCGCGGAGCTTAAGCCTGTGGATCGCGTGAACAGTAAATTTTAATATTTTCACCATTCCACAGGCGCAACGTGACGTCAGACCCCTCGAAAACTGTCAAAAATCTGATGGCGTGAGATGAAAACAACATAACTCCTTTATTGAATGACAGTACTAGACAATTTATGTAGGAAAGCTAACCTGTGCAGCCTGTGGAACAGACTCCGCCCACTCCTCTGTGATAGGATAGATGAATTTCCGCAGACACGCAGTATCCATGTGAACCCAGCTTAATAGCATTCCGAAACTTGCCGAAAGGCAGCACTGATGCCATAGTTGAGTCTTGTTTGCGATGAGATGTGTATTGTTATCAAGTACACTGTATAGAGTGTTCTTGATTGTTGTGAAGGGGAGTTTAGTGTGTGCACATGCAATTAAACAGGGAGAATTGGGTATTTTCTACATATTTCAATATTCTGATTCTGTAACTTAATCTTATTCTATTGGTTAAGAATTTTCTCATCAAATGGTTCTAATTTTATTTATAAAAGCTAAGGAAAGTTGGAGGTTATGAATGTTCCTGAGCTCGCTCCGATAATAACCAAATGGCCCGTGACGTCATTTTCGCTGTTTCCATGCAGACCCGAATTTTTCCTCATGCTTACAGTGGAATCAAGCATTGTTATTATTGTTATTTATTGTTAAATTCCTCGAGGCTATTTTCCGGTTATTTGATGTACCTTTGCAATGAGAGCTAAGGGATATAGAATGAATTTTAAGCCACAATGTTCAAATACATCGGTAAAAACAACAAACAAGAAATTTATTCATCTTTCAAACGACGAAAGAAGAAAGAGACTGCGGTTTCTAGCGGCACGCAGGGATTTTGTCTGCAGCAAAACAAAATTCTACTGCTTTGAAAACCATTGTAATGTATGAACCAACCTATGGCAAACATTGTGATTACATATAAATAAAGAAATCTTTTTACATAAATTTATGCAATACAATTCAATACAGTTACTGGAACACTGTACAAATTCATGAATTTGTTGATGATTTGTTGGATGATTTGTTGGACTAAATAAAAACCTGAAGCCTCGTTATTTACTTGCACTAAGCATGCTTTACTGCTCATTTTATGTTTTTGGCATATTTTTGCAATGGATGTGTACAGTGTCTTCTCCTTTCATTTGGACTTATCCTATATCATTATTGCCATAACTCACGAGAAGCACTTTTAAATAAAATCAAACTTACCCTGAAAATCCATGAATGGAGGTAAGAATCCATTCATTGGCAGTTCAATGGCAGAGAATTTTCTTCTACACCTCCTCTACAGGTAATTTCTAATTAACGCTTTAAGTGAAGAACATTTAACTAAAATTTAAGAATATTCAAGCCGTAAGCTGGTGTGAATGTTTATTTAGATTTAATGCCATTGTTGACAATTTTTATGGACTTCAGATGTGCACATCAATAAAGAGAGCAGAATTTACTGTGAATATAACTTAAAATACGGAGGCGAAGTAGTACAAATAAATATGAGACATCATTACAATAGTCGTAACACTGTAAAATGAAACACCAATAAAAGTGGCAAAGAATTGTGACAAAATGTGGTATATTTCATAGCACGATGTTCTCTGTTACAGTTACAGGAAAGTTTCACGTGTTAGTAATTATGAGGCAAACCTACCTAAATTGTGAATAACAGTACCCAAAGTAATATGCATCAAAAGTAATAAACAACATAAAGTGAGGTCTTAGCAAGTAAATTGTGTACTGGAATTTTATGGACTTTTGCTCCACAAATTTTGGCAACATTAAATCGCTCATCCTTCTTCATAAAAACGCTACCATTTACATATCTTCTTAGGGTAAATTGTCTCGAGTGTTTTAGTAAAACTGCCATACCCCATATTCATTGTTGAACATAAAACATCTTAAAATACGGTCTCTTCTACTGTTCTTCCCATGCTATATCGCCTTTCCTCTCTTGCTCCACGAAAATGACGTCACACCAATCAGATTTCGTTTCGCTTTCATGTGAAAAAATACAAAATTCTGACTACCGTATTTCACCGCATAATTGTTGCAGATTTTATGCCAATTTTTTTTTGCTAAAAAGTAGGGTGCAACCATTATGAGGGGAAATAAAAAAATAAAATTGTGCCAGTATTAGTTATACATAGGTCATTTATTACGTACTCAACTGCCTTTATTGCAAAGCTAGGATCTCATGAATGGTAGGCCTACATTAAATGCACTGCATTAAAATTTAAGACTACAAATTGACACTATTTTCTTCTTGTTTAGCATATACCGTACTTTTTCCGGCCTGAAATGAAAAGTATGAAATGTATTTGTGAATGGCAGGTAGAAATTTACGTCAGGTAGAGTGCAAAATTAGAAAAATTTTTCCTATTACAGCAAGTGTTGTGACGAACAGAATTAAATTGCGACGATTATGCGATGAAAAGTTGTGAACCAATTTTTGGACTGAAAAAGTTGGGTGTGATGATTATGCGGTGAAATACGGTATTTTAACCTTATGTATCTCCGTGAAATTTGAATTTTTTCACTCTGTATGTTTATAAGAGTGAAAGTAACTAATTAAGATCTGTATTCTTACAACTAAAATTTTGCCAATACCCAATTTGGTTCAACGTGAGTTTGCGGAGTTGTTTTGTGCCGGGTGCTTTACAGGGCACTCGAATACCAAAAAGAGGAACAAGTTCTCCGTAAAAAGAACAAAAGTTAGTAAAAGGCTAATGTAAGTACATGTGGGTGACAATCGTTGCCCTTTCTGCATGGTAGCCATTACGCAAGAGACAGTGTTCAGTACAGATATTTCCTTGTGCCTCCAACATGCCCGTGTTTTGACATTCCCAGCAAATGCTATTCATTCACTTGCTGGCGAGAGAGACTGCGTTCAGAGTACGTATTTCCTTGTGCCTCCAACAGTGCATACATGATAGTCTGCCTCCCTTGTTTTGACATTCCCAGCATATGCTATTCCTGCATTTGCCATTGTTCTTTCATTTGTTTCGGGGACTTTTCTAAGCTGAAGTTGTGCATTTTCATTTCATCAGTACACCTGCATTGGCTACAGGCTATTTCATATTTGACCATTTGTTTATAACGGGCAACCTGTTGTTTTAGACATAGATTAATTTCCAAGGATTACAATAAAGCAATTAAGTGACTGATACTTGTTTCTTTTTCAACACACAAGGGAATACTTTGCTCGCTTCCCCATACAAGTATGAGATAGACCAGGCTAATGGAGGCAAGGATTCACAGTGATTAGTTGGCTTTATCGATGTTTAATTTAAATGAAGACTAAGTAATGACTACTTTCGGTACAAATACCTTGTTTTGATATCTGGCCAGCCGGAAGCATAATCTTGCGAACATATACTTGGTACAACTGGATAGTATAATGCCATAAAAGACAGTTTAGTAACACAAAATTGAGCTTCATTACACTTCTATGTGTATCCTTGTTCTTTCAACGTGCATTTTACTTTTCTTCTACGCCCTATGAATTATAAATGGGAAATGCTTTCGAATCATTGTTTTGTCATGGCACCCAATAAATGGAAATGAACTATAGAATTACTTGCATTATTTCAATGCATAGTTTTCTCATATCTAAATCATTAATTAGAACATTTAGGGTAGAATTTGGAATACGAATCCATGGATCACATCACCTTATTCTGTAGGCCTTTGGTATAAATGATGTTTCGCAACGCTCTGGATCATTTTTTCTTCCATAGCTCTTTACCTTAAGTACATAAAACTACTATTAAATACCTTATGGTATTACTTGCAGCATAACTCATCATACCTCCATGCAGGTGGAGAAAATGGAAATGAAAAAACACATATAGCTAGACCAGTAAGCATCTGTGGCTAGCCTATTACCCAATGGCAGCACGGTTTGTGGCCAAAAGTGGAACTCCAATTCTTTTGCTTCCATTGGCAACAGATTTGAGATAGGAAATTACCGTCCTTATACAGTGTTCTTGGAGAGCAAATACATCTACTTCGAGGTTTCTTCTTAGAGCTATAAATAATTTTCACACCATATCTGAGCTACAAATAAGAAAGACAATCCATTTACATGCCCATCACCAATCAGCAGGTATAAGAAAATGCTGTAGAACCTTATGTGAATACTCCAATGGAATGTGTTAGTAGCTCAGTTGAGATTCGGCAAAGGGTTATATGTGCTAATGCAAAAACATCCACACTCCCTTACCATAGTCAAACACAATACACTAGCATACATGCATAACTTTAACACGCATTTATTGATCAGTTCTGTCAACTGACACCCTCACAATTCACCCAGCATTAGCTGTGCCACTTAAATACCTTGACCCAACATAAGGAATTATTATTAAAGTTTTTAGAGAGAAAATATAATTATTAATAGGCATATCAATGATAGAAGTACATGTTTACAAGAATAGCTACCAAAATAAAACTAAGAAATAACTAAAATAAAATCAAAATATAACACACAAGGGTACACCTAGCTAGTCAAGAGAGGAATGAAGGATTCTACCTTATTTTCATGAACCTTTTCCATAAACATTCTATTAGAATACAAGTTAACTAGGGAGCCCACCTTAATTACACTTAAACTAACTAAAAAATCTATACTCAATATCTTAATTTTTGGATTAAATTTAAGATAGACAGTAAGGTATTACCATAATTTCCAGCTAAAAAGACATGCTTTATTCCCCATCTTTTGTGGTCAATGTCAGGGATTCATATAAAATTTGAGGGAATCCTCATGATTTGAACATAACTATGAGACCATATTAATTAGCAAGATGACAATATGTGATGATGTATTCCATAAAATATCACTTCCCTATTTTATCAAAAACAATATTGAAGGACAATAGCAAGGTTATTTCTTTTTGGAAATTATGTGGCCAAAACTAAATTGTATATTTTAATCTACAAAAATTGGTAACTTTACTCCATTCGGTTTGATATATTGCCATAGTTTCCTGTAATACCTGGGTCATTCCTTGACACAAATTAACATATGATCACTTAAGGGTCATTGCTATTACCATAAGTTATACAAAATGCCATCCCGTTACACCGATCTCCGGCGTTGGTCCAGAGTGGCCAAAACCTTTTCATGAAAAATTAGACAAACTTTAAGTTCAGACCAGGTAGATTCAATCCATAAGGTTAGATCTTAACTACAGTATTCAACTTCCTCAGTTAAGGGGATGGTACACCACAGCTGAAAATGCTTCCTCAGAAATCTAATTGCTTTTATTTTAAGACTCTGCTGCTTGAAGTAAATTAGTTTGCACAGGCCCCTTAAACCCTTTGAGTGTGGCATGATGTGAAATCACGTCATGCCGCACTCAAAGGGTTAATAATGATTACTCTACATGAGGAATGGATATGTACGTATGTTCAGGGATAACTTGGGAATGCCTAGAGCAATTTGAACTGATGAGCAATGAACAAAATTTTGTATACATAAGACTTATTATCTAGAAATAAAATACTGTGGGGGTAAGACATCCCTAGGACCTCTCCAGGTGGTCTAAGGCTTGACCCCAGCCAATTTAAAGCATTCCTATATGGGATACAGGTAAAGCTCAATTTTTACTGCAGATTTAAGCAAACGTTACTAAACATTGGAATGACTTCTCACTGATTCCAACGAGATAAAAGTTAGAAATATGATCTAGATCTATCAGTTGAAACTTCTACCCAAAGACAAATTCCTGGCTGCAAGTTTAAGCTGGGATAATTTTTAAAAAGTCTCTTTGAATTCTCAATCCAGCCAAGTCAGTTTTCCAAATATATGTACATACATACATTAATTAAATTCATTTGAGGGAGAAATATGAGTACCTGATCATTCTTTAGATATGGATAATCACTGGCTTCCTTGGTTAAAAATCTAGTATTCTGGCAAATTTATGGTTGTTAGGGTATTTTCCAGAGGATGGGAATTTCCGGGACAAAGCTATTCACCTACCTGAATAGAGATTTTCAGCAATCCTTGAAAGATCAAGATAATCTGAAATATAAACAGACAACATCACATTAGTTTACCAAGGAAAATGCTAAATTATGGACTTCAATGTATATTTATAACTCACATTCCCAACAACCAAATTAATATGAAATTAGTAAATTTACAAGTTAATATGAACTAGAAAAATATTTTTCCAGGAAGAAATAGCTTCAAGGTTCATAAATTATAAAAAAACAGGATTCTGAAGTCATAGAACTCTGCATGGCTGGCACCAAACCCAGGGTGACACAGGAAATTGGATTCCTCGGATTGGACCCTTGGATTCTCCCTGCTTCGTGCCTGGCATTTTCTACCTTCTGTATTTCTACCTGCAGCACATTTCATTACGAGAAAACCCTGAATTTTTCCAAAAAAGAACCATTATGATTTTTTTCTGTATCCTGAGAAACTTGACCCAATCAGAAGTCCTAATTCTCGCCAAGTGATTTGGGAGTTATATACTGCATTTCATATGTACAGCCTAGTTTGACTGCAGACAATGATAAGTACTTTGACCAGCATTTCTAAAATTCATAGCAATGAGACTAAAAACACCAGGGGTATGACTTCTAGTAATTCTTTGTTGGACAAAAGGTCAATTGGAGTAGCTGGTAGGTAGAAGCATGTAAGACCCATGTTCATAAGTAAATGCTAATATATGTTTAACTATAGGTTCCACAGTGCACCACCAGTCCCGACGCAAAAAGGAAAAGTATTGTATGATATAATAATAATAGTTCATGCTGAGAGGAATGCAGCACAGACAAATTTGCCACAACATTGGATTGCACACAAGAAATAGCACTGGGAAAAGATGCAGCATGTGGTATCTCTTTGAGCATATGAAAATACAACTCAGGCACAAAGGAATATGAGTGTTCTTCATCAGAATTTACCAAGGAAAATGTGGTATTGAAATAGAAATT
This sequence comes from Ceriagrion tenellum, assembly GCA_963169105.1. Lineage (NCBI taxonomy): Eukaryota > Metazoa > Arthropoda > Insecta > Odonata > Coenagrionidae > Ceriagrion > Ceriagrion tenellum. Next base: position 100,885,162 of record OY720639.1, on the reverse strand, counting down.
CATTCCAGAATCAAACGCATTGACTGCCATATTTATCTATTTATTGCTTGATATTTATTCTCAATAAGCACTAATGGACATTTTCAAGTACTCCATAAAAATAATATCACGACTATCGCGAGTTTCCTTAAAATATGTGAAAGAAAAAAATGAGAAGGTCACATTCTCATTTCGAGTACATATGCAAAGGTACCTTTAAAATAAAATGAGTGTGTTCAGCTCATATTGGCACTTATTTCAGCGCATACATTTAATATCCCTACATTATTCATTTATTTGTTTGCTAGGTAACATTACTACATCTGACAGATACATGGGATATGCAAGTAGACAAGAAAATGAAAAATAGATAAATTTGCCAGCCTCGATGATGGAGGGTAGGAGTCCTTGGTTTCCCAGCTTTTGGTTTTGAATTCTGCCAAGGTGGAATTTCCACTTCCTGGGACATGGTCATTTGTATTCATCCATTAATAATTATAATAGCCTTTATATAAGAGTAACTCATGATACTATAGATTTCATCAAAAAGAATATAAAACACAAAAAATACACACATTAAAAATTACCTTAGACACAAACTACATAGTGCCATTGAAAATTCAAGTTCAAAAAAATTCTCCAGTGAGTACTAGGGGATTTATATTAGCCATTCCTCAAGTGTATTCCGAAACCTGCCTAAGCTTGTTACTACAGTTGCATGGGGTAGTTTATTAAAAAAATTTATTGTAAGGCTGTCCGACTGATTGAAGGCTTTTGTCAGTCTGGGTTGTCAATGTTATTGGGTTATTCCACATCAAAATGACTCAAAAAATAGGGATATTGCCTCAAACATAGTCAAATAATAGACCATGTTATATTACACACTTTGTCATAAGTAAAAGATGTGGAATAACTCATTCAGAGTGGAATATAACATGATGTATTATTTACCAATTACCCGAAATTACCCTTAACCTCTGATTTTGATCAAATTAGCCTTTTGTTTCAAAAGATTTTCGGTAATTCTATTGTTTTGCAGGGCATGCGTCCAGGCCTAACTATGGATACATGAAAAATTGAGCTTCTTTTAAATTTTCCTTTGATTTGCCCTGAATAACTATGGACATATGATGGTTATGTGAGAGCACAAATGCTCATTTGAAATGAAAGCAACAGTGCATGATAATATGACATCATTAATTTAAAAAAATTGAACTTTAGAGCATACAGTAGTATTTCAAACATGTTTTCCTCGAAATACCTTAGGTCTCACTGTATTTTTCATAACTATGAAAACTACTAATAAAACCATAACAAAGAACAAGAAGAGGGACAATGCCTGAAAATTATAGTCCTCTTGGACAGATTTTTTGTAGAATAGGTCAAGATACCAGAATGACAGTAACGATAGGCAACAAAATATTTTAAATCAAAGGAACTTACTTGTTGAGAATGAAGCTTCTGGATCTCCATTTGGTGTCTCTGCAGCTTGAATTGCATCGTCTAATCTGCGATCAAACCACTCACGAAAATTCCGGTATTTAGCTTCACCAATACTTTTCAGCCGAGGATCTACATGTTTGAATAGAAATAATTAGGAAAATATATAACAGGAACAGAAAAATTGGTGTGAATGAATACTTTACGACACACACAGAATAATGAATTACCCTGGCATAGTAAATACAGCAATTTACAATTCATTTCTTAAGCCTGAATCACACGATCATTTTTTCCGTCCCTTATAAGGGATAGCTCCAATGATAGCTTTTCAGGGACCGTGACAATGATAGCTCGAGCTATCATTTTCTGAATCACACGGTCATTTTGGCCGTCCCTTTTTCCATCATTTTTTCCGTCCCTTTTCGCATCATTTCTATGTTAACTACTCTCATTCCATTGAAAGCCAAACATGGCGTTAGAGTCACTCTTTGCGGCCGAGCACTCTGATTGGGTAAATGGTGGAGTCAGCGATGCCTCCAGGGATGGAAAAAGCTACGTGCCCAGGGATGGAAAAAGCTATAGGGATCCCTATTGCTGGAGCCATCCCTGACTTTGTTCGAGTCACACGATCATTTTCGAGCGATCATTTGAGCAATCATTGGAGCTATCCCTTAAAAGGGACGGAAAAAATGATCGTGTGATTCAGGCATTAGCATATCTTGAACATGATGATTGAGAACCCAACATTTCAACATAAGAAATCAACAATTTCAACATTCCAGTAAGATAAATGATATACATGCAAATAATAAACAGCAATTAAAACATTATTGGTTATGTTGGAATAGAAGGAGATGACCACCACTCAAATCCTACCAGATTTCATTTACTAAGCATATTATTGTCATAGTTTTTGCTTAAAATATTGATTGGGACAAAACTGGTGGCAAGAACAATACCATATGCAGCCATTAAAGTGCACTTGCTTGGATAAATTAGTCAGATTGCAAGGACATAAAAGCAGAAGTGAAGACAAATTTGTAGAATACCACTCCACTTCTCTGCATAGGTCAAATTTTTTCATTTATCTTACTTTTCCACTTAACATGCCATACACTTCCTAGTTTTTCCGTCTTCATCATTAAATTTTATCTTCTAATTTTTCCTAAGCTCATGTTGACTTTCATTTATGCTCATGGAAACATTTTGGGACAAGCTTCCTATTGCCACTCCGTGTTTTTTTAAACATGTGAACAAACTTTTGTCCCACTCCTACCCTTTGACCTAATTTGCATGGGTGGTCCAACCAGGAGCAATCATTAGAGATCCCACCAGTCCATCTCTAAGAGTCAGGGAAATGAGCAAGTCCTGACACTGCATCAAGGTGGCACAGTCAAGCATCTTAAATCTGCACGAACCACAACATAACAAAAGAGAGGCTACAACTATTCCTCTAAATCTGTCTTAGGGACGAATATGAACAAGAATCTGAAACACACCTATTGAGAAAACACACACATGCCAACTGATATAAAGAAAAAAGTAAAGATGGGTGATAATTACCAATTTCAAAGCTATCCTTAACTTTGTTCTGCAGGGAGACTAACGATTCTTTGATAGCGTCTAACTTCTCTGGGGGAGGGAGATAGGCATCAAGCCAAGTCATGTCCGGCAGGGAGTCTTTCCAGCTTTCATAAGACTTTGGAAAAAGATAAAGAACAAATGAATAAATTACTTGCAAATATGAATTTTCACGCTGTCTACAAAACATGTTCTCTTGGGAAACATGACCCTTCAAAAAAAATAATTAAAATCAAGCATACCTTCTTCAGGGTCATACCTCCGCCGACAGCACCCCCCAATATTAGGTACCTCACCTTGAGGACACCTCTCAAAATTCTAACCACCACCATTGCAACACCTCTTCTTGGCACAGAATTGGAAGGCTTTATTCTTAACAGATCATACTGGCTTATTTTGGAATTACAAAAGGTAGTGTGCCCATGTTTTTGAATTTGCACGAATATTCCATTTATTTGCAACACTCCAAAAACTCGTCTTTCACTCACAGCCGTGCGACGAAAGGTATCAGAAATGACCCACACTGTGTTTCTGCAAACAAAAGCTGTGCTTAAAAAGGTTAACAGCAAAGAAACTTCAGATTCACACTCAAAATGTTACGAAGCCAGCACAAACAGTTACACACAGGAAAATAACCATTTAAATTGATAGCTAGGCATTTATCACCTACCCAATGTTTTTTCCATTGATTTTTCTCATATCAGACAGTAATCATAGGGCTTAAAAACTCAAGCGAAGCTAAAATGCATGGATATATCGATGAATTCTACTGGTCTGTCAACACATCTAAAGCTTTCAACAACAAACGGGAAGAACAAGTTATTAATCAGGGAAGAAATTATCAGTAGGCGAAATTAATTGAAAACAATGAAACTAGACCATTATGTTCTATTTCTGTTCAAGGTAACTTAAATAATTTTTACCAACTGGGCTTCTATCTTCTCGACCGGCTGCTACTGGCACTCTATCGACCTATTGACGTACTAAGTTTATAAACAATGAAGTTACGAATTACAATGGACAAAGTATAAACGTATAAATGTTATAAATTTCATACCAATTAATAATGGAATTCTATTTGCAAAGGCATTAATAAATTGCTGATATATTGATCCACAAAATAAATTTCCTAGAGCAGTAGCGCCGTCGTCTTTTCGTCAGCTACGTACCAGTTATGACGGAGTACTCTATTATAAAATATTGACATATATTGAATTCTCTTCTCAAAATTTGAATCTTTCTGTACTATTTAAAGTTTGAAATGTAATTGAACCTTTTTTTAGTTTAAGTTTACTAATTACGCAGAGCGACAAGGTTGCCCTCTTTCAGACACAATTGTAACTAATTACGACCGTTAGACAAAAGACTGTGCAATTCACCATTTAAATTCAAGAAACCAAGGATTTCGGAGGAATAGGACAATCGTTGAGTAAGTTCTGCTTGGATATTCCGGCTTTCCGTTTTATTTCTTGTGTTTCTCCTAGTACGTATATACTTGAATATTTTACTATAACTTATTGAAATAAATTCCCATTCAGTTATGCATTATAAAGTGTATTCGTTCACAGGACATGGGGAATTTCTTTAGTCGCCATGCAACGTATTGTACCAAGGAGGAAGTGAGTTGTGAAACTCCAGAGCAGAAATATGATGAGACACCGCATCGCATACTGAATTTAGACCCTCGCTCACCATCTGCAGAAATAGTTAGAACCCCAATTCAGATTTTATCTTGCGAACAAGTAAGGATTCACGATCTGCCCATCGGCATTGGCATATTTGCTTTTATTAGTGATTGCAGACTGCATCTTCCGATATTCTATTTATTTTGTTTCTGCAGGATGATTTCAGAACTCCAGAATCCTCTCCATGCAAGAAAACGACTGACATGGATACACCAGTTAGTATCTATTCGACGAAGGCCATGAGATCGTCGGATGTTGATCTACCCTCGTTAAACGACTTAACGACATCGGAAGTTTCAGGTATTTGTTACGTTTTTATCGTCCTCATGTTGTGATGAAATAATTGAATTGAAGTTTTATTCTAGTTGATATTGTCATATTTCTTTCGAAACTGTGTGCATGGAAAGCTAAGTGGCCCCGTTTTTATTTCAGGCATTGATGAGTTTGATAACATGCTGGAAAGTATAGAAGCTGAATTATTGGAGATAGAGAAAAGTCTTAACCCGGCCGTTTCTGAATCAAAAATTGCAAGGGAGAAGGCGAAAGAAGTTAAGAAACTTCCATCTCAGAAGTTGAGCTTTACTCCGGAGAAAGAAAAGTCTCCCAAGTCGAGGCCTAAAAAGGTGAGCTTTACAAGCTTGTAGTTTCACCGATTTGACGAATTAGATGACAATGTATTATGGATGGATACAGCATACTTTTTCTTCTTTATTAACTATTTTAATTTTCATTCTTATTGTTTTGAAATCTTAAATACTTTGTAGTTTGAGATTAATATTGATGAACATCAATTTAGGAGTTCAGCCAGTGGTGTTTTTAGTATTGCTGCTGCCCAAGTTATTTCAATGTCTCTCTTCAATCTATGTTTGGACTTGGCTTCAATGACTCTTAAAGGTCTCTTTTTTTGGCTTAAAGCGCAAAAGTGTCGCAATTAACTGCCTTTCCATTTTCCTATAATTACTTGAGGGAGAAATTTCTTATGAGCAAATACAAATTTGGCATGGTAAGGTTAGCCCGAAATGATAGTTGTCATTGCATATTATGTTAATGGTAACACTTGGAATCTATTTATTGCTAAATTTATTAAAGGATTTAGTCAAATCACCTGAATTTGTTGGCTGCTATAGCTGTTACACATTGTTAAGGTATTTGTTGCCTATTGTATATCAAATCTTTGCTACCATTCAACAAAATGTTTCCAACTATTTCTTAGATGAAGATGTTAAATTGTTTGTCTAATTGAATTTCATTATTTTGCTGACACACTCCTGTCTGGAGCAACATCAGGACAAATAATTTTTCTATGATGATTACTTTGTACTTGTGTGTGTGAACACACTCATATTCATAAGAATACCAGTTAGCTATTCATTTCCCTATCCACTTTCTTGAGTCAGTTTTTCTGTGCCATCATCAGTTACCAACTTTATCTTTATTTCTTCAAATTTTAACTTATTTAGGAGTTTTGGTAATTCTATGTTGGCTCTCAAACAATAGAACAGTCCACAGTAGAGTCGTCCACATATAATAGAACATACACATTTACATCTCCAACCATATAGGTTGTTCCATAGTAAAAGGGCATCATTTTATTCATTTTCTGGATACTTTTAGACAAAACCATAGAATGTATGTAAAAACTGCTATTTGGCCTGGGAAGTAGATTCTCCATCCATCCATCCATCATAATGCCCTATCAAGACCTTAATTTCTCACATAGTGAACCATAAAAAATCTGAGAGAGACCTATTGAGAACCCACACACATGCCAACCGAAAAAAGTAAAGACAGGTGATAATTACCATTTTCAAAGCTATCCTTAACTTTGTTCTGCAGGGTGACTAACAATGTTCAAAGACAGGGAGGGTTCTTAGTTGAAAAAGTGATTGAGAGGTTCTCGTAGATTTAATGTCTTACTCTCTGACATGAGCAACAAATTCCTAGCTTTACATGCTACCTCACAAATTGAACTTAAATTACATTTTATTTCATTCAGCAATCAGAGAAACATGGAGAAAAGGAGTTTTTCTCTCTCATTAATGCAAGCACCTTGGAAAATTGTTTACAGTGTTCGAAAACTCCCAGGATACTGAGTGAAAATAAAAGAGAAACTTCTTTCTTTTGCAGACCAGGACACCTCTTGGTATTCGTTCCTCCAATATGCCTGCTGATGTGATGTCTCCTGCCTCATATCTTCGAATGAAGCAACAGCGTTCTGTGTATGATAATGCATTCCAGAAATATCCTTTGACTCAGAAAAATCCATTCAACTGTGAGAATACCCCACCACGTGCCATGGCTAAGGCTGCCACTTTACCACGGAAGAGGTCTTCGGTTGAGTGGGATAGAGATGCGACTATGATCATCTAACGTTGGATTATTCATGACTCAGTTGTTAAAGCATTTGTGATAATTCTCCATTGTTGAGCATCCATGTGGACTTTGGCAACTCTTTCACCTATTCTCTTGTGTTGGCATGTGATTGGTATGTTTTTTATTGTATTAAGTCAGCTGGTTCATTTGAAGATTTAATTTTTCTCAGTAATTGCTTCTTGTTATCAACCACCTTTTCACTTTGATGATGAATCAGGCTCAGGTGAACCAGGCAGCATTCTCTATACCTCTGCTGCATTAGCATTGTGATATATATTTTGTAAAGTAGAGGAGCAAGATGTTTTTCAGTCGTGTAGAATATCTCAGGATAAAACAATTTATGTTTTATAGATGTTGACTTAATTGAGCAAAAATTATGAGATCTTATGTTAGTAATGAATGTAAATTTAAATATTTTCCATTTTATTACATTCTTATTAGCTAATTTTTGCCAAGATCTTTGGATTTTGTAATTTATTCTTGTATGTAAAGCTTGCTAATTTGTAATAAGTATCTACTTGGTGATGAAAGTTTCATTGCTACCATGGCAGTCATCTGTCCAAAAATTGACCAATCTGTTGGGGAAAACATCAATTAAACCTCATCAGTATGTGTAAATTTATTTTGTAAGTCATTTTGCATGGTAATGTGGTAATTTTTGTACAGAATGTCAGTTTATAAAATTGTCTATTGGACTTTACCACCCCTTTTATTCAGGGACTGTTTTTAATAAATATGGAAAGCTTATGCTAATACATTTATTTATTGCTTGTAAGAAGTAGCTCCTACATTTTCCATCGAAGGCTTAATGTAATATCAATGACCACTTCTACTATTTGGGCCTGTAATTGTTCTGAATTGCTTGCATATGTGTTTATTAACTGGGATGTCTTCCATCACCTCTTGTTATTGCCCTTATTTGGAAGTTCTGTCGTGTTTTTTGAGGTGTATTACTGGCTTCTTGAAATGGACAAAAATTGCTCTGGTAATTTTTTAGTCACAACTTATTCTTTTCAACAACTTTTAAGCAATGGACATTCAGGAAGCTTTGTGACTAGTTCATGATGTTTTTGGCATTTTTTACAAAGATCGTGAAATCAAATAATCCTTATCTGTTGTTCAGTTTGGAGCCTTGATATTGGGTGAGCTCTGCAAGGTTTTATATGTAAATGGACCTGAGCAGTCTGCCAATCAGTATGTTACATTATACAATTAGTGTTGGAGGAGTCAGCTGAACTTTTCGTGATAATGTAACAATAGTTATGAGTTGATAGTGCTGTTGTCTGGAATGATTACTATTCATTTGTCATTTGGGAGGGAACTAAACACTTTGAGGTACTGTTTTGTTTAAAGACATTTAATTTGCAGTGATGGGTAAATGTAGGCTTAGTGCTGCCTTTTATATTGTTTGAATATTATGAAAATACTACTTTGGGGAAAATCTTTTAGGTCAAAGTGCTTAACTGAAGCTTTTACCTAGTAATGAAAACCAGTGATTATACTGACTCCAGCCTCCATCATTATTTCGACAGAATTTGATATCTTGATGTTTTAACAAAATAAGGGCAGAGGATGACTACTTTCAGGCTTAAAACAATTAACAATGTATACTAAATGCCTCATTTTGATATGCACTCTAATACATATTTATTTAAAACATGTTCACTAAAAAATTTGCAGTGCAGCAGAAGTTTCCTTGAGCATCATTGCCACATCAATCTCAGATAATTGCTCTGACAAAAGCCAAGTCTTAAGTTTTCGAACAAATTACCAGGGAGGAAACTGAGATAGACAAAATATTGCAAAGGGATGCAATCGGTGCATTTCAGTGTGAAAATTTGCCATTTTCAAACCAATACATCTTTGTTGAATGACTGATGGCCTAATGGTAATATTTTTACACCGTTTGATAGTATAATCTTACTTGACAATATCAGTTAAAATCAAGGTAGGTTATCCGGCATGCCTAAAATGAAAGTTCCTCCGTAAAAAACATTATGAAATGCCATAATTCAGTCGAAATGTAGATTACCATGCCATTGTTCAGCTATTTCATCATTAATCTTCACCATGTAAAACTCCCAGTCTAGTTCTACAATATCTAACTTCTTTTCTGATATTTATAATTCATGCGTCATTCATTTCATTCTTTCAGTAATCCTGTAGATGTAGTATGACTATTTTACAGATGGAAAATATCCCGTTCCTTTGAAAGGGTCCTTGTTTGCATATTTGAAACTTGAATAGAAAATACTCTGTATAGTTCAGGCCAGTCTGAGATAAACCTCAGTAATGGAAATAGCCTGAAATGATAACAACTAGGCCTTAAGAATCCTCTATGGTTGCAATTTTTAATCTTATTTTAGGTTGATTAATTTGTTGAGCTTATTCCGAGAAGTTACCTAAGAATCTTCCTAAAGGTCGACATTGAATAAACTTGAGTGGGTGTATCTTCTTGCGATTTTTGACAGAGTAATCTAATTAAAACGTGCGAGCAAGAATTGTCAGTGTGGTGGAGAAATGGAATTATAAACTGTGTCAAAGAGCTTTAATGTACTCAAACTGGCTCTTTCAGCATAATATATTTACACGTAAACATATCTGCCCATATGCACGAAATTTATCGCATTTGTGGATTTGAATAGTTTAAATTAATCTATTTACGTAATATAATTGCATATGGGTAAGCATTTATTTATATTTGTCACCTTATATCTTTATATTTGTCACCTTATATCAAAATTAGGTAATACTATTCGCAGCTAAAATTATCTTCCATTTAAAATTCCCGCCAAACAGCTGATATTATTTTCGGCTATTAGTCAAACGTAGTACATTGTTGGGAAGATTACTCTAATTCGTTGAATAGATATTTATTCGATGGACAAAATATCTATTTAATTTTAGCCATTTATTGCAGGATATTTATGGCAGGCATGCTGAAAAAAATTCTCGCAGTTATTTGTTTATCAAGTAGTGACATCAAGCCGTACGCAAGCAATTGCGATGTGGTTTTGAGGAAGGTCGAGCGTGTCATTTAATTTTACCTGGATTTGTTCTTATATTCGCTGGTGAAGTTACAATCCCATTTCCAAAGTGAAGGTTCCCAAATTAAGATTTGCCCCTTTGTGGGCTCTTCATGCCCAAGATTGCGAAATGTCGATCCGCGCTGTAGCCCATCGACTTTTACAGAATGGTCGGTTATTGTACAGATCTATTAAGCCTCAAGAGTCTTACAAAACCGTAGTGGATTGTGTCAAAATCAATGCCCACGAGGGTAAAGTGTTAGAGTCAAGCCTTCGGCCTACATTTGGAAGATCTGCATTCCAAAGTGTTGGTTATCAAGTCCAGTATCATGCCCGACGGATTTTTGTTGAAAATGTCCTCAACCGAGTAACAAATTCATTAGCCGGCGACTTACGTAAGCGAGCGACGAAGCGATTATTTTTTGGCGATTCCGGACCATTCTTTGCACTTGTCGGAGTTAGTCTTGCTTCAGGAACTGGTATCCTAACGAAGGATGACGAACTTGAAGGGATTTGCTGGGAAATACGGGTAAGCTTTCAATTAATGAATTTATGTGATAGACAAATTTATTGGCATGGAGCTTATAAAGTCCCCGTTAATATAACTTTCGTTGACAGGAGGCTGTATCTAAACTAAAATGGGCTGCCAGAGGCGGTATGGATGATTCTTTCAAGGCCGATGTAGGCCTTAAAGATTTAACTCTTGGACCTTCGATTGCTAAAGGTTGCAGTGCCGTTGTTTATGCAGCAAGATGGAAGGAAGGTAAATTTGCTGTGGCCTTTTTTAATTGTCATCTCCTCATTATTGTCCGTACTTCATGTTTGGCTTCGGCTGGGGGTTAAAGTTTTACTCAAGTGGTTGACCGATTTCCGCTGTTATTGGCAGCCTAATTTTAGCTTCGCGGAAAGTTCATCACTCCTCATGGTCAGAAAGTATTGTATTGTGATTGTATAAGTGAAGCGGATTATGTAGGCCATATTCCCTTACCTTCGTGAGTCATGCTCATATGGCAATTCCCATTGGGTGCCCACGTTTTCTTCTTTGTGGTGCAGGCGACTCGATGAAATGCTTGTGCCATTTCTCCTCTCCCAATCGTAGATCCCAATAGATTCATTAGAGGACTTTCTGAATGCTTTGTCATTTATTCTTCCGTATCTATGACTTATTCAATGGTGTCATTTATTTCTTCCATCCAACCTGGATTAACGGCTCATTTCCTTGTCCCTTCTTTGTGTACTTTTTGTTTTTTCCCTTACAGATATCCTCTCATAGTCCAGCTTTATGCATTGTTAACTGTGGTATTAAAAAACACTAATATCTAGGGGGAAAATTTTTTTTCTATCGGGACCCCTCAGGGAAGCATCCACCCTCATTCCTAATAGATCCTCCGTTACTCTCCTCATTGGTGTAAATGACCACTGTTATCAGTCGCCTCACCAAGTAACCCACCACTTATAAACCGTGAGCTGATTAGCTTGCCTGACATTTGGTGGATCTTCTGTTATGTTATGCATTCTCTGCACTACGAAACCCAAGTTTGCATTTTAATCACTCTTTATGCCCGCTATACACATATTCCAGTGATATCGACTACTTGCTTGTAAACGAATAATGGAGCCCAGACATATCACCTGCTTTTATGCCTCAGTGGTTCCTCTGGGCTATGGTGTCTCTCTTTTGTCTTTTCTGTCTGGCAAATATTTCCTAAATACTTACTCAAAGGCCTCCGATAACTTTTGTATACTTTGCTAAGTAACCTCATGGTTGCTCAGCCATTGTGTTATGACTATGGTTCATTAATTCTTTATAGAGAGCATAATGACAGCAGAAAAACACTCACAGTTCTCCACTAATAAGTGTTACATGTTATTCAATTTATTAGTGAAAAATTGCAAATGTTTGTCATTGTGGAATGGTTCCTCCACATCGCACCTAATCTGTATTTTTTGCAGAACATAATGAGCCTTATTTTCCATGCCTTCACATGATTGATTCCAGTGTTTTTATAAGATGTGCATTTTAATGTCATAGGGACTTGCCCTTTATAGCTGTTAGACTCGAAGATGTAAAGTTTGAGACTGTTGATAGGTATGTCAAATTCACAACAACGGCTTCATCAATACCAGGTCAGAATCAGCACAAAACCAATGTGGGATCAACAGTTGATTTTTCAGATTTATACATATATCTGAAATGTATGTATATTTATGTTCATAATATCCCTTTTTTGATGATACTGAAAATCCAATGTAGTTCTCTTATATAGTACCTCTATAAGCATTCAGGCAGTAGAGCCACCTACAGGCCCATTAGCAGGTGGTAACTGGAATCTACTTGCACCCTCCTTAGGGAGGCCAACAAACTAGAGATTCAAAGGTGGTTGGAAAACCTGGGTGACTCTTGACCATCTAAGTTTATTGCCCATGCCTGCATTCATGCCCTACCACGTGATGTAGTTGCCCATTCACCCAGTCACCCATCTACCAGCTGGGCACCCACCTTGCATCATGAATGAAGGGAAGGGGAACTTACTAACTATGGGGACCTTTTGGAAAGAGGTCCCGATAGTTAATGGTATAGCATCAGGGAAACAGTGGTGGAAAGGTTTTTTTCTGAAATCTGGAAGACTGTCACCTGGCCAAGTGACACCTGTGCCTACCTGATTTATCTTTTCTATCATACATGACAAATTATAAATGATAGCTTTTAGATAATGAACAACAGTTGACCATTCTCTACATCTATGCATAAAATATTCCTATTTTTTAAGAAAAGGGTAAACTCATTTAGTTATCAAAACATTTCTCAATCCAGCTGTGGGTGTTATGAAAGTAAACAATAAATTCTTTCTCAAGGCTTACCTTGGTTAACTGAATTATCTTCAGCTGCAAACTGCACTGTATACCACTTATTTACTGTGATCAATGAATCAGTCATCATCTTAGAAATATGTTTAGCATCGCTGAGTAGCTGACTCATCCCCTAACATTTAACAACTGACTCCACGTAATGACTGGTATGACACCTTTTTACATGCGGCAACTAGAGCACCTTCAGTTGCTCAATAGAATACAAAAAAGGTCTGGTGCAAGATGAGCAGGATAAGAGGCTGAAGAAGGAGATAATATAAAGCAATAAGTGTCCTTACTGGTCATTGTACATGCTATGCAATGATATGTATCAACCTCGAGCTTTTTTCGAACATGAGAAAAACATGTTTTGTGCTTGGACTCAAAAAAGCCATAACCACTGCACAGTTGAAGGGTTAACTTTCACGTTATTACTGTTAGTCATACAGAGAAGTTTTATTCATGTACTGCCAATTTTCACAAATATCTGTATCCTCAAAGACTAATATTTTGTACTACTTCAGTCAGTGTTTTCCAAACTGTTTTGGGTAACCTCCTCTTGGTTTCGTTAACCTATTCCAAGCAACCTTCAACCGTAAGCTTTAAAACCACTGACCTAATGAGGAAGATAAATAAAAAAAAGAATTTTTAAGCATGCTTTTCTAAATAGGTATAAGAAAATCTAAAAACAGAAATATCTTAACACCGCACTAAAAAAGAAAAAAATAATATATTCTCGAGTGATTGAAAATTAAGCCTAGTGCTGGAAATAATAAAATTCAGTACAAGGAAACCACACAAATGATAAGACCTCAACGAAAAGCGTGGGGTGCTCTTTCATATTTAATATGAACATAAATCCATTGAATATGAAGATTTTGGTATTCAATGGAATAGAGAGCTTTTATATACAATTTCTAGAAAATCTTTAAATGAACTTTAGTTAAGGTGCAAAATATAAATGAGGTCGTGCCCCATGCTTTTCGTTGTGGTCTTGTCATTGTGCGGTTAATTTCCTTGAATTGAATTTAATTATTTACTGTACTAGGCTAAATTTTCATTCACTCGAGAAAAATTTTTTCTTTTGCAGTACGATGTTAAGGTATTTCTGTTTTTAGATTTTTATGTATCCTTGTAGAAAAGTATGCTTAAAAGTCCTTTTTTTAGTTTTAAAACAAACTGTTGTTTTTAAACATTTTTATTAACTAGGACTAAGAAAAACTAAGACTGCTTACTAGAAAAAAATAACTCCGATCACAAGCTTAAGTGTTGCTCTCTCTGTGTATTATGCTTGTATTTTTAGTCAACTAAAATATGGTGTCTGTGCATGGGGTCATTCCCATCGAACAACAAGACTGTTTAAACTACAGAAGTGGGCCATAAGAATTCTGGTCGGTTTAAATAAACGCACTAGCTGCAGATTATATTTTAAAGAACTTAACATCTTAACATTCCCATGTATATATATTTTCTATACAATTATTTATGTTAAAGAGCATCATCTGGCTCTTGGATTGCCCTTGAACAATGATGTTCATTCATATAATACCAGAAGAAATGGTGATTTTAAAGTGGTGTCTCACAATTTAGTGTCCTTCACAAGGCAACCGTCTTATGCAGGTTGCATGTTGTACAACAGTCTCCCTAGTGAGATCAAACAGACTCGTAGTATTCCTGTTTTTAAAAAGAAATTGAAAGAACTTCTATTGAACAACGTTTTTTACTCAGTCGATGAGTTCTTGAATAAGTGATTGTATTTATGTATTGTGTTTTCCTTTGGAGGTGAGGATTTGTATTTATGAATTTTGTTTCCTTCGGAGGTGAGGATTTATTTTAATTTTTTTTCTCTTCTCCTTGACTTGTCCTATACATATGTTTTTTATGTCTCCGGGACCAATAAACTACTTACTTACTTACTTACTTACGCTTGGATGTAGACTCAATGCAATGCCTCTGAATGACCTACGAGACGAAAGTTGGACCCTTTACCGCTAGTGTAACTCAATTCATGTTTTACATTGAATGAAGTGGTAACTATGTAGGGTAAAATGAAGTGGTGACCATGGACCGAGGGAAAAGTGACCTAAGGAAAAGCATATAAAAAAATAAAGTTTAGAGCACATGCATTCAATCTAATTTCTATTTAAAATCTGAAATTTTATTCATCCCAGGACACACATGTACATGAGGAGGCCAAGTTAGGGCTAGCACAAAAATAACATATCCGAATGAATTACTTCAAACAATATGTATTTATACATTGCAATGTAAAGTAATAAGTACTGAGAACAATGTTTATTGTAAATTTTTCATGGCCTGTGGAAACGATTTTATGCAGTGTTTCTTTTTACACATTTACCATAGGCAAAGGAAGGTTGCGAAAGATGGTATTACCAATGGTCACCATTCAGTCAGTACCATTTTGGTTGGATGTGACAAATAAGGTTAAAGAGTGTGTTGACAGCTGTTTTTATTTTTATCTTGATTGAAGCTTTTGCATTGATTTGCCTCAATAATTTCAATTTTAGATCCTGGTGGTACTTCAACGCAAGATCAAGAAGCAGGTGTGGATTTGCAGAACGGTCCATCAATCTCTCTCAATGACCCTTTGACAACTTTCCCGCTTGCTGTCAAGATGATGTTCAACTATGATGCCGAATCCAATGCTTTATCTATATTACGAGCAATGCACAGAGAAACAGTCCCTGCACAATATCACATTTCCAGTGAAGAGCTGTCTGGTTGGGAAAAAAGGTGAGCATCAGTTGACAAATTTCCAAGCCTGTCTTTACAATTTACAATCCTAGAATGAGGCAAATGCTAATATTTTGATTTTATTTGTGCAAATACTATTGGGATTATGTGATTTATCTTTCATGTTGAAAGAGGAATTCCCCCATGAAAATTTCTGTTTAGGCTTTCTTCCTCTTTTGGTTTCCATATTGCTATCGTTTATTTGGGCTTTAACCATTATCTTTCTATGTTTAATTCTAATTGGTAATTAGCAATCGTTTCACTAATAGTAGTGCTTCAAACAATATTCTTGTCAAATCAGCCTCTCTGTAATTGCCAACCACTCATATTATAATCCACAGGTTTTCTTGAATCTTGGATATTTTCATTCTCTAATGCATAGTGCCCAAGAGCCTTGTGAGTCATCGCATGCCACCCAAGTTACTGGGTGTGCTCTCTCACATTTATACTGTTATCTAATGTGTTCACTGCCACAATTCATGTTTCTCTTAATCATTTTTAAGAAATAGAGCGTTTAATTGGTTTTGGTGGATACTAAATATGGTTTAACTTTTATACTTGATCACTGCCATATTTTGAGCAAAATTTCCAAAACTTTTGAACAAAAACAGAAGTATTCAGGTTAGATTGTATTGGAGATACATCAATTTTATCTTTCAGTTAGTTGCTAGTACTTCAAGTGTACATTATTCATCAAAATTGCCATCGTCCTAGTGACAACTTATTATTTCATGGTGGTTCAGCTCCTAAAGAATAAAATATATGGGGCTGTAGCATTTATTTTATTTAATCCAAATGGAAAACCATAAAAAATGGTTCTCTTCTAGAAGTATTCCCTACTTGAGAGATATTGGAACTCTTAACATTCATCTCTGAGTGGATTGTTTTGTTACTGTTCAAGAGCCTTGACAGAGGTTTTGTCTTAAAAATGATGGAAACATGTATTTGTTAATATTGTTTTTATGGACTTCATATTCTCTACATTTTCAATTTGGATATGCAGATGATATTGTTTACTTCAAATAACCTTTTCTTTGGGGGAAAAATGCCTCCTGCTCTTAGATAGCACCTCTTCTGATTTGGCTGATGTGATTGTTTATGACTTAGCATGCCATACATATATGTACTTGGTCCTTGTCTGATTAATGTTTTTATTGTGTAAGAAAATAAACTACATTTATGTTAGATTATGTTAGAAGAAAACTAGCTTTTTTTGTGTATTGAACATTTTTAAATGGGTGGTGATATCTTTGAAGCAATCAAGGGGAGAGTCGAAGGTGTCTAGGAGAATGCCCTAAAAACAAATTCTTCCCAAAATACGAGTGAGAGAAACAGGAGGAAATCGGAAACAATGGAGTATATGGAATTACCACCAATGGAAATAAGTATATTTCAGCAACATTACATGTACAAACAAAGTAAGGGTCAGCCAACCTGTGTTCTGATGTCTAAGTTTAAAAGTCAATCACCAACTATACGAGACAGTGAGAGCAGACCTTCTCAAGACGACGGTATCTATCAAAAGAGACCAAGTCGCGGTTTCGTCGTAGGAGGGGAAAGTGGAAAGGGTGAGCAGGTGAGAAGACGTGATTTGTTACCTTGGAGGGGAAGTTTCGGCAAGGTTAAAAGTTGAAAGTTGTGAGGAGGAGTACGGGAGAACAGGTGATTGGCAGCCTTGGAGGGGAGGTAATTTTGTGGAATGGGAACACATGCGCTGTAGGATTGCAACTGGAGATTAAGGACTGCTTTTCGTCTCTGATCGCGGATTTGTGGATTTTGCCTTTGTGCCGAGCACTTCTGCCTTAGCACATCCTCGTAGTCTTCCGGCTCCAACTGCTATATAAACGAGACAGGATCTGGTGAGGGGAAGTGGCGGCTGGAATTGGCTGGCAGGAGATGGCTGGAGTTCGCGATCGTCGTTGGCGCGACAGTTGTCGTTAGTGCAACAGTGGTGGGGTGCACCTGGGCGCGCCTCGGGCAAGTCCTTCGGCTAAGTCCGAAGGATAAATGGGAGGGGGGGTATGCTAAAAAAATGCTACATCTTAAGTGGCTATAATGCAATAAAAATCAATCATTCCTTTGTACTCCAATACTAATTATCCATGTCATTTCCTATCAGTCTGCAGGATCGAACTAAAGCTCTTCCTCCTCATCCCAATGTGGTTGATATGCAGTATGTTTTTGCGGACCGAGTTCCTCAGCTTCCTGGTTCATTTTCTCTCTACCCGGATGCTCTACCATCACGAATCAACCCCAATGGGTCAGGCCGCAACATGAGCCTGTTTTTGCTAATGAAGAGGTATGTCATGAAAAACAGTCTTGAAAAATACTACAAATCCATCCAGTTCTAAAATTTTGAAGTTGACCTGTACATCCTGTGGAGAAGCATAAATCAATGCAGTACTTAAGATAGTTATTTGTGATGATATCGTAAAAATCGTAATCCATTTTGTGAGATGCTTTTTTTCTTGATGAGCAGAATAACAGCTCATTTCAGTAAATAGTTCTTGGAGCTATGGTCAACCTAATTGTAGAAATCAGCTGCATTTATCAAAAATATGATGTGTATGGAATACATGTGGCTGTGTACTTGTATTTTTGATAGTTCTTGGAGCTATGGTCAACCTAATTGTAGAAATCAGCTGCATTTATAAAAAATATGATGTTTATGGAATACATGTGGCTGTGTACATGTATTTTTGGTCATTTTGGCTCTATTAAGGGCTCAATGATATTTTAATTTTTCATGTAAGTTGAGGGGTAATTTGAGTTAAAAATTTTTTTCAGTTCTAATCATGGTGTTTATTTTTAAGGTATGACTGCAGTCTTAGCGAATATCTTCAAGGCAGAGAACTATCTCCGAGAGTCTCTCTTCTTCTCCTCACACAACTCCTGGAGGGTGTGGCACACGTAAATTTGCATGGCGTGGCTCACAGGTAAGACACAAATTTTATTAGAACACTTTAGGAACATACTATTTGTGTTTGACTCTTAAAGCACATCTACATCTACATAATGCTCTGAAAGCCGCCACATGGGCGTGTGGCAGGGGGTGTTATGTCACCAGCCGTGTAAAGGTGTAAGTTTTTTGGAGATGAAATGGTGACATGTATTAAGTTCAAGACTTTTGGTCTTCTGATCATGATAGAAAAGAATGTTTACTTGAGGCATAAGCAAGTAAATTTGCATGAACAGAGGTAATTTTGTTCTCAGAATGAGGATGTGTTCTAGAATATGTGTTATTATTCATATAGTTTTTGTGATAAATTATGCAAATTTTGAATTGGCATCTGTGCTTACATCTTTTCACACTTGTACATTCTTGCCTTTCCTTGAAACAGACATCTATCATTTCTGTCTTGATTGTGCTCCTGCCTTCTTATTTTCAATTACTGTCCTTCTCCTGGCTGAGACAGTTTGTCATGTTGCAATCCCTATGTTTTCCAATACAGTAAGTCCTTGGCATGCGTCGTTTCGATTTACGTCTGAATCGATGTTACGTCCATGCCGACAAGGGTCTTCAGAAAATTTTTCCCTGTTTAATGCTACTAAAATAGACCATATGTGCATATGCTTGTGTTTTTTGATAACCGTGACATGATCATCCTATCTGAAAAAGCTATTATTTCCAGTATAAAGGTGAGAAACAAATTTTGAAATTAACGCCTTGATTTATTGTGGGATTAAAGTGGTGGTGAATATCTGGATCTGTTTTATGTTGTTTCGACTTTCGTCGCTCCCCTTCCACATGCAAATTCGACATAAATCGAGAACTTACAGTAGATCTCAATTTGGTGTGGTGGAGTCATATCAATTTGATGAAATGAATACCGTCACATAATTCTAGCTGAGCTTAATTGCATACTCCATTACTTTGTTGGTAAAGGATGGTTAGTTGTAACGGCTACCTGCTTCATATTCTTTACAGTTAATTTTATTACCACTTTTACTTCATGGATCACTTCTCAAACTAAGTCTGCATCATGACTCTATGAGTTAAAATTAAATATGGCCACTTGTTCTTCAATTTGGGCTTAACTCTGGGCTGAATTGGATATTGGTCATGGACCAAATGGTGAACTCTATTGGTGGACTCACCATGGGGAGTACAGGAAGGTCTTAGATTTCAGTTCAGATTGAATTCAGACCTAACTGTTATTTTTGTCTGGACTTCAGTTAAGATTGATCTGCAACTGCTTGATATGCTAAGAGAAAATTCAGTGGTAATGACGTGGAATTCTTCCATGTATTTGTAATTGTTCCAAAACTCTTAAATGAAACCACTCAAAATAAAAATATAAGTGTATGGTAATAAATGGTCTATGAGTACATGTGGCCATAGTTCCAGATTCTTGTTTTTCATATTCTTCGTTTTATTTTTTCAGGGATTTAAAATCTGATAATTTACTAATTGACCTCTCTGAAGGAGAGGATTGGCCCATATTAGTAGTGTCAGATTTTGGTTGCTGCTTGGCCGATCGGAAGCTTGGCTTACGGCTGCCATACCACACTCCTGACACTGATAAAGGAGGAAATGCTGCATTGATGGCTCCTGAGGTAAGTTCTATTGAGTATTTCTCTTTGGTAATTAAGTTTTATACCATCATCAATATTTTTCACACTCACTGATTTGTTGAAGATCACTTTAAATCAGTCAGACCAAGGACCATTTTTTATGGAGTTAATTTCTCTGGAAAAGATAATTATTCAATGGATAGCCTTTATATATTCAATGGATAGCCCATATAACCTTTCTCGATGTTGACGTAGCTTTATCCAACCGTAAAGTCAGTACTTCTGTTCATATAAAGCCCACTAATAAACAGCAATACCTTCACTTCAGCAGTTGTCATCCCTCATATACCAAACGTTCCCTCCCATACTCACTTTCTATCAGAGGTCATCGAATTTGTAACAACCCGGAGTCCCTAGATTGCTTTCTTTCCAACCTACACCAGTCTCTTCTTCGCAGGGGCTACCCTGAATCCCTTTTAAATAAAAAAATCCTTAGAAAACCGTACCAACCTAAATCAACTTCTTGTCCTAAGTACAACAATATTTCTATTTACACCACTTTCTTCCCAGGCATACAGTCCCTAAAACATCTCCTCAAAGAATTATTCCCTATACTTTCTAGCAATCCTGCCACTACTAATTTATTCCCTAAATGTCCCTCTGTTGTCTTCAAACGTCCCCCGAACCTGTCTGTTATATTTAGAGCCACCAACTCGATAAATCCATAAATCTTTGAATATTTCTAAAGCTCCAGCCACCCGATGTAACCGGCCAAGATGCAAAACTTGTTTAATTCTAATTACAGACCGACTACCCAAAAAATTCGTTAATCGTTATCTTCCTTCTGTTTCCTCCCCTTCCTGTACCACAACTAATATAGTATATATCCTTCTTTGTAAATTATGTACAGCCTTTTACATTGGGATCTGTAGTACCCTCCTCAAAATTAGAATTAACAATCACCGTGCTTCTTGCAATCCTTCTTCAACCAACTTCTCTTTCTCTGTCCCCACACATGCTGCCTCCCACAATGTAAAATTTGATGACTGCTACAATGTAGCCATTCTGACATCCCTCCCGCCCACAGCCACCATAATTAGTTTGAAAACCTTAGAACAAAGTTGCATCCGATTTTTTAACGCCCTCTGTCCACCTGGCCTCAACCGTTCCCATTAATATCCCCCCACTTTTCGCTACATTGTTTCCTTCTCCCGAATAGGTCTTTGGCTCCTGCCCTCCCCGCTCTTCCCCACCCCTCCTACCTGCTCCTTCCCCTCACCTTGATAAATTTGTCTGTGTATTAATTGATAAATTTCTGAAATGGAATAATCATATTCATGACTTAGTTAAGGTCTTATGTTACTATGTATGTAAGCTGTATTTGATACGACACAAGTGCCCCCTTTATTTTCAAAGAATTTTGTACAATGCGTTAGTGGACGCTAAATTAAATTATGGTTTAACATGTTGGGGTGGAGCCCGCAAGACGGCATTGCACCCTGAAATTGTTCTCCAAAAACATATAGTGAGAATAATTACTAATAAAAAGTGCTTTGGGCATTTTTACCCCTTGTTTGTTAGCCTGAAGTTGTTGCCATTGAGATATATGTTTGTTTTTAAGGTCTTAAAGCTATTTGTAAGAAGTGGTAATTTGCCAGAAAGGCCTTGTACAGTAAAATGTTATAACTTACGCAGACGCATTGAATATCATATTCCCAAGCCAAATCTCTCATTATTCAAAAGGTCGTTTTTCTTCATTGTGTCCAAAACTTTTAATATTTTTTTGAGTGACATTAAGGAAGTAAAGAGTAAATATATTTTTTGTAAAAAGGTCAGAGATTGGGTATTATCTCATAATGATATAGAAGTTTTATTATGATATCATGGTTGTGTATTGTATAAAAAAAATTGTAATATAATTTGTTTTGCCACTGTTAAATTTATAACATTCTTAAAACATTGTAAGCAGCTAATTTTTATCCTTGTATGCTCTCTTTTATTAGTTTATTCTTCATTTTTTGCTCATGTCTTGTCAAAAAAGCTATTGCTATATTTTTCAATGAAATATTTGAACGCATAAATAAGTGCTGGTAGGTTCTACACTGGTGTAAACCATTGAATCTACCTAAAGCCCCACTGTTGTATTACTAAATTTTGACCAGATTCTCTTCGGGTTTTTGCCGCGTCGATCCATTTTCGGGGGACAACAGTTTCGCCTGCCTTCCAGCTGGCTTCGTCAAGTCCTTAATGAAATGCAGATCATTTTCTTAACGGTATTAGTCAGGTGCACGCTCATTGGCCGGATGGGAATTCGAAATCGATTGTTGGAAGAGCCGTTTAAACGTTGAAGCTAGCGGATAGCCGTCTTCTCTATTTAAGTTCTCTGTATAGCAGCAAAATCGACGCAGCAAAAACCCGAAGAGAATACGGTCATTAAACAACCGCGGAAGCTTCCGTACCAATTACTAAACTTTTTTCTGTAATGTTTTTTGAGTGGAGCAATAAATTTATCTATCTATACCAACATATCAGCCCCTTACTGCACTACTTTCCAAGAATTTTTGGGAAAAATACCGGCCCTTTAGATGGGAAATGGTACGTACAGTTGAGCACCAATAATCCGGAAATCCCTAATCCGGGAACACCCGTAATCCGGCAATATTTCCGAGGCGTACTTCGCGGAAAATAAACTTTTTTGCCGAATCATTTACTTCGTAATTACTGAAACTGCAACCCATTCTATCAAAAATTCTCCCATTCAAGAACGAGTATCGGAAGATTTTTTGCATACAATGTTGTCTATATTACTTATTGTGCTCAATGAAGGTGTTTATTCAGAAAATTGAAGACATCACTACATTGTACGTCGTTGCCGAGACGCGAGTGTGTGACGTCACGGAGTGGACAGTGTCTTACCTCGCATGGCACGCGCATGTTTGCTTTGTACCGAGCGTTGACGGCGCGATGTGGACAGCAGACAGCTCATTGAATCGTATTAAACACAGTGGAATAAGGATTGCAAGGAAAATTGGAAGCGCTGAAAAATTTTTACTTATCTACTGTATATACTCTTTGATGTCCAGCAACACGTTTATATGTCATACGCATTCCTTTCACTCGGCCGTTTTGCGAGACTGCTGGTTGACTGATTTTGTTTTTGTGAATTTAGAAGAAGTTTATTTCTTTTTTTTCATATTACTTGTCGAATTATACACAATTTATTCAAACTTAATTAAAGTTGTTATAATTTAACGAATTCCCGCATTAAAAATATTGCGGACCCCATAATTATGCTGGTTACTACCACAGCACCCGTAGTCCGGCAAAATCCCTAATCCGGCATTGCTCGACTCCCGACCATGCGGGATTAAAGGTGCTCAACTGTATATGCACTCCAGAGTGACCTTACGGAAAAAATGAGGGATTTTATACTCCTAGATCTCGTCAAATAATTAACTGTGTGTAGTTTGTATATTTTCTCAATTATTTTTGAAAATTAATCTTATACTAACAGCAATCATTTTTCAAGACCTAATAAAACTTTCTGTAGTGAAGGATTTTTAAACGTACCACATGAAAAAAATTAGTCAAGTTTAAGACTTCACTATAAAAGTAGAATGTTGCACCATAAATGGTTCAAATTTTTGCATTTGCATTAAATGCAAAACTTAATTATTTTTTATTTACGATAATTTAACAATAGAAATGGTGGCAAGTGGTGAAATTAAAATGTTGGAATCGAATATGGTCTCCATAATGACTGGGGGACTATCTCACTCAAACTACCTTAAATACATTTATGCCAACAATCATATAATGCCAAGGTATAGTACATATACACTTCCTGATATTGCTGTATTACATTTAATCATGGTGAAATTGCCACTGACCCTTGACCCTCAGTTTTTTAACTGCCATTATTACCAGTTGCTATTCACTTACATTTCTGGTACCTGTAGCCAGCATTAATTATGGCCAGTAACCTTGGTTAAATGTTTACCAAGGTCTGAGCCTACTTGCATTTATCTGGTGTACTTTTTACTGGCTCCTGCATAACTGAAGCTTGAAAGCTTGGTAATGTAAATGAGGCATCTGGCAATGATAGAAAACGGTCCAATATTTCACAAGAATCACTTAGGTTGAAGCTGTACTTCACTATATCTAATATCCATGAATTGCATTAAATTTTCCTTATTGCATCGTTTGGGAAGATTGTATCATGAAGAATCACAGTTTTTAAAGTTCTTGGCTGATAAGCTTTTGAATGTAAAAATGCTCAAATACTATGATCATACTCAAAGATTCATGGGAGTGATAAAAATTTTTATCTGTTACAGGTTGCCACTGTCATACCCGGTCCATTCACGAGCATCAACTATTCCAAATCTGATGCCTGGGCTGTTGGTACAGTTGCGCATGAATTGTTTGGCTCCATCAATCCATTCTACTTGAGAGGTGATGGTCAGCGTCCCTTGCTGCGTAGCTCTACTTATGATGAGGATGAACTTCCTGCATTACCATCAATGGTTCCAACTGTCATCGCTGCCCTTATAAGAAACCTTTTGCACCGTGATCCATCAAAGGTATGATTTTCTATGTCCCATGGCATTAGTTTCTTTGATTTCTTCTTTTAAAGCTATGTCTAGAGAAGGCAATGTAATGATGAAAATTACCACAGTAATTTAAAAATTTAAAATCTGCCAAATTTGGTAATTTTTAAAAATTACCGTAAATTAAGTCATTAATTTAACTTAAGTGGAAATTACATTAATTTACCTATCTCTAGCTATATCACATACATATTCCTGTGCAATAATTCTTGCTGTGAGTTCCTGTGATTTGTGGAATGGTGGGAGAGAGTAGAAGTAATCTTCAAATGGATTTATTCTCTTCAAACATTTTGACTCATGCTACGATATTCGAAGGAAGATATGCTGAATAGGATAGATGATATAGGGAGAAGTAGGAAGGTGGTTCCGCCACTGGGATTTATTTTTTACCTGATGCATTCACGTTTGGTAGTTGGAAAGACGGTTTCCTAAAAACATTGCACGAAAATGTTGCAGTTTTAGGCTTATCACTCTATGTAATGCTGACTATTGGTATGCATTAAGTTTTTGTCATAAATGGTTGATGAAAAATTCCATTGTTGGCCAGCCTGCCCTGGTTTACTTGGTGTGAAATGATAAGACTCCAGTCTCAAACTGTGGCCAATTGGTACATTTTGTTAAGAGTAATAACCCACATAGCATGTGAGCATTCGTGGAATGTTGCCGGAATGTTAGTTCAGAACCCAGATAATGTTGCCGAAACTAACCCCACGAACTCGGACGTTGCCTGGCCCAAACACTGCATGGACGTTCGCGTGGTTCGTGGAATGTACGGAATGAAAACTGCTTGCGTGGTTGGGAGTGAAATTACTGTCTGTGGAGGTAAATACATAGACACATAAATGCATACATTTAAACAAATAATTAGACCACTTTATGCATAAAGAAATATTTTAATAAAATAACTATATAACAATGGAATACCTATGTAATGGAGCGATGAAAAATTACATGGTGAGCACAACAGTATGAAAAAGACGTTACAGATGTGACCTGCACGAAATTTGAAGCATAAGGAATGAGAAAACTCACTGGTTTTAATACTTCGGTGACACACAACCACATTTCGTTCACACAAGGCAAGAACTATAATTTATTGCGAAGAGTCACTTCCATGTGTTCACGGTAGAGTTAGAAATCATCTCTATTCCATTTGATCACTGCAACTGGTAGCCTAGAAACTTCGCACACCTGATGCACACTGATTCACTAACGATAAGCTCTTGTGACGAGTCACTTCCATGTGTTCACAGGAGAGTTAAATATATCCTTGATTCCATGTGAATACTCACTAAGAAATGCATCAAAGATTATGAGCACAACTTCATCAGGTTTCAGAAACTACCCATGGTACCTCTCAACAACATTCTCTTTTTTGTTGTGATAGACTGTGACAGATAGGGCTGGTATTCCAATGTTAGATTCAAAACGTAACCACGTAACACTCTCCCAACATTACATTGCAACGGAAGTGTTATGGACGGCCTACAAACTTTCTGGGAATATTAATGTGCTGTTTGGGAAGGAAGCTATTAAAAGTGAATGTGTAAGAAAGGGTAATGCTGTGACTGAATTTCTCTCCACCTTTCCTATATTGCACAGATAGTTCTTTCCGAACCATAATATCTATCTGTCCTCAATTATGCCAATGGCATCTGTAGTCTGTTGCCTCTCCCAAACTTAACTAACCAACATAATCACTCTAATACAGTGATGATGATTTCCTTAGTTGTCCAGGGCATATGTAATTTTCTGGATGGTTTTCATTTCTATTTAACACAAGTTTGATAATGAGTGTTCTATAATTGAAAAATAGAGATATATACCTGTATCGGACTATTATCTGCCAGTTTTATTTTTCTCTCTCGTTTAATGATTGCTCAGCCTACAGTTTCCCTTGAATCATTAATATTAAGTAGTTATAGGTGAATCAACTGAGAATTGTAGAACTCTTGTATCTTATGCTACTATTTAGTGCAAATAGTAATTGTTGTAGTCAATCAGTTCGTGTTGTTGTTGTACAGAACTTTCAAGTCTTTACGGTGTATGTACCCTATTTTCACAATTTCTACCTAAGATATCATACATATTTTTTAAATTTATTTAGCGAATGAGTGCAGATATGGCTGCCAATGTGTGTCAGCTCTTTCTTTGGGCACCAAAGTCCTGGATGGAAGGTAACTGCCCATCCAGCAATGAGGTATGTGATGGTGTCTTTGTGTGTTTATTAATACTATTAAATTGATGTTACTGCTTGATATTGTTTAATAGCATCACAAGGAATTAAACCCTCCTAATTGCTCAAAATTATGGTATGTCAGCCTTCTAGTGTCATCATCCAATGCATATTGTGTACATAGTATCCTTGAGGTTGTTGATTGATGGTAAACCTAGTAATGGCACTTAAGTGTGGAACCCATTGATTTTAATGAACATGTTTTCACTACTAAGTGTGCTTTTGGGTTCCTTCTCATGGAACTTTTTTTATCAAAAATGCTGGATCTATCAAGACCTGTTGGCGATTGTCATCAACTTGGGATGTTAAAATTGAGTTGTTTCATTCAGAAGCAATATGTTTACAGTTTGTGAGTGACTGGAATACATGTTAGAAATCATTTCCCATATTTACTTATCTTCAGTGGCAACTGAATGCTAACAAGAAGTCAGTGATCTCTAGTGGATCCCATTATGAATTAATAGGAAAGCAGATGAGTGCAGTGATTTTTAAAGTAGCTTACTTGGATATCTTTGTGTCATCTAAATAATTATTTTGTCCATTCAGCTTGAGCAAAACCTAATTACAGAAAGTGTCTGCCAGTCAAACACGCATTCCTCAAAAGATCCTCAAGCATTTTTAATCCATATTTTAATAGATAAAGTTTACCATTTTTTGCATCAATTTATGGAAAATTCAGTACAGCATTTTCTTTAGCCATTGCTTGCTTGTATTGATATATTATGTAGGGATGGTCGGATCGGATCTGCGGATCCAAAGATCTGCAGATCTTTACATGGGATGAGATACTGATATCGGATCCAAATACTACAGTAAATCAGATATGCATCAGAGAGTTTTAAGCGATTGAAGTGCCGGCTGTCGTCGGCTATCTGTGGCTTTCTGCCGTACAAATAGAATGCTGTTGATGTACTTCATTCGACAACCGGCTTTTGCTGAATGTAAATCAAATTAACCCTTTATTATCCATCTCATTATACTCAAGAATCAAATCTCAAGATGTGGTATGACAACAGTCATTGCATAAACGTGACAATAATCAAGGATTAGTATTATTTTGGCATTGACATTGTCTTTATTTTAATATTTAAGTTTTACATTTTCAAACTTTATGTTTTTTTATTTTCATTAAAGTCTCCAAGGCTTAAATTCTATTATCATTTGTGAATTGTATATACTTAACCTTGATTACATCCAAGGATCCGAAAATAAGAACTGAGATCCGGGATCCGAAATGAATGATCCGGATTTGGATCCGGAAAAAAACTGGATCTGCTCATCCCTAATATTATGTATTTATTATCTGATGACAATGGATTAGTTTATGCCTCTCTTTTTGCTATAATAATCATTAGTCACAATGGAATTCTTCTCTTTTAGGTTCTTCAATGGCTCATATTTCTCACGTCGAAGTTGGTTTGTGAGAGGGGTCTTTCAATGGGCTCATACTCTCAGCGCCGTACATTTCCTGAGTACCAACTCATTTCATCGTTCTTAGCCCGCGTTCAACTGAGAAAAGTTCGTGAAGCAGTGATGTGGATGAGGCGACACACCCCAGAATACAGTATTCCAGCTACTTGCAGCTCAAGTACCCTTTCACAGATGGTTGCCCTAGATATACAATCATGTTCCATGTTGAAAAGTATCCCAATTTCCACTCAAAGTCCTTGAAAAGACTGACCCTTGCTTATGATGTGAATATTTGAGACACTAAAAATTATTCACATGAGCTTGCATTGTAACAAAATCTGGTGATGGTAGCTTGGTTGTTTTAGCTAAAATTGCCTCATTTTGTAAAGTCACTAGTCACTGATATGCATAACTGCAAATATAAAATAAATCAGATGGATGTAAGTTGAGATCCAAAACCTTCCAAGGTAAAAACTTATTTTTTTATGATATCATTCTCCCCCTTTAATTTCATCCCCTATAATTTCAAGATTGCAAGCTGGTTAACCTTTATGAATAGGATTGGATGTTTGTATATATTTTTCTATGGCTTAGCTTTGTCTCTGTAGAGTGACATTTTCACCATCCTAATCATATAAATTTAATCACAATAGGGACTTCTTTAAATTTTATTAATATGCCAGCAAAAAATGAATATTGTGTTACATCAAATGTGGCGACATCTGATCTCACGCTGTACTTAATATTTTCTTGAGCTTATAGGAACCCTGTTTCATATTGTTACCAAATCTGTTTTAATGTGTGTACTAGTATGTATACCAAATGGTCCTATGACTTTATAATGATTCAACTGTGCACCTTTTTAGTTCTTTTGGTTTATTTTTATTCCGAATTCTATGCTCCATGAAATTGAATTTGGGAAACAGCATGTAGTGTTTAATTTAATAAATGGGATCACATTTCTTTGATATTTCATTATGCGGAACATTTCTGTTGTACCTTTTAAAGGGTGTGGTCATACTTATGATTGTGTGTACGTATTGCCATTTTATGCAGGGTACAAATTTGAGCTCTTAAATAACAATGTAGTGAAATGAGACTTTCATAGTTGTCACCACCACTTTTTTCCATGTTTCAAGGCCAGTTAAGGCAGGTCTTGTCATGTTTGCATCATCGTTACTAAGTTTTTGTAATGCAATTAGGAACTGAAAATAGGCTATTTGGAGTTGGGCTTAACGTAGGCTCAGGGTTAAATTACCTACACAGTAGACCCCCACTTTACCATGGGTTTACTTTATGATGGATGCCCTTTACGATTTGGATGCTATTGCGTGCGAATTTCAAATTGGACATTTCGACGATATTTTACAACCATAATTTATGACACATATCTTAAATATATTATCCCTTATTTGTAAACAGACAGCATTTTTATGATAGCAACATATTTATATTTATTGCTACCTGAAACCGATCCTGTGGCCTGTAAAATGCTGGTTCACTTTATGACAGAATTCATTTTACCAATTATCCTGTGGAACAGATTGATATCGTGAAGCAGGGGTCTACTGTATTAATTTCAGAAGTGGAGAAAGCATCAAATCTTTCTAATCAGCAATTTTATGAGGAAACTTTTCTTAAGTACATAAGGTAATTCTAATTATGGAAAAACCAGGATTTTTGTATCTAAGACGTCTCCTAAATTAATTTTTCCCGAAATCTGGAAATTTTTTAGGATTGGCTAAAATATAGTCACTTGTATTTTGGAAGATTCTGTATTTTATCTCATTGTGACTTAAATGACCTAATTTGGAAGTGTACTTATTAGTTCTTTGAAGGTTTTGTTCCTTAGGCATTTGTTTTTTGTTTCCTTAATGATTGAAGGAGAAGGTCTGAGGAAATACACAGGGTGCGGCAGCATAATTTGCTGATTAGTAGAGTTAATAAATCAAAAGATATTTTAGGTATTGTTGTAATTATTTTTTCTCTGTATTCTACATCTTTCGATATTTACGTTTGCTTTGTTTTAAAAATTGTATCCAACAAGTGGTGCCTCCATTGGCGATAAACTGATTTACATGAATTCTGAAGTGTCGGTGGACTCTCTCCAGCATAGCAATGGGTATGTTGGCTATTGCTGGGTGAATACTCTCCTTCAGTTGCGCAAGGATCCTTGGACGATAGGTGTACACGAGAGATTTCAGATACCCCATAAGAAATAGCCACAAGGGGATATATCAGGTGAGCGTGCCGGCCACTGAAGATTGCTCCTCAAAGAGATCAGGTGCCCAAGCAGGTGCTCCTGCTTAACTTACATTGCAGTTTGCACTGTGTTCTTTTTTCTTCAAGGCTTGGCAAAAAAGTTCTTCAATCATTTTCACATAGTGATCAAAATTCACTGTAACCGCAACCTCATTCTCTTCAAAAAAGAAGGGACAAATAATCCCTACTCTCGACGGTGCACACCAAACAGTTATACGTTCACTATGAGGGTGCCTCTCATGAAGTTCTCAGGGATTATCATCACTCAATAGCGCATGTTTTGTTTGTTCACGCATCAAGAAAGTTGGAATTGAGCCACGTCACTAAAGAACACAAGCGCAACATCAGCCAAAGTTTTAAGGAACGTTTCACATTCATGTTGCCGAGCAGCAACATCGTACACACTGAGTTCTCGCACCTCAGCCAACTTGTATGGATGAAAGTGGAGGTCATCATGAAGAATTCGCCTTGCGGAACGTTCAGACATTCCAAGGGCAGCTGAATGCTTGCATGCAGAGTGCTGAGAGTATTGCAAAAAAGGCTATCTCTGTTATACAATAATATAATTATTTGTTTTCATCTCCCATGAGTAGATGAATTAGCTAAATGAAAAAGATAAAATGCATGTTTACTCTTATCTCCACCATATTGATTTTAGCATCCATTGTATGGTGTTTGTTTTTCACTTATTCATTCATTATACTTTAAATTGTGGAATGATTTTTGTTTATTCTTCACAATATTTTTGCCTCTGAGCATCTGTTAGTTATATTTTGTGATTCTATATGTACACCTGTTAGTTTTATGTTACCATCATATGGTTGTGTTTGTTAAAATTAAACACACGTGCCCATCATGCTCAATCCTCATATGGGTACTGTAAAAATATTCCTACTTTGAATGCCAGGATTTTGGCTCATCGGGCTTAAAAAATTACTCACGAATTTAAAAATTACTTGGGTTTTTAAGATAAATTCAGAGCAGTATATTCATTTTTATTTCTTATTGCTGTTGGTGTTGAATTAGTTAATGTCCAAATATGAATGCCATCTAATGTAAGCTAACGTATTTAGGTTACTGTATGTTGTACTATTTATTTTTTTTCATGTCTTTCGTAATAACCTAGGTTGTATCATGATGATCATGATAATCATAGATCTCACAGAAATTTTCATGTTAATTAAAATGTGTGTATGGGTATGTCACACACCTTTCTTTCAATTGAATTTTCTGAATCTGGTTGCCAAGAGCAGAGTTTGGATGAATTATTATTTTTTGGCATTGTTGAGATCTGTGTTTGTAAATAATTTGTCATTTGGATGAATCTAAAAAGTAGATTCAGAGAATGTTTAACCTGGATAATTATCTGAATGAGCAGTTTAGGTTTGGGGTGGGGAATGAAAAAAGAGAACTGTTGTTGAGAGGGAATGATTTATATGATAAATTTCAGTGAGCTGAAAATAAGCAAAAACCATGGCCTATTCTGCAAAACAACTTCTTCTTTAATGGCTATTATTTAATTTGGTGGTTTTAAGTGAAAGATGCTAAAATGTCATCTCATTATCTTCAATTCTCTTTCAGCTATAGGTTGAATGATGATGATATCCCTTCACTTTGCCGTTTTCTTGCAACTTGTGAGGTTTGGTCACTTGATATATGCTATAACAAAATCACTGACCAAGGATTGTATACCTTGATAAAATATTTTAAAGTAATTGCGATCATTGATTTGGTGGATGCTAAACAGTATATGTATTATATGTTATAAGTTATATTGGCTATTATTCACCTTGAATTATTTAATGTGTGTAGACCATGGGAAATTCTCATGGCTTTATTTTTCCTATCAAAGTTTTTCAAAGACTCCTCATTATCCTTAAGGTATTTGGCTAAAGGGAGCTTTTGTTCATACCAAAATAAATGAGTCCCTTTCCAGCTGGAGGGCACTTGATTATGCGAGTTTAAATGCCCAAAAAAACTGTTGAAGGTTAATGAATCCTTTCGCATGTACCTGTGCTATTGTTTGAGCCATCAATTTTCAATTATTTTCAAACCATATATGAATCAACGATTTACATTTTATGGATGCCTCATCAAGGTCCTAGGTGTCCAACACATTTGACCATAGTTAAAAAAAAGAGACTGGGAAAATTCAACTTTTCCTCCTTGGAGTAAGGACCTGGTTCCAAAGATCACAATATCTTTTGAAATGGAATGATTGAATGAAATTTTTTCTCATAAAAAACTTGCATATTGTCAATAATGGAATGAGGATGACTAAAAATATAAGTTTATTGGGTGTAAAATGCATAGTTATGTGGTTGCATTAAGAGAAGTGCTGAAAAACGGAAGATATTGGCAGATCAAGATATGCCTTTAGACCCAATTTAGCTATTTCCAAAGTGACAGGCGCTGCAAACGTGTTACATGAATTCAACTTTTACAATGAGGAACTCCCTGGCATAAGAGTATATGATGCCGTGATCAGTTTAAGGGATGGAATATTGAAAGCTATCTTAAAGCAGGCTATCTTTAATGCAAGTGACTCTCAGATGAAATTCTGAATCATGCTTTCATGTTCTGAGCATCATGT
Source organism: Ceriagrion tenellum (assembly GCA_963169105.1). Lineage (NCBI taxonomy): Eukaryota > Metazoa > Arthropoda > Insecta > Odonata > Coenagrionidae > Ceriagrion > Ceriagrion tenellum. The sequence continues at coordinate 100,851,845 of OY720639.1, read as the reverse complement.
AGTTTCTGAAAATGATCTTAGGAAAAATCACTCAAATACCCCACTTGTACTACCATTCCCTACGTTTTAATTCGCCATCTCTGTCCACTCCTGTTGCTGGCTGTTGTCCTGGGGACATATGCACATTCCTCCCCGTCAAAATCCCTCACAACAGTGGAAACCACCAGCTGTCAATGGCCTGCCTAGCTTTGCTAAAGGCTGGAGTTGCCTTTTGACTAAATGAGGGGTCCCTGAATGAAAAATGAGTTAATATTATGCTAATGTGGTTGGAAATTTCTCCACTTAATTTTCTAATTGCATCATGGGAAATTTCATGGACGAATTGATTACACTATCCTTGCATAATCTAAATAAAATCTATATGGAACAACTGTAATATTTAAGGATCTCACAATAAAAGTTTGTGTTCTTTTTCGACAGAATTTTATTTAACCGACCAAGGTTTCGACCTGAACTGTCATTTTCAAGGTTGGATATTCCTTCAATCAATTCCTTCAATTCAATCCTTGAAAAGGACATAGTTCATGTCAAAACCTTGGTCGGTTAAATAAACTTCTGTGGAAAGTGAACAAAAACTTTGGTGTGAGATCTTGGCATCTGTACCCCATTTCCACAAAATATCACCTGATATGCTATACTCAATGTAAGCTTTAAGACTAACCCAGCGAATGCTCAGAATGTAAAGCTCTCGGGTTTCCAACCAGGTGGTGGTGGTTTGTTACTTTGACGTTTCAAAGGAGTAGTCTGCCATCGTCCTCGGGGTGATAATTTTAGCCAGGAGGGTGTCTCTTAATTTTTGCTCTGTGAATGGGCTCAGCTTGCTTCTGGTTGGCCCTCTTTTCCTGCTCTTTTTCTTATGAGTCTTGTGATTGGTTTCCAAGCATTTCTTATTTGAAAACGTCTGTCTCTGATGATGTTGTCTCTGTGGTTGTTGATTTCAACAGCCTCCTTCAAAATCTGGTCCCAATAACAAGGAGCCCAGTGAAGGATCTCGGTCCCTTTGAAATTGATCCTGTGTCCATTCTCAAGGGTGTGTTCTATTACTGCGGATTTCTTGGGGTGGAAGAGACTGATGCACATTTCATGTTCTTTTAGGCATTTTGGGACAACTCATTTTCCTCTTCAGAGCTTGGTGGTCATGATTACATTTCCCTTGGTGAGGGTGATTGGCATTTCCAATGGATAACTAGCATTATGAGCAAACTTGAGACCTAAAAATGGTTGCTAAAGACAGTGTGCCATTCTCCAGCTGCATTCAAGGGGGAATAGCTATAATGGATACACCTTTTGGGCAGAGGTCTTATGTATTGCTAGTGCATGTGAGCCAGTAAAGAGTCTTCTTTCTTTTGTATATTTGTATTTCTCATATTTATTCTTCATTCAGGGGCTCCTGCTGGGCACCTTCCCTCATTAACTAATTCATTTACCTTCTCAATTTATATGTAAAGGTGTACTCTCTTTCTTCAACACCATATTTATCAGTTTGGCATTGAATGCACATTCTTATTTTATCACTTCTGTTGACTCTATTGATATGTTGCTGTATTAAAATAATATCCTCTGTGTTACCCTGAAACTTGCATTATCTGAAATGTTCAATTGATTTTAGCCTAGTGTACTTCCCATGGATTCTCCTATGGATCTCTGTGTATTCCTTCAATCAACTTTTTTGCACTCTCTGTTTGCTCTCAGAGTAGTTGTTGACAAAGTGTGCTCCTTTTCCATGTTTTTCTTTGGTATATTTAGCATATTGAGTCTCGGTGTAGGGTCCCTGATGCTCATGGCGTATTTGAAATCTGGTCTTACCCGGGTGAAGTTACATCTCTTTTTCACTGTTTATCTGATGACCTTTACTATTCGCTTGATGAATCCTTAGCCATGGCCAAATTTCCTAGCCTGCTTGGCATGAGCATGCTTGAGGGTGACATGGTGGTGACAGAGGAAGCAATCTAGCGTGCTCAGTAGTTGGCTGAGGCTTGTTGCTATGGGCTGCCAGCTTCAATACTCAGACAGGCTTTGGCCCGCTTTACAAATAGAAAGTTCCCTCTAGATTACCTGCTTGCTTCTGAAGCATGCTTTGTCTCCATGTGGCCTTGGCTCTAGTCTCTTTAGTGCAGCATTGCTAATATTTTTTAATGCTTACCCCAATTACTCTGCGGGATTCTGGGAACCTGGGGGGATTGGCCTACGTTGGCATATGCTTCTGGAGGAAAAGTCTCTTGGTAACCCTTGGGAATTACTTGCCCTTATGATTGTTGAGAAATATGTTGAATCTTCAAAGCAAGGAAAGTATGAATAGCCTCCTGTTATAAGCAATGCAGTGTATCCAGCCCAACTTGCTTTCTGCTGGCTCACTGGCCACCTTTGACTCATGCAATTTGTGTTGAGGATGATCACTCATTAACCCTTAGTGGCTTGAGCCTCTCATTTATCAGATTTCACCTATGGTGAAAGCTCTTATGAGTATCGTTGAACCTGAGCAAGCACTACCAAGAACACTGAACCACTTCTTTGAATTACCCTCTTTTTTGTCTATATTTTTAGCTTTCTCAATGTTTCTTACTTTGTGGTACTGGCCGTGCCATCGTATGGCTTATGCTATGTGACATTCCAAATTTGGGGCCTTTTTGGTTGGTTCACTTCATCCCCTGTCCAGGTATCTCGCTGGGACCTATGTCACATAGGCTGAGTCATACGCTTGCATGATTGAGCATCAGGGTCAGACGAGGGTCAATTGTAATTGTCATGTAGAGGAAGATATCTCTTGAAATTATTGTCAGCAATGAAGACACCATGATGAATTTTATATGAATTTGCAAAATTCATAATTTTCATTACCATTTTAGTGCCAAATGTATTTGATACAAATTTAGTTTATCATAATTAAAGTGATTCATCACTACAATGTACCTATAAATGTTAAATTTTCAATGAGAATCGTTAGTTTTTATTCTTAGCTCATCTCACTTTGGCATACAGTTTAAGATTCAGTGTCTTATGTTTTTTTCACTTAAGGAATCTTCACATGAATTGATTTCTCTCAACTTAATGTGCAATGAATTAAGCTCAGAAGGAATTCAAGTCCTTTGTGATATGGGCTCTGATCTGAAAATCAAAACTTTGAGGTTGAATGGAAATAAATTTGGAGCAGAGGTAGGTTGGGAGTCTTATGCTGCTACAAAAAAAGAAGTATAATGAGGAGTGATACCATTGCCTCGAGAAGCTCTGCTAGGAGTTACCCTATCATCAATAATCCTATGGTATCTTTTCAGGGTGGCAAAATTCTTTCAGGTCTACTATTGAAAAATAACTATTTGCAGAATTTAGATATTGGAGAAACTGACCAAAATATTGAAAGTATTGTTTACATTGCTGCAGTTTTACGTGACCCGAATGTAAATCTGAGATCTCTTAACCTGAGTCGACCACTGATTAAGTTTTCTGAAGCTCATGCAGCTGAGATTTTGGGACAGATGCTGTTTGTATGTAAGATGTTTATTTGTATGTTTTATTGTGGGATTTGTAGACATGAACATTTATCAAATACCATTATAAAATTTTTACATTCATAACTGTAGCTTCTTTGGAAAAGTGAAGGAAAGATAGGCAGTGGTGGATGCAAAATTTCCTTCTTGAGAAGCTCCTTCTTCTTTAACTAAAGGCTCCACCTTGTTGCTGCGACCAAATGGTCCTGTTTTCTGCTAGTCTCTTAACTGCTGATAATTTTCCATCCCCATGAGTTCTTGTGCCCTGTTCAGGTACTGTCACCTTGGTCTTCCTCTACCTTTCTTCCCGAGCTCTTTCCCCTCCATCACATTGACAAAAGATCTATTGTGTCTCAGGAGATGTCCTAAAAATTTTATATGTATTTTTTCCATGGTGTTGAGTAGGGTTCTCTTTAAATTTTTTCCCATTAAAACCTCTTCATTACTTCTCTTTTCTGTCTAGCTTACCTTAAGCATCCTTCTTCAAATCCACATCTCTGCTGCTTCTAATTACTCTTTTTCCCCGTTTCCAGAGGGTCCAACTCTCGCTTCCATAGAGCAATGTACTCTAAGGGAATGTTTTTGCAAAGATTTTATGATTTTCGGTATTCATATGCTTGTCTATTTGAAGGTTTATCTTATTATTGAGAAGCTCCTGTGCATGAATTTGAGTGAAAAAGGATGTGAAGGTGAATTTAGCAGAAGTGCCACTTACTCAGCTCCTGTACTTTTTACTTTGCATTTTTTAAAACCTTTATCCATGATGAAGTTTTATTAATGACTTTAAGCTTAAATGATGCTTGTGCCTGAAGTATTCTCATTTTTAATGACTGATTGGAAAAGAGTTAAGGGAGTATGATTATTTTGCTAGGCAAATGCTCTTTCCTTCATTCATCCTCTGTTTCTCATGGAATGCATATGCGTGCTGTAGATTTCATTCATCATTTATAATGATGCATAATAAAATACAAATGTGTATTCGGGTGATTTGTGTTAAAATAATGTATATTCATATGTCATTTACAGTAAAATACATTATGTATATTCATGTATTATTTACTTGAAATTACATTATGTATTACATTGTAATACATGTGTAGTAGAGGATATCACGAGCACATGTACAGTAAATGTACATGAAAGCTACAGCTGTATTACCATGTAATACAGTATGAGGACATGGCATATTTTTACTGTACAACAGGTGTAATTCATCTGTAATACACTTTTTCTTGACCACCAGGGACATAGACTCATTTGGGAGCAAAAATGATTATTATAGCAATTATAAGTATGTAATGAAAATTTGAGGATAGTCCATCAACTCTCATACTGGGAACTTATATCCTAGAGTATGAGCATATCTATCAGTTTTAGGGTTCATGACACTCCAAAACTTCTGCACATTATCACCCTTTCTCTTGCACCTTTGATGCATATTTCATTGCTAAAATGTATAACATTTAACCATCTATTTTATTAAATCTCACTTATGTATTTTGATATTATGTTTCTTGGAATGCATGTGATTTGGAAATCATTTCCAGGGCAAGTGCTAGTTATGATAAAATTTCTGGTGCTATCCATGCTCTGATAATAAGTCATTCAAGACAATGATATTAATGGGGATGTTTTTTTTAATTTCGTCTTTAGATGAATTTATCCTTAAAAGAGCTGATTTTGGAAAAATTTGGATTGATAGATCATGACGTAGAACTCTTGGCGTTGGGCTTACACAAGTATAGGAATGAGAGGTTTGTTTTACCTGCTCCAGATCCTCCAGCTGTGAAATATAAGGTCAGATTTTTATCAGAATCTAATTGCCACCAACTGTAAAGTGTGGCAAACAATCTGAAAAATGTGTAAGAAAAAAATGTGCCCTAAAATATGTCCAATGATGTAAAATTGATTTCTTTGTTCCTAAATTCTCTTTCTGACTCCACCAATGATATGGCTAGAATACTAGTGTTGGTGGTTACCTCAATCATCTCTAATTAATGGAAATTAATCCACATATAAAGACAATACATGAGCAATATGCCTTGCAAAATTATTGACATAGAACATTGACATTGCCCTCAAATTCATTTTAAGAGAGTATAATTATCAGTTTCAAATGTCCCCTTGTGCCTCAGCTTCATACATTTTCACCTTAGTTAAAGTATCTCCACTGCCTTGAGTTGGGGAGGATACAGGAAATGTAGGAGCCTTGTCAGATGTTTTTTGATGCAATATGACTCAGAAAAGGGAAGGGTAGTAAAGGGATAGTGTGAAGATCCAGTCTCATTTGGATTCTGAAATAAAATGACACAATTTATAATGACACCATGTATACCTGCTAATGGCAAATTTCTTCCCATATTAAATATGTATACATATATGTTTACAGGGGACCCCTGCTTTATGATATTGATCCATTCCATAGGACTGCTTGTAAGGTGAATTCCATAGTTAAGTGAACCACAATATTACCAGAGGAGGGACCGGTTTAAGTACATTAGGGCTAGTGCATTGCTGTGATGTAAAATGCTGTCAAGGTACAAATAAGGCATAGAATACTGAGTAAATAAAAAAATTATGGATGTAAAAGATCATTAAATTGGTGATTTTAAAGTGCATAAACAAAATCTGTGCCATTTTAAATTTCTAGTATGCGATCGTAAAGTGAACCAATCATAAAGCATGGGTCTACTGTACTATAGTATTTTACATGATCATTTTCTACCATACGTAGAAATGCTCACGCAGGCTTTGGGAAAACCTGTAATGCCAAAATTCTCCAATCACAGGCCAAGCTGGGACTGAAACTGTACCTCTGAAATCCTTAATTGTTTTATCTAAATTTTGGAGCAAGCTATAGGAAATATTGGCAACCTGCCACCCTTCATCCTCTCTCCTCTAGAATGTATTAATGTTGCATGTGTTAAGATTGTCTCAAATGATTAGTTAACCCATATGCAGCATTTTTTCCTTAGAAATCTGAGTTATGCTAATAAACCCGTGTACGAGGGTTATTTTTTTTCAAGGTCTGATCGGTCACAAAATTAAAACCATTGTGAAAATCAAAAATGCATTATTTGCAACATTTAGCTACACCTTCCAGCTACATCTCTACATAGTCGCCACTCTGACTTAGACATTTGTCTTAGCATGGTAACAACTTTCCAATATCCCCATCATTTGAGGCAGCCGCCTGTGCTTTCAGGCAATTCTTCATGCTGGTCTGCAGCTTGTTATCTGTGCCAAAATGCTGTCCTCCTAGCCAGAATTTCATGTGAGCAAAGAGATGAAAATCAGAGGGAGCCTAGTCCTGGCTGTATGGTGGGTGATCAAACACTTCCCATCGAAAATGCTGCAGGACTGTCTTTGTTGCAGCTGCAGTGTGTGGCCGAGTATTGTCATGAAGAAGGATAGTGCCTAATGACAACATTCCTCTTCGCTTGTTCTGAATTACCCTTCATAGACGTTGTACAGTCATGCTGTATGAAGCCGCAGTGATGGTCGTGCCACGTTCCATGAATTCCACCAAGAGAACTCCTTTTTGGTCCTTGAACACGGTTGGCATACACCTTGATGGAGAAGGTTTGCTTGCACTTCTTTGGTTTACTCGGGGAATGAGTATGCATCCAGTGTTTGGATTGCTCTTTTGTTTCTTCAGTTTTGTAATGGATCTATGTCTCGCTGCCTGTGACAATTTTGTTCTAAAAATCTCCATCATAGTAACTCTGGACAAACATTAAGGTGGCACCCATTCACTGCGGGTCAGTGAATGGGAGTCAGCAGGTCATTTTGTGATGGTCAGACAGCATCTTGGGAACCCATCTTGCATGCAGTTTGCAGTAATGAAGTCTCTCACTCATGATAGTGTAGAGAGCTGACCTTGAAATTTTGGGAAACGAATCACTCAACACAAATTGTGAACCGACGATCTTCTCGAATCGCCTGATCTACTCATGGAACAAGATCATCAGTTGATTCTCGCTTCCTTCCCGGACTGCCTGCATCATGAACATCTGTATGTCCTGCTGCAAAGTTTCTGCACCATTGCCGCACTTTGCTGTGACTCATGAAAGTTTCACCGTATGCATTACTCATTACTTGATGAATTTTGGCTGCATTGCACCCCTCAGCATGAAGAAATTGAATTACAGCACACACTTCACACTTGGAAGGAAAGACTATTGTTGTAGGCATATTTACGTGCTCACTGTATGCTCAGAATAGAGGGCTTACTAGAGACACTGCGCAACATATTTGCACAGAGCTTCGTCAGATTTTCACTGGTTTTAATTTCACGACCTTGAAGAAAAATAGCCCTTGTATCAGCTAATTTGTCTCTCGAGCATCATGTGCACTGTTTTCTGGGGATCATCTGTTTGTCAGTTACATGAGGTCAATCGAACATTTCGAAACATTGGTTGGTTGAACTCCACTTTCTCAGGCGAGATATCGTAGAACAGCATAATGAGTAATGAGCAAGAGGTGAAATAAAATTAGTAGACAGTGCGAAATCATTTGAACTTCATTGGGTGGTTGATTTGGAGCCAAGCTTGTAGTATAAGAAAAATGTTCTTTCTTTTAAAATATCAGGGGAGAGGACAGCTGCCACCCTTGCCCTCCCCCTTGAATGATGTGCGTGTACACACCACAATACCTGAGAATTTTCCATGCTCGTACAGTGGATGAGTTTTGTATAATTGATGATTAAAAATGGCAATTTTTCAGGAAGCAAAGAGTTGCTCTTCTTATGAAACAGTAACTTCGGTTGAGAGATATCTGAAGGACCGAGGATTGTGGACAGAAATGAAAGATGATATGTCTTCAGAAAATCTGGATGTGGGGAAAAATGCAGAGCCTACTGCTGTGACAAATTGCCTAGAAATTGAAACTAAAGAAATCATTGATGTAACTGCACTGCACCCTATTAGTGATCACTCTACAAATTGTAATATTGGTGACTTTGACATGGAAGAGAGGATAACAGATGGAGAGCAAAAGGAAAAATCATTAAAAGGCTGTAAAAAAAAATATGAACCTGCAGTACCAGTGTTGTACAAAACCCATGAAGAAATCACTAATGTTACGCAAGATGAAGAGACTGTTTTTAATCCATTTCAGAGAGTGATTGCCAATGGTTGCTTTGTATCATACTTGAAGCACCTTGATCTCAGTTGCAACAATCTCTCTGATCATACCATCTCTTATTTAGGCCCATACCTCTTATCCAAGCCTCCATTGGTGCTCTTGAATTTGGCTCACAACTTGATTGGCAATGTAGGAGCATTGTAAGTGTTACATTAGGTGCCTGAAAATGTAGGTGCAATGGATTATCAGTTTACCAGTATACCGAGAACTATTACTTCAAAATATTCACTAGGAAAGCACCAGATCTTTCAGTTTACCAATATTTTACATATGCAATGTCCTCCTGGTCACATATGTACGCATTGTCTTGTTCAGTCTCCTGCATGCCTTATTAGAATGGTCACTAGAAATCAAAGTTTGGATTTTTTCCAGGGGACTTTACTAAAAGTTGCCCATTTGTTAGAAAATGTGATAGGTAAAGTTTAAGCTCTGCCTGATAGTCTTAACCCATGCCTCACTGAGGCTGAAGTTTTAAAACAGATTTTGTTTAAAAAAATTGCAGTTTTTTCTCCATAAAATGAAATCTAATAGTCCTATAAACCAGACTTTTGTTACATTTTATAGGCAATTTTGTTGCCTTGAAGTTTTACTCAAACCACTTTTTGTTAAAACTTGTAGACTTAGTGTTATTATTTAAATTTTTTGGTTAAGTTGTGGTCCATGTTGTAAAATGTGACTTTTTATCCAAAATTCTGGAAATATTGAATCATTCGATTACCAATGTAAGGCCTTCAGGACTATGCTTTCTGTATTTTTCATTTTAAAATGGGTTTCATTAGACAAGTTTTCAAAAGTAAACATAGCAAAATCCAAATGGAAAATGGAGGAATTAGGGGAAATGAAAATCTGGCATAAAAATTATATATGAGATATAAAAATTAGATATAATAATGTTCAAATGCATTTTATTCATGGGCATGCTAATTATTAGCAGTTTTTAGATTGAAGTGGCATTAGTAATAGCTTAGGTAATGTTGCTTTTGAAGAGCCAGGATTAGAACTTATCCACATTCAGATGCAGATCTTACTGAGGCTGCCTTTCTCCCTCTTTTGTAAAGTAGAAATTTTAGTCTTGCTCTCTTTTTCCCCCATTAGCTGTGTGATTTACAACCTTAAACCATTTGCTATATTTTGTCTTTGTGCCTTGAACTTGATGATCCTGTAAAAGTCTAGGGTTAACCCAATGTCCCTCAAAACTCACCAGAAAAAATTCACTATAAAACATTCACTACCCGAAAACCAGATGTTACCTATAACTTTTTTCCTTCCCATTACAAGAGAGAGAACTCCAGCAGAACTTATGTGGAGGAGGACTGGGCAGAAATAAATGTTACAGGTGTATTTTTTGTGGCACAGGCACTACTGATTGTTTGTCAATCACTGATGCTTAAGATAGGGTCCTTACCAATAGATGATAGAAAAAATTATGGACCATCAGGTGTCCATTTTTAATGTACTTGAACTATAATACAAATTCTACATCTACATAATACCCTGCAAGCCGCCGCATGGGCGTGTGGCAGGGGGTGTTAGGTCACCATCCGTGAAAAGAAGCAAGTTTTTGGGAGGTGAAATGGTGACATGAATAATAGGAGTGTATTTAGTGGAGCTCACATTTTATTGTGATCCCTTATTTTGCACGGAAAGTACTAGTTTTTGTACCTATCTGTTCGGCTGTGTATCTCTCTTATTTTGTCATGTCTGTCAGACCTAGAGATGTAGTGAGGCATCATGATAATATTCTCTGTGTTGTTCTGAAAAAGGACCCTTCTTCTTGAGGTCTAATGCTAGATTCCTATAAATTGTGAAAATAATTGTTAAGTTATGACAAATAATTCATTTTAATGCAAGTTGGTCTTTCAATTATTCAGCACTTTCATGAAAATAACGCAAAGGAAGAAAAAAGTCGTGAAAGTAGTAGTTATTAGTTTCCAGAAAGGGTGATTTTGAGGATATGGGACACGACCTTACCTGAAATATACTAAATAACCTAAATCTCTAAGTTTTAGCACAAAAGGCCTTAGTAAAACTGCAAGGTAGTGAAATTTCCCTTGAAATGAAACCAAATCCAGGTTGATGGGACAAATGGTTTCATTTTATGGAGGAGAGACTCAACTTTTTTGGATAAAAATTGCTGTTATTCTAAACTTCAACCTTGGCAAAGTATGGGTTGATGTGATGTAGTTGAGCTGAAATTTTGCCAATCACATTTAATATCCAATGGACAACTTTTAGGGATTTTTCTATAAATTTTCTTGAGTTCTACAAATGTCTATGCCAGTTGCTTTTCCATTAAACTAGTACCTGGCACAAAATACAATGCTGTGCATCATGTGCAGAGAATGCAAAATAATATGTTTTCTATTAAAGCTATTCATATTAATGTCTTATTTCAGCCTTTCCTAGTATTTACTTATCAAATTGATATCCTTTGGAAAGAGCTTTTCATGATTTTTTGGGTAAAAACTTGCATCTTATTTGAAGAAGTGTAGTACACATGTAAATGTACTATTTTTAATTGTGAGAATGGCAAAACTTGGTGGCACTCGCTTATAAAGAGCGAAATACAAGGGAGAGGAAAGCATTCAAGAGAGATGGAACAAAGGGTAGAGTCCCTTGGTGAGTCCTTCCTTTCTCCATGTATTAATGCTTGATTCACTCTAAGCGATCTTTTATTCTCCTCTGATTAAGGTCACCAAATTTTGCTACTCCTATTAATGTATCAGTGACAAAGTTCTTGTTGTGGAATGTATGGGTATACACATTTTTGTTGAAGTACTTTGAATCATGTTGACTCCTATTTGTTCAGCATCATGTTTGAAGAAAGATTTGTCAGGAATCATGTCCAGACGAATGTGTCTCAGAAAAAGTTGTTGTCTCCATTTCAAGTGAGGGACTTATGGAACAGAATGCCTACCAGAGGAATCAATAAATATAGGATTGGGTTGGTATGGTGGCTAGAGTACTGGCTAACCATACAGATGGCCAGGGTTCAAATCCCTGCAGAGTAGAATGTTTTTCAGAGAAAATCCAATCCCTACTTGAGTATCTTGTGGAGGGCATTTCAAAAGCAGTACTCAGTCTGTCAAATGAGACGTTAAACAGTGGTTTATCATTAAGAGCAGGCCAATGCTGATTCCAGGTTTCTATCCACCCTTCCTTCATTACTAGTCCTCTATTGCGCTAATGAACTTAGCTGTCAGTCACCTCCTCAAATATCCAACCCAATTAATAAATAGCTGTGGCTAGAACAAAAGAGTAGTAATCTTATCATTTTCTGGATTATTATCTCTTAAGCATGAAGTCAACAATACGAAATTCTCACCCTTCATCTCTGCAGGGAACTTAGCAGATATTTACCGAGCACCATCATCGAGGTGCTGGACATGAGTCATAACAACATAGATAGCGAAGGAATCCAAAACTTGATTTACCGCATGAAGCATCCGAGTACATTGAGAAAACTTTACCTATGGGGTAATAGGATGGATGACTCTGTTTGTAAGGTCTGTACCAGGTTTTATGATCGTTGTAAAGTAACCATTATTAAGTACATGGCTAAAATATGAATACTTGAGGTAACTTTTGGTAATTATTTTACTTTCATTGTTTTTTCACCTGAGTTTAATGAACGACTGCCTTAAAATGGGGGTTCAGATCTTTTAATGTGTCCTTTATATCAGATCTTTGGTGAAAGTCCAGGACCGCAGATTTGATTGTTAGTTGGGGGAGCCTTCGTCAGGAGCTTAGGCACCTAGACCTTTAGTGGTCCTTTGTACCAACCTCATTTTAACCTGCCTGGCACATGCAGACGGGACAGGAGCGGTGAAGGTATAAATGGTCACCCATCCAACCCTTGTCTGGCCCTAACATTGCTTAACTTCAGTGATCTTACGGGAACTAGTGTTTCAATGAGGCTAGGTCCTTGCCCTAGGACCACAGACTTTCTCATACATTCAAGTCTATTTGTTTATAAGTTCATACTAGTGACTCCTAAGATATGCTTACTAAGTATGAGTGAAAGGGAGAAAAGTTTATTTTACTGGAATGGGACTAAGGCAGTTAACTTTTATCTGTCTGAAGGGAACTTTTGTTCCCCCCAAAGAAATGGGTCCCATTTGCAGGATGGTAACATTTGGCACCACTTGGTTATGAGAACTTAAATTCAATCCACAGAAAATTCTTTTTACCAAAATTTACCATGGTAATTTACCTTAAATGAAAATTACAGTAAGTTACCCACCTCGATCTGGCCGCCAAAAGGTTGGAATTGTGTGTTTCTCTGGCTTAAGACCTCAGGGTAGACATTATATGAGGATCCCAGAAGTCAAGGGGTCTAAGTAACAAAACCATTGTTTAGAGAAAACTTAAGTCAAAGTTAAAAATGTTTGGTACAACCCACTAAGTAGTTAAGAGGCATTACCCTAGAAGCAGCACCTGTTAAGAAAATCACTTGGATCCCTTTACCACCTAAAAGATTAATATTTTTACATCCCATTCCTGTACCTAACTTATTTTTTTTCAAAAATGTCACTTAGACCTCTTGACTTCTGGGGTCCTCATATGATACAGCCTTTATAGTTGTCGGAGCTCTTTAAACTCATGTTCCCAGAAGATAACTATTCAAGGATGAGATCCTAATGTACTTGCCAAACCCAACAGTGCTGTTGGGTTTGGCAAGAGATCAAAAATGTCCCACAAGTATTTTTGATCTAGATGGGTATGTGATGGATTGGAAATCCCTGGGGTTCTAGTGTTGCACTATATTTACCTGAATGAAACTGCTTCATTTAAAATTGTTACAGACGTATAAATAATGCTTTTCTCCAAACATTACAGTACATGAGGGAAGTAATTGAAAGTGGGAACATTTTACAAGAAAATATTGATTTGAAAATATATCAAGTAGATGGTGTTGATTATGCTGCATTCAACTGTGAGTGTGAAGATATTCGTTCAGAATACTACTGTGTCAGAAAAATTCCTATTTATTCGTACAGCCAGTTATCACCCTGCATGCAAAGACTCCAAGAAACCATGGTGAAATCTCTAATTGAAGGATAATCACTGGCTTCAAAATTATGTTGGAAAAAAGAAAGTGACCATAATTTATTCAATAGGCTAAAGAGCACTATGTGTTTGTGCATGTTGATGTGATAAGTAAGACTTTAAGGCTTGAAATTTTGTTAGAAAATGTAAAAATTCTAAAATTTCACTCATATCAATAATACTGTTTGTTTACATAAAATTAAACATTCATTGACATCTTTTATTTCTTTTAAATTGTTTGAGTAGACATCAAACTATGCATTCCCACACTTTTTTTGTAGAAATATATTCTAAATTGTATGTGTGATCCATTCAACCATTGGGGGAGGAGGGGGGGGGGGCAGGTTGGCCCAGTGCTATCATCTTTGGCTCCTGTTTCGAGGTTCGCTGCTTTGAAATCAAGTGATGGAAAAAATTTTGCTGGCTGTGTGTAACTTATACTTGCTACCCAAACTGGCCCCACTACTGAGAGGCAGCGGTCTCAGCAAATGGCACTGATGGGGCAGGTCAAGAAGATCAGTGCAGTGTCAATAGATACAGCAAGAGTGAAGATCACACAATTAGATGGAGTGGTGTGATGTAGAAGGCAGCAGGAAAACCACCATATTAACCTCCCTAGAAGATACCGCCATGCATTCAAACTACATACTATGATGTGGTGAAATTAAGAAAGGGAACTAGCATTAGATTGGGAAGGATGGAGTGTTGCAGTCAACCAATCTGAGGATTGAATGAACAACGAATGAATCCTACCATTGAGCTACCTCAAGGGTGTTTTACAGGAAATAAAAAAGAAATAGGGGAGGAAATTTAAGATTTTAGTAAGTTTTGCCTTGATATAGTCAAATGGATATCTGAGAATGCATGAACTTGCTCAAATCAGCTCAAATTAGAACTTAATGTCTAAGTTTAGAATTACCACAACTCTGTGAAGCACTGTGGGATTATTATGGGGAGTATGAAATAAATCTTAGCTTGATAGAAAGAAATCTACGATTAAGTGCCAGAGCTCTGCTTTTCTATTACCAGAAGCACCATGAAGCAGTCCTCTGGACCTCTTCAGCTGAAATTAACCCTTCAAGCCTGGAGGAGATTTGAATGGATTTTAACCCAGTTGCATCAGGGTGGGCAACTATATGTCACGGAGTAAGGCAAGGGTGCCCGTTGTCACCATTGCTTTTCAACATTTATGCTGAGGAAATGGTAAGACAGACAGGGGAAGAACTTGAGGTCTGAATCAAAGCAGGAGGGCATCTGATAAAGTCAGATTCGCGGACAATCAGGCATTGGTTAGTGGATCTTCAAAGGGACTACAAGCTTTGGTAGATGCTTTAGAAATGCAGCAAAAGATATTTGGAATGAAGATAAACAATAAAAAAACAAAAGCAATTAGATTTTCTCGGACCAAGAAAGAGTACCAAGACCAAGAAAGAGTACCGGACCAAGAAAGACTGGTAATTAAAGTTGGAGGACACAAAATCGAGCAAGTAGAGCATTTTAATTACTTGGGTAGTAAGATTAGAAGAAAACGGACATATTAGCAAAGATATACTAAGAGAATAGCACTAAGTAGAAATTTAGTAATAGAAGGGAGCCGATGGCAGGGACCTTGGGTGAGGTTGTGAAGAAGAGGCTGTTGAAGAGGTTGATATCGAGTGTAGTGTTATATAGGGCAGAAATGTGGACCCATAGAAACGAGGACAAGAATAGGGTGGAGGCATTTGAGATGTGGGTGTGGAGAAGGATGTAGAAGGTGAGGTGGATAGGGAAAGGAAACTTCTTCATAAAATTTGAGTTCTGCCGAGTAGGTGGCTGGAGGATGTAATATGGGGTGAGGGGTTGCTCAAGAATGTGTTTGAGGGAAGGATGTTGGACAAGCGGGAAAGAGGAAGAAAGAGAATAGTTTTCATGGACAGGATGATAATGGGTAGATCGTATGCAGAGGGGAAAAATGATATACTAGAGCAAATTAGGCCCCTAAAAGTGTAGGTAACGGGGGGAGATTCTCTGATGTTCAACAAAACCTACATTAACCGGTATAATACTTAAAAAAAAACAGTTGCCAGATGAGATTTAAATTGATGCTCAAGCAAGTTTTGACCAAAGCAGGAAGTAACAATGAATATCTCTTCAAATATTCATTTGATGATTCTGAAATTTTTGAGCTTTCTTAGGGAAACTTTATTTTTGCATGTATTTTTCAAATACGAAAATATGTTGTTTTTACTCCTCCTGTAGAACTTCATAAAATGTGTAGTAAATAAATAGTGGTACTTCTGTGTTTAACAGTAAAAACTGCTGTGTAATAGTTTAAAAGACCCAGACTTTCTGACCTATCGATTACATAGCAGACCTCTAATGATAAGTTTCCTTGGCTAATCTTTATGTCCACCATCGTGCAGAGCAAGTTATAAGATAGAAGTTTTCAGCCTTTCGTGATGCTCTCTGCCCAGAAAGAAATTTTGGACTAACAGTTGATGTGCAGACAATCTAGCATATGGCAGAAAAGAGAATGTATATGAAATTCACCATAATAATTCTGCTTGATTTGATGATCTTTGTGGCAATTGAAGCATGTTTCAGCATTATACAGTGTGCACTAGTAAGCAGTCTCTTTCCTCTTCCTGTGTTTTGCGCAGAATACTCAGCCTTTAGAACCAAATTTAGCCCTGCATTATCAACAATTATGCAAATAATTTCCCTTCACCATTACTTTAGATATTTCCTTTCATTTCAATAAAGTTTTAAAGCTGATCTTGTAGGTACGCTCCCTCTGTTTCCATGCGGTAGTGAAACATGCTGTTGGTTTCACCCCCATAGTCCCTTTGACACAAAGTAAAAATTCAATTGAGAACCAAAGAATTGTTGACTGACTAGTAATTGTTAACTGTTTCCAGCAAAGTGCTACACTAGTGAAAGTAAAGGATTAGTGTTTAGACTAACAGTTTTACTTTGAACACTAACAAGAATTTTTCTCCACCAGTCTTGATTTTAATTATAAGCTTTGAGTTTGAAGTTTAAAGCTTGTAGTAAACTGCAGCCAAGACTGCTGAGGTTAAAATAGCAATCATTGCAATACTGATGAGATTGGAACTTGGATTAAAGCAAAGGCTATGCCAGCATTGCCAGGGTTGCAGAAGATATATGCAGCTCTTTCATTTGAATATGAACATTTTGAATGAAAATTCAATAGTTCACTCATTTTTGTAGTTCTTTATTATTTCGTTGGCTTGATTTTGGGACTTATGGCATAATGGACTTCTCTACCAGGGATATGGGACTTTCAATGTAATTCTGTGGGAATGTGCCGGTCAAACCGGTACACCTGGGAAGTCTAACCTTCCCTCTTACCCACTTTGAAGTGGGTCGCCTGGTGGCTCGGTGGTCACCTGGCCTTCTGCCTAGCACCCAGTCTTGTTGGTCACCCATGTGTGTAGCCATGCGGAGGTAAGGGGAATAGTTGCCCCCTCTAAACTAGACATTTCATTCCAAATCTGCTATATGGAGCCGGAAAGGATGATATCCTGCTCACCCTTGCACAAATCCTGGCTACGTCCATTATGCCACCTGAACCTTAATCCCCTCAATATATCCAATAGGTGTGTCGTTATTGTTTGCTGGGCTTGTGGTGGGTACCCTTTCTTGATACAGATGAGAACAGTCTTGCAGCTTCATCATGTGGTCAGCAGGCATCATAGTGTACAATGCTGATTTTTCTTTGGGTTCATGAAAAGTGTTATATATTGGAACTGTTATCTATTTACACCATTTATATTTAAATTCATATTAACCTGTATTGTGTTTGTCTGAATTGTAACTAGCACCATCTTTCACTCAACTTATGCAGTTATTCGCCATTCTTGTTAGTGTATGTTTGGCATGGCAGTAGTATCACAAAAATCAGGAGCCATAACTGTTTTTATAAGTCCTGTATGTGATTTAAGTGTCGGGCTTTACGTGAACCTTTTATTTATTTCAAACATAACAAAAAGTAAGAGTCTATGCTTGCATTTCAAGATGAATGATGCATAAATATCTTCCAGTGATCTTTACAGTGGGAGGATGTGATATTTTTTCGAAGAAATTTATTAAAAATACAAAAAATGTACAGTCATGCAATTTACAATATATAACATTTCAAATAATACTCAGAAAGACAACTTTGTTGGTAAATTATCACTTATTCAAGTGAATTTCAAAAAAATATAACTAAAAAAATGAATACTGTAGAATGAACTTTTGCACATTGAAGAAACATTGCTGTTGATTGGAATTTGAGGCAAATTCTCCTACAGGGCTGGATTAATTATGAGGCATAATGATGATGTCGGGATGCGAAAAGTTACATATATACCTATATGGGTTAAATCTCTCATAACTTAACAGAGAAACTTCATTCCCTGTGAATCCACTATCCCCCAATTCTTTTGTCAAAAGGTGTAAAGCTGATGACTTTCATTTTGTTATGTATCACTGTATAACCCTTGTTTTCACAATACTGTGAAAAGAGAAAAAAATGTCAATTGTTTCATTAAGTATAATTTGGCTACTGATGATGGAACTGTGTACCAATTTCCTAACATATTTAACCTGCCTGCATGATTTGCTGCTTCATGTCATTAGCCTGGGGAAAAAATGTTTTCTAAAATTATTTTTGATACCCAAACAACATTTGCATATTTTCATTTCAAAAGTGCCCTCAATCATGAACCATGATTTTTCAGATAAGTGGATTTGGGAATACATGGTTGTTACTTGTTTCTTCAGTTGATGGCTGCCTGGCTTAAGTAACACTTCAAGGAAGCGCCAAAAAGATCTACGCCACTTGTGCATGTAGTACCCATGGCATATGAGATTTTACAGTAGGCATACAAATGTTTCTTAACTTTCTCTGAATTTTCATAGAATCTTTGTGTCTTTTGAAGTGCAAGAACAAGAAGTGGCAGGTGGAACAATGATGTCAATAATGTCTGGTTCTCCTGATTGTGTAGATTTTTAGTTGACTCAACTTGAATGCATAAACCCTTATATGCTATGATTAATGAGTCAGTCATAATTTTTCACAAAATTTAAATAAGGAGATACAATGTATTTCAAAATTTAAACGTTGTTCTCTGGGAAACATGACGAGGAGGTATAACAGTCTCTCTATAGCTGAGGATGACGCGAAAAAGTTGAAACATTTTGTAATGTAATTGATAAATCTTTTGGAAAATTTCAAATGAAACTCACTCATTATGAAAATGAACTTCTGCTATACACTGTATGATAAGGTCTATTTACCTTTGATGTCAGCCTCTGCAAAGCAGGCACCCAGAAATAATTTTTATGTTAAAGAGTTATGAAATTGGATGACAATGCAAATTAAAAATTTTAGACCCTGCATTTTATGAAATATATCTTTTTACTCTGCATGCGTTTCAAAGAGTACCTCACTGTCCACCTCAAGCACAATTGAGGGTTCATTTTGGATCACATCCTCATAAAAATCCTTTTAAGCCATCTTGGAATGATTGTTTTTAATAGTTATGGAATGTAATTTTGACTGTAATCAGCCCAAGTGGTGTAATCAAATTCTCTAACTTGTTTGCTTTGAAGTCTTACTGAGGCTCTTCACTCCACTCTTCTGGAAACAACAATATCTGGAACCTGCTGTTTGCCACATTGAACTTGTTTGGAATCAATTGCAGTAATACCATGAATTTTTTGTAAGAGTGTGATGGTAAAAATCTTCCTGCAGCTGACTTCCTATGAATTCCATATATACACAAAATCAGCTGTAACTGTTGAGGGTGGATAGTGATTGAGTTACTCCCATACTTCCTGCTGCTTTCCTTCTGAAAGGATTCTGGATTGAACCTCTGGGAATGTCTTTTTATCATCTCATTTGTTTTCCTCTTTTACTTTTGCCTTTTTTTGCTGTCATATATTCCATAAATTGTTGTTTGCAACAATATATATTTCCCTTTTAATTGGGGCCATTGAAGGGAACTTCTTATTCAACATTTGAAGGGATAAGCTAATCTTGCTTCACAGGAATGTTACACCCAAATAGCTGAGATTTAATTGTATCTACATATTTGAAACGTGGATAGTAGTATCCAACGTCAAAAAAGATGCCGGCTCTCATTTTTGATTATTGGCATTGCAAGTATAAAAATGTGCAAATGAGAAAAAAATGTAAATCAGTGTAAAAATGAGATGTTGAATTTAATTCAAGGTGAATTTACGGAGGTGGGAGAAAATTTAAAGGTATAGTAACTCATTACAGCAGCTGCCATAATGGGTTATGCGTAGAAGTTAATTAGGTTCCTAAATTATTTTTGTCCCAGTGCTTGATAAATATTCTCTCCCCAATCATGAAATAATATGAATATTGTTTTCTATATGAATGTACCTCTAATTTTCGGAGCAACCTCCAGATCACAGGAAAGGAAACTGGAGATGACATTGATTTAAAAGCTATGGAGATGTACATTGCCCAAAAATCCCTCTTTAAATCCGCTGTGGGTTTCTTCACATCCAAGTAATCATTCCTTATCCGGAGACATTTAAATATATGAGTGCTCTGAGTAAAAACAATGACCATGGCTCATTAGGACTTCGTCAGTAATTCTTTACTAACTACTTAAAGTTTGTGTGAAAGCTTCCACAGAGTGGTCTTGATACATGATGGCTTTCGGGGTAACTTCTGCATTGTGTCATTTTTGTGACGACAGTTTCACAAGCATTCCAGCTCACTTCTTCAGGTATGAAGTCAAATTCTCAGACCTTCTTCTTGGTCTTGGACTAGAAAGTCTTTCTCAAGAAGAAGCGAGCTGGAATGCTCACGAAACTGTCGTCATAAAAATGACGCAATAGAAGTTCTCAGTCAAGTCCTCAGACCTTCTTTTTGGTCTTGGACCAGAAAGTCTTCAGACCTGAAGAAGCGAGCTGGAATGGCCTGGAAACTTGCCATAAAAATGACACAATGTGGAAGCTATCCCAAAAGCCATTATGTATTCTGAAAGTTTTCTGCTTTTTGGGAATTTGTTGGAAATATTCATGCCACTCCACCCCTTTGGTTTGTGTAACATCATTTGAAGGAAACTAAGGTCTCCATTTCACTGATTTTTTTTAAGTCTTCAAAGTTTCTCACTAAAATCTCACCCTTATCAACACTTATAAAAAAATAAATAATAATATTATCACAGCTTTGATTCAAACTCAATTTTAGAGTCTTTGTCATTTCCCCTTTTTTCTGAGTCAGCTTGTATCTCCTCTATGACTCCCTCCTCAACAGTCATGGCAGGATTGTCAGCAGCCCAGTTCTCTTTCTCTTGTTTAGCCTTCCAGGCAAGTGTTTTAGCCTTGCTGGCTACTCCAGCCTTCCGTAGGTCCCTCTTGCCTTCAAAGTGCTGCTGGATCTCATACAATTGGTGGCCCTCAGTCTCTGGCAGGGCAAAGTAGAGGTATATACCACCAGCAAGACCAATCGCTCCATTCAACCAAAATAGTCCTGGCAGTGTTAGACTGTCACGTAGGGTGAAGAAGGTTTTGTTGGCAGCAAAGCCGAAGATGTAGCCAGCTGAGCCTGATGCCCCACTTGCCATGGCTCGGACCTAGGAATTATAAAATTTTTTGGATGAATCAATATGCAGAGAAGTTGCTGGAAAAACAGCAGATTCATTTAAAAAAAATGTTATAGAATTGATGCTCTCCAAATGTGATACCATTTTGAATTATTTGCAGAAACTCTTGTAGTGTCAGTGATCTGATGTGCCTATGATTAGATATGTGCACATCCATGCATGTTATATTTGTAAATAAACTAAAAGCAAAAAAATCTATTCTTATATTTTACAGCCTCTTTGCATGCTTTAATTTTTAATAATAATATTTATTAGACATTAAACACAGGTACAGTGTAGTAGTCTTCGTCAAATACAAGATACAGATCAAAATTGAATGTTGATATTGCATTCCAAAAATTCATTTATTGAATAGAAGGTGTTGGACAAAAGCCATGAGTGGAGGACACACTTGAACCTTAAAAAGGTGACGTCTCGAGCCTCTTTGGGTAGATGGTTAAACAAGTGAAGTTTTACAAAATCAATTGATATACTGGTTAATGATAGCCTACAGTGAGGAGCTAGTGGTTATTTTTTTTGCTGGTATCATGCTGATGGACATTAGCACCAATTTCAAAAGAATCCAAATTTTCTTTAACATTGCAAAGACATTTCAGTATATGCGTATTGGCCATAAAATGTCATTATGTCAAGCTGCTTAAAGAGTGGTTTGGAATGTTCCCAAAAATGGGGACTAGAAATGGTCTGCACAGCTCTTTTTTGAAGGAAAAATAAGTCATTTACTGAAGAGGCATGCTGTAATAGAGAATAGCATGATGCTGTAATTATCATGGCAGTGGAAAAAAGCAAAATAGACAGCTGGTAGTCACTGGGAATTAGCATTTTCAATTTGCATATCAAGGGCTTCTTACATGAGGCATGTGGTTTAGGAGGGAGATGTGAAAACAATTGTTTATTTGACTGAAAGTGATGGAAGCTCAGGATTAGAATGGAACCTATTTTCAGAACGATTGGATCTCCATTTACTCAATCACTTGTGTTCTGAAGATATAATTTTAAAATAGAATCTGTTATCAATAATACATACATCATTCAATTCACGCTTACAGCATTGAAGTGGAAGTATATTTTCAGATCAAATGTCATCTCAATGATTGTTTCATTAGGTTAGATATTGGTATTTACATATCTCATTAGAAAATGATATTCAGTTTTAATCGTGACCTTCAGTGCATAAGTATTTGTGCATATCTAATATATATTCTGGAGATTGATAGATGCTTTCTTATCACATTAGTTGATATTTGTTGTTTGTCTTTACTTACCATGTGAAACACTTTATTCACAAAATAAAGAAGCGCAGCAATACAAGCACAGTGACATTTGCAACATGATGCACTTACATTGGGTAGATTAAATTTACCACCAACAGGTGTCCCTGGAATACCCGACCATAAAAAAAAATTGAATACAGAAACAAAGCAGCATATTGTTGCACAAGTGAACACAAACCTGGACATGCCGCATATGAAAAAAATTGTCTGCCACACTGTTTAAAAATCACAAAATATACAGTAGATCAGAAATAAGCAACAAAATTAACAGGAGGGGGCACATTGGAGTTACTTATTTTTGGAGACAAACTTTATGAATGTTACTTAGATGGCAATAGAAATAAAATGTCATTTGTGTGATTGAATTCCGCTAAGTTACACTGCTAACTGCTGAACCAAATGGAGATAGGTTTTATCCTTGTAAACTTTGATGAGGATCTTATTTTATTAGTAATAGGAAAATTATCATGAACCTTGAGGCTTGCTAAAATTCAATGATTTTACTGCAACCATTTAAAATTTTGGAGCTATAATTTAGATATTGAAAGGCGGACATTTGTAGACCAGGAAAAACCCACGACACCCCTATTTTTGTGTAAGCTCTTTTTAGCAGATAATTTTATTCTGTATCAATCTCAAGAAGTTATCTTATCCATGCTCAGATTGATTAATTGCACATGGATGCTGATATCTGTGAAGATGATTGGTCAATGCGTAATTTTATTTCATCATTATTATGTATTTGCCTATTAACTGCCTTAAGGGTAGATGGCTGGGGGTGTTAGAACTCCAATCGTTTAGAGGGAAGGGAATGGGGAACAGGATTTATGGAGCCAAAAGATGATTCAATGCTTCATTATGCTCACCTCAGGTGGATACACTTCCCCAATCAGTATCCATGGCAACAGTCTTAGCCCTGTATGAGAGAAGAAGGCTGAGAGTGTAAGTAGGATCAAGGGGGCCCAAGGCGCATCCTCTGTGGCACTCACAGGGCCATTCAGGTAAGATATAGTGGCCACCGCGATGAAGCAGCATGAGGCAGCTGGAAAAGAAACAATTCATGCCATTACCCTCACTGCACTTGGATCATATGCTAAAATTCATATCAGCTGGAGAGATTAAGGTCAACTTCTTAATTCCAATGGTCAAAGTTAAGCGCTCATGAAAAAGAAACCCTTTTAGAAGTTTCATAAGTTCAATGTGTATTTGTATAGGTACTCTACTTTTTTCACTGACTACTTTATTCCTTCTTAATCCATCACATGCTTGCAGACTTGCACTACTATTGTGTCATTCAGCTTAGTTGCTCTCTTAACTGTGGCAATCATTTTTCTAGACTGAATGAAGCGTCTCTCATACATTCTGGTTTTCTTCCTCAGTTTTATTCGTATATCTGAGTATTAATTATCCCATTGCTTCCTATACATGAGTATTCTTCTGCGGGTCTTTTCCTGACTCAAATTTCCAAATGTCAAGGCCCATTTTCAGCTTCAGAATTTGCCAGATCAAAGTGAAACAGATCGAGGTTTATTATAATCTGTAGAAGAATACAGAATAGAATTTATTTAAAAGGTACATTTCACTATGTCGAAGTCAAACCTGAGACTAATGAATTTACTTTTTGGGGAACTCCACCAGAACTATAATTTTATTTAATCTTCACTCAATTCAACAAAATAAGAATGTTTGCAATGAGTAAGGGATATTCAGAATGAAGATAAACCATAAGAAAACAATAGTAATGAGATTCTCTAGGACAATGAAAGCGAGGTGAAAGGTGATTAAAGTTGGAGGACACAAACTCGAGCAAGTAGAGCATTTTAATTACTTAAGTAGTAAGACTAGAAGAAAACGGACATATTAGCAAAGATATACGTAAGAGAATAGCACTAAGTAGAAATTTAGTAATAGAAGGGAGCTGATGACAGGGACATTGGATAAGGATGTGAAGAAGAGGCTGGTGACGAGCTTGATATGGAGCATAGCATTGTATGGGGCAGAAACGTGGACCCTCAGAAAGGAGGACGAGAATAGGCTGCAGGCATTTGAGAGTGGGTGTGGAGACGGATGGAGAAGGTGAGGTGGACGGTGAGGAAGACTAACGAGGAAGTGCTTGAGATGGTGGGTGAGGAAAGGGAACTTCTGAATGAAAAATGGGATAGGCAGGGCATATGGCTGAAGGGTGTTACAAAGGGCGATGGGTTGCTCAAGAGTGTGATAGAGGGAAGGATGCTGGGTAGGAGGAGAAGGGGAAGAAAGAGAATAGGTTTCATGGACAGGATGAAAAAGGGCAGATCGTATGCTTATGCAAAAAAGGATATACTAGAGATAGATAGGCCCCAAAAAGTGCAGAGAACCGGGAGGAGATTCTCTGACATTCAGCAAAACCTAACTTAACCGGGAGAATACTTTTTCAAAAATCTTCACTCACCTGTTGCGGAGAATA
Organism: Ceriagrion tenellum; assembly: GCA_963169105.1. Taxonomy (NCBI): domain Eukaryota; kingdom Metazoa; phylum Arthropoda; class Insecta; order Odonata; family Coenagrionidae; genus Ceriagrion; species Ceriagrion tenellum. Next base: position 100,826,815 of record OY720639.1, on the reverse strand, counting down.
TGGCCAAGGGCCTCTTGCCCAGCCAGTGTATCAAGACAGCGCACACCACCGTCCCAAGCAGCTCGACGATCCCCAGGATCAACGTTGACGTGTAGCGATTCACGGGTGAGCCCACGATGGAGAAGATGCTGACGGCGAACGTCTGCAGAGTAGTCATTCCGCCGAAGTGCCCAACGAAGAACGCGGTGCAGATGAGCAAATAGGGCCTCAAGAACGTTCGTAGGAGGTAGGGCTTCAGTCGGAACGCCACGCGAGAGCCCAGTTTGGCCCCGAAGCCCTTCTCCTTGATCTCGGCACCCTCTGAGGCCGCCCGTTTGATCTCCATCTGCGTCTTCCTCGACCTGGCGATTTTCTGGCCCTGGATGTTCGTCACGAGGACGTCAAACTCGCGTTTCACGTGCGAAAATGGAACCCAGCCTCTCAGCCATCTGCGAAGATATGAAGTAATGACTTGAATGTGCGTAAAAAATACTTTTGGTGGGGGAGTGGAGAAAGAAGAAACATATACCTAATCGGAGGAGTTCATGGCTTAGCATGGTATTGATCCATGATGGCTTTCGGGATAGCTTCCGCGTTGTGTCACTTTTAATGACGACAGTTTCGCGGGCATTCCAGCTCACTTCTTCAGGTCTGAAGAGCGAGCTTCACACCTGAAGAAGCGAGCTAGAATGCTCGCGAAACTGTCGTCATAGAATGACACAACGCGGAAGCTATCCCGAAAGCTATCATGGATTAAGTCCACTCCGCGGAAGCTTTCACAACAACTTAGCATGGTATTATTGAGTTGGTCGTAAATTGGTGTGCCACCAATGGGTGGGGTTATGTACCCAATCCATCTCAAATGAAAAATTTTATTACAGCCAATGAAAGTTCCGAACTTGCGCATCAACCCAATGTTGCCCTCCTCTACGTCTTTCTAGAGTTCCTCCTATTTTTTGTTCTCTCTTATTTCATCCAAAATTCCTACTCTGCCTCTCTTTCGCGCCCCCATCCTCAAAATGCTTCCCTGTGTTGCCAGGTGCAACTAAAGCGATTTCATGTTGAGTATCAATATCATGGTAGTACTAATAGTACCATGATCAATATGATGATTGGCAACTATGGGGGTAGCACAACTTACAATTAGTGGAATTCGCTGGTGTAGAGCGCGACGACAGGTATAGGAGGGCGTGTAGGGGAAATTAGACGTTGGGGCCGAGGGTCTCCCCGGGAATTTCTGCAGGATTCCCTCCGTATGGCCCGTAGACCAACGCTGCCAGCACGCACATCAACGCTGGATTCTACCCCATTGGCAAGAGTGGCTTGCGAAGGACGTTTCACTCCCGCTCGTTCCCGTCGCGAGAGTCTAGCCTGGGCATTCTCACTCTCGGGAGCGGTGGCTCGGCTCCCGGGAGTGAAGCCTCGAGGGACTCGTGTCTCGAGGTGTATCACCCATGACGCTGGCGCATCGGAATGCTAGGAAATGCGAGAGATCGAATGCGGGCTCGCGTTATACCTATGCCCGTTGACGGCGCCTGTGAGGAATTGATTGGTCCTCTATTTTTGTCGGCGAATTCCGAAATTCACTACCTGTGCCGGCACAGCTGCCGAAGCGAATTGAAGTGGCACCACCTAGACAGGCCGTTTGGGCAAATAAGACTATGGATTCCGCGACTAATGATTTCCCGGATTGTCCAGAGGGACACAGTGGCCGAATACAATACAAAAAGGAGAGGTAATTGGTGGTTTCAGGCGTAACTTTATGGAATTTTTTAACGTAATGATTATATGATAACCTGAAGATGACGCTGAACGTCGAAACCCGAGTCGTTTCAAATAAAAACATGTGGAAAAACAAAGTTATAAGTAATCATCATTAAAGAAGAGGTGGTTTATTTAGCTTGTGGATGGAACAAGTGTGGCCTTATGGAAGAAAGGGAAAATTAGAAAAAAGGGAGAAGTTTAAATAAAAAAGTATAATAAAAAAAGGAGAAGTTTAAGGTGATACACATTTTTAAATGTAGACTTATATACTTATAAATATTGCAAATATAAACGCTGTTGTTTTACGTTTAGATTCCGGATTCCGAAACACACCAGTCTTCTGTTTACTTGAGATGTGCCACGGAATCTTTTCAGGCAATACTTGTTCATAAAGCCAGAACTTCAGGTATGAAGCGACACGGATGCAAAATCGCCACATCAGCCGGGTCAGCCCAAAACGTACTCTCGCGCGAGGACAGAGGCATCGTCATGGAAAAATGTGTAGACATGGTTTGAATGAACTTACATTCTTTTTATACAGTGGAAGGGAGAGGGTTTCTTAGATTTGGCTCAACAGCTGATTAACATTGGTGCAAAGAACGGGCGCGTGGACAACAGTGCGCTCCCACTTCCAGCCACGATAGCGCGAATTCAAATAGAGCTGATTTCATTCGTGCCTAATATAATTCCCAAGGTAAAACAGGCTCTCGCTGAGGACGCGTCAATGATGACCTGTGACCTGTGGACCGACAACGAGAAAATTGCAGTAGTTGACGGGTACATCTAGCAAAGTTGAGGAAAAAGATGGCAAGTGGCAGTAGGGGGCCAACGTTTTAATGACTACCCATTTTCCATTTATTCAAAAATCTGGTGATAATATCTTAAAAGAACTAAAATAGCAGTTGGTTGAAATGGGTATGTTTATGGAAGAGCTTGGGATAGTAACGTTTGTGAGTGAAAAAGGTTCTAACTTCATAAAGGCGCTGCACAACCATAAGCATACCTATTTCTTGTCTGGTCCACTGTTTAAATACAACGCTGAGACACATTCAATGAAGATAAATTCCTCAGTGCCGGGCATCCACCAGTTCTTGCTGTCATCCATAAAGGCCTGAAACATAGATCGCTTCTTGAAGAGGTCTAGTCTTGTTTCGAGGCTGGAAAAAACTCTAAATCAAGATGTAGACACGCGCTGGAAGTGCTTTTATACTTCGCTAAATTCAATTAGTGAGCAATAAGTTAATGTTTTAGAGTCACTAAGAGACACTGAAAGATTTTATCTTGAGGATGATTACAACCACTAAATTACAGCCGAACTTGTTGCTTATCTTATGCCTTTAAAAAAACACGTATCGGCCCAGACCACGTCAACAACATATTTTTTATTAATTATAATGGGAAAAAATCGAATGCTCGAGTATGTCAAGTGGATAAAATAATACAAGGAGGTTCTCTTTTATTGTTTTCAAAATTTTGTTGATAACTTTAATCGATAAAGTGCTCAATAAACTACAGTTGTTGATATTTATGTAAGCGGAGCTATTGTGTTAAACAAGGAGTGGATTTATTGTGTACTTTCCAAGAGAGTGAAAAGTACATTTTGTCAATCATTTGCTTTCAGCTTACTCTAAACTGGCGAAACTGCCTATTGGAAATCAGTGGGGAAGATTTACAAATACATTAGCATAAACATTTTAATTTTCTTGGTTTAATGTGCTTGAAATGGGGAGACACGATACGACTGTACAGCGCAAATATTCACACAGCATAATACCTAAATCCCTTATGGCATTATTTAAAGTTTTTGATACGGCCAGCACATTAAATTCCACTGATTCGGTCCCCCTGAATCCACGTGCTTAAGTACATACGAATTCCTTTCCTTGGAGTAAAATTCAGAAATTGTTTAAAAAAATTACTTCATTAAGTAAACTCGTTAACTCTGGCCAATTTTATGGCGAGTTATCGATTATGTTTCGCGTTAGAATGTCTAATTTTTCATATAAGACGTTATTTTAAACCTCAAACATAGGCATTGCAAACTCGTGCTAGAATGTTAGCCAAAATTACTGTAAGAATGTCTTATTATTCCTATGAGACGTATTAAACCTCAAACATAGGTATTGCAAACTCACTTCACCGATCACAATGGAAGAGAATCTGCGAAAACGTAAATGAATGTAGCTCATAATGCGAGTGAAACTCCAAAGGCTCACTGGGTTCTTCGGAAGAACGTTATTTCGGAAGGTATTTTACGGCCCCCTGAATCGGGTCGGGAGTGACTAGTCTCGCGCACTCCCCTTCACTTCCGTGCAGCTCAGTGAGCCTCATGCCGCTCCCGCCTGTGCCATTTGTTTATCAGTCGAATGCATGGCTTGCGCGGGATCCCATGACAACGCTGGTCGGGAGTAGATCGGAATTTGCTCGCCTCTAGTGCATGCTTAAGTACGTGAAGGAATATCGGTCGACGATTCCGTGATATCCCGTTTCCACTACGTTAGTAAAGTCTGAAGGAGGTTACATGCAGGGATGTGAACCGGTACGGAACTAAAAGTAAAATTTCGTACCGGCTCGGCACGGTACTTTATTGGTATAGTTCGAATGTCCCGTTGTTAATTTACTTGAAAGCTTTCTCTATAAATCATTTTAAGTTAATGTACTATTGTTTATCCGGTTGCTATCATAATATTCTCGCGCACTTGTTATGAAAGAACCTCCAAGCGTTGATTCCAAGATAAATGCGAAGAAGAACCTATCTATGATAAAGTAATTAGAGATTGCAGACGTTAAGTTACTCAGCTTTGATTTCTCCACTCACCCTCTTTAATAAAGGTTTCACTTCAATAACCAAGTATACGCTGTAAGTATACAGCAAATACTTCCCATCGGTCCGAAACTAAATGCTTGAGTAAAGTGAACTGGTCCAAAATTGAACTCTGGAATACAGTGAACCGGTCCGAAATTTGATGGGAATATAGTTTCGCGCCTGAAAGAATAAAGTGCCTTTTCGCACCGGGTGTTATGTAGTGCTTAGTATTTCGTACCTGTTTCGTACCGTGTACGATTTAGTGAATGAGACACAAAACTAAATAATAACGTACTTTAGAGTGTAATATAGTACCAGATCACATCCCTAGTAACATTTGGTGATAGAAATGCCAGTTTGCGCAAGATGTGGTTCAGGTCTAACCACGGTTGGCCTACCTCATTTAGCCGATAACGCAAGTCATAAATTTTGCAGGAATCGGATGTTCCGCATACAACAGCAAGTGACGAACGTATTTCATGCTTGGACTGGGCTGAGATACCGCTACGAAGTTTCGAATGGGAATTTGAAAAAATCGACCCCCAGCCGGTCATTCATTACGTGGGTCATTACTTCCCTCCTGTTGACCAGGCCGGTTTCCCTGCATTCTCTAACTTCCGTGAGGAACAACGAGGTTGTAAAAAATATGGTGGTGCCATTCTGCTTGAATCTTGAAGCCAAGTCTGCCACTACAGTCGGCACAATTTAGACCGTACTCTGGCTTACGTTTTCTCTGTCACGTTTGATTTTCGTCCGTTTTCCTTCGAATTCCCATGGTAAAGCTATATTTTGTGACTGCAAAGCCGCGCCTACTCGGCACAAAATGCTTTCCATACACCCCTATTCTTGCTTCACATTCGCCCGTAAGCGTTTATGGTCATACCTCGAATCATGATGGCTTACGGGATTGCTTCCGCGTTGTGTCATTTTTTTGACAGTTAATCTTCGCCTTCGCGATAGTCTTCGCCTCCTCCAAATTCATATTGTGAGAAGGTCCGATCCATGTGTGCTCCGGAGTGGCTCCTATGTGTAGAACGGACCTTCGCACAATGTGAATTTGGAGGAGGTGATGATTATCGCGAACGAGACCCGGTACTTCCCTAGATTGATTAGGGAGGCTATTGAAATTTCAAAAACATCTAATAATGTCAATAGAGAAGATGGTTACACGCTATCCACCAGTTGGAAGCGTGTCTTCCGCAAAACGCGGGAAAAGACTCAAAAATAGGCAGAAAAAAATCGCGCTTGACCCTCCGTCGGGCTATATAATGCGGCCTTAAATGCGTCGTGAGCACTTCGACCTGAAGAAGTGAGCTGGAACGCTCGCGAAACTAGTTAAAAAAATGACACAACGCGGAAGCAATCCCGTAAGCATCATGATTCAAGACCACTCCACGGAAGCTTTCACAAAAATTGTCATACCTCCTCCATTCTATGCTAACCTTCTTGGTGAGGAAGAGCGTACTGGCAACGGGGCATGAGATAAGTCATGATGGGGCCGTCGGGCATTCATTCCTAGGCCCGACGCGACGGCTGGTTTGGTGGTTGAACTGGGCCGAAGCCACTTTGTTCCCTGCCCGTGCTTTCGGGTCCGCTGGTAGGGGAGTTGGTCTCCGTCGGACACGTGCTCCTTCGTTCTGGGCTCTTGTCGTGACTATCAGTCGTCGGACAGCCTTGGGCTCGCTCGGATATCGGTTTTGGGCCGGGGTGGCAACATCTTGGGAAGCACCAAGGAGGTCAAGGTGTATGAAGCGCCAATAGTGAGTAATTGAGTGAAAGTTTTCATTACTTTTCAAGTAAGTCAAAAATAATTCTCGGACCACACTTCACTTGCGTGCATCTGTTTAATCGGTAGAAATAATTCTACATGTAATAATATTTATGATGCAACAATTATATATTTAAAATTTCCTCTTTGTCAAAGACTTGTGATAACTTGGATTACGGCGGGGGATTCGAAATCCAAGCGAAAACCATTGTAAATTTGTGTTCTTCATTTGGCGTGATACCTTTAAGTTTTGTTGTAACTATTGTAATGATACGAAAGGCATTATTTCGCGTTTATGTGAATATCGGTACATGCGGAATCGAATCATTTCGAAATATGAGTCAAATTCCGTAAGGGTATGTATTAAAATAGCGTTGACTAGCCAAGAAACCAAATCGATAAGATGGAAATTTTTCCTCCCTTATTTATAAATATTACTAATAAGCACATGAATGCTAAGTTTCGCGAAAATCTGTGCGTAACCGAAAACTGACCACCTTAAAATGAAACGTTTTTTCCTAACCTCCTTCGTATAGAAGCCCACACCTCCGGCTCCGGGGCGAATGGAGCGATATAAATCCAACAGCACGGAGAGAAGGAACACGGGACGGTGTTATTTCCTCAAGCCGCGAGCAACTGCGCTCTCTTGTTTCGAAGTGAGAATCGCACTTGAGGAAATCGGGATTTGATTTTTTTTAGAAATGTCATTTTCCTCACCTCAGGGAACGCTGTGCGTCTTCCATGCGGCCCTTCGCAATCAGCCAATGCGGAGACTCCGGGACGCAGAAGAGAGCAATCATGGCCATCATGGGGAGCGCGGCACTGATGGCTGCGGCCAGCCTCCAGCCCTCATTCGCGGTGCCGGGTGCAGAAGTGGACGCCGGCGTGGCCTCGAGAACCTGCGACAGCACCTCTTCCCCGTGTCCACTGGGAGCTCTGCAAGAGGGATGGAAAATGGCGTTCATTGTCAGCTCACAAAGGCATGCTAACGTAAGATTTACCTGTTTTTTTGTCATTTTTTCAGTTTGTTGGTTATTTGGAGAGGTGATCGACAACTCAGGACATTTGCGACTTTGAGGATGAGTGGGAAGCATGAGCGTCGTCAGGATTTTTTGTTGTGGGGAGGGGGGGGCAGGACACCCATCCGTAGAGCTGTAAATTTATGTTAGGGGTTGCAGGATATCATCCTGTCTGTCTCTCTATGTAGCAGATTTTGTGTGAAATGTCTATCTCGTCTGGGCAGGTCAGCTACCCTCCCCCCCCACCCCCCCCCACTGCCTCCTCCTGGCTACGCCCATGGTTAGAGGGGTTTATTGCGGGAAGGAAGGGATGTAGAATGTCTATCCTCTTTTAAGGCATTATACTCATATTGTCGGTGGCGATTAATAAATGTCATATATAGGAAGAATGGAACCCTGGACGAAAAATATCTCACAATAATCTAGTGAAACACATATGTGTCTAAGGTTTTTATAAGCCCAGACAGTTCGTGAAATCGAGAGGAATCAGCACTGAAATTAGTAATGCTTTCAGCTCTGTTTTCCCTGGTGACATTGCCGTATGAAACAGCCCAATCAGAGAAACTCAGGTAAACATGATCTGTGGGATGTGGGCGTTGCTATTGTAACAAAATGTCGCTGACTTTCCCATTACTCGTGAGCACCACCTAATTAATGAGCACACACCGCACTACATGCTATTTCTTTTCCTGCCTCTTCTTGATGTGCAATGTCTCTTCTTCTGTAGATTAGCGCCATTATTATCCAACACTGTGTGTAAAACGAGTCGAACACCCACGTGGGTTAAACAGTCGATTTATCGAACATTCAACTAAGTGGGTTTCACCGAATTTCAACGACAGATCATTTAATGTATTCTAGCTTCTAACAGAAAAAAGGCGCCCTCAGTTTGTATGTAGTACATAATTCTTCGTTTTCACGCGATTTTTTTGTGTGAAGCAACCGTCAGTCTAATTCACGTGTTAGAGCGGGGATAACTGAGTTTTCGCATGAGTGCGGATTAGTGGAGTATGTATACAAAGAGACATAATTGGTGTAGATAGATGTATAAATAGGATAAATTTGGTATCTAATGAGAGGGAATGGAGTAGTGCCGGTATTTTCCTCCCCATTAGGCTCTTCTCATCTCTAACCATCCATGCCTCGATAATACGTGAAGATGTTACATGGATGGAGTCATGGAATCTTCTACTTCAAACATTCTCTCGTGTTCGCTCATCTCATTTCTTTAGTAATTCTCACGAAAGCAAGAGAAAAGCTCGCTGAAATAGGGTTGTCAGTTTCAAGCGAATGGGAAACCATGTTCCCTTAGCAAATATTACTTCTAAGGTAACGGTATGAATCGCGATACAGCTTTGAGGATCGTAAATTATTCTAGCCTGGAGGAATTCTAGTTGAAGAATCCACGACTTGATCGTACTATATATTTGTATTAGCATGAGGAATTAAGTGTGTATTTCCACTTCCCTCATGCTTGCGAGAAGGTTGAAGTGGGATCTGTTGCTTTCCCGGCGCACAGTGGAGTGAGTATTTGACCTCAGAAGCTGGTCAAAATTGAAGATCTCGTTGCATTTGTTTCAAACGTGGTTTCTTGAAGGCTTCTGTTAGCGCTGAATTAAAATTGGATGTCAATAATACAAAATTTCAAATGGGATAACCAATGTGGCGTCCAAAATTTCAAAATATTTGCTGATTTTTACAAAACTTGATGCATATAGATTTTTGGGTTAGCTAAATTAAAATTTGATGTCAAAACTACGAAATTCAAAATGGGGTATCCAATGTGGCGTCCAAATTTATATAAATTCGGTGTGATTTTTATAAAACTTGGTACTTAAGGGTTTATTGTTTCAACGTGTACGATAACTAGTACTTTATACGAAATAAGATTATTTATTGCCCGACAAGGTCCGACACACTTAAAAAAACAGTGCTGTATAATTAGTCCAAAAAGTGTCCCGTTCGACGCTAAAGTTAAGGCGGTCGTCTCTAATGTAAAATTGATTTTTTTCGAAAAGGGGTAAAAAGGGACAGGAATGTTTTTGTTCCAACGTGTGCGATAACTATTACTTAATACGAAATAGGATTATCTATTGCCCGACAAGGCCCGACACACTTAAGAAAACAGTGCTGTATAATTATTTTTTGAAATTTTTTATTAATTTTCATATATTCATGCACAAATAAAGCTATGTCATACAGCATAGTTTCATTTTAACGAATGCAATAGCAGTACCAACGCTGTATTCTCAAAATACCTAATATAGCAACTATTCAGTGATTGTTTTTTGTTTAAAAGAATTAATGAATCATAATTTGCAATCGTGCAAATTTTACTAGTCTACAATTACACAGAGTTTCGATTGACTTCCGGTTGTCTTGGAAGTGACCGAGGTGGTTGAATTAGTTTGCATGGGATGCACTATCTTCATAATTAACTGAAAAAAACTTTTTAAAAACTATCCACAAATTTTGATTTTTCGATTTTTGTGCAGCGTTCGAGGTCGAATACTCCAATTCTCAAAGTTTTCTCGGGTTTCCGTCCGGGTGAGTGGACCCATGTCGGCCGACGTTTCGAAGGCAAGGCTGGTCAGCTCACTTGCCATCGGTGAGGTCACCGGCAGTCGAACGCATCCTGAAACGTTCCGGGAACACCATCGTTCGTGAACGCGTACATCTGCTAAGCGGTCCTCGCTGCCGCAAGGCAGCTTCTATTTCTGAGATTGCTTTATGGTTGAAGCTTTTGCTCTGTGGCCAAATTTTTGTTATTCACTTACTTTGGGCTTCTCTTGCCTCCTATTCACTAAGCACCCCCTCGGGAGTAGCATCAAAATAATTGTTCTGAAACACTTAATATGCAAAAACCCCCTCCGCCCCCCCGCCGCCGCCAGACAGCCTTGAACAGGACCGGACTTGTTCGAGGTCATCCCACCCCACTAGCCAGACGAGGTCGACATGCGAGCGTCTGACGCAACCCAAGAGCAAGATTAACTCATGGTTGGGGAGGATATAAAAGAACAAACGAGTGAAACTTTTAGCCATATATGCAGTTACTGCAGTATGGGACAGGTTATGTCTCCTATTATAACCAGACCTCTGATCCACGAAGGGAGGGATCAAGAGTTACACGAGTCAGTCTTTGCCATATTGCTTTTGGAAGACATCGATGATACCTATTAGAATGGAGTCATCGAATACCGACGTGGATAGAAAAATTAGCCACGCCCCCGAGATTTCCCTTCCGTCAACCTCCGCCGTCTCACCACCGCCTTTTGATATCAAGATCTCACCACCACCTTTGCAAATAACCCTGGTCCTTCCATCGACTGCAGTTCTCTCTTGGAGCTTCCTTCACTTGAACACTTCCTCCGTAGGGTCGTGGAGCGGGCTTGTAGACCTCATTCACATCCAGCCAGATGATAGGAAGCTGCTCCTCAGCCTTGAGACGTTTTTCTGGATCGGTGATATCAGACGTCAGGGTAATGTTGAATCTCTCCACTGGCCCATTTCCATCAGGGAAGCCGGAGAATGTCACGTTCTGCCCGACCACCGCAAACTCTCGTTTTTGATGTCTAAACACACAGTAGTATGAAGTGTTAAACTTAACTGTCAACATGAAATCCGTATATTCCTCCTTCATAAGGTCTTTGGGGATAAATATTTTGTAGGTAGACCCATCGTCCTGTCTCTCCACTCGCAAATATGCATCACCCAAGCGTGCTCTTGGGATCTGTTGAAAACTGGTGATTTTAGAAGACGTTTTCTCAACTGCTTGGTGTGTGATGGTTCGCAATATGTGCTCTTACTTCGCTTGACTCTCGTTTATATACCACTCGCATAGGAGGGGGAGTAAGTAGGAGGGGGGGTCTGGAGGTCTTTTGAAGGAGTCTCGCACGTCGACCTCGACACTGGCTAGTGGGGTGGGATGACCTCAAACAAGTCCGGTCCTGTTCAAGGCTGTCTGGCGGCGGCGGGGGGCGGAGGGGTTTTTTTTGCATATTAAGTGTTTCAGAACAATTATTTTGATGCTACTCTCGGGTCTCTTATATTTGTCACCCGGTCAAGGCGGATGAGTTTTTCTCTGTGGAAATTCTCACATCTCGTATTTTGTTTTTCCCAGGATGTTCTGTTTTTGTGGGATACTGTTCTCAAGTTTCTTAAAATAGTCTTTTGCTTGCTTTGTGTTTTCGGAACGTGTACATCATAAACGGAGATTTCTTGATTAAGGAAACTGAGAAATGGCGCCAAAACCTTCCGGGAAATGACCACTTGATCTCGCGCCTGGTCTCCTCCTTGGTGTAATTAGACGACCCTTCACCCGTCACGGCATTCACCTCCGCCCCGAGGAGATGCTCGAGTCGATCATCGAAACGTCGGTCAACATGGACTCACTCACTCGGACGGAAACCCGAGAAAACTTTGAATATTTGCGAGAAGGTTGTTTAAACTTATATACATTACCCTTAAAGCCTTTTCATTGTAGGAAACATCAGAAGTGGTAAGCCTGCTAACATTTTTCAGTGTGTGCTGTCGAATCATTGATCGATTGGGCCTTTGTGGATCACTTCGAGGAGTGTGTGGTGGCTTGCTCAATTTCTGAGCGGATCATTAAAAAGAGCTCAGTGTGTTTTGTTTCATTGTGTTGTGTCCGGTGATTGGCGGAAGAGAGTCATATGGTTATGGACTCTTTTTCTTACGGGAAAAGTTTTGAATCTGAACTTCTACACGGTCACTTATCGTTGGAACTACTTTGCATCGTATTCACCTGCAATAATATTATCCAACATTAGGCATGAAATGAGTAGAACACCCACATGAGTTAAACAGTCCATTTATCAAATATTCAGCTAAGTGGGTTTCACCGTAGAGAGACATAAAGAATCATTTGATTCGTATTACATTTATAGAAATCTACAGCAATACTAATCACAAATTCAAGCAGAAGGCAGAAGGACTTATTAGAAAAACACTCTGAAAGAATAGAGATAGAAAATAAAATACTAGAATACCAAACCCAAGTAAAACACTTTGGGGTGATAGTCGATTCTTTGTTAAAGTTTGAAAACCATGTAACTTATGTCTATAAAAAAATTGGCCAATAAATTGCAATGTTATCTAGAATAAGTAAATTTCCATCCATGTGGACAAGGCTTGTGGTTTAAAAACTACAATAGCTCCTCACTCCGATTATTGTGCCACAATTCCATTTAATACAAATAAAGAAAACTTTAAAATACTGCAAAAGTTACAAACAAGAGGTGTGAGGACTATTCTAGCATGCAAAAAAGAATACACAGAAATGGCATGTTGAAAACCCTTTGTTTCTTATCTATAGAACAAAGAGTAGCTCATAGAAGCCTTCTCTTTGTACATAACTATGTATCAAAGAAGAACTGCAATAGACGTAATTATTTTAAGGATTTCCTTGTAAGGAGCAATGAAAACCATAAGCACAAAACAAGAAACAGTAACAATTTCTACTTGAACGTGCTCTCAAATTATATAATAAAATAATAAATGAAATAAGTGATTTAAATACGAGTGAATGTAAAAAAAGTTCTGTGATTTTGTAAAGGCAAATTGCCCCTTAGATAAAAAAAGGACGTCAGTGAAATTATGTACAAATATATATACATTACGAAGAGGGTCTGTGGGCAATAGTCGAGAGACAAAAGTATTATGGGATCTTGTATGATCTCAGTGATGTTGTTTGTCTTTTTTTCAAGTCTAAAGTGATTATTTTATAATATTTGTATTGTAGTGAGTGATTTTATGCACATATTTATATTATATATATGTTGTACCAATTATTGTATTTTGAAGATTAGTTCTCAAGAACTATAAATAAACTTACTACTTCTACTACTACCACTACCACTACGTATTCTAGCGTCTTACAGAAAAAAGCGCCCTCAGTTCGTATGAATTGCGGAATTCTTCGCATTCACGCTATTTTGTGCTAATGGAAGTTGTAGCTACTTGTAATGATGTACGAGAACGGTACTTGTAATGGTGAAGCGTGGGAGTTCATTCTTATTTATCTTATTCTCATTCATGCTTATTTATCATATAAAAATCCCAATTTTACAAACAATTGTTCATAGCGAGCGAGTTTTTCGAGGGAATTGAATGATAATAAAATTGAGGCCCCTGCCAGATTTATTCTTTTTTTTTGAGGTACTTGCAGATGAATGGTTTACATGAGGTCAAATTGCGTTTATTTATTGGAGATGGCGCTGCTTTCGGCTATTGCACCCACAGTACAGCTCCAAGCCCTTTAGGTACCTAGAAGAGATTACATCTATTTTAAACTTTTGCTGTACTAATTGAATTATTTACCGCAGTGCTGGAGGGTAGTCGCCGCGCAATTTTTCCCTGTTGTTATCAACTCAAAAACTCTTGTTGCAGCTGATGTTTGAACATCAACTTAACAGATTGAAATATGAACTCCAATTATTCAGTCATCTTATTCTCCAGTTGAAGTCGCTGAGTCATTCACCCTTGTCTGCGGTGTATACTTCGCGCAACCGCCATTACACTGAAAAAAAAGTGCATATGCTCTACTGCTAAAACGGATTGGTGCTTTAGTTTTGCTGAATCAGCAGATTTTATAGCTGTGGAGGTATGTAAGATACTGTACAGTCAGTCGCATTAAGCTGGGTACCTGTAGATTTACAGCAGACGGTGTTTAGATGCACAGTGAAATGATTTGGTTGGTAAGCTCATCCGGTGAGACTCGCTTCCAACTTGAGTCACGTGACTCGGCTCCGTCGCTTCTTAGCGGACCTATGGTTGTCTCATTCCGCCATTGTTTCTTTCTAGTGCAGAATGAACCACGAGGTCAACATCGGGAGGTTCACCTCGGGTGATAACTTGAAGCCATAACAGAGATTTCAGGGGAAAATACCAAAGATACCGGTGGAATTGCTTTTCTCAAGTCTGGCGGATGCGACGTGTAGTACTGTTGCTGGATCAAACTGAGCTTTTTAATTATTTGCTCTTAGTCTATCAGTGTGTTGTGGTACTCCGTAGTGCTTCATGAGTGTTTTATTCAACGAAAAAGGAAGAGCTAGTGAGATGATTAGTGTGGTTTTGAGCGTCGTAAAGTGGTTATCACCTCTTCTTCATCTCGTTTTATCAGTGCTATGCCTCACAGCATTATAAAGTGCATAAATAGTTGTGTGTGTATGGACTGTTTTTGAGGGTAACGATTGCATTTTTAAAAATCTTTGGACGTTAGTGCTCTTTATTTGTGTTTTTAGATGATTACTCTACGAGATAAGAGCCCATTTTAAAGAATGTGTCGAGGAGGAAGCCTCGTAAACAATTTACAAGTGCATATTGGTTTTCGTGACTACTGCATCAAGTGACGTGCTTCAGAGTAATAAACTCGAGTATATTACTGTTTGTTGTCGTAGAAATGTGTCTTACATTGATATAAAGACGTACAATTGTTATCGTATTGAATTGTAATGATTTCGCTCAGGTAATGATTGTAATTGCGAATATGTTTACATCAAAGCGCTGATATGTTTACATTCTGCCGTAATTCTATTTCGTTTCGTTTTTGTTATGGTTGCAGAACGTTGTTATGGTTCACGCAGAAAAATGTTTTCTTCCAGTGCTTCAACAGTGTATCGCATCATATTTTATGTTTTATCTTGTAAGTGGATAAGTTAAATCAGTTTCGTTTTATTTTATGCTCAGAAAGGATTCATGAAGGGACAAATAGGTATTCAGATTAAATAGTGACAAAGTTCGTTGTACCGTGTGCATGTTCGTTTTTCGTTTACAGAATGATGGTTAGTTTGTGAATGTGAGTATTTTTACATTTTCTGTGTAAATGGCAGATATTATCCATTAACTAGAGGCAAACATTTTCCATTTTGAGTGTTTTTATATTGACGGAACGGTGAAAACTTCAAGAAAGTACTGTGATCGTTTGAATGTAACTGATACCTTAATTTGGTGCGAGTGGATGGAGTACGTTAAACTTTGATGTGGTGAAGCTGCAGTGTGTCCAATTGATTTTATGAACGATCTGTGCAAGTTTGTGGTGTATTACTACGTGTGGCAAAAATAAAGTTTATAACAAGCACGTATTCCCGATTTTTCTATACATTCAGCTTCATTGTTTCTAGGGCAGTCGCTACCTACAATTATGTACTCCGATACGATAGTGGCGATAATAGCATACTAGGTTAGTAGCTCAGTGGAAAGGCTCTAAGAATACTATTTTTTCGTATGCGAGTAAGATCTCTTAGTAGCTGACTAAGTTAGTCACCTACTAGCACCTCTTTGCTGAAATCTATGGATACGGCCGTACGGGTCTATGTTTGACGGTAAGTATCAACTGCGAAATGTTTTTTATTATTTCCTACTAGAACTCTTCCACGGAAGAAATTTTTAAGCAAAACGTATTAAATAGGTTAGTAGCATGCGTAGGTAAAATATTTTTCATTCCAGTATTGAGATATTTTTCATTTCATGTGATTAGACTTGTTCAAAATTATCCAGTATGCAGCCAAGTGTAATGCTTTCAGATTTATTCGACATCGCATATACTACTTCCATTTTTGTGATGCACAGGAAAGTTATTTTTTCTGAAGAAGTATTTTATGTATAAATACATACATATTCGTAATATACCGTAGACCAGCTAGAAATTTAACAGATTATCGGCAATATATCTAGCTAGTGGCTAATCTGCCTAGCTGGTGTTATATGCGAAGCAATCGGTTTGCTACTCCATATGGCTGGAGAGCTATACCGTATTGCCCTCTTCCTAGAAATATCTATTTAGACGGATAGATGGCTCAGCTAGAAATTTCTCGCTGTATAACTACACGTCTAGCTGTCCCATATACTGCTAGATATTCTGGCTATACAGCTAGAATTATAGCTGTACAACCAGAGTTTTTTCTCAGTGTACTATCGGATATAATTATCATTTGTCGCAGAGTTTTACAGATATGTTTTTTTCTTAAGTTTCTTCTGTCTGCTGATGATGTTTAAGAATTCATTAAGTTTGCTGATAGAGAGGATAATCGGTAATATTGATGTTGTTACTATGAACGTCCATAAGCGGTGAAGTAGTAGGCGCGCTCCGATGAACTACTTAGCAATGGCGCCTGTTGTAAATTTGGCCTACCTCTCCCTATACAGAGTGTAAAATTTAGGTCTGGTCAAGCTTTCAGGACACATTCCTCATACATAGAAGAAGAATTTATAAGTATATGGGTCCGGAAATGCTTTAATGCCATGATATAGCTCATTTTTTACGTCTGTTCAAAGAATATAAGTTATTCATGAATAACACTCGGGAACAGAACGTACCAGCGAAGCACATGAAATGAGAAAAATACTCTCCTATAGCATTGATACATGCATCAACTCGTCATTGCCATGATTTTAGAATCTGATGGACATTAAAACTGAAATGAGAGAGAGCTCCATCGTGCATGAGGTACATACCTCGTCGCAGTAGTAAAGGCAAATCTTCTAGCAGAGCAGGTGAAGTGTTCTCTCAGAAAGTATGGTAACGTACGCTGATACTTTCTGTTCTCGTTTGTTTCCCATGGTTAATGTACCATGAAGAGTTGTAGATAATGAGTTCTAACATGGAAATAAAACTGAACTTTGAAAAATGGGCAACTTCCGCTGTGATAGGTTTTATCACGACCGGTTTCGCATTTTACAGCATCTTTAGGTAAAATGCGAAACCAGTTGTAATAAATCCTATCACAGTGGAAGTTGCCCATTTTTTCAAAGTGCATTTATGTTTCGTTTCCACTCAATCAAGCCTGAAATCACATATTACGTTTATTAATAAAGTGTTTTCGGACCCAAATCCATGGAATATATTTTCTTCTTCTGCGTGTAGGGAATGCATGCTGAAATTTTGGCCGACCTTCTTGTCACACCCCGGCTTCGAGATTCGGACAGGATTCGGTCCGCTTAGAAAAAAGATAAAGTTAGCTCAAGATTAACCGCGCTCTGCTAAAGCATGCTATGTCTCCGCCAAGCCCCCATTTCGACCACGGCTCTTCTAAGGTGAACCTGTCCTCCGACAGGTTTCAATTGAACTGCTCCCTCCATGATCGTCTATCCTGTGCTGCCTCCCTCAGCTCTTCGTAACTCCTTCCATTCATAATATCAGACAACATGTTATTTCTTCGTCTTCCTCTTTCTCTCTTTCCTTTGATATTTCCTTCCAATATACTTTACATACCCTCTCAATTTTATCCACCATTACCTGTGTCTATTTCTCACTCTCTGCTATTGCCGCCTGATCATCTGCATATTTTATAATGTTCAATCTTTCTCCTCCCTCAAGTATTATACCTACATCACCTACCTATAGCTCCTTCTATTAATTCTTCACTGTAGATATTGAATAGAGCTGGAGACATACAACAGCCTCGTCTAACTCCCCTCCCTATGCTCATTTCCTCTGTCTCTTCTTTATCCACTCATACCACTACTCTTTGCCCTTTGTACTGCTCTTTAACGAATCTTCTATCTCTCTAACCTATTCCCAAGTTTTTCATAATCTTTATTAGAATACTCCAGTTCACCCTGTTAAAAGCCTTTTCCAGTCTATAAAACATATATATATACCTCTCTGTTCACTTCTATGGACCTATCTAAGAGCGTTCTAAGACAGCCGATTGCATCTCTAGTCCCCTTTCCTTTCCTGAAACCAAACTGGTTTTCTTTCAGTTTCTCTTCGATTTCATTTTCCATACTTGTTAATATAATCCTAGCCACAGCCTAGGTAATATGAGTAATGAAGATAATCGTTCTGAAATCTTTGCACTCTTTGGCATTATTCATCTTTGGTATAGGCATCATAATTATCTTGGTAAAGTCAAATGATAATTTTCCGGTTTACAGTGAAACCTGTCTTTAGCGGGATCTCTTGGGGCCATTATTTTTTCCGGATAAGACAGGCTTCCGCTTTACCCAGGGTCGTTTTCTTGTATAATACAATTCTCTACGTTGCCGGTAGCCCCATTTAAGATGTTAAATAAATCAGTGTTACCTTTGGTCAGACTACATTCTGATAATTATTTTAAAGAAACCAACATTTATTTGTAGGACTTTTTGTTTTCCTCTCATGTTACGCTTATATCTTATTCTTGTTCGGATTCACAAGCTTCGTCTTCTTTTATGCTATCTGTCAGGGAGGCATCTTCATCGCTCGTCAGAATATCGTTGTCGAAGTCCACGCTAGAATTAGGGAGATGCGGATGTGTTTTGGCCAAGGTCGATGCCACTTTGTCCTGTCTCTCTCCCGCGACGTGATGTCAGTCAATAATGAGGTAGACTTAAGGTAGACCATAGTTTGCTAACGACACTTTTGACTGGTTTCATTCTTAAGGCTGGGACAGAATCAACGTGTACGTGTAACGTGAGCCGTTAACGGGAATACGCGAAAAGATGGCTGACGGGAAAGTATAGCGAACGGACACAATCAACGTGTACGGGGAGTACGTGTACGCGAGAGGTGGGCAACTTTCATCTCTTCCCGTGTCCCGTATACGGAAAACCAATCAGAATAGTCCTGAGAATCCGGGAATGGGAGCCATATGTCGGCAGATTCATCCAACTGCTGAAGATAGCTCTTGGCGAAGACAACTTATTTACTTTCACACTTGTTTACACCTGATCTCTTAGCTGCGCCTGCGTTAGTCAATTGTTACTCCGGGCCGCGTTAACGTCGATTGTGTCCGCTGAATTGCGTTCCCCGTCTCCCGTTAACGTCTCGCGTCACACGTACACGTTGATTGTGTCCCTGCCTTTCAGCAGCCCATACACGGTCGAGCATGCTCGGCTCGGGAGAAAGTACCTCGAACACAACTCTGAGCCCAACATGCTCGTCGTCGCCCATTCACGTCCGAGCCAAACAGACGAACTTTAGTTTGGACTCTGCAACCATGAGCCGCGCATCGTGATGGATATCGGAGGGGAGTGAGTGGTAGAACAACAATCGACGAAGTTTTTCGTTTTGTTTGCGTGTGGAAGTCTAGGCAACACTTTAGCGTGGAGTCAACAATCCATATGCATATTCATGCTGGCGAGCATGCTCGACTGTCACCCACACACGTTCAGACATGTCCGGCGAGCGGTTGGTGCTCGTGGGGATCGCCCAACCGAGCCCCGAATCGCGCACGCCAACCGCCAACTTGGCTCGTTCAACCCACACACGGTCGAGCATGCACGCCGAACATGCAACCAACTACTTTCACCAACATGCTCGACAGTGTGTGTGCTGCTTAAGGATTGTTTTCTAAGGAGAGGGATTTCAAAATATTTTAGGATTTTCCTTCCTTATGGTAAAAAATTGCGACGAATTTTTTTTGCAATTCCGCTTAACCCAGGTTCACCTGCTCGGGAACGAATACCGTACCCGCGTTTTGCAGTTTTAGTTCAATACAGGGTACCAATGCTAATAAAACCCTATTGCAATCGCCGGTACCGACTTTTTTTATATGGATAAGACAGGTTTTCGTTTAACTCAGGTTCCGCTTAAGGCAGGTTTCACTGTATATATTTTGTTGACCATAAGTACTACCCTTTGGTTTGCACCTTATCCCAATGCCTTCAGAACCTCTTATGGAATCCAATCACTCCCTGTATAGCGCTAGATACAATTGAATGCGCCATCTCCAACACCAAGTTCCCCGCGCTCACCTTTCTCCGATGAGAGTCCCGAAGAGGAACTCGAGGAATATGCCGAGGATGACGCAGGAAGAGGCCGTGGCCGACAAGACTCCCCGCAGGTGAGGCTCGGTGATCTCGGCGACGTACGTCAGCACTGGAGCCTCAAGGAGACCACCGGCCAGTCCAGAGAGCACCATGGCCGCGTAAAGGTGGCCCGGGCTCGTGGACCAGTAGAACAGCGACCAGGACACCAGGAACGGAATGTTGACCGCTATCATGGCCCGCTTCTTCCCCAAGCGGTCGGTCAGGGCGCCGGATATTATGCATCCCAGCGGGACGGTTATGAGGTTGATGCTACCTGGAAGGAATGGGTCGATTTCGTACAAATTATAATGGTTGTGCAAAGTAGGGGTGCCAATCACCCTCAAAAGCTATAGCGCAAACCACCCCTCACCACAAATTCGTATTTCCCCCCCCCCCTAAATTTCGTTTATTCCTTTCGGCTCCCTTGTTTTAAATTTTAATAGTAAATCAATTTAAACAATAGTACCATAAAGAGGTATTATTCAACAAGAGAGAAAAGGATTATAAGTTAGAACGAAGGTCTTTATTTTATCCTAAATATCCTATCCTATATCTTTTTATATACAGGGTGCGGAATTATAACTTCCTTTTTTCTAAACGCAGTACATATAACCCATTTTATGAATCAGAAATTTTTCATTTTTTTATAACATACCTATGTAAAGTTTTCTTTTACACAGTTTTAAAAATCATATCAGGCAGGTGACGCCCCCCATTATCCATACACTAACTAAACCGATTTCTGGCGTTTGTCTTGACCCTTACCAGCATAGCAGCGAGTATGTTGGAAATTTCTGCCCGGATGTTGGCCTTCAGGTCTTCTGGGATCCTTGGACGGTTATTTATGAAATCCTGTGTTTATGTCAACCGTCCAAGGACCATACAAGACCTGAAGGCCAACATCCGGGCAGAAATTGCCAACATACCCGCTGCAATGCTGCTAAGGATCATGACAAACTCCAGAAATCGGCTTATTCAGTGTATGGACAATAGCGTCACCTACCTGATATGACTTTCAAAACTGTGTAAAACAAAACTTTAGATATGTGCCTACATTATGAAACAAATAAAAAATGTCTGGTTCATATAATGGGTTTTTTTGCGTTTTGAAAAAAGGAAATTATAATTCCGCACCCTGTACAACCAGCGGAAGGTACCCGTTGAAATTCAATGGATGCGAAAAACATTGAATTTATTTTATAAGAAAATCACAAAGCCTGAAATTTTTGTCAGCGTGGTCATTTTAGGAGTTCGTAGCCTATCTTGTAGGTTGTGTTCGTTGTAGTAGACACGCTGACCGTTCTCCACGTGTACGTAGATTTGGGTGACTGTTGGTCTCCTTACGTGCTCGGGAAACCCAAAAATGGGCCACGCAGACTCATTACTTAAATAGCACCCAGGTTGATAGATATTTAACGATTTACTTCTGTCATGAAAAGTTTTTTTCCAAATTTCACCCTTGTTTCCCCAAAAATATTTTAAATGTCTCAGATTAAGCATGTCACTCTCATCGTCCAGATTTTTAAATATTATTTTTTTTTATTTTTCCGCCTTTGTTATATAAATAATTTTTTTCAATACCCCCCTCCTAATCCCAAAATTTTAATGGCGCAACTTGCGCCATATAACCCCCGCATCCCTGACATCCATGGAGCAAAGTATTACTTAGAGTAGTCAAAATTTGCTTAGCTACTTAGGGGAGTCATGCGAAAAGCTGATTTATTACATAATGCTCTGAGTCTCCTTTACGTATGTCTGAAATTGGGTTATTGTGCTGGCGCAAAGACCAGAGCGCAGTTGTGAAGCGAAAAAAACTGACCTAATGTTCTATATTGCATGAATATAAACTTGAAACTTTGTACAGGGTCTTTCAAATCGTTTATGCATCTGGAATGGCTCGTCATTTTCCTTGGTCTCACAGAGGCTCAAAAGTCTTTTAAATTTACCTCAAAACGTGTTTTTATTTTTCTCGCAATGTGTTCCATGTTAAGATAATGACGAAGTCGAGGGAGTATTTTTCTTGTAATAAAAATTACGATTTCATTAAAATTTACGATACACTAAAACTTAAAGCTCAAATTCGAGACATTTTGCGTGAAATAGTTTCCGTAAATATGTAAATAGCGATAATTTACGATGGGTATTCGAATAAAGTTTTTATTCAAGACTCAGATTTCGTTGAAGTACAACATCATTGGGTTTAGTTGCATAGGGTAGTACAGCATCATCAGCATCTCATGAAGTTGTACTTCAACGAAGCCTAGGTCTTGAATGAAACATTTTAAATGGATGTACCAAATTATTCATTGTTGTTATCAGGGATGAATTCCACTAAGTTATGCCTCAAGCAGTTAATTTTTTCATTTACATCTTTAATGTGTTTGCGCAGATCTTTGTTTGACATCTCAAAACTATGGTTATGGTTGCTTGGAACTATGCTACCCTAAGCCCTAAGGACATTTTTTGACTAGTGCCGTTGGTATTGCTACCAATGTGACGGTAAAGGTGGGTTTACACATGGGAGTTGACTTCTATGGAAGGAGCGAGTGTAGCGATATCTCGCATCGTATCGCCACTTGCTGGGCGTCGTTCTGCTTACACATAACTTCAGGCTTTATCCAAACAAATGAATGACGGAAGTGAACAATGAACATAGTAATTACGAAAATCGCCCAAATTGGGCAATAATGGCGTTTGTATACAGCTGTTTGAGTCCCATAGGCATTCGCGGATTCAATAAATTTGTATAAATTACGATAATTGTACATTATTGCATCGTGTCAAGTATGAGAATTATGACAGTGATAAAAATTATCAAATAAGAGAAAAGGCATAGGTAAAGCTTGCATTAGGGATTATTTAGCATTTGAAATATTTTCAAGAACAGTTGTATATTTACGTAAGCAACAATGAGTCCTCCTCCTATAAGTTATTAGTTGTGTACATTTCTAATCTCCATTGGCTGTCATGAGACCAGAATTCCACCGGACGCGATGCAATTTTATCGCAGAATCGATATGCTACTTGCAGGCAAAATAGAAGTCAGTATATTTTCTCTGCATCTGCGAACCTCGGTCGACTACTACCATTATCGACCCCTACTGCCGTCGAAGTGTGTGCTTACACATCGAACAGTCCAATGTTAGCGACTTCCTACTTGTAGAAGACTGTCATGGAAGTGACTTTCATGTGTAAACCCACCTTTATAGTCTTTTTATCGATGGAGAACTATCGATGTCGGCCTACTTATTCAATCTCGTTGCCATCCATTGAAAATCGACAATGTTTCGTATGCTATAAATTGAAAAGTTCACAAGTTCAAAAATGAATTCAAAGCCATATCTATCAATTTTCAAATTCTTCATCATTGGTTGGAGCTCTCAATTCTTCCGATCACTGTTTCGGCTGGGAGTCAACCCATGAATGATATGAGATGAGAATGTCCTTCCCATGTTTCGCCCAATCATAGGAAATATTGAAAATACATTAAATCCGTGTTCGATGTGATAATATTGTTAAAAATCGATACTCACTGAACCACGATATCTGCTCCTGGGTCATCCTCACCGAAGAATTGGGATCTTGCAGTGTCGGAATGACAATGGTCGGGAATCCAAGAGTCATGCCGTAAGCCAGGAGGAGCATGTTCTTCGCCGAGGTGGCCAGCACCTGGAAAGACAGTCGCAAGGAGGGAATTTAGGCGGGGATTTCATAGAGAGTTGGGGGCCCCTCGTTACCATTTTTTAGCCTGTAACTTGGACACTTTTTGACGGCTTAAGCTCGTGCCCCATCATTAAAGTTTTTTGTAAATTTATTCATTGAGAGATCGGCTCTCTTTGTAAACAGATGTGGAAATATGTTTGAAAATCATTGCTCAATTCTCAATAATAATTATTGCTCAATCCTCTAATCATAGGGACCCTTATTGAGGATGGATGATGTCCACGATTTTTTCATGCGTTATTTATGGTAATTGTAATAAACTGTATATCTGTATGCTATGATGGTAGAGTTATACCATTCCAGGGCACTCTTGTTGTAATAAACTGAATGGCCTATTTTAAATTTGCTTTTTTGCAAATGCCGATCACTGTTATATCTTGGGATGGAAACCCTATCTGTACATGTGCAATCCGACTCAGAGGCTATTCGTGGATCGTTCATGAATACATTTACGAAGAAAGTGGAGGGTTATAGGGTCGTATGGATTTTCAGCCGCCTGTCACCAGAAGAGTTTTCTTGTGTTAACGCTCAAGGGTTCGTTGGCGATCCATAAACAAAATATATTTGCAGGGAAAGTAGCTTAGGGTTTACTCTTAAAAGCTGTGTTTACCGTTCGAAACACACGTTTAAAATATTTTATTTATTATTAAAAATATGTGCGCGCACCACTTTCGATAATTTAAAAATTTAATATCTCTTTTAGGTGATATGTTTTATCTAATTGAATGATTATTTTTTTAAATGCGATTATATTGTAAATTTAGTGTCTTGTTGCTGATTTTGGTGTAGAAGATTGTCGAAAAAAAAACGAATAATTATTGAGTAGTCACATTACTTTTTAGGAAGCTTGAATGTTGATGCTTAACCCTGATTGGGTCGGTAATGACCCATTGTGCACGTCTCCGATAGCAATGTACTACGAGCATGGCTGTACAGAGCAGCAGCTATATTTTTGATAAGCCATCATTTGTCATGCGTTTTTAATTTTTCGTTTTATATTTTATTAATTGTAAAGACACATTTGAAAAGTAAGGAAGACCTGGGCGTTAATGGTGATGGTCGAAATGAAACTATCAAAACACCTGACTCCATTCTACACCTATATACTACCGGAAAGCCGCCGCATGGGTGTGTGGCAGGCGGTGTTAGAACACCAGGCGTGTAAAGATGTATGCGATAAAGTTTTGGGAGGTGAAATGGTGACGTGTATTATGGGAGTGTATTTAGTGGAGTTCATTTTTTATTGTGGTCGCTTATTGTGCGCGGACAGAACGATTTTTTGTACCTATCAGTTCGGAAGTGTATCTCTCTTATTTTATCGCTTCTGTCATACCTAGAGATGTAGTGAGGCGCCATGATAATATTCTCTGTATCGCTATGAAACACACCTGTTATGAATACCTCAAGCAAGCTAAGCCTAGCGAGTAGCCTCCGAGTCTCTAGGGGCTCCCACCTTAATCCCTGTAAAAGTTGTGAAACACTATATTTTCGGTCGTAGCAGTTTTTAACGAAGGGCGCGGATTTTCTTTGTATTTT
The DNA here is from genome assembly GCA_963169105.1 of Ceriagrion tenellum. Classification (NCBI taxonomy): domain Eukaryota; kingdom Metazoa; phylum Arthropoda; class Insecta; order Odonata; family Coenagrionidae; genus Ceriagrion; species Ceriagrion tenellum. The sequence continues at coordinate 100,801,470 of OY720639.1, read as the reverse complement.
GTTATTTTTTTGGTGAAATCCTATTTCCAGGGTCCCAACTGCTTGTGGCTAACGTATTCGAGATGTGGTTTAAGCAGAGCGAAGTAGCGTCTCTCTTTTACTATTTCATCCGAGGGCCCATCCTATTATACGCTTAATAAAACCTAGTTTCTATAATACTGTACCGCATATGATTTTTGTAGTAGTGGCAAGCGAGTAGCCTCCGCGTCTCTAGGGGCTCCCAGCTTGATCCCTCTGAAAGCTGTGAAACTCTGTATGTTCGCTCATTGCAGTTTTTAACAAGGCGTGCAGCTTTTCTTAGTATTTTATTAATTTTTTTGGTTATATCCTTATGACCAGAGTCCCAAATACTCATGAACACGACTCAAAATGCAATTAATTACTATTTTTCCTCTCGTTTTAAATAGTGACAGCAATGGCTCGAGTTTCCACTCAAGTATTGAAATTATACGCTCTCTTCCTCCGAGACGTTGACTTCCTTGAGGTGTTCTCAATTACGCTGAGGCGGAGGCGGTTTGAAAGGCGTGGTTCGACATAATTTCAGCGCGAGCTTGATTGGACGGTTATGTCTGCTGGCCTAGAACATACTTCGTGTGATTCATGCGAGTTCACGTGAGTTCGACTGACGCTGTAGGGACTTTGTTATGTTTATGTAAGTGACTGGTGTGGCACCGCCCCGCCCCGCCACTTGAACTCATTCTTGTGAGAGTGACTGGAGCGGTAATCGTTAGTCGTTGAGTGCACATGAAAACTTATTGAAGTACACAATTAAGAGATATGAATGGCCCCATTTCATTTAAGTAAATCCGTTGATGCGGAGTAACTCAACATGTACGCTGTAACGGAAATGATGCCAGGATTGCATTTTACAAATTGCGCCTGAATTGAAAGCTGTCAACGTCTACATCTACATAATACCCTGCGAGCCACCGCATCGGCGTGTGGAAGAGGGTGTTAGGTCACCAGCCGTGTAAAGATGTAATTTTTCTGAAATGAAATGATGGCATGTATTATGGGAGTGTATTTAGTGGAGAATTTTTATTGTAGTCATTTATTGTGCACGGATAGAACAAGTTTTTGTTCCTATATGTTAGGCAATGTATCTCTCTTATTTATTCACATCTGTCAGACCTAGAGATGTGGTGAGGAGTCATGATAATATTCTCTGTGTTGCTCTGTTATGACTTGAGTTTTTGCCGCGGTATTCGATGTAAAGTCACTTCCTTTAAGTAGTATATTAACGAATTTAATAATTTTATATGCAAAAAATAATGCAAAAAAGTTTTATGAGATCAGGATATTTTTCCTTGAGTGATGAAGAACCACTTCACCTGTCATCGAAACCGTTGAAACCGAAAGTCGAGGCATATCCCGTTGATGAGAGAAATCACACTGAGATCTATTTCAGCAAAACTTTCATTTCAAATGTGATAAAGTGGCATGAGAGCTGTGAAAATGTTGGTTCTCTGATTTTTTGTTAGAATGACAATGTGACACAAACTTTACCTTGAATTTTAGTTTAGAATTAGTTCTCACTTTTCCAGCGTTTTTATGAACACGTATCCGATATTTATTTTGATACTGCGGTCAAATTTTCTAAAGCTAGGTTGGTATGACTCGGACACACTAATTGGTTCAGTTTTCCTTTGGTATAATACTTATTTAAGCCACTAAAAGAATGGTTGACAGACAAAACCGATGATATTTTTCAAAGCAGTTATAAACAAATCAGTGGGAATCACCCGATTTGAGATAAATTTTAAACTATTGATTTCTTATCGCTCTTCGTTCCTTCCACCTCTCACCCAGATCCTTATGGTAGCTTGAGTGAAATATAATTTCACCTAGAAATAAATTAATTTGGTCACATTTTGAAGAAAAATATTTTACTCTTCGAAAGATACTAACAGCTCCTTACCGAACTTATTTCCGACATTTTGGACAAAATACACCAGTCCTTTTTCAATGGGAAATTGTACGTGTATGCATTCCAGAGAGGCTTTATTTAAAAAAAATCAAGGACTTTCTAACACCAGTATTTTGTAAAAAATTAAAATTAGTAGTTTGTATTTTTTATCAACAATTTTAGAAAAGAAATGTAATTGTCACCGTAGTAATGTTTTTAGGATTACAAAAACCTTCCGTCTTGAAGGAATTTTAAACGTACCGCGCGGAAAAAATTGTCAAGTTGTTGACTTATTTTATTAGTTGTATTTAATTACTTAGAATACCAGTCATATAAAAGGAATTAATTGCACTAATTATTACGCAATATTCAATTCATGCTTCCTACAGCTGCTGAAATTAAAACGTGGAATTCGAATATGGCCTCCATCATGACGAGGGAACTATCTCGATCAAACTACCTACACTCGTTCTATCATGACTCTTAATATTTACTTTCGTGTATAGTAATGTTGTAATTATTTTATCGAAAAACATTATTCAGAGCGCTGAGCAATGGTGTGAGAGATCCATGCCCATGCGTGACAGTGTCCGTCGTAGCTTTGTGGGTTGCAGTTACTTTAGGCCAGGAAAATAACCCGAATTTTTAGTCAAAACTTGAAGGAATTTTTATCCGCGATTTCATCGCAAAAAACTCAAGGGGGTCGTATTGGAAGAGTCCGCTCATCTCATGATTCAAAAAAATTTTAGTGATTCACGTTTTATTTAAACAATTTGAGGGTAATATCAGTTTTTCCAATGTACTCGGAAAACTATGCATCGTAGAGAAAAGTGATGCACACAAGAATCGTAGGAAATAAAATTATCTACAAAATGTGATTTGTTAAACTAAAATCTGTTTATAAACAAAATCGTTATTGCAAAAAACACGAAAAATGGCTATTTTAAAAATTGTTTGTTGAAATCGTATGAAACATACAAAAAGGTAAGAGTATTGCCATACTTTAAAAGTATGCTAAAGATGGGCCCTGTAGGAGCAATAGTTTTTGCACAATTCCATTTATTTATCCCGAAAATCTAAAAAGTTATTAACTTAAACCCTCTCTAGCAGTGTCAATTTCCAATGTAGTACTAGTCAGAAACCGGCATTTCATCTTGAGGACTTAATTAAACAGTCTATTAAAACCTTTGATCTTTTGAAATTAATTGTCGCAAATATTACATAACAAATGCAATATTAAAGCATTGGCGACGTAACAATTGACTGCTGACCAGGGACACGAGCTCGGGCAACAACATTGAAGAGTGCGCGGAATACTCGCTGCATGGCAGCGATTGAACGGCCATTAGAAAAGTAAGCCTCTTGGGCAAATACTGCTTCGCTTATACGTTGCTTCGTCCAATAAATTCTCGCTAGTGGGCTTTTTTAAATGTAATATTTGCGACAATTTTTTTTCAAAAGGTCAAATTTGTTAAAATTAACTGTTTAATTAAGTCTTCAAGATTTAAATGCCGGTTTCTGATTCATTCTACGTTTAAAATTGACACTGCTGGAGAGGGTTAAAGTTAATAACTTTTTAGATTTTCGGGATAAATAAATGGAATTGTGCAAAAATTATTGCTCCTATAGGGCCCATCTTTAGCATACTTTTAAAGTATGGCAGTATCCTTACCATTTTTTAGGTTTCATGCAATTTCAGCAAAAAATGTTAAAGTTATAAACAATTTTTATAAATAGCAATTTTTCGTGTTTATGCAATATTTTTTTGTTTATAAACCGCTTTTAGGTTAATGAGTCTCATTTAATGGATAATTTTATTTACTACGATTCTTCTGCTCATAAATTTTCTCTACGATGCATAGTTATCCGAGTACATTGGAAAAACTGATTTTTACCCTTAAAATTGTTTAAATAAAACGTGAATCAATACATTATTTTGTATCATGAGATGAGCAGACTCTTCCAATACGACCTTCTTGAGTTTTTTGCGATGAAATCGTGGGTAAGAATTAATTTAATTATTTTCATGGCCTACGTCTATTTAAACGTTGTACGCTGACGAATGGACTTTTATAGATTATTAGAGTGTTCAGTCTATTTCGACGGCTTACAAGATCATTTTTGCGGCACTTGCACAGAAATTTCTCAAATCTTAACCGTCATAAGCAGTTATGATGTCTTTTTCCATGTATATTCGGAATGGTTTCATAAGCTAATGACATTTCTCTCTGCCTATCGAAGTATCACAGTTGCATCATACCCTTTTCATTATTTTATTGGCTTCGTATGATTATTGTGCTTGATGTTTCCTTTTCCTTTGTTCCCTGCGATATTTTGCTCCTGAAATGCCTATAGATACTCGAAGAAAAAAGGAATGAGAACTGCATCTGGACAATTACTTTTGATTTTAGGGAAATATTAGGAATGTTGTTTTAAAGTCACATTATCTTAAAAATGCTATTTTGAAAATATAAACTTGCGTCGATGTACGCCACGGCATTAAAAATAGCGTGTTTATTATTAATTTACGTTAAACGCTCCGAACACGCTTCATTCCGTTAGGAGATCAAAAAATTGGCACTTTTTTCATTCTCTACACAAAAATGCTGGGTGAAATCAGTATTAAATGGCAGTTTATGCGATTAATAAAAGCAGAAATCAGTAAGGTTTAATTTGATGTACAAGTAACTGAAATACTAGAGGGAGTCAAATGAAAACCTTAAAAAAGTAGTAAGCATTCGGTTTCCTGAGCCATTTTTCTGTGAGTTGGGAGTACGGTCAACTGTGATTCACAAATGGAAACCTTAAAATATTTAAATCTTACAATGTTTTCAATGCAAAACTTAAAATTTTTAAGGTTTTCACTGGACTCTCCATCGTATATTTTCCGTTTCGGATGATATTACGCGTAAAAATCGGGCTTCACTATTTTGAAACGGGCAGTTAGTACTCATGTACGTACGCGAGTAATGGAAACGGAGTGCATATATATTTTCTCAGTTCCTTCTTATCATTTCTGTCATTTGTTTCTACTAGCCACTGCGCTTTTAGCAAGCGCAAGTTTTCCTCCTCCGTTTTCCGCCCGATTCTGGGACACGCGAATCATTCTTCGAAGCGATAAAGAAATGACGACTCCACCGCGTTACCCGAGTACTGTGTAAAGGTGAATGTTACGTCGAGACACGCTCGCCAATCCCAATGCAATCCATCCACAGGTGACCCAAATTCTCCCTCTCCCCCCTTTCCTCCTCCCAAACGAAACCAAAGACTTAAAAAAATTAACTTTCGCTTGTGACGACAAACGAGACTCGCTGAAAAGATTTTTTTTTTACAGTTCTCCGAAGCTTGGAGGAAAACGGGGTAGTACTTTACCGAAAGCTTTGACCTTTTTAAAGTGATTTTAGCGTACAATGACCAATGATGCTGCTGAAAAAAACTGCGTCAGAGCTCTGGATAATCCAACTTCTTTTTTCCGTCTGGGGAGAAGGCCTAGTTGTCGTGCTTATTGGCAAACATGTTAAGGATATATAAATACCTAATTTACGTTGGCTACAGTGTTCGACGTTCACCCATCCATTGTGTTTTTAATGGAGGCTGTGAATGGGGGGGGACAAAAAATTAGATCGCCGACATTTGTTTTTTTGGTAGTAGCCACTGTTGGCGCAGGAATGTTTTTCATTTATTGTTGGGCCGCGGCTGTGTATTGGTCTTGGTGTTTCGATCCATAGGCTGCAGGGTTAACGTGTGGTTATATCAGCGCACATTTCAAGAAACTTACTAAGCTGTTTCACACAATGAGGCAAGTTTCATTCCAGTCGGGAAACTCCCAAGGAATGACTAATTCCCAGGTCGGCGTCTCCTCGATTAGCTTGCCATTTGGACGAGGACTGGGTGCACAGAAAGTTTTATTGCCTGCAAAAAGTATTCAGAGGCGTAACTGTGATAACACCGCAATAATCTGCCTCTGCTTGCGAGATAAGTATAAAATATGTTTGATCGAAATATACTATTACGTGACTGGTATGCGTAATTAATCTATAAATAGTTTTCCAAAATATTTCTGTCTACCGTGAATTAAAAAAAAAATATGGATAGAATTTACAATTTCTAAAGTATGCTACACGGTTAACTTGTGGTTATATCAGCGCTTATCTTAAGAAACTGACTAAGCTGTTTCGAACAGTTTGGAAATTTTCATTCCCTTGGAATCACTTATATCGATTAGCTTGGTTGAGGTCATTTGAACGAGGACTGGCTGTATAGAAAGTTTTATTGCCTGCAAAAAGTACTCAGAGGATGTATAATTGGGATGAAAATAAGAATAATTTATTACTCAACAGTTTTCGTACAGTTTTGTCTGCAAACATCAGTGAGCTTTAGCCAGCCTCAACGGTCACCGACCTGTGCGGAGACTCCCTTCCATAACTTAAATTCATTGCTGACATTAAACAAAAATACTTTCACAAGCATATATAATAATAACAAAGACGATTTCATTTTAGCCCAATAAGGAAAAAGAACAATGCAGAGACAATGATGATAATTCACCTTGCTTACATTGGTATAAAACACTATTTACTACAAGTTATAACATAGGGTAGAAGTACCTACATAAATTACAGATCTAGTTTAAAACATCAATATTGCCATGTGCCAATACCCATTCCTTTGAAAATGTCAAAAATTTCTTCTTGCTTTTTAAACTTTTAATGGATTCAGGTAATACGTTAGGTATTTCACGCTGCTATTATTATTAAAATTAATATCACGTGACTGGCATGCGTCGTAAATTTATAAATACTAATTTTAATTTTCGTTTTATTCTCTCTTCTTGAATGGGGAAGTTAATGTGGAACAAATGAGACTACTTTTTTAAGGAGGAATTAATGGCTATGTAAAGCCTTAAGTAACCACCACCGAAGTAACCATATTTTTGTAGAGATTAGTGAGAAGGAGAGAAATAATTTATTACTCTTACTTAATTATGATGAATCTATTTTAGCCAGCTGAAGGTAGTTGTAGAGAATCATTATTTTAGAAAGAGCTCAAGGAATTTTAACGAGCTACAGTCGCCACCGTTATTAAGGTAAAACTGATGTGATTATTATGATAAAAAATTGACACAAACAACTTCAATTTTGTTTGTTTCAATTTTAAGAGAAACGAAGAAAAAAAACGTTATAATCGATGCACTCACTGATTAGTGGGAATTCAGTGATACATTTTTTATTCATTTTCCATGTTTCCACCAATAAAATCATGATGAAAAATAGATTTTAGAGTAATTTTTTAGTGCTATTGCGAGATCCTAGCGCCACGTAGGAATAGGTCGCTAAGCTATCGTGCGATTATATATGGTTAATCAGACAGTAGAAGTCACTCAGCTTACTTAATGCTACATGCTCATAATTGCTTGAGGACCCGATAGGGCTTAAGCTGCGATTCATTATAGTAAATATTTCAGTGAAACTCTGATTCCTTTTACTGAGATAGAATTTAAAAAATATGTATATGTCTTCCATGAATTTTTTAAATAATCATATTAGAACTTGCTACTTCTAACAAATTTTAAGCTATCCGGGACTAGCCACGGAGTTCCACTTTTACGGAGTCACCCGCAATGCACAAATGTGCGAATTTCCACAGAGAAAAAATCATCCCGGTCCCGGTCAAGGCGGATGATTTTTTCTTTGTGGAAATTCGCACATTTGCTATTTTTTAAATATGAAGAAAAAACATTCTAAACTCTGATTAATGACGCTGGGCTTTTCCCATACATTAGCCTATATACAGATAACTTCATGAAGGGTCACTCGATTGACGAAATACAAACAAAATATTCCTAAGGGAGGCAGACGAAAAACACAGCGACTCAGGCGAAAAAACACAAGAAGACTCTTAATATTTCGACTGAAGTAGTGCCTTTTTCCGAGGAGAAATGAGAACTTGGCTAACCGACTCTGTCGCTGTGTCTTCAACTCCAGTGTGACATTCTTCAGTTGTGATCCTCTCCTGCTGAAGGAGGGTTCTCACTCGAAAGCTTCCCTAAGCAGTGGACACTGGTGTAGCCATGGATCATCTATCTGTGAGTGCCCACTGATATACCTTTCAATCCTTCCCAATCTCAATGCCTTTTTGATTATTTACATCCCTTCTATATAGTTTAGGAGTTAAACAAGTTGGTGACTGACTATTGCGATATATATTAGCGTGGAGAAGCGGGCATAGTGTATAGGTCGCGTGTAAATTTAGTCCGGTCGTGAGGATAATCGTTGTCGACTGCAAGTGAAAGGACGCATTATATCACCAGGAGATGGGATAGAACAAGTATTTTCCTTTACTACTCTACCATCGATGAGATCTGAGTAAATAAAGGGAAGAGGCTTTAGAAGTTGATTAGTCACTGATCAAAGGCAATTATATTATCCATTTTATTTACCGGAGAGGATTGCGAATCAACGCCGTTGAATCATTAGAATCAGTCTTTATGAAGAACTAAGTAACTCAGAGAATATGAGGAGTGAATATGATTTCTGTTTTTTCTAAAACAGATGGCAGAATCAACATGGCCGTCGTGCAAAATGTCTCTCATAACGTATTTCGTGTAATTCTATGTCGTTTAGTTTTCGTTTAGTCAACTTTAAACCACGTTTTACACGTGGCACGAAATTTTACAGTTTTAAACTGCGTTTTTTTCTCAATCTGGTGAGCAATAACAATTTAAGATATTACAGGGGATGTTTTGCCATCTCGCGTTCATGCATTGACGCAGGCTTTCTTGCACATCTCCGCTTTACACGATGCAAATTGAAATGCACGTTCGTTCGTACATACATCAGCTTGTGCAATTATATGCCCTGTGTAAAATGCTCTTTACTCATGACATCTTTGCTCAGTGGTCCACTCTTCTGCCGGTATAGGTAGTCCTGAAAGGAAAAGGCAAACTTCAGGGAGAACTTCGAAGTACACTGAGTGACAGCATCTCATCCCAGAACACTGCACTTACGCAGGACAAGATTGCTGTGGGCTACTTATTGATCCACCCAAGACCAACTTTTGCACCAACTTTATGGCAAATGAAGCCAGGAATTTACAGAAGAATGTCAATGTATAATTAGAGGAAGAATGATGAAGAAAGAATAAACTGTAATCATGATAAAAATAGCCCTATATTTCATAAAATAAACATCTAAAGCCATATAAAAATCTGAGGAATATAAGTTCAAGTATCTATTGCTCACTAAAAAAATGTTTCAATAAAATACCACTATTTTGGCCCCCTCTAGAAGAAATAAATCTCTCAAACAACGGGGTGAATGGCATACTCCAGTGTTAGTTTCCTCACCAATTTATTTCGCTCGTGTAATTCATCGCGTATTTCGAGCGTTCGATCATTTGTCTCTGTTGCTGCACAGTTATCGCAATCAAAAGCATCCCATACTTGACAGTTACGATGATGTAATACCTTCGGACCCAAAAGCGGTGGTTCACGAGGTTCGGGAATGGAAAAAAATGCACCGAAGACGTGAAGGCGTGAATTTTTTCATTCTTTCCTTTCTTTAAAATATCGGAGATGTGTGGGAGAGAAAGGGTTGTCACATCGTAAAAATCCTCATCGTGGGATTTTTTTTACGATCGCTTCATCAAATGGCGGAGAACCTCCGTCATGTCGTCTTCTAGTGTGCGTGCGTAGTGGTCGCATTATGCATTTCATCTTGGAGAGAAAGAGAATAATTACGAAGGGTGCATTTTCCGGGTATGTCATTGTGTTGTTTTCAATTACATCAGTTTCGCCCGCGTTCCAGCTGAGATCTTTTGGTCAAAACTATTGTTGTAAAGGCGGTTCCGTCGAGAAGGGCATTAATGTTTTTTCTTCATATTATCTACATCTGCCTACTACCCTGCAAGCTGCCGTATGTGCGTGTGGCAGAGGATGTTAGGACACCATCCGTGTAAAGATGTAAGGGATAAGATTTTGGGAGATGAAATGGTGACGTGTTTCATTGGTCGTTCAATCCTAAGATTGGTTGACTGCAGCCCTCCACCCTTCCCTGTCTAATGCTTGTCTCCTTACCACCTGGTATCTCTTCCTCTGTACTTTTTTTTTGGTCCATGAAATTATTAATTGCTCTTCCTCTGGGAGCTTTGCCCTTTATTTGGCCTTCAATGATGTTCTTCACAAATCCATTGTGTCTAAGGGTGTGTCCAATCCATTATGTTCTTCTGTTCTCTGTGGTGTTCCATATGGTCCTTTCCTCTTGTACCTACTCTTCTTAAACTTCATCATTTCTTATTAAATCCGTCCATTTTATCTTCAGCATCCTCCTCCAACACCATGTTTCGAAGGCTTCTAGTCTTTCCTGGTCAGCTTTTCCAATGGTCCATGCTGCACGTATGTTTTTACAAACTAATTCCTGGTTTCCTCACGTGTATGATGGCAGTGCATTCAGTGGAGCTCATTTATTATCGGAAATATATTTCTCTTATTTTATCGCTTCGGTCTAACCTAGAGATGTAGCAGGGTTATCATCATCTGGTGTTTTGCCTGCTGGCAGGTCCCGTACACCACTGCTGTCTCCATCCGCTTCTGTCCCGAGCTTCCTTCTTTGCTTCATCATAGCTCATGTTCTTCACCTGATCCACCAATTTAATTCTTCTCCTTCCTATCTTTTTCTTTCCTTCAATTGAACCCTCAAGTGCCACAGTTATTATACTTTTCCCTCTCATCACATGGCCCAACTAGTTTCCTTTCCTTTTCCTTATTTCCTTTAGGAGCGATCTTCCTTCTTTTACTTTGCTCAAAAGCAGGGTGTTAAGATAATATTCTCCGTCGTTCTGAAATACACCAGATTTAAATTACTCAAGCAAGCTAAGCTTAGCGTGTAGCCTCCGAGTTACTAGAGACTCCCACCTTAATCCTTCTAATACCTGTGAAACATTTTATGTATGCTCGTATCAGTATTTAACGAAGCGCGAAGGAAAAATATGTCCTCTTATAGATATGCACAAAAAAATTTTGCATTTGCGTGATATTTTTCTAGCGTACGGAATTTGAAATTACAAGGTGTTCAAAGAGAGATTGGAAGAAACACGAGGTAAAATAGTATTTTTCTATCTATTGTTAATACCATTTTCGTAGAAAAGTGTCCTTAGAAGCGATATTTTGAGGAGAGTCGATTAAAACAAAAGTAATTCATCTTACCGTCTTACATTTTGAGTTAACAGCTAATTACTGCAACTACTGAAGCCAAAACGTGGTATTTCCATAGAAATGGCGCTGAAGTCGGCGTCAGTGGCCACCAAAAAGTGTTTATTTTAAATACATAATCGTGGAGTATATGGCATTTTTTGTGTAATAATTTTGGTTTAAATAGTTGAACCATGCCACTAGCGAAGGCAGGATTTTAAAATGAATATTCGAAAAAAAATTGGAATTTAGTAGTATTTGCTTTGACTCATATTGTTTCGGTGGAACCTCCTTAAAAACGACAATGCGGTGAAAGCCATTTAGGTGTATAGAGAGGGCACTTGGTCATCCTACTGAATCCTGACAACCGAAATAACAACTACATTGTTTAACCCTGCTCTCACCTTAATTTCCGTATTCTGGACCAATAAGTGGATGTAATGCAAGAATATTCAACATCTGTTTTAAATTAAAGGCAAGTAACTCTTGAAATATATATTCCCTACTTAGTGCTCCGAATTGAACTCTATTTTCCCCTAGTTTTCACCGGAAATGCGGATTATTATTAATTTTAATAAATAAACAATGTACGTATTTACGGAGAATGCATACGAACGAAGCAAGTGCACTCTGATTTCAGGTAAGTTATCGATGGAAAGTATAGTAGAATTGCAAAATTAGTGCGTTAACCCGCAAGCGCAATTAGAAAATCTGTCTACGAAGATGGCGGTCTGGCTTCAGCTTCTAACATTGGCCAACATAGCAAGTGGCTTCTCCATCTACCTCGTAGCCTACATCTACCTCCATCTACCTTAGTTTTCGTAAAATAAACTAAACAGCACTCTTTTTTATATTTAATTATTTACTTTGCGCATTAATTTTTGGATATTTAACCAATAATATAGCCAGTTTCCGGATTTTCAACGAATTTCACACAAGGTATTGAGAATATTAAAAGCGTCATTGGAACACCCAATTTGCGCCTCTGACGCACTCGGTTCGTCTTTCTATCTCCATTTTAAGCTTTTTTTAGTATCCGGAAGTAAAAATGAACTATTTTACGAGGTCGAGGTTGACGTTCTCATCCGGTTGCTGCTCGGGGCTCATCATTACGACTCGTTCCCTCTCTTTCTCGTCGTCAATGCTACTTGAATTGCAGAGTTGATTGTTTACAAGGGCCGAGTAGTCTCGCTTTGTGTGATCATATTATTTTCACGTCCTTTTCTAAGTAAATGTGAAGTATCGTCACATCTGGTGTATCCGGATGATGGCATTATGACGTTCCGAGGGACCTTGAGGATTAGAGTGTTTTAAGTTTAAGCGCGAGAGTAGGCCGTCCTCTTCGCGGAAATCTCGCGAAAAGAACAAAAGGATAAGTTTGCTGCACGTTTTGAAATGGCTTCGCAGCGTCCGGGGATTCCCTCGAAGGTCGCTTTCGGCAAGATTTAAAACGGCGATACGTGAGGGGGAGTTTGTGATGTTTTCTCAACCTTGAGAGATGATCTCTGCAGGACTTTCCGGGAGAGAGGGAGTCGAAAGAAGAGCAGGTTAATATGTGTGGGAGGATTCTATTGATACCTTGTGGGAGTCTGATTTCATCGAACAGTCCCGAGAGAAACATAGTGTAACTGTACATCGTTTTTATTATGAATTATTCCATCTCGTGGCTCCAGAGCGTAACGCCACAATCAATTGATTTAACGCGGGTATGAGCATTCTTTTTATTTCTTATGTTCATCATCATCATCTGGTGTTCTGTCTGCTGACAGGTCCCGTACACCACTGCTACCTCCATCCGCTTCTGTCCCGAGCTTCCTTCTTTGCTTCATCATTGCTGATGTTCTTCACCTGATCCACCAATTTAATTCTTCTCCTTCCTCTCTTTTTCTTTCCTTCAATTGAACCTTCAAAAGCCACAGTTATTATACTTTTCCCTCTCATCACATGGCCCAACCAGTTTCCTTTCCTTTTCCTAATTTCCTTTAGGAGCTATCTTCCTTCTTTTACTTTGCTCAAAACCTCTTCATTTCTCATCTTATCTACCCATCTTACTTTTTCCATCCTTCTCCACACCCACATTTCATAAGCTTCTATTCCATTCCTTTCCCTCTTACCTAAAGTCCACGCTTCACATCCATACATGAAAACGCTCCATGAATAGCATTTAGCTAGTCTCTTTCTCAGCTCCAGATTCAGACTTTTATTGCATAGCAAGTTTTTCTTCTGGCTGAAGGCCTCTTTTGCCATTGCTATCCTTGCTTTTATTTCTGCAATACTTCTCCAGTCGTCTGTCACCATCGTTCCTAGGTACCGGTAGCTTTTCACTTTTCCTATTACACCTTCATTTATTTTCACACTCGTATAATTTTCATAGTTTACTGGCCTCACCTTTGTCTTTCCTAGGTTTATCTTCATCCCATATTCCTTCATCCCTTCTTCCAAAACCTTTATCAACCTTTGAAGTGATTGCATATCATCTGCTAATATTACCATGTCATCTGCGAATCTTATACTTCTTATCTTCCTACCTTCAATGCTGACTCCTTCCTCTATCCCATCTCATCCCATTCTTATGTTATACTGGCGAAAATCTTAATTAAAAGGAAAAGGATGTGGGTATTTCTTTACTAAAATCACACAGTTTAGTATGTAAATGAATGGAAGAGGAAGTACTCTCAAGAATTTTAAAAGTGGCCTATAATACATAAAGTATAACAATGTGTAATTATAATTATGATGTACAATTTATAAGCCCTCTCAAACCTGAAACCTTTCTGAAAATGTGACAACATGGATTTTTCATGTTCTATTCATCCAAGTTTTTTTTACATATATATTTCTACCCATTTTATATGGATGACTTATATTACCAGTGAAAATCATTTCATGCGGACAGGGACTTGAATCCTGGCCCATTAGGTTAAAATCATAATGCTCTTAGCTTTCCTGGCTCAAGATAATGGGGAGACGTGTACAGCGGTGTCCACGTTATGCCGTGAGTGCATTTCTTGATAACCGTGTTTGATATTCGAATCACGGATACGGAACGAAGCGTTAAGGTTTTGAAGGAACGAATCGTGGTTCGGATTTAAGTTATAATAATCGGTAGCAGGGTGGATGTCATATTCCTCATGCAAATCTAAGCCAAAGATACTAACATTTTTGAAGTGAAAACTTCTTATGTCGCATTGAGCACTTTTGTAGATGGGTAAAAGACATTGGACTCGCGTCACCGTCACCGTCACCGCTACTACATATATGTATAATTATGTATATTCTGTATATTCACTGTATACTCGCTATATACACAGTACTTGTGGATGGGTACAAACCATTGGACTCGCATCACCGTCACCATCACCGCTACTAAATATATGTGTAATTGCATATTCTGTATATACACTTTTGTGGATGGGTAAAAGCCATTGGACTCGCGTCACCGTCACCGTCACTGCTGCTAAATATATGTATAATTGTATATTCTGTATATACACAGTATACTCGCTATATACACAATACTTGTGGATGGGTAAAAATCATTGGACTCGCGTCACCGTCACCGTCAAATAAACTATATTATAATTTTATTCATATTACATTATATATATCTAATATACGGTGAAATTTTCAAAATCTATTGGTCACAAACGTGCAACAAAGTATAGAAGTGACATTGCACGCTTGAAAATCGACAAAGACGCTGTTCCAATTTTCGCTCAAACGTCGTCAATACCACTCAGCAACAATAAAACTACAGTGGCGAAAAGAAAACATTTTCCACTGATTTCTGCTTTGGCAATGGCGATTCACAAATCGCAAGGAGGTACTTTCGATGCTATTGTTTATGAATACAATCGTTGCCACTCAAGAGAATTGGTTTACGTTGCGTTATCAAGAGTAACTAATATAAAAGGTTTGCTCTTAGTTACTCAAGAAAACACAAGGATGAGCTGGAAATTTCATCATGGCAGAGTAGGAAACAAACAGCTGGAAGATTCAAACGCAACCAAAAATCAAAAGAGATCAACAACTCATCGAGAAGATTTAACGATTGAATTGAAACGATTACATGAAAATCCTCTGCAAACCATTACCAAAACATTTCTTGATTTCATTTATAAGAATAATAGATTGTCAATTTTTTCATTCAATTGTCAAAGTTTACATACACATGTAAATGATCTAGCAATAGACTCTCTTGTTAAGAAGATGAATGTGCTAATTTTATCAGAAACTCATATGGGTAATGATGAAATAATTGACATTCCAAATTTTAACTTTGTTGCAAGTTTCAGAAGAAATAATCGTCCAGCAGGAGGAGTAGCTATTTATCAAAATATGAACACAGTTCATTATTGCTCAAATTATATGGATGTGCATGCGAAATTCACCATCATGTTTAATACTACTGCTTCTGATATTGGCGATATGTGTATATGTCGTTGCCACTCTGAGAATAATCAGTTCATTATTATGGTTGCCATTTATATTTCTCCGGATAAGTCATTGAGGGCGATCGAGTCTTCTTGTATGAAAATTTATTCATTTATTCTAATGATGCATCTGCATTGCTTGAACAAAAAATTGAGAAAAGATTTGATGATTTGCCAATGATTTTGAGTGGAGATTTCAACATAAACTTTGCAGACGATAAAAATCTACCATTGATAGAATTTTTAAATAGTGAGTTTGGTTTAACGATGTCTAATGATCGCAATCTTGGCACAACGAAATATAAAACTACTATTGATGCAGTATTTACAAGACATTTAAGTAAATTCGAATCAAAATTATTCGTTTCTTACTTTAGTTACCATAAGCCTATTGTATCAGTTTTAGATATTGCCGATGATGATGGCGGTGATGATGAAAGAGTTGTTGAAATAATGGATGAAAGTTGATTATTCTGAAGTGTACAATTTTTATGTAAAATAATTGTGTACAATAGCGCAATAAATGAATATTTAATTTATTATATACATGAAACTACTTTCTACTGATTAATAAAACACTTCATTAGAAATTATTCCCTACATTCAAAAATGCTCACGTTATTTCAAGTTTTCACTTCTGTCGGCACTCCCGGAGTGCCTCTTTTTTTACTGACTTATTGAGTTTATTCATCAATTTTTTACTAATCCTTTACCGCCAATCATGTGAAAATTTTTGTACCTTTGATTGGCAGTTGCGTCAGTTAATAACTCAGCCTCGAGCTTCAGGAGATGAAAAGCGCCACTGGTAAATTTTGCATGATAAAATGGCCTCGGTGACTAATGGCCAGTTGCAGAAACGACACATATGTATTCTATAAAGTTATTGGACCCATAAGCCCTGGCAACCATTCAATTAAGTGTTGCAGAAACATTCGATGAAATTCTTCGTTTCATAACTTATAGATAAAACAGTATCTTTGTTTACTTGGTGGTATGTTTCAATAGAAATTTATTATAACTTTTACTTAACCACAGAATGTTTTGTGTGTTTTATGTGTATTTATATGTTTTTATGTGTGTTTTTTTGTGGCTAAGTAAAAGTTATAATAAAGATGTCTTCATAACTTATGGCATGGAGTTATAAGTTCCATAAGTAGCCGAGATAGAGGATGCGAAATGAACCGCTTGGAGACTTAATTACTTGATAAAAGAGTTGTTTCGAGACCAGTTTTTTAACTCTTACTGACTAATTATTATGTGCATTAGTAAATATTCATAGACTAAACTTATATAAAATGTATCCAGCGGTTAAATATTAGATCGAACACTCGAAGCTATTAACTATTGGTAAATAAGTTAATTAACAAGTGGATGAGTTCCTGCAACACAAATATGTTGGAAGGATTAAATATTTGGGAAGGCAACCGACGGCTAAGGACATTTGCGCCATAGGGGACAGGTCAGGGGGGGAAGGGTGGATAGAAACCTGGCGTCGGCATTAGCCTTCTCTTAACAAAAGGCGCCAATGAGACCACGGTTTAACGTCTCACCCGACAGATGGAGTACTGAACTTAAGCGCTCTACACTAGTCACTCAAGTAGGGATCGGGTATCCGCGAAAAAACATCCTCCTCTGCAGGGATTTGAACTCTGTCCGTCGATATGGTTAGCCAGTACCATAGCCACCACACCTACCCGATCCCCCGATTATATTTATGAGATCTATAACTTCATGCATCTCATGACTATTGAGTCAATAAATAAGTGTTCTTGCAATCGACCATAAGAGAGAAATGCATTTTCTCTGACAGGGAAAGAGAGGAATGTGGTGCATCCTTGAATGACGTGAATACGTGCAGTAGGCATAGCAGCCGTTGATGGAATCGGCGAGGTGTGTTTTGTTGGCGCAATTACTCTGGTGCTCTTTTTGTTTTCTAATGGTGAGTTATGATGCGCGCATCACTTAGTGCTCATGCACGCAGTCAGCGAGACGAGAAAACAGTATCGACCTGCCTTTCCCTTCTGTCGCGTTTGCTTTCCATTGCCACGGGTCGGGGACGTGTGTAAGCGGGTGCAGCAATTTGAGTAGTCTTTAGAGTATGCGGTGCCAGAGACGACGAAATGAGACGTTACAGACGCTCTAGGAATCTTTAAATGGTATAATGTAGTCGAGAGGATATTCGCCTTGACGGAACTCATCCAACTGGTCTGGAATTCGCACACAGATCTCCTAATAACTATTTTATGCAGAATTTCCGAGGGAGGCTCAGGCTGGTAAATCCGTCCAGAGATCTCGGCTCAAAAGATCTCATAGAGAAAAATACCGAATTGGAGTTACTTTTGCCTCCTTTATGCATGAATTCACCCCGTGTTCCTTTCTGATTCCGCCAGTGAACCATTTCCTATCTGTGATGGCGGCCCCCAACCTCTTTTTTGTTATGATATTTTTAACGTCGCTATTATCTGAAGAATACCGCCATCTATGTCTATTCCACTCCAGAAACTGCAACCAAACGTTTATTTGACGTTCTGGTAGCTGAGAACACTCTAACCCCATTTGTTTTGTCCCTTAAACTTAGTTTTACCTTTCTGTTTTATTTTTTAATGAATCCTACCTTCAAAAGTATTATGTGATATAACATTGTAAGAAAAATACATTAAATGAATTGAAATTTTAACGAAAACTCAGATAATATATTTCACCTAATTTACTGTTGGTCTATTTTTTGTATTATCTAGCTACGTTCTTGTTCTCCCATACAATGCAAGTCGTTGTTTTTAATCTAAGTAAGTTACATCGTTGGCATTCAATTGTTTGTTTGCTGTCGTCTGATAGAAAAAACTTAAATTTTCGTGGATCTATCGAACTTCACATTATGAAAAATTAATCCTTGATTCAATGCGTACTTATATCGAGTAAGTTTGTTACTCATAAGGAGTGGGTTTTAAATATAGCAAAAGGTAATAACATCAAATCATTTTTCTCGGTAATTGACTGAGTATAATTATGAAGGGCTTTACATAGAATCATTTCATTCACGCCGTGCGTTGAAAAGGCCGCCAAAAATGAAGATTTTCTTGTGATTTCATTGAAAAATATTAAGTTTCAGCAATGAAATTAGTTTTAAAACATCGAGACTACGTCAGAACTTTACATTTTTGACGTGATCTGTTTGTCGTAACTTTCTTACTATTAAAATAGCAATCATATCTCTCTGGCACCGTTTTTTCTTACCTCAGGGGCGGGCAATCATGTTGAGAGTGCGTGGTAAAACCGGCCTAATCTCTAATACCAAACTTTCCTCGTGCAAACGAAAATTGTTTGAGAATATATTCATCTACCTCTACGTATTACCCCGCAAGCCACCTCAAGGGTGTTTGGCCGGGGGTGACTTATCACCAACATGAACAAGAGTGAAGAAATTTACCTCAACCAACATGCACTACACTATAGGTATCTTACAAATGCTACAGAAACTACTAAAATTATCTAAAATGTAACTTTTTAAACGTGATACAAGAGTCATGCAGGGAACATGCAAAACATGGTGTTAGCACTACTCGGCAGATTTATGCAGAAACATGCATTAGGGGGCATATTAATAAATCAGCTACACTACCCGTCAACTAATCTAATTCAAAGTCTTAATGCAATCATTATGGTCTCTTATCGATAGCGGGTTACGCGGCATTTTTAATCTTTCTGTTCTACAGTCTTATTCCATTATTTTGCTCTCTTGATCTGATCTACCGTATTATATTGGAGTTCGTAAGATTGATTACTTCATATTATTAAATATCTGGATATTTAATTTGCATGTGACTGTGTGACTCATGTAAAGTGACCGAATGAAAAAAATTAAGACAGCTCTCAGTTGGCGCAGCCGCTTTTTACCCTAATTGAAATTGACTTGGGTTATTTCAGAAGTGGAGGGACTGACATTTTGGTGTCATTGGAAAGGCGTGATTTATTTCGTAATAACGACTTTAAATTCACTGAATTTCATGTCCAAGGATATCTCACCCCAACAATTTTTATACCCGGGATTTAAATATGCGATTCTGTCAAGCAATTCGCACTTTTTGGACGAGTCACTTCAGAGCAGGGGCGATCCCAGGGGGGATGGATTAGGGGATACACCCCCCCACCCCGAAAATTTTTGGTTTTACAAAACAATTTTAACTAATAGACGTATTTATCAAATACAACATTAAACACTCCGATCACTGATCTGAAAAGTATAATTGTTATTATTATGCTCATTATTATATAGATATAATGATGTTAGAGTTTTATAGTTTTTTTAGGATGACTGAAAATTGCCAATTAATGGGAGTCTCCCCCCCTCCCCGAAATAAGTTCCTGGGGTCGCCCCTGCTTCAGGGTGCTTAGAGGGGCCAGCCAGTGGTGAAAAGAGACTTATTTTTGTGCGAGAAGGCTGGGATTGGGGAATGGAGAGGAGGGGGGTTCATGTGACATGTCCACGAGGCGTGACTCCGCTGTAAAACGCAGGTGACTTTTCATTTCGCTCGGGAAAAGAAAACTTTAGCGGGAGTGACGGGTGAAAAAAAGTGAAGGCTACAACGCGACGTTCGACCCTCAGAGCGAACGGCCTCAATAATCGAAACATTAACGCTCGCTTGGTCGCGAAGTCAACGAACCACCGCGCAGAGATTGTTACGCCCGGCGATTTTCATTCCTGCATTGTTTTTTTTTCGCCCACTCTCTCCCACTCCCGGCCTGTTTTGTTTGAGATAAATTCGAACGTGAGTATAGGAATGCTCTCTGGTTCTTTCCCACTCGCAGTACAGCGCTCGAAAAACTAATCCGCCGCGAACGATCCTGGGACTGGTAGAAGGATCCATTTTCTATTCTATTATTAATGCTGGTGAATAATCATTGATCCGCAATGGAAACATCAGTCTCCGCTCGATCACCACATTTAAGGTAGTTTGAGCGAGATAGTTCCCCAGTCATAACGGAGACCATATTCGAATTATATGTTTTAATTTCACCAGCTGTAGAACACATGAATTAAATATTGCCTAATTAATGGTGCAATATCATACTTTTATTCAACTGAAATTCTAAGTAATTAAATAAAACTATCTAAATAAGTCTTTAACGTGACTCATTTTTTCGCGCGTTAGGTTTAAAATTCCCTCAAAACAGAATGTTTGTTTATGATTCTGAAAAAATTACTGCGGTGGCAACAGGATTTATTTTCAAAAATAGTTGAGTAAACATAAAAACTACACCCTGTTCATTTTTTGGCGAGATGTAGGAATTAGAAATTCCTCATTTTTAAAATAAGCTCTCTCTGGAGTCAATGCACCCTCCATTTCCCATGTAAAAGGGCTGGTATTTTTTGGTGAATTTCACGGATAATAGTGTGGTACGTGGTTGAATTTTTGGTAATTATGGAAATATGAGATGTTTTTCTTTAACCCTTTGAGTGCGGTATGACGTGATATCACGTCATGAGTACCGTGAGCGATCCAGCTTACACTAGGGGGCCCAGTGAAAGATCCCTAGTGAATGCTGGAACACTCACAGTACACTTGACGTGATATCACGTTATCAGCACCAGCGCACAGACAACCATGACGTGATAACACATCATGCCGCATTCAAAGGGTTAAAAAGAGACCTAATTGAAAAGAGACCGGCTCGCAGTGTATTATGTAGATGTAGACGTTATGACTTGTAATAATTTATGTTTCATATAATTGTTCGCAAGATGAATTATTATTATGGAAGGAAGTCTCCACATAGGTCTGAGATCTTCGAGGCTGCTTTCAGCTCATTGATATTTGTACATAATACTGTACCAAAAATATTGAGTAATACATTATTCTATTCTATTTAGGGCATTTAATTGAACACCATACAGATTCAAGGTTGGTCTCTGGAACAATTTCCGCTTGGCTGACGATTGTATTCTTTAGAGCTTCAAATACTCCTCCGGCTAGGTTAATTGTATCTTTTCCATGAATGGTGAACGAATTTGGGAATAATTCACTATCTGATTCATCTTCTGCGAGCCATATTTCTGCATCAATAATGACGTTACACTCCGTGCTGTGAAGTAAATGGTGGATCTCTGGAATCTTATTTTTCAAACCACAGCAATTAACAAACGTTAAGGCTATTGTTTGACAATTCTCATAATTGTTTTTCGGGAATCTTAAAGGCTGGTTAGAAGTAGTCATTGAAAATATATCCGTGGAATAATCAGCATATTTTGTTCCTTAATTTTGATTTGCAATAGGTTAACTCTTTAATCAGTGAAAGCAGAATTTTTAATGCAAATAAATAAAAAAATAGCAATTCAGTATTTGTTTTGACTCGCATAGTCAAGCCAGAATTTATCTTAAGTATCATAAGCGTGATTGGTCTCCTCTCGAATTTGAGCCTCCTATTCCTTAAAGTGCTGCTTTTCTTATAATTGCTAGTGGCAGGAAACTAGTTCAAAATGACAGATAGATTACAGAGGAGAGTATGTTGTACTGGTGCGATAGCACAGAGGAATATTGAATCCATTAAAATGTTGGCCGTTTGGTGTAAATCAATTACGTAGTTAAAACGCCCACAACATTAGTATTAAAGGATCGCGGTACCGTAATGGTTTATCTTGAGAAATGCGAAATAGATATAATAACCGGAAAGGAACGACAATATTCCTGAAAAATGTGAGAAAATGTGTGCGCGCGATAGCCGTGTTAGTTAAACAATTTTTTTAACTAAAGAGTATTTCCCTCTTTTAGGTTCCGTGGTGCCATTTACCCTCTGGATATGGTCAGATATCTCCTACGGACCGTGGGTTTCCCATGCCAATTTATGGCATGCCTAATCCTCACTTTACTTGGTACATTTTATATTGTACAAACGAATGCATGAGCGCTCTCTTGAGTAAAATTGTACCGTGTAAAGTGGTAAATAGTATGATTAGCTGAATGACTGAACGGGAAGTGGGACCAGCTGTACTTCCATTCATTTTATTGTATAATGAAAAGTAAAAAAAAAACTTTGTAATTCCACATAAATATTTAATGTACATTAAATATTTATCTGAAATTATTATTAATCATTATATCATTATATATATTATCATTAATCATTATTTACATTAAATATTTATGTGGAATTACAAAGTTTTCTTTACTTTTCATTATGTTAAGTCGAGTCCATGAAGTCACGCCCGAGACAACGAATTACATTTTATTGTATGTACATATATAATACTTTCGTTTGCACAATGAAATATGCCGTGTCTTGTGGCTTTAAGAGAGAGATTCAATATAAAATGTAAACCCTAACAGGCTTTTTCTTTTCCGATATTCATAGTATTTGTAGCCATGTTGACTGAATGGTAGTGAGTTCGAGATAGTTATGCTTGGTGTGCCCAACGAATCGTATCATGTGACAGGATTTTCGGAATAAATTTTCGTCTGACGATAAAAAAATTTTAATTGAAATAAATTAGTTATAAGTTTACGAAAAAGACACAATCTTTATTGTAAAATTATAACTAATTTATTTTCCGGCGAATTTATTATATCTTTCGAACTTCAGTATGGTACGGTAGATCAGATAATGAGAATAAAGTAAGAGAAATAGATTGTGGAACAGAATGATTTTGAATATAGTTTTTCCCGTGATCGAAAAGAGACCATAATGGCTGCATTAAGACTTTGAAGTTGGTTTGTTGACAGATAGTGTAGCGGAATAACAGATGTGCTCCCTAAAGCATTTTTCTGAATCTGACGTGAAGTGATAACGCCATATTTTGTATGTTGTATGCTAGACTCTTGTATTATGTACACTTATTTGCATAAGAGATTGATTTATTAGAATTTGTAGCATTTATAGCATACCTATAGGGTAGTGTATATTGGTGAACGTAAATTTGTCCACTGTAGTGCATTTTGGCGATAAGTCACCCCTGCCAAACACCCTTGAGATGGCTTGCAGGGTATTATGAAGATGTGGATCTTCCTTGCGGGATTCATGTCAAATATAGCATAAAACTCATGTAACTCTAAAAGTCATCCCCTCTGTGTTACATGCACAGAAAATGTTTTTCATTCAGTTTTACTTCATTGACATGATCATCTTAAGGGCGTCTGAGCGAAATATAATATCACGTGTATATCAATGAATATAAACTCATTTTAAAGAGAAATATCTCACCCTTCCAAAGATACGAAAACATTAGCAAATTACTGAAATACTTTCCGAGATTTTGACGAAAAACACTCGCCCTTTCAATTGGGAAATGGTATGTACGTGTATGCACTCCGGGGAGAGCTCATTTGGAAAAAAAGAGGAATTTCTAACATTTAGATCTCAGAAAAAATTAACATAGTGTAGTTTTTTTTATGTTTTCTCAACTATTTTTTAAAATAAATCAGGTTTACACCCAAATAACTTTTTCAGAATCGTAAAAAACCTTCCGTTGTGAAGGAGTATTAAAAATACCGCGTGGAAAAAATGAGTCAAATTAAAGACTTATACTCATATTTTTATTTAATTACTTAGAATTTCAGTCAAATAAATAAGAATATATTTTACCATAAATAATACTTAATTCATGGTTCCGACAGATGCTGGTATTGAAACGTATACGTCGTGTATTATCTTCATTATGACTAGGTAACTATCGCCTTCAAACTACCTATAATGCCAATTATATGTGAAAGAGCATTAAAAATAATTATTCTTTTGAACGGCATGAAGGGTCACGACAATTACGTTTTCCCGTTGCAAGTGGAAACGATTACTTGTACTCCACCATATCTGTATCCTTCCACCATCTGAACGGCGTGTTCCGAAGTTCGCCACCGTGCCTCATGGGAAAACCACGAATGAAGCATGTCGACCCCGGATCAATAAGGAAATAATCTGCATCATTAAAAGAGAAAAAACTCGTTAGTCTTCTTGCCCTCTGCATGTTTACAGAAGTAAAAGTATCGCCTGGGCGAGTCTCATAAAATTCGGACTCATCGATTCATTCACGTATTTACGGCGTTTATATTTCGAGCGCTATTAATCCGCAAAATATTGACGACATATGGTAATGGCTGCGCAATTTTGCATTGTGTTGCCCGGATAGCTCAGTCGGTAGAGCATTAGGCTTTTAACCTAAGGGTCCAGGGTTCAAGTCCCTGTTCGGGCGAATTTTTTGCCTTTACTTATTGAGCCAAGAGTACGGTAAATTCTGGGCAAGGGGAGTGATTTTCATCCCTGCATTTTCGCTCTTAATTGCACTCGCGGATGACCTTGTATTGGTCAAATCCTGGCTGTATCTTTAAAATTTGCCAAAAAGAGCAATAACTTCTTTTGCTCAAAGTTTGGAATTTACCTCGCGGACTGTGTCGCATTTCGCGCACTTTGGACTGCTGGTTACATTTTAGGTATTCTTGAACACATTGTTCCTTTCAAGCCCTCAAAAATCTACTGCAAGAGATGAGGATGCTTCGGAAACCAAAGTAGCCCTGGTCTCCTAGTCAATTGTTTTAGATTTCACGAATTCTTGAATATAACATCTTCTAAGCAGTTTTATACTCTCAGACCTAAATAAAATAAGACTTTCAGCATAGTTCTTGTGTAATTTTGCCTCGTAAGAGGAGATTTTTACATGGGCTCTTCTGGAGATTACATCGGAACTTTGAAAACAAACGTCAATTTGAACGAGAAAGCATAATGAAGTTTTGAATTAAAACAGTTTATAAGAAACTATAAGTCCTAGACAATCGAATAAAAATTTAATATAGGCATCTTTCCACATGTTTCATAAAGTTTTTAGCGAATTGCAACCGTAATTAAGTCGAAATGCGGCCAATCAGTGCAAATGGCACTGCATTCGGCTCCTATGGTTCGACAATTGTGGCCAATTTTGTGGTCATCGGGACTGGCCACAGATAACTGTACGGGGTCACACGTGATGCACAAGTGTGTGAAATTTCACTGAGGAAAAATAATTTTTCCTCCTCGGAATTTCGCTCATATGTGCATTGCGAGTGACACCGTGAAGTTATCCGTGGCCAGTCCCGATGAACCCAAAATCTCTTAGTATTTTAAGTTCGAGCTTTCCCTCTCGTGCTGTGGCGCTTTGCGCACGACTTGGACGGTTTGTTGTATACATAGTCTGCCCGGCAGTCAATTCCATCTTGTCCCGGTAAGTCCACAAACATCCATAGGAGAAGAGGGAGCCTCAGTAAATACATGCAAAAAGTGAAGTGCTGAACCACGCTTAAAGATGCTTGGCAATGGCACCGGAGACACTTAAGCATTGGTTGATTGAAACCCTATCAAAAATTTAGAGAGGAAATAGTGAAAAAAGAATTATTTTAAGCTGAAAATGTAAAAAAAATGCCTTTTATACAAGGATGACAAATTATTGTACAAAAAAGGATGCTCAATTGAGAAAATTTTCAAATATCAACTCCACTTTTTCCCTGTAATAATGTTTTCATTGACTGTAACTATATACATAAACTTACTTCATGCTTTGTAACCCAAAGAAAATAATTTATAAAAAATCTGTAATCTGGTGTTAACTAATTGTTGACGGAAAATAAATTTATTGAAGCATAGTTTAACTGGCTGAAGCACTTGACCAGAAGTCCAAGGATCCGGGTTCGAGTCCCGGTCAAGGCGGATGATTTTTTCCTCCGTGGAATTTCGCACATTTGGATAGATGTGGTCATTAGAAATATATATGTGGATAACACTGCATATTTTGCACCGTAATTTCGGTCATCAATGTGTAATCCATTTCATAAACGAAAGCAGAATATTTTTAACTGAATAAATTTAAATATGTATATTAGTATAGTGAAAATCGTCTTAACGACCACTCCTATCAAGCGACCACCCATCTCAACGACCATTTTTAGCGGAACCGTTGGTCGTCGCTCAATTCAGATTTCATTGTAAGTGCATATCAAATTAATATGCATTGAAATATCCCAGGTGCAACTAAATTATGAGGAAATAAACGCCATATGTTTAGATATGAACAAAACCTTCGCTTAAAGATTTTTCCCATTTTTTTCAAATCTGCCGCCCGTTTATTTGCATGAGATGTATTGCTAGAAACTGAACCTTCTGTCGAACGACCAACCCTCTCAACGCATTTTTTCAGCGGAACCGTTGGTGGTCGCTTAATACAGATTTCACTGTATTTTATTTATTTATTACATTGATATTGCAGTTAGACATTGTCTGGTGGCAATATGACATTAGTTTAGGTAGAAATAATAATAATAACGTTAAAAACAATACGTATAGATGCATAAAACATCAAACACTCCTCTCGTTTTTTATGTGTAACATTTTTAAAAACAGATTTACATTCCTTGGTAATGGTTTTGTGAGTTCTTCTGGTAATTGATTCCATTCAAAGATTTGTCTTGATTCATATAGTCAAGCCTGGGCCAACTGGTTGAAACACTCGGCCGCGTATCGAGGTATCCGAGTTTGACTCCGGTCAAGTCGAATGATTTTTTTATCAATTAAATTTCGCAATTAAGTGGCTCTTCTCTCTGCCATGAATTTTCGCCCATCGGTCTGCGAGTACTGACGAGGACCGCTTTTTCCTCCTTAAATGACGCTCATGCGAGGATCACGACTGATCATTTCGCCCGTCGACTCGGAAGTCGAGGGCCCTTAATTCGATTGTCACGTCCGACTTCGTGCACCAGCGCCAGGCTGCGTACGTATTTCCCCGGACGGCGAACGGGGGAATACCCAGGAGTTCCGACCGCTCTCACCATCGCCCGCTCACGCAACGATTCCTCTTTGATCCGGGTGAGAACAACCGAAAGGACGTATTTGTACGAAAGGATAAGTAAAGGTCGTGTTGGAAAACTCTTGCTTGTTGAGGGAATTTTTATTTCTCTGGCGTCGGTAAATTCCCTCAACTGCTCGTCTTCATGGTCTTGAAATAGCTCAAATTAATATGCATCGAAATATCCCAGGAGCAACTAAATTATGAGGAAATAAACGCCATACTAATAGATTTTAACAAAACCTTCGCTTTAAGAGTTTTCCCATTTTTTTCAAATCTGCCGCCCGTTCATTTGCATAATATTTACTAATAGAAACTAAACCCCTGTCGAACGACCACACATCTTAACGGCCATTTTTCAGCGGAACCGTTCGGTGGTTGCTTAATACAGGTTTCACTGTATTTTATTTATTTATTTTTTACATTGATATTGCAATCAGACATTGCCTAGTGGCAATATGACACTAGTTTAGGTGGAAATAATTATTATAGAAAAGTTAAAAAAATAAATCCGGGCGAGAACAACCGAAAGGACGTATATGTACGAAAGGAGAAATAGAGATCGTGCTTGAAAACTCTGCTTGTTGGGGAATTTTTATTTCTCTGGCGTCGGTAAATTCCCTCAAATTTCCGTTTTCATGGTCTTGAAATAGCTCGTAATAACAACTAGAGAAGGTGTTTAATACTCTAGGCTGGTATTCAACACCACGGTGGGAGTTGATTCATGTGGAGATAATCCAATGTTTTCCTTAGGCTAAGATTATGGCTGAGCAGCATTCATGCCATATGCGGTTTAAATATAACACAACTATTTCTACATCTATATGCTACCCTGCGAGCCGCCGCATGGGCGCGTTGCAGAAGGTGTTAGGTCACCAGCCGTGTAAAGATGTAAGGGATAAGGTTTAGGGAGGTGAAATAGTGACGTGTATTATGGGAAAGGATTTAGTGGAGTTCAGTTTTTATTGTTGTGCGCGGAAAGAACGAGTTTTTGTACCCATCTGTTCGGCAATGTACATACTTCCATTTTTTATCGCTTCTGCCAGACCTACAGATATAGTGAGGCGTCATCATAATATTCTCAGTGTCGCTCTGAAACACACCAGTTCTGAGTTTCTCAAGCAGCCTAAACCTAGCGTGTAGTCTCCGAGTCTCTAGGGGCTCCCACCGTAATTCCTCTAAAAGTTGTAAAAAACTATATGTTCGCTCGTAGCAGTATTTAACGAAGCGCGCTGCTTTCCTTTGTATTTTATTATTTTTTTTTGTTATATCTTTATGACCAGGGTCCCAAATGCTCGCGTTGTGTTTGAGGTGTGTCCTAATCAGAGCGAAGAAGCATCTCTTTTTTACTTTTTCCTCCGAGGACCTTCCTATTATATGTTTAACAAAACATAGGTTTTTTAATTCTGTGCCGCATATGTTTTGTAAGTGTGTTCCCCATGACTTTTAATGATTGAAGAAAAATATCTACATTGAAAAAACAATCTGTATTACCTCAATATGTTAAACGCATAAAATATTATTACAGGGGTAATGTACTAATTATATTAAGTGTTAAAGGAAGAGAGAAATGGTTACATATTTTTACATGCGCAATCCTGTATCTACTTCAAAAATTTTTTTATCATCTCACAATGTGTCCAACATCATCCCGTTCTTAAAACCTTTTCTCTTTTATGCCTAACCCAATATCATTACGGAAGAATTGTAATACATTTTTTGATACTACTTAAAAGATTTTTTTGACACGACCTGGGTGGGAAGATGACACAAAGTGTCGAAACTTGGGTCATATATATTAAATGTTTTCATTGGATTATGGCCTGTTGCAGCAACGACGCATATGTATTCTATGTTATTCTAAATTATGGGACCATAGGTGTTGCAGAGACATTCGTTAAATTTATTGGTATCATAACTTTTTGCATGGAGTTATTAGTTCCATAAGTAGCCAAGATGGTGGATGCGCAATGAACCGCTTGGAGACTCAATTACTTGATATAAGAGTTGTTATGAGACAAATGACCATTTTGTTTACTCCCACAGATTAATCATAATGTGCATTAGCATAGCGTTCATTGGCAACATTTTCGTAAATTTTATCCGGTGGTAGAATACTCGATCAAATATTCGAATCTTTTAAATATTGGTAAATAAGCTATATAACTAATAGATTTGTTCCTGCAACTCCATATTTTTATACAACATATAACTTCATGGAATTCATAACCATTGATTCCGTAAATAAAATTTCTTGCAACAGGCCATTAATCAAGTTATTTTTAATTCTTCCGTGATGATTTACCCCGGCCAAATCAGCACAAAACCGTTTCTTTTGCCAAAATCATTCCTTTATCGCGGCCTTCACGTACCATTCATCCCCCTTTCTGTCCACGTACAAAGAGTGACCATAATGAAAACTGAGCTGAATACACTCCCATAGTACACTTCACCAATTCACCTCTCAAAACATCATCCTTTACACGGCTGGTGTACTAACACCCCCTGCCACACGCCCATGCGGCGTCTCGTCGGATATTATGTGGATGTAGAAGTGCTTTTTTTTGCTCGCATCCACCGGCGAAACTTAGTTCTTGATTCGCGGACCATTGTTTTCAAATCTATCCTCTAGGTGAAGGCCGTG
Source organism: Ceriagrion tenellum (assembly GCA_963169105.1). Taxonomy (NCBI): domain Eukaryota; kingdom Metazoa; phylum Arthropoda; class Insecta; order Odonata; family Coenagrionidae; genus Ceriagrion; species Ceriagrion tenellum. The sequence goes on along the minus strand of OY720639.1, from coordinate 100,771,506 downwards.
AGTACCATGTATTCTATTCAACAAGGAAGGTTGGGGAGGGGAAGAAATCTGATTCGCCGATGGAAAGCGGAGCTGCCTTTGCAAATTTTGAATCGTAATGGAACTGAGCTCAATGCAAGCTTCGTTTTGGAATTGTATATTGGGTTTGCAGTATCCTCGAAAGAGCCCACCGAATGGATTGGGTTTCTCTTTTGGAAACTGGGCGTTTCCTCGAAAATCACTACTTTCGGCGTCCTGAATCGTCATCGCGTGATTAGGTAATGATACTCAAACGATATCGTACTGTATACCAAATTTATTTCAAACTCTTACAACACGTGTTTCAACTGTCTACCAGTCATCATAAGATAAGACTTACCTGATGATGACTGCTAGACAGTTGAAACACGTGCTGTAAGAGTTTGAAATAAATTTGGTAGACAGTACGATATCGTTTGAGTATCATTGTTCAATATGCTGTTCTACAACGTCTCACCGGAGAAAATGGAGTTGATTACGTAATAGTTGGCATTTTTTTGGATATCAAAACTTCATAATCACGAAGAAGTACGAGGGTTGCCCAAAAAGTAATGGCCCACTTTTTTCTCAAAAACTATTTTTTATACAGAGATGAAATATACGAATATGAAAGGATGATGTTTTTGTTTATTCACTCTATTTTTCCAAATAATCTCCCTCAAGTTTGATTGCGTTCCTCCAGCAATTCGCTAGGACGTGTATGCCATGTCGATGCCAGTCCTGGCTTTGGTTATAAAATATAAAGCCCTATAATTCCATCTTTTTCTACTATTCTTTACCGTGTATAATAGTTGAATTGTTCGATGTAGTTTTGAACTTATTTTTCAACTTATTTTCATAATAAAGCTCATGGGATGACGCACCCGGAGGGCAAACACTGAATTACTGCGCGTATTTGGTGCTTTCAAGGGAAGCAGACGCCAATTTGCAGACGCCAATTTCAAGCAGACGCCAATCTTGTTGAGCAGAATTAAGAACTCGTCGGCAAGTTGGAGAAAATGCGAACTAAAAAAAATGGCGAGTGGAGAACGAACAGAAAATGGGAGCGTGCATAATTTTTTCATCCCTTCGTGCGTTGTTCATCGTAGTCTAAGATTCATTGCGGAAGAGCATTGGATGGAACGAATGGTTCCCATGAGATCTTTCATCCGGCCTTACTCGCCACCTCCTCCCTCTTATTTAGTTGCTTTTTTTAAAGCAAAAATGAACTTTCATGTGCAAGTCGACGGGGTACTTGTTTCACGGTGACTTGCATCGCCCTCCACGTGAACTTTCTCGTTGTCGCGATGCAAATAACCATTAACGCGGGGTCCCCCACGAGAGAACGCTGCCGTCGTTCTTCCGACTCACTCCGGAAGGACCTTAGAATACGTTTTCCTCCAAGGAGGCTTCCCGGGCCTTCAAGCAGTCTACTCCTCTGTGCCCGGGAGGACTGGCGGTTGCAGGCGCGCGCGCGCGAGGCACAATTACGCAAATGGAACAGAATTGCATGTGACCGAGACTGTTTTTTTTTACTTTAAATCTTTCTTCCTATCGGTTTTATTATATGTGCGTGCCTACTTGAAGAAAATTAAACATTTTAACGTTGCGAGATTCTCTCCCACAATGCCCTTCCCGGTCTTAACACGGCTCTCTGATTACGGAATCTCATGGATAAAAGTAAGTAACCTCGTGGAGGAGTCTGCCTTTCTAATTCTTCTGCTTCCTAGGACTCTAGAGATTTCGCGTCTTACTCGACGCATATATTAAAATAATCCCGGAATGTTGAATCGTGTGGATGAATCGTTCGTCGACACAATTACGGGAAGAGTCTTTCAAAGTTGGTGGAAATAAAACATTTTTAATCGCCTTCTGGAACGGAGCGTGGCAATTTTCTGCGCTGTTGTGTGGCTGTACCGTTTTACTTGTCCGGATATATTTTTATTATTTCTTTCGGAATGGAGTCGCGAACATTTTCATTGCGTTTTCAGAGTTGTCACTAAATGAGGAAATCCAACAAGAAAACTATCATGTTCTCGCATATAAGTGGATTTTCTCTCTTTCCCGTAACCGTACCGTGAAGTTGTTTCGAAATATCAAATGCATTATGCGACACCTCTCTTTATCTCACGGCCAGTTTTACACTCCAGGCGTTCTTTCTGATATATTTCTCTTCAATTTGAGGTAATGATATAACTTCGCCGTGCATTATTAAGGGATGGTCGTCAAATGGGGCAAAATCTCGTTAATAAAATGAAAAGTTGATTGCTAGATCGTTCTAAAACAATGACGCATTTCTCCATAATTTTTTGAAGTGGCCCGTAATATCAAAATTTTATGGAGCATTCATTCTAAATATCGTGATAATTTTGAATTATCGGAAATCATCGTTTTCATTTACCTTTTTGTGTAGATTTCAATTTTTTGTATTGAGTGAAAAACCTTCAATTATGAGTTCGAGCTGAAAGAGATTTATCACCGTCGTGCGTTACTTACTGTTGATTGTGACAGACATTGGCGTCATTGAGGTCAGGTGGCTGGTTTTTTTAGAGTCGTCACTAAATGGGCTTATCTGAAAACCAATGCCAATGTTGGGATTCGATCCAGGGCCTTCGAAATGGGAAGCCTACTCTAGCTACCACTCCTGCTCGATCCTCTCTCGCTTTTCGACTGACAACTGAGGTTATGACGCCGCTAAAGACCAGTGGGTTGGCTGACAAGGAAGGGTTTCTGTGAAATGGAGGAAAGGTGGGGAGAAACCCGGCGTTAGCCTGCTTGTAACGAAAGGCATCCCGAGGACCACGGTTTTACGTCCCATCCGAAGGACGGAGTAGACTACTTGAACTGCTCTCTACGAGGCACCCCATTAGGGATCGGGTTTCCCCTGAAAAATCGTTCACTACCACCGGAATTGGAACCCAGGCCATCGAAATGAGAAGCCTCAACCAACACCTACCTAAACACCTAACCAAAGCCTACCACACCTCTGAACCTTTCTCTCTACCGTTTCCGAAGGAAGTGATGAATCGTGACTTACAATTCAATTTTGTTCAAAAAAGGATTGGATTGGATATTTGGAGAGGCGACCGACAGCTAAGGTCATTTGCGCCATAGGGGAGAAGTTAGGGAAGAAGGATGGATAGAAACACGGCGTCGGCATTAGCCTGCTCTTAATGAAAGGCGCCAAGGGGGCCACGATTTAACATCCCACCCGACAGACGGAGTACTGTACTTGAAGTGCCCTCCACAAAACACTCAAGTAGGGATCAGGTTTCCTCTGAAAAATATCCTCCTCTGCAGGGATTTGAACCCAGTCCGTCCGTATAGTTAGCCAGCACTCTAGCCACCAAAGCAACCCGATTCCCCTTTGTTAAAAAAAATCCTTTGAAAATGTTGACAGTAGATCCTTGGATTTTCCACGGGAAGTAAACGCATTAGATAAAGTTTAGCGAATTAGGCGATAGTGGGTGGAAATTGGTTACAAATGTCAATAACTCAGAAGTCATATTGAAAATAAGCTTTATACTTTTCCACATTTATTTGCTGTAACAGTACAACCTGTTTCGCAGCTTGCTGCACCTTCAGGTACAGTTGTATACGTAAAATGTTTTGGTTGTTTGTTACGATAGTAACCTCACGCTAAGTGGGGGGGGGAGGTTTAGAGAACAAACTAATTTTTGGGAAGGACGGCAGGTGAGCATAAATCAAGGAACACAGTGGGAGCGTGAGGTTACTATCGAAGCAATCAATTAATAAATTTTACGTAAACAATAAAATTGCACATGAAGGTACAGAAGGCTTCGAAGCGCGTTGTACAGTTATAATAAATAACTGTGGAAAAGTACAAAACTTATTTTCAATACTTATACTGATATAAAATACTTCCACGAATTGACGCCTGAAGGTGAAAGGTATTACTTATCTTGAATTCAAAAAGACAGATCTTTGTTAGATCACAAAATTTTCATTATCGCACACCGACCTATATTTCGACAGTACTATGTCTTTGTAGTCGGTAGAAATGATGTATTATTGTCAAGACTTATGTCGGTGAAAGGTAATAAGTATTGTGTAAAAATGTAACAAAGTTCCGTCCTTTTGAGATTATGATATCTACGCCCATCAGTTCCTCACCACGCCCACTCGCATGTCGCGTCGTAAACGTTTTGTCATGTTTGCTACAATTGTTGCCGGAATAATTAAACTTTTTTAAAACACGATTTCATCTTTTTATACTCGGCTCGCTTACTTAACTGCTTATATTATCTCGGTATCAAAGCGGTTCTCCCATCAATGAAGTTCATGGCAGCTAGCCATTAGTTTGAAATATTATGCCAAATCCTAAATCTCAGTCGATATCAATGGAACGAATAAGTGCGTCATTTTTAACCGGGCCTTATAAAACCGTATTTTACATTGTAAAAATTAAAATAGATTTTCTACTGACTTTTAAGCATGACGTGTGTTTTTTTTTACAATCTCAATTTTCTAAATATCATACCCATTTATGCTGAGGAAAAGCTTTTCATAAGCAATATGATAGTCTTTTGTCATAAAAGAAAAAAAATTTATCTCATGTAATGGACAAATTTATCGAGACTTTCTGATGGAAGTGCGAGTATATTTGTCGTATTTTTAATATATTTTGTACTGAAAAGTATTGGTGATGTTTTATTTATTCGTTCATTTATATTATTTTATTTATTTATTTTTACTTTCTTATGTATTTGCCTGTCTAAGGAAGCGAAAATCGCCATGTACAAAAGTTTACTTCTCCCCACTTTGTTGTATGGTAGTGAACCATGGGTATGTCAGGATAGACATAAGAGTAGACTAAACGCCGTGGGTATGAGTCATCTCAGGAGTGTTTGCGGCAAAAGTAGGATGAATAGGGTCAGGAATGAGTGGGTAATGAATGAATGTGGATTATATGCTCCAGCAATGGACATAAATGAAAGGATTGTGCTTCGTTGGTTTGACCATGTTGAGAGAATGGATGAGAGTCGAATAACGAAACAGATATAGGTATAAGAGTGAAATGAATGGTGGGAGAGGTAGGGGTAGGCCGAGAAAGTTGTGGTTGAATGTGGTTGAATGTGGTTGAGGAATTTCTTAGTCGGAGGAACATTAGGAGTCTTAAAAACAGGAGGACGTGTATGAAGCAGTGTATTGGGGTAAATTGAGGCAAAAGAGGTTTGCAAGGATAGGTCAGTATGGAGGAAATTATTGAAGCAGAGTTAGGTGTACAAATATGTATTTATGAGTGACACTTTGTGACTCTGCCTACCCCGGAAGGGAATGGTGTGATTGATATGAAAGTTTGTATGTATTTATTTTCTTATTATTATTTATTTTTAACTTTGCAGTTATGCACAAATTACCCTTCATTATTATAATAACTTCATGTGCAATTTCATGCATTGATTTTTGTTGGTGTCACATTGGCATAATCTGCTTGTAAGTTTCCGCAGGTTTTTCACACTCCCCTTCATATGTGGGTGTTTTCCTGCAGTGGGTTATTTCTTCAAGGATATAATCTCCTTATTTCCTTACGTTTTTCCCTCAAATGTATGTATCTTTCTTCACATTCATTTTATGTATTTTTCTTATGAGGGGTTAGATGGAAGAAGGGACTGCCTCCCAATCCAGCCCCAATGAAGACGCAATATTATTATTATGAGCAAAATTTCATTTTGGGGTTGATCTTTCGAGAATGATACCTTCGATATAATCAATTCATGCCTTCTCGGGCTGCAGATTAAGGAACCAGGCGTCGGAACTGGACCACCCCACGAACGAAGGCTCCTCATTTCCACCGACGCTCATTGTAACCTGACAATTAATGCGCTTGGAATTGCGCAGCGCCAATTAGACGAAGACAATCTAGCGATCCATCTGGGAGATGACGATGACCTTGACCTTCTCCTGCATGTGCGCATCGCGACTTCGAGATATAAGTGCCGATAGTATCTCACGCGATCAAGAGGAGACATGCGCTGGCAATTTATAAACCATGAACCGATTCTACCGATAAACTTGAAAAGTTCGCGACGATTCTCCGCCTCAACCTGAAGGTGATATAATTTTTCTGGATTTTGAGAAGATCTATAGATAGGCACATGTTTAAGTGACTTTTATACTCCAATGCCATCACAATGTCCGCCTTGGGATTCTGTCAATGCACCCAAAGCAGAACCATGTCCGCGAAAACAATGCTATATAAATGGTGTCTTCATTTATTATATGGACTAATAGCAGTAATTACTGTTGCTTCTCTTCTCTTTGCTGACGTAATAAATTTTTCTGGCAAGGAATCGACGTCGCAATGGCGAATGCGTCATGAGGTTTCATTTGTCTTTATTGTAAATGGTTATTATCGTTGGAAATCACAATTAATTTAAACATATCACTCTGCCTTCCAGAATGATATCCAGAAAGCCTCAGTATCTTCCTTAGTTTCCTTAATCCCGACTGAATTCACTGGCACGAAACTAAAACTGTTCCTACAATTAAGGAAGTTTGAGCAAAATATTATTTCACCTAGAAATCAATGAATTTGGTCTTATTTTAACGATAAATATCTTAATCTTCTGAAGATACCAAAATGTCAGCCCCTTACGGAACTACTTTCCGAGATTTTTGACGAAAGAGACCAGCCCTTTTACTAAGGAAATTGTAGGTCACGCTCTCCAGAGAGAGTTTATTTTTTAAAAATGAGGGATTTCTAGCACCTAGATTTCGTCAAAAAATTAGCTGTGTATGGTTTGCATGTTTTAAAGATAAATAATTGGAGGAACATTTTGGTAGATTGAGCGAAATATCATTTCACCTAGAAATCAATGAATTTGGTCGTATTCTAAAGAAAAATATCTCACCCTACCAATGACGATAAAACTTTAACCTGTGACCGCATAATTTTCCGCGATATTTACCAAAACATACCAGCCCTTATACATAGTAAATGGTAAGCGTATGCACTCTAGAGAAGGCTTATTTAAAAAAATGAAGAATTTCTAACGCATCAATCTCTTAAAAAATTACCAGTGTGTAGTGTTAATGTTTTCTCAACTATATTTAAAAATAAATCATATTGCCGCCGCAGTGTTTTTTTCAGAATCGAAAAAAAATCCTTCCGTTGAGAAGGAGTTTTGAACGTACCGCGTGAAAGAAATGAGTCAAATATAGGATTTTATGCAGAGATTTTTATTGAATCACGTAGAATTTCAATCATATCGACGTATATTATTGGACCGTTAATAATGCACTGTTTGATCCATACTTCCTATAGCTGCTGAAATTAAAACGTATAATTCGAACATGGTCTCCATTGTGACAAGGGAACTATCTCGTACCAACTACCTTAAAGACCTAAATTTCATCGATTTCATATTCTGTCCACTTATGGTAAATCAGGCTCTAGTTGATATGAAAAAACTGCCTTTATTGCCTGCCTTTATACTTGTTAGCTAGCATTCTAGTTAAATATAACACGATTCTGAAGTTCATGATAGCGAGTTTCCTCGAACTAGAACTGGATCAAGTTTCGTGTGATACGGGCTTAGTCTAAAATAACCAAGCAGTATAGAGCGGATTCAAAAATTTTGAGACAAAAATGAAAACAAAACCTCTCAATTGAATAAAAAATTCACATTTACTGCCGAACCATAGAAAATGCACAGATACATGTAACATACTCTAGACTTATAGAAATGGTAAGGGGGACTAGCATTGAGTTAAAGGACAATAATTTACTGCACGGTATTTTCCAACTATCCAGTTTAAATAAACTAAAGTTAAAACAATTCGGTGACATTCGCTGCATAATCCTACAACGCCACCCTATTAATTGCGAAATAGGTGTCTTTTTGATGCCATCGAATTCATCACGTCGATTCCGACGCAGAAGGCTTGCAGATAACCCTGAAAATGAACTTGTTTTTATATCTGACTTGAATCCTTCTCTGATTATTCTAAATTCTTTCCCAGTATACCACTTCCAACTCGCGTGTTAGCTGTGCAAAATCGAGCAATGTTCGCCCAGTGTTCAAAAGTGAGTGCTACTCCAAGTTCGAGACGAAATTACCCGATCGTTTTCTATCTATACCAAAATGACTCCGATCCATAGGTTGCCACGCTCCGCACAAATATATCAACAAACTGTTTCTTCGTTTGTAGTCCTATCTTCTTTGATAAAAAAATTGCATTTTCATCATGATCGCTTTCTTAACTTTGGCTATTCTCCGCCTATTTCCTCCTCTCCTCAAAACAGCTAAATACTCTTGGCACAAGAGCAGATACTTCTATTGTTACGAAAGCTTCCGCGGTTTTCATATTAATTGGCGGAGAGGGTTTATTTTTCCTCCATTAATCTTACTTCTGTTTAATCCTATCTGCTATGATTTTATTACTGCCCCCTTCTAATTTATGTCGAACAGTGTTAGTATTCCATACAACCTCTAATATCTAAAAAAAATTAATGCTATAGCTAAATAAGGCTATCTTACCTTACCTATAATATTGCTGAAGGCTTCGATTATAGAGCTATAGATATGGGGGAAGGGGAAACAGCTCCTTGGGGCCTCCGAGGGAATGTCTTCAAGGGTCGCTTATTGTGCACCGGAGGGGTAAGCCTTTTGCGGCCGACGAAGAACCGGCACGCTCGCCGAAGATATTGCCATCGGACTCTTTGTTTAGACTAGGGAGCAACGACGTGAGCGCCGCCATTGGTATTTTGAGTAACCCAATAAGTTTTACACCAGGATTGAAATTCGCTATGAAAAAATCCTTTGACTTGACCGGGATTCGAACCCGGATCTCCCAATTGACGGTCAGATGTGTTAGCCAGTTACACCACCAAGCCATCTTCCTTCAAGGCGAATTTCTAGGGGGGTTTATACGAACTAGATGTTCAGGCCTCACAGGGAATGGGAAATAATTAAAAACATTTTTAGAGACTTCGACACATTCGGAGACGGAAATATTGGAGAAAAGAATCTGTTAAGACTAAATTTTAAATTATTTCCTGCCAAGAAAAGTATAATCTTAACAGAACCAATAGCAACTTTCGTGGAAAGTCAAACTGGTCAGAAAAATATAAGATAGGCTTCAATCGATAAAATTAAAATAGTAAATAAACAGTTACCCTCCTCAGAGCATGAAAAGGCATGGCTGCTTAATGTATTTTAATAGTATTTTATATTAAAAAGAGATAAAAAACTAAAATATGTAAAATATATTCAGGTATGTGTCTAAAAAATACTTTAAACATATAAATGTTTGTGTCTTGGGAGCGGATATTTTTTTTGTCCTGTATGCTAATGAATGTACTGTAATATGATATTGTTATAAAATAAAATCATTGGGACAACACACCTGACCGGCAACTGGGAGATCCGGGTTCGAATCCCGGTCAAGTCAAATGATTTTTTTCGTAGCGAATTTCAACCCTGGTATATATGCATCCGTGCGAGTGACTTCGTGCCATATCATTTGTTACATGCAATGTTTGGAAATTTTCCAATATGTTTTGTTGAAAACATAAAATATTTGGTGTACGGATCGAAGGCTGAGTTTTACAGGGATAATTATCTTAAAAACGCAATCAAACAAAATCTTCCAACGATTTTTGTTGTATTTTTAAAAATTCTTTTACAGTGTACTGTACCCTCCAGTCGTGCGAGGTAAGAAATTATTTTACACCAGTCGGTACTGCAATCTAATCTTATGATTTTATGCGTTTAATTGAGTCTATCGTTGTAGCACGGAGTTTTTAATACGTTCTTTGCATCTTTGTGGATAAGGATAGCGGTTGGAGAATGTTTGGCGAAGGTCAGGAGCAACAGTATCCATGGATTTATCTACGGAGCCAGCCGTTAGGTATTCATGGTGTTTCCAGATGGGGATGACCTCGGGTTTGGATGAACTTCCTTGATAAACCGCGAGGTTTAACGCCTATTCTATCATCTAACTCCGTAAATATTAACATCTACATCTACGTAATACCCTGCGAGCCACCGCGAGGGTGTGTGGCAGGGGGTGAAGATCACCAAACATGCACTATTGACATACAAGTAGGATATTTAAGGGATACATGCTAGATAATAGGGTCACATGCAGCTAGATGGTTAGTATCTACATAATAAGGAAGGGATTATTGGTTGTTATTACATGCATCATGCACTACAGACTACTCTAACTATATTTCACCTACCTATCCCTTTGCTACGCTGCCTATTGTTCTCTCTTATGGTACGCGGGAAAAATGACACTTTAAATCTATCGGTACGAAAATCTATCTCTCTAATCTTGTTAATATGATCAAACCTAGCATAATATTCAGGGGTTCTTAGTATATATCTAACGTCAGCTGTGAACAAATCGGTTTCGAATTTACTTAAAAGGTTTAACCAAAATTTTAACCTGCGTTCTGATAGTAATTCCCATCCTATTTCTTCTATTAAATTCCTAACACTTATACAATTATCATAACGACCTTTAACAAATCCAGCGGATCTCCTTTGCACACGCTCTAATTCTTTTATCAAACCTTCCTCGTACGGATCCCATACACTAGCGGCATATTCTAAATGAGGCCTGACAAGTGTAAAATAGCTTCTTTCTCGTACTCTCTCATCGTATTTGCCTAGAACCCTTTTTACGAATCCTAATCTACGGGTTGCTACACTAGTTATTTCCCTGATGTGTTTCCCCCATGACATGTCTTCAGTGATGGTGATGCCTAAGTATTTAATAGATTCTACGTTAAATATTTTCTTTTCTCTGATGCAATAATTATTCCGGGGAAAGCCATTCTTTTTCCAAAAGTTCATTATCGCGTATTTCTTCAAATTTAATTCTAGCTGCCAACTGTCACACCAATCATCAATCGCATCTAAATCCTTAGCTAATGACTGGATGCCCTCTTTATTTCTAATTTCCTGATACACTACTGCTTCACTACTATTTACTCGAACTCTGAGCTCCTCCTCGCTGGTATCGCTCTGATTTCCTTTCGAAAACCAAAATAATCTACTGATATACAAGGGAACGCGGAAAGATATATGAAAACCGACGAAATGTTTATTCTAAAGGGCTCTAATATAACGTTTTACACAATTAGACTTTTCAGAGATGAGATTTTTCAGATCAGAAAACGCATATTTAGTTTCGTAGTATTTAGGGACCTTGGAGCACGGGCTCCCGTTTACTAAGAGTGACAAACTTTAACTAATTTTTTATCACTCCGCAAAGATCATTTTTATAGGTGGAAAACATCTTTTCTCAATTCTGAAAAATAAGTGCCACCCTAATGTCCATTGGCCATCTACAACTATCTAAAAGGGAACATTCGGGGCATTTCGCTCCATGCCAAGTACTGCGCATTATCTACACCACAATCTAAATACTACCCCACGAGCCGGTACTTGGGCGTGTGGCAGGGGGCTTTAGGACATCAGCCGTGTAAAGATATAACGGATTTGATTTTAGTAGATGAAATGGTGACGTGTATTATGGGAGTGTACTTAGTGGAGCTCAGTTTTTATTGTGGTCCCTTATTGTGCGCGGGAAGGACAAGTTTTTGTATCTGTCTGTTCGGCAATGTATCTCTCTTATTTTATCGCTTCTGTCAGAACTAGAGATGAGGTGAGGTGTCATGATAATATTCTGTGTCGCTCTGAAACATACCAGTTCTGAATTTCTCCAGCAAGCGGCACCTAGCGTGAAACCTACGAGTCTCTAGGGGCTCCCACCTTAATCCCTCTAAAAGTTGTGAAACGCTATAGGTATGTTCGCTCGTAGCAGTTTTTAACGAAGCGCTCAGCTTTCCCTTTTATTTTATTCATTTTTTTGGTAAAAATATTTATGATCAGGGTCCAAAATGCTCGCGGCGTATTCGAGATGTGGCCTAACCAGAGCGAAGTAGCATCTCTCCTTGACGTTTTCAGTCGAGGATCTTCCTAGTTTCTTTAATGCTGTGCCGCATTTATTTTGAATGTGTCTCCCCACGATGTATCAGAAGTTAAGACAATTCCAAAATATTTTACTGTATCTGAAGATTTTATGTTTACTCCACCTACAATATAGGTGTGATGCACACAACACAGCATTTGTGTGATGACTTTCGAAGGACATGAACCGTGGTGCATTTACTAAGATTTAATTCTAGCCCCCACACCTGGCACCACGAATGAACGTTGTTAAAGTCCGATGACAGAACTTCAAAGTCCGAGTCTTCGCTTATTTCACGGTAGATAACTATGTTGTGTGCAAATAATCTTAATTGCTGCTAACTTGAGAACTCGATTATCGTTCACAAAGTGTAGGTCTCTGAAAGTGTTCAGCTTTCCGCGCTCATCTCGATATTCGTAGCCAAAGGTCAGTAATTATCATAGAGTCAAGCAAGAATGTCCGTCATAGCATACGGGCTGAACATTTTCTTATATTCACACGGTGCTTAGTCATGATGAAGATACGAACGGTGGGTGGGTGCGTTGGCAGTGTTAATAGGTCACGTTCAACGGGCACATACTACCAAGGAAAACAGGTCCGCGGCCAATCTTTGTCATGGAAACAATGCAGTTTCGAATGGAAAGGTCAAGGTCGAAGTAGGTGCCGCCCCATACTATTTAAAAACTGTAAGCAACTCCTAGTTTAAGCTCCCCTAACATAGTTTTTAAGCGATTGTGATTTTTTCCTTTAAACCCCGAGTTATTTTGGGGTTTTCAGAACGACTCTCCTCACTTTATGTATTCATTTCCCGACAGAAACCCACCTTTTGACTTTTTAAACTCTAAGTTTCCTCTTAATCTCAATTATTGCTAGTAAAAGTGTACTATTATGGGGAAACATTTGATTTCTCATTCTTTTTGTAGATGGGTGTCAGTTCAACCATAGATTTTTATGCAATTACAGCCACAGTTCTTTTCAATCTCTTAGTGACAAGAATAGGTACTAATGAAGGAAATTTTCAGACTGTAGGTTTCATCAGGCTTTTTGTTGAAGTTAATAATAAGTCAATAATAACTATCTTGACCAATAAATTATAGACAGTAAAATGATTCTTGAATTTTTGGTTGTTAAAATATTTAACTCACAGCTAATGTTTCGCCAAATAGTTTGTCATCTTTAGGGCTTTTAACTAAAAACAAGGAGGCGTACATCAGGTAATTATACAAATATTAGTACAAAATTGAGTAATTAGTACTAATATTTGTATAATTACCTGGTTTATGTCTCCTTTTTTGTGTTACAAAGCCCTAAAGATGCCAAAATATTTGCCGAAACGTTGGCTGTGAGTTAAATATATTAATAACCAAACATTCAAGAATCTTTTTACTATCTTTAATTATGAGTTCCAGTCACATCGACGATATTTGTAATAGAGAGAAGGCCATTTAAGATTGAAATACATGAAAAACGTTTGTGTTGTTATCGGATTTACATAATTTCTTACCCCTTTCAATCATCATCAATAATTTGCCAGACTGGCTCCCCCTATGCCCGGTGTGGCCTAGGGGTTTTGCCCCGTTGCTCACGCCTTGGCCCAGCCCCGGTTGCAGTCGAGTTTTGCTAATTGAGAGAACTGGTAGAGAAAAGCTCCAGGATCAAGAAGTGGAAGGAGAATACGGACTTGAGTCTTAAGTAGTTTGAAGAGTCCAGCGCTCAACTCGGCGTGCAGCGCGCAGTGAGAAGCATTTGCAGCAGAGCAAGTTTGGAGTGGAGTCCAGTGTTCTCACCGCCTTAAAACATTTCGCGTCTGATTTCATTTTTTGCTTGAAAAATAAAAACTGCTTACACACCCTTCTCTCATCTGCAGATGTTGCTTTTGGTGAAGCTTCGGCCGTTCAAGAACACCGTACAGTAACTGAGTTTCAGTTTCATGAGAAAATTGTTAGGAATCAAGAGATTGTTCCTGGAGCCCCGGAACCCATACTGTACATATATTGAAGCATTAAAAAAATAAAAATGAGAATAAGTATAAAAAATGAGGTAGTTTTATCGAGATATTTCTCTAGTCATTACTGTGTTCGGATTTTATTTTTTAGGTCATTCAGTTGTTAGAAGCATAATGTAACGATACCAATTCTATAACTTATTATTTCTCCCAACGGCTGCTCCACCTTGATGCAAATTTTGTAACCCAACTTACCTCCTTTAAATAAAAACACATTAATCATGCGACGAACACATGCATCAACACATTTAAACAGATCAAACACATGAAAATACATTTATTTTCAAGGCATGGCTGGCTCTTTTTAAATTATCACAAGCAATCAATTGTTAGTTGAAATTATATTGAGCCCAATTTGCAAGGCAGACTTGGAGGTATTTAGGTGAAGAAATAGGTTCTTATCCCTTTGGTTATAAAAGAAAAGCAGGAAAATAGTTACTATAGGTTTTCAGGAAGAGAAAAAAAGTGTTCAGTGCGAGATTTAACAGAATTTAAAATTTAAACTCTTTTCTTATGATTTTTACGGGTATTTGGGTGCGAAAGTTCTTTTTCTATTTGAATTATTGGTTGTGTTTCCACTTATCCTCCCCGGATCTCCTGCCTCCGTGTGCGCGGCCAGTCTCGTTCCCTCAGCAGCCGGCCGGATATATTTTCTTTTCCTCTCTCGTCCTCTCCTAAACTTCCGCTGCAACCCAAACCACTGCCGATATTTCCGCGTTCTTACTAGGCCGTCTTCTTCCTCAGTATATCTCCGTACGTCGATATTCGCTCAATTTCGTCTCCCTCGCTCCTTCCTTCACGTCTCTTATCCCAGACTGCCTCTGTCTTTCTCCTTTTCTGAATTGTTTGAGCAAGTGTCCCTAGATTCCTCCTCTGTTGGATTATTTACTCTGGTATTCCCAATTACGCGTCTCTAGTGACGGCTTTTGATGCTAATTGTTCGGTTGACCTTGCGGCCATATTTATACGATTACAATAAAGTGAAAAAGGTGAGCATTATTAATGGGAGAATAAATTAATTTATAAAATAATTTCTCAGTGATTAACTTAGGGTTTATATTTTAGGCCTAAAGTGACTCATTCGTCTGACGCTCTTCATTGAAAACGCCTTCATAGTCCAATATATTTTTTTGCGATTTTCTTAAACCTTTTGCGGTATATGATTACTTCATATTTCAAAATAATTGAGCAAGCATTTGAATTACATGCAGTTATATTTCTGACGCAAAATCGGTGTCTGAGTTTTCTCGTACAGGGTGAGACGGCATGATTTGCTGATTTGAATTTGGCGCCAGAAAGCGAGGTTTAATTACGATCCTGTGATGAAACAAGTATGCCCAACACATTCACCTCGACATGCACAACACTCAAATGCTTGCATTGAATGTTTTAGAATGTGGAGAAAATATAATTACAATCATAACGTCTTTTGTTTTATTGACCCTTCAAATCAGCAAATCATGCTGGCGCACCTTGTTTTTTTAATGATGCGTCTCAGGAATGTTCAGCCGCACCGTATCTAATGGTGGTCAATTTTCATATTTGGCAAATATCTCGGAAAGTAGAAAGATGAGAGGCTTGTATTAAGATATTTTAGAGATATAAGACCTTCTAGGAAATAGGTCAATTTCATTGATTTTATGCTTAGGGAAATTTCTCTCAAACTAGCTCGATTAGTTTCACATGTCAAAAAAATTAAATCGTTTGATCATTAATTTTCGGCTGATTAGACGATATCTATAACGTAGCGGGTTATAGTAATCAGGTATTCTATTCGTTAAAGCATCGATGGTGAATGCTTTCGAGAGATAGTTCTTTGCTTTTTGTGCCTTAATTTACTTGCCTTTTGTTGTAAAAGCAGAAAATTTGAAGACTGCAAAGCGATCTGCTCAAACGTTCGGTTGGGATTGTTTCAATCATAAAGCCGAGTCAGTCTTTTATATTGGCAATGGATTGCCAAAAAAACAACGATTAGATAAATGATTTTTTTATTTTTACCGGTAGCTATCGCTGTTAAAAACACGTGGACATAGTTTGATCCAAATCTGTTCGGAAACAAAATCGCTCCAAACAACCTAACATTTCCTCCACGTTGCTCCTTCTGAGAATGGGGATTCCTCTGAAAACTCACCGCCTCTGCTAGGATAAGAACCTTTGCCCTATGGATTTTTCAAAATTTTTTATTGAATCAAGATAGTTGACGTTTTAGGCCTCTTGGCCTAAATTTGTACTTTTTGGTTCTGGATTCACTTGGTGGTATCATTAAAGTACGTGATGTGAAACAACGGGAAAAATTATCGGACATTCTCCTGCCGTTTTGTTGTAGTGAGAAAACCTCTTAAACGGTTCGCACGATCTGATGTGAGCCGCAGGAATAAATCGACAAGACGTGCGTAGCACGCGAAAAATAGGAGTAATTGAAAACATGAAAAAACGAACGTGGTGGGGTCATAAATTATTATCTCGGCGAAAACTAGTCTCCTGATTTTTTTATGCGATTTCATCATCTGATCCTGCTTGGTCTGATTTAACACGGCATTTTCTCCAGCTTCGTGCGGTCGAATCATAAAAAAAATACTTTTATCCTTTTCCCTGGAGCAGAATTCTTTTCAAGGTCCATTCTCGAAAAGTAATGGTCAAGACGCGTTTATTTTTCTGTATTCTCTCTTTGGTTTCTTGGTAGGAAAACATAGCGCACAATTATTTGTAATAGGATTGTGTAACTGATTGCAATTTGCATGTTATATTACCCAGAAGTGGAATAATAAAAATTGCAAGAATTGTAAAAATTGTAGGATATAAAAATACCGTTGGATTTTACACTTAATCGCAAAATCCATAAGTGTGATCAATAATAGATGTTCATATATTCTTGCAGTGCTAAAATGTAATTTACCTGCAATGATATTTACCTGAGTGAAACACTGCGACCTTTCATCTAACGTGTAAGATAAGTTTGAAAACTCGCCCTCTGTTAATTCATCGAATGTTATTAATATTGGTTGACTGCAGCTGTCCTATCTTTCTCCCCTATCAAATGCTAGTTACCTTACTTCCTGGCATCTCTTACTATGCACTTTCCTCTTTATTTGGTCCAAGAACTTATCCTGGGTCTTCCTCTGGGGAATCATCCCTCTATTTTACCTTCAATTATGTTCCTCACAAGCCTATTGTGTCTCAGGGTGTGTTCAATCCATCTGGTTCTTCTTTTATCTATGGTGTTCCACATGGTCCTTTCTTCTTCTACTCTTCTGTACACCTCATCATTTCTTATTTTGTGGCACTGTATGTCTACTGTACTGAAATTTATCGCTCGATACGATCGCCTTTCAAAGTGAAGTTTTAGGCTTTACATCGGGGTCATATATGTTATATGAGGACAGATGGACTATCGGTCCAATAATGCGAGGCCTTTTGTTTTCATAAAATATGATCCAGCCGTTATGGTTGTCTCCCGTGAAAGTTTCTGAGGAATGATGCGCACAATGTAATAAGGTAGCGATTTATAACACGAGAACAAAAAATGGTACATGAAACCGTGCCCATTTTAGTGAACGCCATAATCAAAAGGGTAAATTATTAGCCATGTATGGGCGAGAAGAGTTTAAAGATGAGGTTCATTTGTCAATATGAAGCCCGGATAGCTCAGTCGGTTGAGCATTCGGCCTTACACTTAAGGCTCCAGGGTTCAAGTCCAGCGAGTTTTTGCGTCGATGAACTCAATTAGCAACTCAATTAATTTAACACTCGTGGGATTTATTTCCCCGGAGTATTTTAAGCGAATAATTACGGGTGTCCGAATGAAGGATAAAATTTCTTCTAAGCGAGAAATCCTCGATGATTCTTTTCTGCACCGAGAAGTACGCGATTGGCGAGGCATCAGTCGAAACCTTGAACACATATTAGGAAATAACCCCGACGCCCTCAGCCGTGTCATAACCTTTTTGACGGACACAGGGTTATGTAATAAAGTTTAATGTAATACATACATTTTAAGCAATAAGACTGAATGGGCGTGGTGCTAAATGATAGTTTAGATACAAGGTACTAATAGATAGAAGGCTCGCCTAAGCGGAATTTGAAATTATAATCATCTATTATATTTCCTCTCCATTTGAGGGTGATTTTGTCAGGATATTAGGGTGATTTTTTCAGGCTTACTCTTGCACCAAAATCCATACATCAAGGCCATGATCTTGCAATACATTGCACAGCAGAGTCTTCTACGTAGTGGATTCATTAGTTACTCATTAGACGTTATATAGAGTCGATTTGCTGTTACCTAGGTAGCGCAGGAGTCCTCCAGCCACCAGTAAATGGTTCAGTAATTCAGAAATGATGCACTCAGCATGCCCGATTGCGCATTTTAATGCCTTCATTGTTGGCCATCAACATCGTGCCGATGGTTTAATCCAATTTATCCCCGGAAGGCATTTCATGCGTGTAAACCTCTGTTTTCTACTCTTCCCCATTCCCTAAACTAATATTAACCAGAATTCCTACGAAATTACTGCCACAATAGACGAGTCTACTAGGTACAAATAGAGTTTAAATGTTCTATGTAATTACTACGTCACAGTCTCTTAACAAAACTTTGAACCTATCGCTGTATCCATGTCAGGTATATTATTATATATTCAGTAGGAACTAACGCGCGGATAAAAACGATATATTTCCTTTCAATTCCAATTATCATGGCTATTGTATGGATATATTTTCTTTTCTTTTCCATTTATTTTGCCATGGTGGCATATTTTTTCATATTTATGGAACGAATGTATTCTAAGTTTTGAAGCTGGGAATTCCAAACTTTGGAGGCAGGGTTCAAGAGCAACTTCTGGTAAATATTAGTTCGGTAAATCGGGTAGCGCAAAAACTACAGTTTATGCCTGTGAAACTCCACAAAAAAATTTTCTCGTATTTATTGTGAATTCTATACGAGACAGATGACAGTCATCTGACAAAGGCCAGGAAACCGAAGCACATCGTGGCACTGAAGAATTCTGTGGATTAGTGCAATTTTAGTTCAATAACATGGAAGCCTTCCGCTGCATATTGCCTGAGCCTGTCAGTTTTATTCTCTTTATTACGCCTATATCCAACAAGGGCCCGCGTCCAAGAAGTCATCACCACTGAGCGAATAGGGTGCTTGGAGCGATTTTCGTTTGTACAGAGATTTACGTGAAACTCTGTGTACTTATCAGTAGTATGGATAGATAAAAATGAAAATAACTGCATGATACCGTTTTGGTTTCTTGGAAATTTAATGCCAATTTCATACGTAGCCTTATGGCACTTGTCATGTATTTTGAAACAGTTCTATGGCATATGTACTGATTTTCTCCTGAATGCGAAAATATATTTTACATGTGACTGCAATAGTACTTAAGAAATATTAAGGTATCGTGGTGAAAAAAAACAATTATTGACAAAAAAGTTTCGCTTAAGATAGTTTGAGCAAAATATCATTTTACCTAGAAATCAATGAATTTGGTCTCATTTTAAAGAAAAATATATCACCCTTCCATTGAAATGAAGATTCAACCTCTTACCACATTACTTTCTGAGATATTTGGCAAAAAAACAGCCATTTTACGTGGGAAATGGTACGTTTGCACTCCAGAGAGACCTTAATATTAAAAATGAGGCATTTCCTACACGTAGATCTCGTAAAAAAATTCAACAGTGTGTGGTTTGTGTTTTCTCAACTACTTTTAAAAATTAATCATATTTTCACCGCAGTAAATTCTTCGGGATCACAATAAACCATTTGTATTGATGGAGTTTCAAACGAACCGCCTGAAAAAAATGAGTCAAGTTAAAGGCTTATTTAGATATTTTCATATGATTACTTACAATTCCTGTCATGTAAAACTATTTTATTGCACTATTAATAATGCAATATTTCATTCGTGTATCCCACAGCTGGTGAAATTAAAACGCATGTATCGAATATGGTCTATATTATAATTAGGGAACTGTCTTGCTCGCACTACCTTAAATTTCGACTTCCGCGCCGTATAACCAAGTCATAAAAATGTTTTTTTTTAGATGAAAATTTCAAAATATAAAACTTACATCATTCACATAGAGATATGTATGGTAAATTACCTGTGTTAATATAGAAATACTTAATTGAAGTGCGGTCAGATCATTTTTTTTGGTTTACTTAAAAATTTATTAAAATGCGCACTCAGCGACTCACGATTCGCGCGCTAACTGCCTTAAGAGTAGAAAGTCGGCTTTGACAGGCCATAGCGAAGGAGGAGGATACATGACACAAAACTGATGTTCTCCAGGGTTAATGTTTTGTAAGCTCTCGGCCCTTCAAACCCGAGAAATGGTCGTCATCTTTCGGAGACGCTCTTCCCGTTTTCTCTTCCTTGCACCAGGTCCAAGAACACGAAGGGAAACCGGCCGACGAAGCTCGAATTTAATCACTCAGCTTTCTATCGCAATCTTATGCATTTTTTAATGGGCCATGAAAATTTCTGAAATTGATGTCAGGGGCAACGAATTGAGGGGAGAGGTCAGTCTTGTTGTTATTAAGGAAATCGACCGGCATATTTCATTCCAAGATGGTACGCTTAGGATCTTGATGTTGCCAGCGATATTGTTACGGTTCCACAATTGTGAACCTTTACAGACTCCGTCCTGTCGCACTATCGTGAAAGCTTCGCCAAACCTTCGTCTTATTGTTGTAAGAATTAGAAAGCCCATTTGATATCCAATATAAGCGGCAGATATTGAGAAGCATTTATCCTGATCCAAAATGAGTTGACTTGAGCGGCAAATATGCGTTTATAAAGGCTCATTTAACCCTCTATTGATGGAATGTTAAGCAGTAGACACATACATAAACAATCACCAATCACGCCGTTCCCTTCCGGGGTAAACACAGTCACAAAGTTTCTCTCATAAATGCATATTTGTACACTTAACTCTGCTTCAATAATTTCCTCCACACTGACCTATCCTTACAAACCTCTCTTGCCTCATTTATCCTCATACACTGCTTCATACACGCCCTCCTGTTTTTAAGACTCCTAATATTCCTCCTCCTAAGAATTTCCTCAACCACAACTTTCTCGGCCTACCTCTACCTCTCGCACCATTCATTTCACTCTTATATATGTTTAGTTATTCGACTCTCATCCATTCTCTCAACATGGCCGAACCAACAAAGCACACTCCTTTCATACTCATCCATTACTGGATTAATTACAATTACATGTTTTATATGTCCATTACTGGAGCATCTAACCCGCATTCATTTATTACTCACTCATTCCTGATCCTATCCATCCTACTTTTGCCGCAAACACTTCTCATATAACTCATACCCACGGCGTTTAGTCTAATCTTATGTCAATCCTGACATACCAATGTTTCACTTCCATACAACAAATTGGGGAGAAGTACACACTTGTACACGGCGATGTTCACTTCCTTAGATAGCCACTCATTCCTTGATATGCTCCACATGCTACTTACCACTTTCCTTCTAGCATTTACACGTCTCTTTATCTCCTCATCTATCCATCCATCTTTCGTAAACATCTTAACTAAGTACACAAAATCATCCACTTGTTCATTAAAAATCATCCACTTCACCATTCGCCCTCATCTTACAGTTATTCTCCCCATTCTCTTTATCAAAAACGACTACTTTAGTCTTGCACGCGTTTACCCTTAATTCCATTCTTTGTGTTGATTTACAAAAGCTATCTAGGAGCTTTTGTAATCCCTGTTGGCTCTCTGAGATCAAAACAGCATCATCCGCATATAGTAGAGCTCGCACGTTTGCATTTCCAATCAAAACACCGTCGTTTTCACTACATGCATCTCGAGCACATTTATCATAAATACCTTAAACAGTAGATTGAAATGAATAATTACTTAAAGCATTATTGTAGTTGCAGGGATCATTTAATAATTTAAAAATCAAAAGATGCACAATTTTCCACTCCTATAATCCAAGCGTTGTAATTATGTCTTGCGCAGCCACGAAATAGAGAAGCTTCTCTCGAATTAGATCTTGCAATGATTTTGAAACGTAGGAAATTGCACATTCTCGTCCATAGAGGGTTAATAAATGTATGCATAAGTCGAAAAAATTCTTGGACTACATTTTATTTTAGCACATCCGTTAATGAGGCGGAAATTCCATGCGCTGCAGTGAAAATTGTAAAAGAATTATCATTTATATTTTGGTCCTGACTGAAAATTGTTGTAAATGAAGCTATTGGTTGTTTTCGGCGCGGTATTCAAAAGATTGGCGAGTATTATATTTTTTAAATTATTTTTGAAATTTATCTCTTGTCGTGGCGCCTTGAATTTAAAATTATCATTACATAACGCGTAAAGTAATATTCCGCATTTAGGAGAAAATCTGTACAAAATACGAGAATAAGTCAATGAATAAGTCGCAAACGTCAGCATTTCATCATCAGAAGCCGTCGTAAACATCTCATTGGGAACGCTTGAAACATTCACCGTACAGTCCCGACTTATCCCCCAGTGATTTTCATCTGTTTGGGCCCCTTAAAAATCATTTGGGTGGCCGACGTTTTGAAAATGATGATGCCGTAGTCCAAGAGGTTACTCGTTGACTGCGACAGCGAACAAAAGACGTTTTTGCTGCCGGCTATCGAGGACTTGTAAGAAGATGAGATAAGTGTCTGAATGGACAGGGTGAATGTGCTGAAAATTGAAAGAATTTTTTATTCATTTTCAGGAAATTTCAGGATGTTTCTTAGATTATTATTGCCTCAATCCAGTTTTGCGAGTTATTTATTGACTTACCCTCGTACATCATCAACTGGTATTCTGCCTACTGGCCGGTCCCAAACACCAATGCTGTCTCCAATTCATCCTGTTCTGGGCCTCTTCCTAGGTTTCCTTGTAACATCCTTTTATCTTCGCTTCGTCAGTTTTTTTCAGCCTTATTCTTCCTATTCTCTTTTCTCCCTCCACTGTTCCCTCGACTGCTGTTTTTAAAATTCCCTTCCCTCTTAAAATATGTCCGATCCAGTTGCTCTTTCTCTTCTGTATTGTTTTCAGTAGTGTTCTATCCTCCCTAAGTCTTCCCAGCACCTCCTCTTTCCTTAAATTCCCTCATACGTAACCGAGTTATTATGAAATATATCCCATGTTCCGTGAGGGTATGTGTTAAAATAAGATTGAATTATCAAAAAATTGGAATCGATTCAATAATTTTTTTACTCTTGTCAATGGATATCGCTGATAAGAATACGTTAGCAAAGTTTCACGCAAATATGTACTCATGAAAAAATAGCTCTAACTACCTTAAAGGCACGCGACGTCAACTTGACGGAATGGGAGGGCGGAAAATACATTAATTACTCATTTTCGCAACCTCCCTTCACCTCGGCTTGGCTCTCGAACCAATTTCCTGCGCGTGTCTTAATCTCATTCCACTCCAGCTGCGCCATTACGGCTCAAAGAAGATACCTCATCACTTAATCCTCGGGTGTGCTCTTGAATAATCAGCATCCTTTCAAGTGGCTCCAACGATATAACCAACGCTCTTCCTCAAGGTTGCTTATCCGAGCCCTCATCCGAGCGGAACGCGATACCTTTCCGAATGCGAAGCAGAAAGGAGAAAAATCATCTGCATAGGGAAAAGGCAGGTACCCGCGCGGCTAACGCGGCTCTCAGTGCTTCGCAGGTAAGTTTTCCTTCTCCGACTTCGCCTGTGGTTAATTAGGGGACCGGAATTATCGCTGAGAACCTTCCCGCGGGATCGAAATTAATCGGGCGACCCTTTTGTCGAATGTTTTTTTTTTTAATCCCGCATTATCTCCTTTGATGCCGAGCTTACGGCATTAGTTCGAGTGGAAACCGAACTTAAATTTCGCTCTGCCGAGCCAAGGAGGTTATCAAGCTACTTCCCGATTCTTCTTCTAATTTGGCGTCACATTGTAAATCGACCTTTTTCCTTCTCGATTTTCTCCTACCAGTCCAGGAAAGTGAGTTTTACATTGCAAAATGAAAGCTGTAACTTATTAATTCCCCATAAAATTTGTTAAAGACCTAGGTTTCGACTTATGAAGTCATCATCAGGTCAAGTCATCTTAAGTCACGACTTATGAAGCCATCGGAAACTATCAACCGGAAGTTAGCAATATTGCTTGAGTAAGAGAATACCAATCTAAGTCAACCAATGTCCTTAGACAACGGCATTCATCAGTTTCGACCTTGAATAATCCCTTTTCCTCTCAAAATGTAGGAAACAGACACCCAGCACCAGGTTTAAAAGGCTTGTAGTCTTTTCTGGTCATTTTTATGCTTTCTAAAAGGTCAACGGATTGGCGGAAGATAGTCTCTTTTTTCCTAATATTTTGCAAAGAGACGCCATCAAGCTCTTGACGAGATATTGCTCTCAAGTCTTTTCTTCTCAGGATTTTAGGAAGTTTTTTCAAATAAAATTTACCGGTGGCATTATTTTATTGAGATGCAGTTTTTAATATGCTTTTATTTGTTGTAACGTTTGCTGGGAAGACAAGTGCTTTATTGTCTCATTTTGGATCCTTGTACTTGCGCAGGTTTCTATTTTTATTTTGATTTCATTTGATGTCATGTTAGCTGGGAAGGTTGTGTTTTGTTGTTTCATTTCATAACCCTATAGTCGAGTGTTTTCCATCCTTGTTGCTTACGCCAGCTGCGCGGTTTCTTGCTGTCGCTTGACCAAGATTTTTCAATTTTACCGGCAATAACTTTAAACCAAACGAATTATCTCAAATAAAACAATGGATAAGTAATGAAAACTTTTACTGAAACCACAGATTTTATTACTTATCCATTGTTTTATTAAATATGGAATACCACAAAGTAACCAAAGACAACATTTTATTTATTCGAATTATCTCTTTTGGAGAAAGGTTTGAAACACGTTACAAGCGTCCCCGTTTCGGTGGAAGACCTAAGGAGCCTTGCTATCGACTTCGAAGTTGCCCTTCAGCAAGAGAGTGTTGCAGAGAAGCAGTTGGTTGCCCAGAAAATTCTGATTTTTACGCCGTGAAATTCACAAGTTTGGATTGGATATCTAGCATGTGAGGAAGACACGTTCGTATTTTTTATTAAAAAAGGGAATTTTTGAGTGATTTTAATTTCCTCCCCGTAATTCAGTCCAAGGAAACTTTTTTTTATGGCTTTCAATTGTCTCCTTGAAACAGATGGTTTGCATCTCAACTGGAGGAAGAAAGTATCGCTTTTATAAATATTTTGTGAAGACACCAGCAAGTTCTTGATGAGAAATTGCTATAAATACTTTTCTTCTTAGGGTTTTAGAACCCGTTTTTGAAATAAAATTTACTGATGGCGTTATTTCATTGAGGTATCAATAAGATTGAGATGTTAGATATTGGCTACTTAATTATCAAAATATTGAAGACATGTTAAAGAATTATTTTTTAAATGTATGGTACATTTTTTCATGTTAAATTACAATGTACGGTCATATATTTATTTACTTATCCGATGGTAACCTCAATACAGGTTCTCCTTCTAAGTTACCTAAAGCTCCCTATCTTCTTGGTTGTATTTTATTTATATTTTTTGGGAGTAATAAACATCACTATTTCATTATTATTATTAGATGCAGTTTTTCGTTTTTCTTTTATTTGTTGTCACGTTTGCTGGTAGGTTTGTGTTTTATTGTCTCATTACTGACCCCGTTAGTGGAGTGTTTTCCGTCCTCGTTGCTTCCGTCAGCTGTGCGGTTTCTTGCTGTCGCATGAACGTTATACGAGAGAGGAGGGCTCAGGAAAGGGCACCCATGGAATTGGACGGCGGCTAGGCTAATTTGTACTCACCTGAACATTATTGTTCTGGAGGAGAAGGGAATGAGAAACTTAATTAAATCTCTTGTTTTACTCTAAAAAACACGTTTGCTGTGAAATAGATGCATCCTAATGGTAATGGCCTTGCACTCCGATTTTCCATTAAAGCCTTGCACTTGCGCAGGTTTCTAGTTTGCCTTAATGAGTCCAAATTCAGACTTTCATTGCTTTTTGTAGGGATGCAAACCATGAAATGGTCAAAACAGTTGAAAAAGTTTTGTGCTGGTTTTTCTGCGACGTTCATCCCGACTGAAAGTTTTTATCAACGCTTTCTATTTTATTTTGTTCTTCGGAATAGAGATGAAAAGTTAATGAGGGGAATTTGTGTATATATATTATTCCACAGGTGAGCGATGCGCCATTCATAAACCCGTTTCACACGGGGCACGAAATTGCACAATTTAAAATAGCTTGTTTTTCTCAGTCTGGCGTGCATTAATTATTGAATTAGGGCAGGGGCCAACTCGCGCTCATGCATTTTTGCATGCGTTCTTGCAAACCACTGCTTAGCTCGATGCGATTTGAAATGTGCGTTCGAACATATCAGATCAGATTATGCAATTTATTGACCCGCGTAAAACTTACTCAACAGCATGGCAATGGTACTTTTAGGGAGAAGAATTTGGGCGCGAAACTTCTAGTTTAATTTGCGAGCTTGAAAATGACAATTGGAACCTAAGACATCGACATCTACTTATTACCTTGCAATCCATCAAAAGAGTGTTTGACAGGGAGTGAATTATCACCAACATGAACCACAGCGAAGAAATTTACTTTCACCGACAAGTACCACGCGATCGGTAAACTACAAATGATACAGAAATTAATAAATAGTCCGTAATGTAGCAATGAAAACGTGAAGCATAAGTCATGCAGGGAACGTGCAAAACATGGTGTTAGCACTACTCGGAAGATTTAGAAACATGCATTATGGGGCATGTGAATAAATCAGCTGCACTACAAGCCAACCAACGTATTTTAAAGTCTAAACGCAGCCATTGTTTTCTCTAATCGATCGTGGGAAAAACGACATTTTGAAACCTTTTTGTTCTAAAATCTATTTCTCTTATTTTATTTTTATGATATGATCTGCCGTAGTATTTTGGAGTTCGAAAGGTATTGATAACTACGTCTGAAAATAATTCGGTTTTGAATTTACATAAAAGATGGAGTTTACTTTTCAGTTGACGGTATGAAAGCGATTCCCATCCATGTTGTTGCAAGAAGTCAGTAACATTATCATAACCGCCTTTCACGAATCTTGCTGATCTTCTCTGCACGATTTCTAGATCTGCTTTTGCATGCTAGGAAATGATGTTTAAGTTAAGCAGATCAAATTATAATGGATAAAAAAAATGAAAATTCGCTCATTGAAGGCTGTAACTTTGGTAAGTCTACATGGTTCTATTAATATTTTATTTAAGGTAGTTGGGAATTATATCATTTTGCCCAGAAACCATTGAAATTCGTTTAATTCTCCCAAAAAAAATTCTCACCCTTTCACCCCTATGGGAAATGGTACGTGTGTACATTCCAGAGAGACATTGTTTTAAAAAATGAGGAATATCTAATAACTAGTCCTATTCAGAAATTTTAAAGTGCTCGCCATGCATTCTTTCTCAACTTTTTTTCAAAATAAATCCAATATAACAGTCATTTTTCAGAGTCACGAAAATAAGATTTGTTGGGCAGGAGTTTTAAACGAACTGTATGAAAAAAATGAGTCAAGTTAAAGACTTATATAAATACTTTTATTTTATTACTGAGAATTTCAGTCGCATAAAAGTATATCAATGCAAAGAATATATTGGTAATTATATCATTGCAGTATTTACTTCTTCCTTCCGACAGCTGCTGAAATTTATGCGTGAAATTCGAGCATTGTCTTTATCAATGCATTTACCAATCGATCTCAGAAAAATCTGAACTCGGACCGATCTGGAAATTCCAAACAAGCCGCCTCAGATCGCCTGGTTGTCCAACATGGACTGAGAATATCGATATTGAACAATCAAATCATCATTTGAAGCGCGATTGACCCGGTATATGAACAAGTGCAGAGTTGGAAATTATCAGCCGCATTTCGATTGAACAAAATTGCCCCATTGGAGGTTGAGTTGCGATATGCTACGATATCATCCACGTCACACCATTCGCCAATACCGCACTCTTGTTACAGTACACGCCTTGAATAATAACCATTATATTTTTTTTCCAAGTGGCAGCCAAAAGAATATCGAGGAGCGCCACAGACCCACTGGTTCAATTAGACCTGAAATCTCAGACCGTCTGAGAAAGCGGGCCGACTCGGCCCGCTTCTTTGATCGATCCCACTAGCCCGATGCGTTTACCATACCGAGCAGATCCGGTCAATCGATCTGTATAAACGTAGTGTATGGTGACTAGGATCTCAAAACTACGTATGAATTGGGATAACTTGGTTATCTCTCTCAAACTAACTTAAGTATGCATAAATGCAAGAAAAGCGAAAGAGGTATTCTAGGGTACAGCAATACGCAAAAAATGATTGAAAGAGAGCCAATTTTACAGGCCTAACTCCGGGAATACAGCTCTTTTGGCTGTTCCTGCACCGAAGAAGATTTGCGCGATGGATTGGAGATTGGGTTGGTCTGTTAAAATGGAACGAAGGTGGAAGAGGAACTTCGCGATTGGGGGCGACGTGGGCTATGAGGGCAGTGGCTTCTATCGTCCGAGGACTTAGTCGGACGTCTCATTCGCTGGCTAGTCTCGTCCCCCCTTTCTTTTCATGGTCAATATATCGAAGCCCTCTTTTCGCGCGGGCAGCAATTGGCTCTTAAGCTCTTGAGCTCCCGTACCCCTCGGGGGCGCCTTGGCCTGATAGGCGTCCGTCTATCGCTCTGAAGGAAAAGGTGTGGAGATTTCCTGGAGGATTTGTCGCCCGCTCGTATTCTGTGATGTCCCCGCTAAGGTTTGGGGGCACGTTTGCCATCGTCCGCAGGAAGCTGACATTTCAAACGAAAACGTGACGATTGCCGTGCAATGTATCCGTTGACGTTTGCCAAAGACATCTATATTGACATCAATACAAACGGTGATCATTGATTATATTGAATCCGTTTACATTTAAGTCTGCGAAATACCGTGCAATCACCTATGTAGCACGAGGAGTTTCTACACCAGGGAAGCAATACTCGTCCCATTTCAAATTCATTCTCATCTACATTCTTACTAGCCATCATATAGACCTGTGGCAGGGAGTGAAAGGTCACCAGCAGGGTAAAAGTGTGAAGGAAAAGGTTATTCGGAGATGAAATGATTTGTATTTTGGGAGTGTTATGAATTAAGTTCAGTTTCATTATGCCCCCTTATTGTGCGAGGAAAGCGAATATTTTACCAATATTTTCGTCAATGTACCTCTCTTGTTTTATCACTTCCGGATACGGACCTAGATATGTAGTGTAGCATCAAAATGGTATACTATATGCCGCAAGGACAAATCTGTTCTGAGTTTCTCAACCCACCTAATCCTAGCGGTTGTCCTTCGAGTCTTTAGCGGCTCCTCCTCTAATCTCTGTTAAAGTTGTGAAGCGCTCTTGTCGCAGTTTTTAACGAATCGTGCAGCTTACCTTATTTTATTTATTTGACTGGTTGGACCCTTCTCTCAAGGGCCCCAGTCACTCGCGGCGTATTCGAGGTGTCGCCAAATAACTCGGACCTCGCACACTCCCCTGGCCACTAGGCGAGGACCAGAAAGCAGCTAGTAGAAAAGTTCAAGTCTATACCAAAAACTTGCGTAGCGTATAAAAATAATAACATGTAGGACTCGGATTAGCATATTAATACTGATTACTACTACTAACACATTTTATGCGTGAATACTAAGAGAGAAAAATGCGGACAGGAAAAATAATCATTTAAGAAATTTCAAGGGAGATGAGGTGATAGGAATAGCGCTTAGTTATTTAATTGTAGTAAAACATCGAGCCTAAAAGCGACATTTAGCGTCTTCTTCATTCATTAAGTGTCATGCTAAAATGTGTATGTTACCACAAAATGACAGACATGAAAAATTAATTAGCAATGTTAGGGTTGCATGAAGGTACTAAAAATGAAAAAAAATACATAAGTGAATAAATAAATTTTCCATTTAACGGAATCTACTGAGGCTTATTGGTAGATATTCGAATAGTTCTGGCATTAAAATCCCTCTACGCCAGGTACTACGGAAATCATTGATACGGTATATAATATTTTGAAAAAGTAGGAGGGGAAATGCATAATGACATTTATTTCTCACATATCACGAAATAATTTCCACAAGAACTCAAATCAACTAGAGACATAAAAAATTGCCTTCTAAAAGACAAATATTCTAAGAAATCACCCGATACGAATCCGATCCGATATTGGTGACTTAACGTCATAACTCCGTGTCGTTTCTCTTATCTACGTGTATTTCAACGCGAGGAATGAAAATATAACATTTCACTGTCGCCTGCAAAGAGAATGAAATCGATAAATTCGTCAGCTTACGATAAAAAAGCCCATATTTAAAACGAAATATGACGTGTTGCTATCAGCGATACCGTCCCGTGATATAACTCTCTGGGACCCCGATGGCGTAACGTTTCTACGCCGCAAATTGCCCCTAATTTTCAACAAGAAATATTCTCATAATGCGACATTTTTTCAATACAAATTATCCACCGTACACTGGAGTATGCATAATTCCGATTAATAATAATATAATGATACAGATTTAAAGAAATATTTCTTCCCCATTGTGGGCACAAATAAAATTTAATGCCTCTTTTAATTTTCTCTCAGTACAATGCCACTGCTGTCTTCAATAAAAATGGAGCTAAGATGGAACTAAGCTATTTGCTTCATCGACACCAGTTTTTCTAATTAAATCCAGAATAACATCCACTTCGCAACCGAGCTGATAATCTATTCCGCAAAATATTCTTTCGATCGCATATTGCAGTGGTTAGAAGAAATTCGCTCCATAGCCAGTAGTATTTTGAAAAAAATTAGCCCACTTCACGACTATAATTTTCCATCCTCTTCCAAGAGTCATCCATTTCTTTAAAAATCACAGTCGAAGTCATTCCGACTTTCTATGATGGTGCTCAAGGATGCTCGAGTAAATTCATGTTTATTTTAGCAGTCATCAATGAAAGATCGTCTCGAATGATCTTGAGTGGACTTTAATTTTCTTGTGAAAGTTATCACACAAGTGTTATACCTACACTGTGAGTGGAGTAAACATAAAATATTCGGTTACAGTTAAATATCTTGGAATTATCATAACTTCTGGTATGTTGTTGGGAAAATACAAATAATATACGGCACAGCATTAAAGAACCTAGGTTTTATTCAACGTATAATAGGAAGGTTCTCGGATGAAAAAGACTGAGAGATGCTTCTGCGCTCTGGTTAGACCACACTTCGAATACACCGCGAGATTTTGGAACCCTGGTCATAAAGATTTGAAAAAAAATTAATAAAATACAAAGAAATCAGCACGCTTTGTTAAAAACTGCTCCCGAAAGACTCGGAGATTACACGCTAGGCTTAGCTTACTTGAGAAACTCAGAACGAGTGTATAAGAGTGACACAAAGACTATTATCATAACACCTCGCTACACCTCTGGGATGACAGAAGCAATAATATGAGAGAGATACATTGCCAAACAGATAGGTTTTTTGCCATGAAGGGGGACTTTCAGGACTCAATATATATTTCAATTTATCTTCAATATATGCATGACTATGTTTTTCTTTCGATATTTTTTTTGTAAGCCATTTTTCCATGGGAGAGTTCAACCGAGTGCATGTATACGTTCATAGTAATTGTTGAATCCGTAGTAAGTGAGAAATAACTTCTTCAGAAGAAGCTTTCATTTCTTGAAAAGGAAATTGAAAGCAACTGCAAAATATTGACTTGGAATAATAGAAGTTACTTCGACACCATTGATATGGCGATCGTCGGCCTGTCACTGTTGATATTACCCGGACTCCTTTTTTTATTAATTTTATAATACGCTATAAACTTTTTTAATCATAGCAATACATCTTTTAGAGTTCGGATGAAGATAGTTACTTTTTCTATTTAGTGTTTCTGTTTAAGGAAACTATTTTCACTGAGAGGTGGGTTTTTGCGAAATCTCTGGTTTCAGCACCAATAGTTCTGTAGCTACGTGGTGTTTGCTCTTGACTGTGCAGACTTCTCGGTGGCTTTACAGTTTCTGTTTGAAGAAAAACTCGGATGAAGAGAGGTGCCTCGCCAGGCACTTGCTGTCCATTGTCGTGCTCCTTCCAATAAGAATTGGCTAAAGCCTTATCCGTCTTTGCCATGATTCTTGCCCTTGACCCCCTTATACAACTGAGCCAGCTTAACTTACGTGGCCCGGCTTACCTTGAGAAAGACTTAACCACTCTCCCCCGCCCGCGATAACTGTGATTTCATGGTCGTGATGTCACAAGATTTTTCTCTTTAAAGGCATTGCATCCCAGATGGGTTAGATTGCTTCTGCCCTCGAGGATAAGTTTTACCGTCCACGAGGGGAAAGCAATATGATTTGCCAGGTGATCATCTTTAATAGGCGAAAGTAGCCACTTGCTAGTAACGGTTCAGTGATTATTTACATTGAATAATAAGGCATGTTACTCCATTAAATTGATCATTGAAAGTCCATTTTCCTTATTGTCATTTCCTGTCAGGCGACAATAGATGCAGTTCGTGTAATGTGACAATGGATGCACTGAATCAGGTGTAAAAGTAGCGGACGTGTTCACAGTACAATTTTAGAAGGAATTTTAAAGATTTAAAAGAAGAAAGAATTTTATAAGAAGAAATTTAGATTATTTTTGCGAAATAGTAAAAATCAATCCTTAATTCCATAGTTTCAGCCTTAATTTAGTAAAACTTTTCCATTATGTCCAGGAATTAACGTATAATTTGTGAGTTTTTCGTAGAAGATTTATTGGACGAACGGTTTCGTCGAATAGTCGACGTCATCACGTACACTGAATACTAAGGAAGGTTAACCGTTTAAATCGAACACAACCTGTAAAGTACCTGATAAAGAACCTGTTAAGCCTATAAAGTACCATAACCTGTAAAGTACATGATGATGTCGACTATTCGACAAAACCGCTCGTCCAATTAATATTCTACATAAAACTTATAAAGTTTTCATTAATTCCTGTACTTCATCCTTAATATCGGCAAGCAGTATCTTTATTTAGTCCTCCGACAACTAAAGAGGTGGCTTTGGCTCATCAGAATGAGTGCCGGGTTAGATAAAATATGATGATGCAGATTTTTTGTGAAATGTAGAATAACTACGCATTCATTTATGTAAATGCATTAGAGTTTTGTGAAAGACTTTGTCAGTCACGTCATCAAAACATTGTGAACAATTAAAACCTCGACAAACGGCCATGAAATGGTGCCCAGCATGAAACGCATT
This sequence comes from Ceriagrion tenellum, assembly GCA_963169105.1. Lineage (NCBI taxonomy): Eukaryota > Metazoa > Arthropoda > Insecta > Odonata > Coenagrionidae > Ceriagrion > Ceriagrion tenellum. The sequence continues at coordinate 100,738,231 of OY720639.1, read as the reverse complement.
ATGTGCCCCGTTTGATATGGCCTGGTCAATGTTAAGCGTGGAATTACGTCGCCTTCTTCATCTTAACTGATATTTCGGATTTTGTTTAATACATCAGTCTGCCGTTTATTTGATGTGAGCAATATAAACGGGAGGACTCATTCACGTTGGTTTTTTTGCCAAGAATTTTTTTAACCAAAGTTTATAATACCAGGCGTTAAAATAAAAATATTCAGTGCTTAAGGGAATCGTCCAAATTATAACCACTGAGCAATATCTTCGAGAAATTAAATTTTAACAGAAATTATTCTCGAAAAAATTAAAAACTGTGTTTTTTGCAATATTTATCTCAGATTTCATAAATGATTTTCAGCTATTAGAGACTAATTTGTGGGAAATTTGGTAATCTTTCGTCGCAGTTTCTTATCAATAATGTTGGTTCCATAAACTTTTTCGAGTCTTATTCTTCTTCCATTTCAACCCTTGAGTTGGTTGGCAGCAGACCTCCATTCATCTCTCTTCTCAGCTTTCCGTTTCAGGTCGTAATATGTTCTGCATTGCATATATTTTATAATTTTGCTCATATAGTCTAGTCGGAGTCTTCCTCTGCAATTCGTACCCTCAAATGTTCCCTCAATGATTCTTTTAACTTGAGTATAGTGCCGTAGTTCATACCCAACAAGTTTAGCTCTTCTTTCTTTAATGATTCTTATTATACTTCTTCTTTCCTCTTGAGCTCTTTCAAAGATTTCTTTATTTGTTTTCCTTTCTGTCCATCTTACTTTTAGCACCCTTCTGTAACACCATGCCTCAAAGGATAAAAGTCTTTTCATTTCACTTTCGCCCCACAGTCCACGACTCGCTTCCATATAGCCCGACACTCCTAACGTAGGTCTTCATTAAGTTTTTCCTTATCTCTAAACTAAAGCTTTTTGACGTTAGTAGGGTTTTCTTTTTATTGAATGCTAGTTTTGCTTGGTTGATTCTGCATTTTATATCTCTTATGATTCTTCCAATTTCGAATTTTTCGAGTATTGAATCCGATATTCACTTTGAATCGAAGTCGATGGAGAGTTCATTGGTAGTTCTACTTTTTTTGGTCTTATTTTCATCATAGTATCCCACACCGTGTATGTGGAACCAAAGAATTTCATCGGTGAGAGTAGGTATTGAGAAGAATTACTTCGTTTCCCGAAATAATATTGGATTTTGCCCCGCCTTCACGGTTCTTTATAACTCTGTGCGAATTCCAGTCACGCTCTTGTTCTTCCTCCCATAGTATTCTCCCATTCGGTTCCTCTGCTGTAGCCTTTCAGGGATTTTATTGCCTCTTGATGGGTTTGCGTGTGGGCGGATCTAATTTAGCACGTATCGGGGGGGGGGGGGGGTGATAGAACATCAACCCCTCCTTGCGACTAGATCCTATAACTCGCTCGGGGCGCGTAGGTCGGTCATGGATATATCATTCGTCTGTCGTCCGAAGCACGAAGTCTTTCATTTTCACCTTTCCCTCACCGGAATTGAAAAGAGACCACGCTTTATTGGAGCGGCGAAAGTTATGAACGATCGGACTGGAGAAACACCGATGAAGTCTGTACCTTCGACATTCTCTGGTCTTCCCTAGCAACTAGGTTTAATTTATTTAGCCCTTTCAACGCTAAGGCATAAATTGTTTCCTTCCCGGTAACGAAGTACTGCGTATTTGCATATTTACATTCAGCACGACGAAATAAGACACATGTTTTAATTTTTCAAGCCTAATTTTATAATTATAACCGTACTGCGCCAACGGCAAGACAAATTTGCGGTTTGCATACATTCTCGAAAATTCCCAGTCGTCGATTTTTACGTGGTACAGCTGAATATAAAGCCTTCCTTGTGATTTAATCAGTTTATTTTTAAGTACCTTTTTTGTTAATTACTTGGACTTTACAAAAAATGTAAACATTCAATACCTAAAATATAAAAGCAAACTCATATAAGAGCAATATAATATAAATATTGTAAAATGCACTCTATTTAATCAACTTTACAACTTTATGGTCCTGCTAAGCCATTCATGGCTTATTAGCTGGTGCCTTTATAATTTATATTGTCGCTAAGCCCATGATTTGAAGAGTTTATCCAGTTTAAAAACTCTTGTCACGCATTGCACTCATTTAATCCTCTCTTTTTACAAAATATTGCGTTAAAGATTTCAAAAAAGTTTGTATAAATTGAATTTATTTGAAATTTATTTATTCGTATTATATACTCATCGTGTTACCACAGCGAAAAACACGATTCAAAATTGGCAAGTGAGAACCATTGAGATATATGGAGCGGGCACTACGTAATCAATCTGAAACCTGACAAACGAAATAACAACCATGTTGTTTAACTCTGCTCGTTCCTTACTTTCCTATGAATTGCGCGACGGAATGGACGAAGTAGCGAATTTAAAGCAAGAATGTCCACCATCTATGAGAAATTTAAGGCAAGTAACTCTTGAAAGATATTTTGGCTGCTTAATGCAATGGATTCCACTCGATTTTACCATCGGTTTCTGTGGGAATGCGGATTATTTTTTATTTAAATAAATAAGCAAAATACGTAAATTCGCGGAACAATTGTTTTTTTTTAGTCTCGATTTTGGTTTACAATAGGTAAATTCTCATTCCATCGGCGAGAGCAGAATATTTAAAATTATTTGAGAAAGCATTTGGAACTTAGCAATTTTTCGACTCACATATTCGCGGAGAGTCTTACACAGTATATTGCTATTTAACTTAATAAATTGCTTCATGCATGCACTCCTATTCTAGCGAGTCCTAATTTCCCCATTTATTTTGAGTGCTTTCCGCCACGTTTACTCATCATCTTCTAAAAATATATATTTTTGTCCGCTAGTCAAAACCATTGAGGTATATGGAAAGGGCACTACGTCATCAAACTGAAGCCTGACAACCAAAACAACAACGATATTGTTTAACCTTGGTCTCTCCTTACTTTCCAATAGCTAGCACGACGGAATTAAAGAATTAGCGAATTTAAATGAAGAATATCAAGCGTTACGTTTGAAATTTAAGGCAAGGAACTTATAAAACATTTATTTGCTAATTAGTGCCATGGATTCAATTCTACTTTTTTTATAATTAAACAATGTATTTACGGAGAGTGCATTATGAAAGAGAGTATGGAAAAATTAAATTCTTGATGGATTATGGTATTTTTATTGATGGAAAACGGAAAATTTGCAAAATTATGAGTGTTAGCCCGCAAATACTATAGGGTAATGAGTGTCAACGAAGATGGCAGACTGGCTTCAGCTTTTAGCATTAGCCAGCATAGCAACCATAAACCTAAATAGCAACGACGAAATTTTACGTTAATAATATTTCCAAATAATCACCGAGTAAAGAAAATATCTTCGTCAAATGATGGTCAAAGACGATTGAGCCTCTCTGCAAAAACTTTTCTTAATTGCCTTTTATGAAAAAGCAATACATTTTTCATGATTTTCTACTTTACTATTTTCAATGATTATGAGGATAATTTAAGGCAAGTAACTCATCAAACATACATTGGTTACTTAGTCCTATGGATTATACTCGATGTTAGATTAGTTTTTATCGGGAATGCGTATTATTATACGTTAAATATAAAAAGCTAATTATATAAGGAGAATTCACATTCAAAAAGTAAGTACATACTGATTTCTAGTAAGTTATGGATGGAAAACATAGTGAAACTGCAAATTTAGTTCGTTAGCCTGCAAGCGCTATAGGAAAATGAGGGTCAACGGAAATGGCGGACTGGCTTCAGCTTCTAGCTTTGGCCAGCATAACAAGTGCCCTCTCCATATACCTCAATGGCCAAAACTGACTTCAATTGACCGTTGAAGAGGCGGTTGTTGGTTGAAAAATCTCTTCTTGATGTTTGCAATTGAAAGAGTAAAATCGAATAATTTCATCCATTTAAATATACATTAATTCGGCAACTTTTATTACTCATAACATTTTTTCTATTTGGAATATATTGCGTACGTGTTTTATTTTACTTAATAATGCAATGTTATTCTTGTATCTATATTTTTAATTCCAACATTTTAGCTACGTTATTTCTTTCCTATTAATTTTTCGTTTTTCAGTAATCAAGATAATTAGATAGCTGATAGACTGAATGTAAACATGTCCGAGAAATATTTGTTACATTTCTATATACGTTCCTGAAATATTTGTTGCATGTTTTCTCCGCGCGAGAATCTTATGAGAAACTTTCTGAGCCAATTTTTCAAGTCACTGGTCAATTACAGCTATTTATTTCTACCATTTTTTTAACAACACAACTTAAAATCAATAACAACCAAATAAACAGCATTGTTGTGAAAATAAACATTATTTTCATAAAAATGAACTACTATGTGCATCACATGTCATTTTTATTGTCTTTTTATTTACAACGAATTAAAATATTAATCACGTTTATCAAACCCGGAACTTACTGTGTAATATACGTTCACTGTGAGTATTCTTTAATTTCGGGAATTTTTTTTTCTCTGTCTGGGCGTCAAATAAAAGAACCGGAAAAAGTACGCGGTAACGACCAGGTAAAATGATTTACATGGCCAGATGGCCGGCAGCTATTCGGATAATTCATTACGATAGCTTTCTAGCTAGCAAGAGTTTTACTACAATTGTTATTTCCACTCAGTCCTCTGCTCTGTAATTACAGCCATCATAAATTTTTTGTTGGCCCTAGCGTGTGAAAAATGAGCGCCGACGTAAAAGAGCCGTTTGTAAAAGAAGATATTTTTTCCATTTTTACTCCAGTTGGGTACTTTCAGCAGAGGAATTAAATGTGCGCACATGAACTCCCCACAGAAAGAATAACATGAGGAGATGAAAGTAGTATAAAGTTTAACTTATATCCAGCAGATAGAATCCAGCATCATTGGCTGACCTAGATTTTTGCGTGTTCAGCGTGGATTGCAATGATTGTAATAATTCTATGCACATGTGACAGATTGAATGGACCAGGTTCTCCAAGAATACAACATGAAAATATATTAGACGAAGACTAAAATCCTGGCATGCGGAAGAGAGAAGCTGAATACACAAGTCACTCCGAGAGGAGAAAAATTAGAGCAAGTGGATTCCTTCACCTATCTCGGAAGTATATACCATCACGTGGGACGAAAGAAGTACAACGGACATCAAGCGTAGAATAGCCCGAGCTAAGGAGGCGTTCATGGGAAAAAGACAACTGCTGTGCCTAAAGAAGATAGGACTACAAACCAGGAAACAGTAGGTGAAAACCGTGTGGAGCGAGGAACTCTATGGATCGGAAGCATGGACCATTGGCAACGCTGACCAGAAAAGACTGGAAGCCTTCGAAACCAAGTGCTGGAGGAGAATGCTGAAGATAAAATGGACGGAAAAAATAAGAAATGATGAAGTGTACATAAGATTAGAAGAGGAAAGGACCATATGGAACGCCACACAGAAAAGAAGAACGAGATGGATTGGACACAACTTGAGACACAATGGGTTTGTGAAGAACATAATTGAAGGTAAAATAGAGGGAAAAGTCCCCAGAGGAAGACCCAGGAATAAATTCATGAACCGAATAAATAAGAGGGGAAGATGCCATGAGGAAAGGGAACCAGCATTAGATAGGAAAGGGTGGATTACTGCAGTCAACCAATCTTAGGATTGAACGACCAATGATGAAGATGTGACTAGCTCGCGGACCCCGTTTTATCCCCATAGGAAATTTAAACATGCTAGGTTGGTTGAAGGAGACTGATTGTCCAGAATCCGCATGTAAACTATTTCAGATAAAAATCTGATTACATTTCGGCCGGTGTGGTTTACATGTGAAAAATTTCGTTTTATTTAACCTGTTTTATTCAAGGTGCTAACGTGTGAGGTGCATCATGCGAAGGAAGTTAAAAAAATTGAAACAATAGCTATATTCTCATATAACTAAACAAATTCAAAGGATTGTAAGAAGGTAGTACGTTTAGAAGCTCACTTGAAAAATGAATATTGCTATGCCTTACACTCTTGGTTACACACTTGCTATCTGCGGATCGTGCTTATTTTCCCTGTTATCTGTTGAAAGTATATTTTTTGTGACCCAGTAGATATGAGAAAGTGTTATGAATGCTAAACCATTGACGGTTTCCTATTTTGACTTAAAATTTCGACTTTATTTTGCTCTAAGATCATATTAGATGACCTTATTACAAAATGCCCATTTAGCAATGTCTTCATTAAGTACGCGCACACGACTAAAGTTCTGTGAAAGTGATTAATCCTCCATAGTATTATTTAGTAATAATTTACTTTTTTTGACATTTCACTCCTGTTTTTTACGCAATTTTGCATCAAAATACTTTTTTTTAACCAAAGAGTTACGTAACAATCTTGCGGCTTAGCCTCGTTTGCGGCGGCCAGAAAATTCACTTATAAATGGAATCCGTTTTGGGGCTGGCTGGGTTCCATCCGCGGCTGCTTTGGATTTATATTCGGTCAGTTTGTATTCGGAAATTATTTTTTTTTTAATTCGATGCGATTGGAAAAGAGAGTAAATGATAATTCGCTCATTCAGTATACTGAATTCTGTGTTACCCACCGTACCTTTAAACATTTTCTGCGATAAATTAATTTTCCTTTTGTTATTGACCTGAATTTTATTTACTTTCGTGTCTACTGCACTTGTGACTCCCAGACGTGTGGAATAAGATTCGAACCTAAGTATCCCGGATGAATACGTGCTAATTGAACGAAGCTTGCAATTTGTTGGCTAGAGGTCCCATTGCGAAAGTGGGAGTATTTGAAACTGATCCGTTAGGGAAATTTACTTTTTGTCTCTGTTAATGTCACATATTCGTGTGTATTTTCGTGCGGGTGGCTTAGGCTCCAATTATGCTGTTTGGAATTTTACAAGCCCCTCCAAAAATAGAGCGAGATTTTTTATGTAATCATGAAGGGAACGATATTTTATGTGAAAATGTAAGATGTTGTGAAAAGAATGAAGAAAAAACAACCACACGGGCTCTTATCAATGACGCTAAAGTTGTTTTTAATGAATGAACCTCTCCGTATTTGACTAATTAAACTTATTTGGCGCCGTCTCTTGACTTTTATCACGCCTAATTTTGAAATCTCCTAAAAAATTAAGTAAAAGCTTAATACATAAAAAGGGTAGTTTTTTTTCCGGTTCTATTAATATTATTACAGTGAGTAATAAATTTATTTGTATTTTTTAAATAAATTGGGAATCATGCGTGCCACAAATCTTTAAATATCTGACGCAATGTGTCAACAAAACGTTTATTCAATAATGTCCCTCTGAAAGGCATAGCTGTTGGTACCGTATGTCATAGAAAACGACTTGTATTTTTTTGCAAAATTTGTCCAAAAGTGGTCCTATAAACTACTAATATTTTTTATCATTAGAAAAAATGAGATATCTCTCTTTTTGATGAGGCCTAATTAATAAAATTCTATAATCTCGATGAAACTACCTCAAAGGACTCGGATAAAAATGTAAAAAAATAAAAACTAATTCTAAAAAAATGTAAAAATATAAAGTACAGAAAGAATTAACTTTCAGAAACCAGTCTTTATTGTGATATGAATGTTTCAATTACCATTATGATGAATAGATCCTGTTTTTTATCAAAAAGATGAATAAGATGCTTTTCCTATTCAAGTAGTAATTTCATATAAAACAGTCATCATTCACCATTTGGATTTCCAAAATAAGGCCCGATACTTCAGGTAAATTTTGTCCTGGCGTTTTCTGGGCAGAGCGTGGACATCAGTAGTGGAGGCGAAGTATCTCAAAGACGCAGCAAGATTATCGCTCCTGCGTATAGTTTTTTTATCCCTCTATTCTATTTTCGCAACAGCCTTGATTGGAATGCGTGGAATTCCTGCGGACGCCCGATTCGGTAGTTTTCCCAGCCGTATGGCATATCCGCCTCGCCGAGGGAAAACTTGCCCTCCGCCCGAAGCAGAGAAAAAAATATCGACGTCTGTTAAGCAAGCCACGCGTTCTCCTCCGTCAGTCAGTCGTGATGGACTCTTTTTTCCTCTTGACTGGAATCATCCCCCGGCGTGACGAGCCAATCTCGTCGTTTTTACGTATTCATCCACCAGGATGTCTAATACTGTGTGTGGCCAGGTAGCGTGAGTAATCTCTTCATCGAATTGACGAACGCAGGAATCGGAGGCGCGTCTCACTCTGTTTCGCTGATACGACACGACCCATTGCACGCAGCGCCCTTATCCATTAATCACATTTCGTGGAGGTCTCGCATGATCGACGGCTATGCAAATCATTTCGTGGGATGTTGCCGTGTTCTTTTTTCATTTCTATCCTAGATAAGCGACTTTGTCAGTTGATGGAATGTTTGAAAAGCAGAAAATGGTGGACTTTGTTCCAAAATGAATGAAGGGTGGATCTGATGGGAATCTGTGTATTTTTGTTTTTCTAGTCGGATCTAACCGCGAACCGTGACTGTGCCGTTGCTTAACGTTGCACTCTCGCCGGTGCAATGGATATCATTGTGTGTTGTCATAAACCGCGATATGTCATGGGGGAATATCGCAAGCTATTAAAAATTCGCTCCAGTCTATTGGAACGGGCTTTTGTGACCGAATTTAATTCCTAGTGTCCACCGAACTGGGAGACATTAGAATTTATCACAATGCCGTGTATCAAACACTGTACTCCAGCAGTAATTTGATTACCCCTCGAGCGGTGTCATTTTCTTTTTTTATTTGCTTTCAACGTCAGGAATTTGTCAAAATAAGACACCTCAAAGGTATGTGGTAGGCACTGAATGTTCACCAGTATGCGCTACACTATATCCTAGAAAATTTAATGAAACTACTATTGTTAATACATTAGTAGCATGCAGGTGTAGTGAAAGTCTGAAAATCCTTGTCAGGGGGATGAAATTTCTCAGGCTCCATCTTTAAAAATATGCTACTTATGTTATGGAATCCATAAGAATTAATATATTTTGCAACTACGCAATGGCACTGAGCTGCAAGAGTTAGAGAAAACATGCAAGACGTGGATTTATCACTACATAGATGATTAAGGATAAAATTTTACATAGACAATCACATTCTTAGCTACACTTCATGTGATTTTCGTCTGTAGGTTTACTTCGGGGGACGAAAATGCTTCCGCAGACATCTATGCGCTTTTTATTTTACGACTCTGATTTGCTACTTAAAGTAAATCTGTTTGCGCTGGCCTCTGGAGTAAGGATTAATATTAGCAATTGGTGTCGTCACTTTTGATTGTGGCTTTTTACATGACTAGCTTGAATGCGGAAGAAACGTGAATTTTACGAAATCAAGTGATCGCTATGACGCGTACTATGTATAAGTATACGACATATATTTCTTAAAATCTTTGCACCAATTAAAAATGGGAAATCTTCATCACTAAAGAAGATCATCAAAATGTTGAGCATTATGTATTATAAAGTCTCTGAGAACATTTTCCTGAACCATTCAATGCATTTTCCACTAAATCGTCAGTTTTTCGAGGCGGGGAATGTAGTGGATCTCTCCTAGGCTGTGAAGCTAGTGAAGATCTCTCCTAGGCTGCAGCAGAAGCCAGAACTAAGGGGGCTATATATATTACCAAAGCAGCTCTTCCGGATGCAGCATATATTGTAGCATTAGTTGGTTGGTTGGTTGGTTGTTATGATAGGCGACGCATATTAGCTCAAGGTGTAACTTTTGTCGTTGGCTGACAGTGCGTATGTATTTGCTGTCGGCAAATAGCCCTTATGCTAATGAGCGTACAATCTGTAATTAAATCAAATATACATTTCTTTGGGACTCTATCGCCGGTAAACCCTATGGTGCAGCGATCGACAACAAGTGGCACGCGTTCTACACGAAAATTTTGATTCTATCACGTCAAGAAAACGATTATTAAGTTGGACTTATATATATTTATTCCTCATAATTTATAAAATCCTAAAGATAAATATGCATTTTTCTTCATTTCTGTTGAATCCTACCGCTCTTCAACTTAGGAAGTTTTTTTCATGACTGATTATACGGCGGTTATTTTGTAAATAATATTGTGGTCGCAAAAAAACTAATAAATACTGAAAGCAAAAGTCGATTGCAGTGAAACACACCTAGTTAATGGAATAGAAAAAAATTACCCACATAAAACCGATACATAAAGGCATAAAAGAGCATCACCGGGATATATAACCGAGGGATAAAAGGCGCCCTAAAAATAACTAAACGATGTAGCATATATGCTACATTAAGACTGACGAGTGTACTTAGTTAACAGAAATTGCAAATATTAATAATTTGAGGCTCTTTAAGCAGTGAATTTATTTCCTGTACCTATTTATTAACGTTAAGTCATTGTAGGCATGTATAATTTTAGTAAACGTACGATTTTATCATGGATACTTATACTAGAGGTAAATAGGACCTCGACAGGGCAGAAATCCGGCAGGAGTTTCTAAGAATTTCAACAAAACGTAACTTTCACCGGTTGAATACAAAAAAATATCGTTATTCTAAGTGCGTTGTCATTACATAATCCTTTAAATGAAGAAACGACAGCAGTCACAGGTAACGCGCTTGGCTTGTAATTGAATTTGATATGGAATTGGGAAAGCGAACTTTGTGTGTGACGCTATAACTCTGTGTTAGTGTGCTCCGTTATAAGCTCAGAGACTTGATTGTGGCTTTGCTAATTGACATGCCGTTAACATAGAAGGCGCGTAAATGTTATTGTAAATATGTATAATTTTAGTATACCTACGTTTTTATCATGGGTACTAATACTAGAGGTAAATAGGACCCCGACAGTGTGGAAATTTGGCAGGTGTTTCTAAAAAAATTCAACAAAACCTACCTTTAACCGGTTGAATACTAATATAATCCCGTTATTCTAAGTACGTTTTTAGTACAGAATCCTTTTCCTGAAGAAACGACAGCAATTATAGTCAACGCGCTCGGCTTTCAATTGAATATGATATGGAACTGGGATTGAGTACTTAGCGTGTGATGTTATAACTTTGTGTTGGAGTGAACCGCTATAAGCTCGGGGACGTGATTGGGTCTCTGCTAATTGACATGCCGTCAGCGTCGAAGGAGGGGTGCTTGGGAATGAAAGTGGAAACGGCAGCAGTTAAGACAATGGCTGGATCCGTAGTGAGGGTCTTCTCCTTGCCGTTTTGAGTATTCATGGGGGGAACTCTCTCGATGGCGGGCACGGGCTAATTGAGTCGCTAGCGATTGGGAATTCCGGATTATGGAGTTCATTTATGCGTTGTACTCACGGCAGATGTATTTGCGCGCGCACAGTTGGCTGGGGTCTCCCCGCGGAGATCTCGTTCTCTTGACGGATGCTGGTTCATCTGCGTAATTGAATGAATGTTTGTGATGGGAATCTTAACGACTCGGGGGCGTCCCCGTGATCTACGGTGTTTGTATCCGAGACGTTTCTCATATCGAGTGAAAGACGTTAGCTGTCTCTGGGCCACATAAGGACGCTGAGTAAGGAAATCTCGTTTTTAGCAAGGTGTAGCGAAGGTCGAAAAAATCAATATCTCTCCCCCAATTATTTATGCTTTAACCGCGTAATCTTTGCGAATTGCGTTTTTTCGTAAATGAACATTAGCATCGACAAAGTACCGCACGAGAAGGTTCATCAATCTTGCCTCAGACCTCAAAAGACCTCATAAAGTTATTTGACTCAGTCTGCGCTTTTTGGAAGCTATGCATATACTTGAAATAAGGATATGATTTTTCATATGTTTAGGCCTGGTTACACGATACATTAACCCGTACGTGTTCATGTACTATAAGATGCAAACGATATACAGATGTAATGTACGTAATGTATTCGCAAATGCATTACTAATGTCCTGGTTACACGATACATTAACCCGTACGTGTTCATGTACTATAAGATGCAAATGATATACAGATGTAATGTACGTAATGTATTCGCAAATGCATTACTAATGTCCGGAATATATTCGCTATAAGATGCCAATTATACATAGATGTAATTACGTTTGTGAATAGTCGGTATTTTATCTTAACATTTGTGAGAAGTAAATCTCATTATAATGATCTTAATATGGGTACCTTTAAGCCGTCTGGAATTCGTTTCCTAACGGCTTGGTTACTCGACAAATTACCCCGTGCGTGCTCATGTACGAATGCATGAACCAAATAGAGTAGGCCCTATTTTCCTGTTCACGCATTCATGCAATTGTATAAGTTGGCGTGGTTACACGGTGAGTTTCCGCGTTCATTTACGCGTTCATGCATTCACACATTAACTCGTACGGGTTTAAGTATCATGTGACCAGGAATTTAAGTTTATTGAGCATTTTGCAACTTTATGGCCAGTTGTAGGAACGTAACATATGTATTCCATAAAGTTATGGGACTCAAAAGCCATGGCAACCATTCAATAAGTTTTGCACAAACATTCAATAAATTCATTGGTCTCATAACTTATGGCATGGAGTTATGAGTTCCATAAGTAGCCAAGATGGCGGATGCGTAATGAACCGCTTGGAGTCTTAATTACTTAATTAAAGAGTTGTTTTGAGACAAGTGACCAGTTTGTTTACTCTTGCTGACTAATTATAATGTGCATTATCAATTATTCATAGGCTAAACTTTCATAACTTTTATCCGGCGGTGGAAGATTAGATCAAATAACGAGGCTAGTAACTATTGGTAAATAAGTTAAGTAACTAATAGATGTATTCATGCAACCCGAATATATTTATGAGTTCTATAACTTTATGGATCTCATAACTATTGATTCCATAACTAAATTTTCTTGCGATATTTCCTTAGACTCCTTGATTTCTGCTGGTGAATGTTCACCTTTTAACGAGTAATTGCAATATTTTGCTAATGCATTAATACTAGTAGTTTCATATACTTCAATAGGGTACATTTTCGTGCATGTTGGCGATATCTCACCCCCAACTAAACACTCTTTAGGTGCTATGTAGGGTATAATATACATTACGATATTATTCTCGAAAATAATGTGTCAAGAACAGTATAGATTTCACAGATAATGCGAGGAATAATGAGTATTCTAATGCTTTGACTCATAAAGTCTGGTGGACCCACCTTAAGATAGTTTGAGCGAGATTTTTCCCTAGTCGTTATGGAGACCATTTTCCAATTATTCGTCCTAACTTTAATAAATGTAGGAAGCATGAACTAAATACCATATTATTAAATGGTGCATTAATATACTTTTTATATGACTGAAATTGTAAGTAATGAAATAAAAATATCCGGGTAAGACTTTAATGTGACTCATTTTTTCACGTGGTATGTTTGAAATTCCTTCGAAACGGAATGCTTCTTGCTATGCTGAAAAAAATACTGTGGTGAAGATATGATTTATTTTTAAAAATAGTTGAGAAAGCATACAAATTTCTCCCTGTAGTTCTTTTTACGAGATTGAGGGGTTATTCCTCATTTTGTAAATAAGGTCTCTCTGAAGTGTATACACGAATCACTTCCCATGTAAAAGGGATTATATTTTTTGGGAAATGTCTCGGAAAGTAATTCGGTAACGGGCTAATATTTTGGTATCTTGGGAAGATTTAGATATTTTTCTTTCAAATGAGACAAAATTATTTGATTTCTTGGTGAAATGATATTTCGCTCAAACTACCTTGAGGATATAGAATCCGGGAACTTTTTTTTCAAAATGCATTCTGAGCATGATTTCATAGCCAATCTCTAACCAACCCCGAGTACTGCTCGTAATTTTTCGTGATTACTTTGCGGCAGAGAATGACTGACTCGCATCTCCGTAATGGGGCGAGTGACCTTCGAAACGGCTCTCCCCTGCAATGGTGGGATTGCTCCATTGCCGTCGTGGGGTACCATTCTTCTCCATCGCGGCTAAGAGTGGACGTCCGTGAGCTCAAAAGATCGCCGGAGAAGTATGTCTGTCGTCAGTGATGCCATGTGCAATGTGAAGTCTTTCCTGAAAGCGCTGCCCTCGTCATCCTCGTGGATTTTCAGTTATCACGCATGTGTGAGGATCGTCACGATTAATAGTGTTTACCGCGACAACTTTTGAGTCATCCTCACTGAGCGATCAGAAATGTGAGATAATTAATCGTGCAAGCCATTGGAACATCCAAATCCGTCACGTTCAGTGGTTGTGGATTATGAAATTCACTCGTTCTGCGAATCAGCCTCCATTCATTTAGCTGCAGTAGTACTAAGCCAGAATACATAATATGAGGACCCCAGAAGTCAAGGGGTCTAAGTAACAAAATCGTTGTTTTGAGAAAACGTAAGTCAAAGTTGAAAATCTTTGGTACATCCACTAAGTAGTTAAGAGGCATTACCCTAGATAGCAGCACCTGTCAAGAAAATCACTTGGATCCCTTTACCACCTGAAAGATTTATATTTTCACATCCCATTCCTGTACCTAACTTATTTTTTTCAAAAATGTCACTTAGACCCCTTGACTTCTGGGGTCCACGCATATAAGCATAATATATAAAACAAAATCTTCAGATACATGAAAATATCTTGTAATTACTTTAAGTTCTGATATATCTTGGGGATTACACATACAAAACTTATAAGGTACATCATTTTAAAAATTAGGTTTTCTAAAACGTATAATTGGAGGTCCTCGGATGAAAAAGTAAAATACAGATGCTACTTCGCTCTGGTAAGGCCACACCTAGAATACGCCGCGAGCATTTAGGACCCTGGTCATAAAGATTTAAACAAACAATAATAAAATTCAAAGATAAGCAGAACGCTTCATTAATAACTGCTAAAAGCGAACATATAGTTTCTCACAAGTTTTAGGGGGATAAAGATGGAAGCGCATAGAGTCTCGAATGCTACACGCTAGGCTTAGGTTGCTTGAGAAATTCAGAACTGGTGGGTTTCAGAACAACGCAGAGAATAATGTCATGACGCCTCACTACATCTCTAGGTTTGACAGATGCGACAAAACAAGAGAGATACCCTGCCGAACAGATATGTACAAAAAATCGTTCTTTCCGCAAACAATAAGTGACCGCAATAAAAATTGAGCTCCACTAAATACACTCCTATAATACATGTCACCATTTCATCTCCCAAAAACTTACATCCTTACACGGCTGGTGATCTAACACCCCCTGCCACACGCCCATGCGGCGGCTCGCAGGGTATTGTGTAGAAGTAGATATAGAATACCTACTGTACAGTTTACTGTGGGCGAATGCATTTTTGCTGCTATCTTAATGTTAAACTGGAAGAAGGGGTGGCTTCAGACCAGACCAGAGTTCAGGGGCACTAGGGCAACTGAAGGCTCAAGGACACGGACCCCTGAGGAAATAAGGGACCCGAGGGCCCCGTCCATGAAATATTTAGCAAGCTATGCGCAAAGTGGCTCAAATTTAGTTGAGAATTCACATATTCACGTATTCATGTTAAGTAACTCGATTTCCGTCACCTTTTCCATTTCATATGATACGCTTCCGTTGAAATAATTGCAGTTAATTAATTGATTAAGAATGAAGCAAACTCTTTAAATCCTCTGAAGAAAAAACATCACGAAATAAAAAATTCTTTTTTTCCTTTTAAATACCAGCTACGCTTGAAATAATTCCAACAGTTCTTCCTGTAAATAACTGACAAAAGCCGTTTAAATCCATGGAGAAATTCGATAAGGCGATAGCCCTGTCAGTTCTGCTACCAGAAAAATAACTGTGCGTATAGTGTTTCTTTTTATGTTTCAGAGCGACACAGAAAATATTATCATGACTCCTCACAACATCTCTACTCTCTAAAAGTCTTCGATTGAAGTATCACTCCAATAGAGTGAGGTTTCCCTCCTGCTTCGAGTGAAAACTGCACCATTCGTATCGAGTGAAACGTCACTCGAGGCTTTGTGTGAAAGATTAACTCTAGGCTTCGAGTGATTGTTCTCTCGTTGTTAAAAGTGAAAGATTCACTCGAAGCATCCAGTGATTGTTCTCTCGTTTAGAGTGAGACTTTATTTACTTGCTTATTTATTTATTTTCACCACCCCGAATACAGCATAATGGGCCAATTTACGTCGGGTGAATAACAGTAACAACGGACGATACAGAAACACCTATGTCCTGAGCAGAAAATATTCTACCCAGGCGGAACTCGAACCCGCGACCTTCGGGTTAGCAGGTGAGGACTTCCGCCGCCACCAGGGCAGATCAATGTAGAGTGCATTAATTTGCTACACACAAATATAAAAATACAGATTACAATGCAAATGCGGTGACAAAATTGAACAACATACACGTAAAGTATAAATATCAAGATGCATATTTGAACAATATATCTATTTATGCATCTTCTTCATCTATTCTTAAAAGTTGGTAATGGAAATTATCCACATAATTCATTTGGTGTGGCCAGGGTTGAATACAACACTGATTGCAGGAAAAAATATATTGGGAATGTAACAAAAATTTAACCTCTAAGATATACAAACACACATTATGTGTTTTCAACAGGAACGAATAACCTGTGAAATATTTCGTTACAGTTATCATGTCGTTGTGTTATCATGTTTATATTTCCCTAATATCGCCGACCTGCCATCTTTGATGACATAGGTATGCCCGGAAGGGTTATCTGGGCGGAACCCTCGATTCGAGTGAAGACTCACTCGAACGTTGGTAGGTTGGGGTAGTTCACTCGTGCCGTTTGAGTGAAATGTTCACTCAAAGGGCACGAGTGAAAATTTTTGACTCGAACGGAGTGATTTGACGGCTTATTTCACTCGAGTACAAGTGAAAGAGGCGTTCACTCGAAGCTCGAGTGACAGATTTCACTCGAAGACTTTTAGAGAGTAGGTCTGACAGAAGCTATTAAATACGAGAGATATATCGCCAAACAAACAGGTACAAAAACTCGTTCTATCCGCTCACAATAAGTGACCACAATAAAAACTTAGCTCCACTACATACACTCTCATAATACACGTCACCATTTCACCTCCAAAAACCTTTTCCCTTTCATCTTTACACGGCTGGTGTCCTAACACCCCCTGCAACACACCCATGCGGCGGCTCGCAGGGTAGTTCACAGATGACGTTAGATATGTATGGAGAACCCCTGCGTATTATGCTAGGTTTGATCAGATTAACAAGATTAGAGAGATAGATTGTCGTACCGATAGATTTAAAATGTCATTTTTCCCTCGTACTATAAGAGAGAACAATAGGCAGCGTAGCAAAGGGATAGGTAGGTGAAATATAGTTAGAGTAGTCTGTAGTGCATGATGCATGCAATAACAACCAATAATTCCTTCCTTATTATGTAGATACTAACCATCTAGCTCCATGTGACCCTATTATCTAGCATATCTCCCTTAAATATCCTACTTGCATGGCAATAGTGCATGTTTGGTGATCTTCACGCCCTGCCACACACCCACATGGTGGCTCGCAGGGTATCACGTAGATGTAGATGTAGATGTAGTATGTAGATGTAGATTTGTGTGCGTACTTAGAAGCGAGAATTCCATAAAAAAGATTTATCGCGTGGGTAATTGATTGGAAAGAATGTGGGAGTTACTATTAGATCAAAGAGTGATTTGGTTCTTTACCGGCGTACCTGTATTTTAATGAAGTCTTCTCTCTTTTTCCACTAGGAAAGGTATTGGTTGGCCGACGTTTCGATGACTGCCTCCGTCTTCATCTTCAGGTGGAAAATCCGAGAAGTCTTCGTTAACATTGTTGTTAGATTGTTGAATCGTTTGAATTCACGAGTTGAGTGGAATGTATGCTAGTGGTGTGACACTCGCCATTGCTTCCGGCACTGCCTGGAGCTCTTTATTGTTGGCCGCTTAGCATGCGGGGGAACCTTGACCTCTTTGCCCGAGCGGCTTGGTGACTGAGTGAGAGCCACTTTCACCCTCGCTCACATGTGTCGCGTTCTGTCTTCTCTTCAATCTTTATTCCCATCACTTGCGGCCGCGTGTGCGCAAGCATTTAGAAACCGTCTCTATCACTTGGTAGCTGAAATTGATGAACTCTATCCCCCTGTAGCATTTAGCTTCTCATAGGTCATAGGAATGGTTAAAAAAAACTTAGAGGAAGGAATGAAAGACTACAGAATGAAAATAAATATTGGGAAAACGAAAGTTATGGGAGTGAATGATGGAGGAAATGTGAATGTTATAACAAATGTGGGAAGAACAGAGCATGTTAGAAGGTCTAGATATCTGGGGAGCACGTTGGAAGAGTGAGGTAGAGGTTAAGTCAAGAATAGCTATGGGATCGGAAACTTTAAATAAGAAGAAGAATGTGTTATGCAGCGGTATGGATCTAGAACTTAGGAAGAGGCTGGTTAAACGTTATGCGTGGAGTGTTATGTTTTACGGATGCGAAACGTGGACCTGGAGAAGAGGAGAGAAGGATATGATCAATGCTTTTGGGATGTGGGTGTGGAGGAGACTAGAGGGAGTGAAATAGGTGGATAGAGTAAAAAATTAGGAGGTGCTGGGAAGAGATAGGGAGGAAGGAACACTACTGAACTCGGAAATATTTTAAGAGGAAAGGGGACTTTTAAATATAGCATTCAAAGGGAACAGTATAGGGAGAAAATAGAAGAGGAAGGAGGAGGCTGAAAATGACAGGCGAAGAGAAGATAAAAAGAAGCTACAAGGAAACCTAGAAAGAGGCCCGGGACAGGACGAATTGGAGACAGCTTTGATGTTTGGGACATGTCAGTACGCAGAATACCAGTTGATGATGAAGAGGCCTCAGGCATTTTATGATTTAGAAATTCAATCAATTAATTAAAGTTTTAAAATTCCCTCCACAATAGATAACTCGTTTTAATTTTAGTAGCATAAACACCATGTATTTTATGATTATGATACGAATTTAATATAGAGTATTTATCACCAATTTTTAAATAAACAATAAATATAGCATAACAAGAAGGAGACATCACGTATGTCATCTTTCTTAAATATTTCAAGAAAGTTTGATGTAGAGTATTGTAAAAAACAAAAAAAACGCGAGCACCATTTTCAGTCTTAAGTTTATAAGGATATATTCAATTCAAAAGGTTATTGAGCCCAATTTACATACAACTATACACGTATGCATAAATATATAACCCAAGGTGAACTCTAATAATTGGTCCAGCGTACACCAAGCTTCATGCAATCCCATTAGCTAAAATTTCTTCCACTTATCCAACACCGCGCCAAGGTCACCCTCCTTTCTCTCAAGCTCGCGGCACTCCGAATTTCTGTCCTCTCATCCTTCCTCTTGTTCTCGCGAACCTTTCCTTGCTCACAGCAGGACACAAACCATAAGACCTGCTTCCGCGGCCGCAGTCCGCTCCTCACGGCAGATCCCTTTTCACTCCACCATACGGGATATAACAACTATCACGCCTCTCGCACACGCCGCGTCTTTCCGCTCCCAACGGCAGGTCTCTTCTTACTCCCTACCTGTTACCTTCTCGCGTCCGGCTTTTCCCTATTGTTAACTGTTTACATCCAATTGGCGTCCCTAGCTACGGCCCCCCATGTCGATATTGTTTATGACCCAAAGTTGACCTTGAGTTTATATTTACAACGTTACAGTATTTGTTTTCCGGACGTTCAACATATTTTTCTAGAGCCAAACTATTATGGTAGATACGATCACAGGCATAATGTTGAGGAAATAGACTGCAGAACTGATAAATTTAAAGTGATATTTTTTCACGTACAATAAGGGACCATTGTAGTTGCGATAGATCAATTCTAAGATACTTTGACCCTGACTAGGTAAAATAGGTGTTTTCACTTGTGCTAAATATCCTAGAATCACTATTAGCTACTTACCTCACATGTAATTTATGGCATGATGTAGCTCTTGCATGTAGCAGTCATTATAACCGGTAGTCGTATCTTAAGTAGTTTACTACATGGTAACATGTTCTTCTACGTATCACTCTCCTAGTTTCTGGTCTGACCGCGCATTGTTGTCCTGACTGCTTTTGGCCTGCGCCTGGCATTCCGGGGGAACGTGCGCGGTTCGGATATCAGCTGGGATGAGGGCTTCATGCCTGGTGTGGTATCAACTCGTGCCACACACCCTGGTGGTGGCTTGCACGGTATTTCGTGGATGTAGATACCTTGTTGTTACCTCGCATGAGGCACTTACTTATGCTGTTGACTGCGCACACGAAGTGGGAGTTTCTCACATAAATCATGGTTGAAAGGAATTATGGTGTACGGTCGCCCTTAGTTGGTGGAGCGATTCGTGTGGTTAATTCCGATTAACCTATTTTAACGCGTAGCCTTGGTTAAAATGTCATATTTGTCTAAATATTTCGATTCTACGAGCACGGATTTTCTCCTAAACGTAAAATAACACATTTCACATTAAGATAATGGCTGCTAGAAAATATCAAGGCAAAATTCCGAGTTTATTTTTCGTATTTCCGAGACTCAGGCCTACTAACTCGGCTTTGGAATTTATTATGCTTCCGAAATAGCAAACTCTTAGAGGAACAGTCGACTAGGTTTGTACTTTTCCACTCACGTTGTTTATTACCGATTCATACGCGTCATATAAGTGATTTTAGACGCATGTACTTCGAGGAATTTAGACATTATTAAAGAAAAATGACTTCGTATTTTCCACACTTTTTATTAAAATACCTAAACGGTTTCAATATTACAACATCATCTTCATAGGGCCTCTGAATATTATGTTGTAACATCGAAACCGGTTAGCTATTTTAATAAAAAGTGTGGAAAATCCGAAGCCATTTTATTCTTTTATGGTTCGATACTACAACAACGGTTTCGATATTGCAACAACATCTTCAGTGGATCCCTGAAGATTGTGTTGTAACATTGAAACCGTTTAGGTATTTTAATAAAATGTGTGGAAAATACGAAGTAATTTTTCTTTTACCTTAGCGTCATTTTCAAAATGACATTGATGCAGAGTGATTTCTCCTAAGCAAGCTAAACACAACAAAATTTTAATAACTGTCGCCTACCTCCATCTGTTTTTTTCCTGGCATTTACTTATGCTAGTGACTGTTCGCACGAAGTGGAAGCTTTCCACATTTACTTATGTTGCTGACTGTACGTACGGAGTGGGCGCGAGGTGTTTGTTCGTCCTATTTTTCGAGTTGTCTGACCTGTGGCAGTGCCCTCCGGAAGTTCTTCTTGGTCTCCCACTCGTGTCCCTCGTCGAGACCGCTCTCGTCCGCGGCACCCTTGGCGACGGTGGCGTCCTCCTTGACGGCGACAGCGACGCCCGTGTTCGCCTCACCGTTCTCCTCGGGACGCACGCTCCTGTGATAAAAGGATGAATGGATTGATTACTTGGGACAAAATATATACTTTAGGTTTAGGGATGATATCACATACAAAACATATGCGGCACAGCATTAAAGAAACTAGGTTTTGTTACGTGTATAAAGGGAAGGTCCTCGGATGAAAAAGTAAAAGAGAGATGCGACTTCGTTCTAGTTATGTGACACCTCGAATGCGCCGCGAGAGTTTGGGACCCTGGTCATATAGATTTAACCAAAAATCATTAAAGAATAAAAAGGTAAGAGAAATAAAATACAAAGAAAAGCTGCACACTTCGTTATACTAAGTTAAGCAGAACGCTTTGTTAAAAACTGCTACCAGCAAACATATAGTGTGTCACAACTTTTAGAGGGATTAAGGTGGGAGCCCCTGGAAACTCGGAGGCTACACGCTAGGCTTGGGTTGCTGGAGAAATTCAGAACTGATGTGTTTCAGAGCGACACAGAGAATATTATCATGTCGTCTCACAATATCTCAATGTCTGACAGAAGCGATAAAATAAGAGATATACATTTCCGAACAGAAAGGTACGAGAACTCGTTCTTTCCGCGCACAATAAGCGACCACAATCAAAACTAAGCTCCACTAAATACATGTCACCATTCCACCTCCCAAAACACTATATCTTTACACGGCTGGTGTCCTAACACCCCATGTCACACACCCATTCGGTGTCTCGCAGTTTATTATGTAGATGTAGATGGTTTGTGGGGAACATAATTGAAGTTAAAATAGAGTGAAGAGTCCCCAGAGGAAGACCCAGGAATAAGTTCATGGACCAAATAAAAAGAAAAATACATTGGAAGAATTACCAGGAGGTACGGGAACTAGCATTAGATAGGGAAGGGTGGAGGACTGCAGTCAACCAATCTTATAATTGAACAACCAATGATGAGGTTTTGGTAGCGTAAACCTCTGAAGAACGTATCCTTTTCATGAATTTAGCCAAAGTTCAGATTTAGTAAACTATCTTAGACTCCTTTAGTTGATATGCGTGTTATCAAGGGGTGAACGTACCAATTTTGATTTTCTTACCAATGGAATATTAAACCAGAGTTATCAAATCGGATCTTAGAAGGTCACCTCTTCTATCAAACTCCATTGCACTTGGAGGAAAATTATCTAAGCTAATACATTTTGGCTGTAAAATAGAGACATGAAATGTCCAAGTGAAAGAAAAGTATATTATCAGTAATAAAGTGTTGAAATCAGCTGTTAAAACTTTGTCTATTAATATATTGACATCCAAGAAAGACATGGATTTGCATTAGAAACATATAAATATTGAATACATTACCGAATAAATGTTAAATAAATTAATACTGACTAAATTAGCAATCAATTATGTAATTATAACTGTTTTCCCGCATAAACGAATGAATAAATGAATAAGAATATTGCGTATCTACCTGCTGGAGTGTGCTGATTGCCAAAGCAGACATATCGTTAAAACAGGACTGAAAAATTGCGGATGGAATTGAAGAAGAAAAGTCTTTCATGAACCAAGACTTGAGTTTGCGCGACATTTGTGCGAAGAAATACGTTATGGTGATTTTAACGTGTTTATACTTTTTAGGACAACAGAATTTTAGCGAATTTTTTTATAACATTTTGAAAATTGATATCACTCCTCTCAGAATATTTTATATAATGATCATGTATTTATTCTGAATCACCTCTTTTGAAGAAATCTTTGACTCTCCGAATTTCATCCGCCGCATATTATCTATATCATCTACATCTTCAAATTACCCTGGGAGCTGCCTCATGGGCGTGTGGTAGAGGGTGTTAGGACACCAGCCGTGTAATTATGTAAGAGATAAGGTTTTTGGAGATGAAATGATGACGTGTAATATGGGAGTGTATTTAATGGAGCTCAGTTTTTATTATGGCCGCTTATTGTGCGCACAAGTTTTGTACCTATCTGTTCGGCAATGTACCTCTCTTACTTTATCGCTTCAGTCAGACCTAGAGATGCAGTGAGGCGTCATGACAATATTCTATGTGTCGCTCTGAAACACACCAGTTCTGAAATTCTCAAGCAAACTAAGTCTAGCGGGTAGCCTCCGAGTCTATAGGGGCTCCCACTTTAATCCTTCTAAAAGCGGTGGAACACTATATGTTTGCTTGAAGCAGTTTTCAACGAAGTGCAGCCATTGTTTATATTTTAATATTTCTATCATTTTTTTTGGTTAAATCTTTATGACCGGGGTCCCGAATTCTCACGGCGTATTCGAGGTGTGGCCTAACTAGAGCGAAGTATCATTTCTCTTTCACTTTTTCATTCATATACCTTCTTATTATACGGTTAACAAAACCTCGTTTCTTTAATGCTATGCCGCTTATATTTTGTATGTGTGTTCCCCACGATATATCAGGAGTTAAGGTAATTCCAAGATATTTAGCTGTTTCTGAAGATTTTATGTTTACTCCACCCTCGATTTTGGTTTGGCATTTGTGTGATAACTATCGGAAGAAGTGTACTGTGGTGCCATTAATTAGATAAAAGAGTAAGAAAATTATGCATTGATAAAGAATCAAATGCATTGTTTGTGATCAAGCGCTGGATTTGATGAATATGTTACCATTAATTATATACATTTTACGTTAGACGCAAAAATATCGAATGGAAACTGGATGCTATTAAAGCAATTTAAGCCATCAATTCTCAACGGTTTTTATCAATCATTAGCTCTGCAAACTTGCTTTCTCCCCGTGATGCAAATTTCTTCGGAACAAGTGCAGAACTTTCGATGGCCAAGGACGGAGGGTTTATTGACCCCTCTGAAATGCGGTCGCGACTACGTAAGCATTTTTTAGCTAAAGTGCATCGACAGTGAATTATCCTATGCACCGTTCGCCCTCAACGGGATTGAATCTCGGATAATCATTACGGATTAAGATTGCACTTAGGTTGTAATCATTATCAATGATCGACCACGATGAAAACTAAGCTCCACTATACCTATGTACTCCAATAATTCACGTCACCATTTCACCTCCGAAATCCTGATCCCTTTTATATTTACACCGCTGGTGTCCCAACACCCACTGACACACCCCCATGTGGCGGCTCTCAGGGTAGTATGTAGATGGAGATGATTAAGGTGTCTGGAGCACTGATCGTGGATCATTGAGCGCACATTTATATAATTTTAGAAAGTGAAAAAAAAACAGATCAGATTGCATTTGAGCTCATAGACTCACAAAAAAAGAGACGATCACACTTACATAGCTAGCTTACGGAACTAGTCCGTCTTCAAGGCGTCATCGTCTCTTTTTTTGTGTGTCTATCTCCTCCATCCTTTCAACATCGTGTGTGTGTGTGTGTGTGTATATATATATATATATATATATATATATATATATATATATATATATATATATATATATATAAAAGTTTGCCAGAGGAAGGCAGACGACAAACACAGAAAACAAAAAAATGATGAACACACTTACAAAGTTTCTTGATATTTCGGTGCCACTAGCACCTTGGTCGCAAGAGCGAAGACTGAGAAGGAAGGGAGGACTGAGGTGGTAGGAAGGGAGGACTGAGGCGGAAGGAAGGGAGGGAGGGGAGGGACAGGGGAAGGGGAGGAGGGGGAGGGAGAGGAAAGGTGGGGGCGGGAGGCGGGAAGTGGAAGAAATTCGAAAGGAAGAAGTAGTATGGGCAGAGGTGATAGAAGAAGTTAGTGGGATTTATTGAGTCCTGGCGGAGAGAAAGCCTGGAATAAGTAAATGCAAGAGGACTCAAGATCTTTGATTTGGAGTGGGGAGGAGGAAGGGGGAAGGGAGGCGAGAATGCCAACCTTAAAAATATTATTAAAGGTGGAGTTGTGGGAAGAAACATGGGTGGCAACAGGGAGGGAAACAGAAATAGAAGGTGGTTCATTACAACTGGAACTGTTACCTCCTGGATCCATACTATTAAAAAACTATCCTTCAAGTTAGCACAGTTCACGTGTCACTCAGAATTTCTCTCCATTTGTCTCTCCCTAGGCATTTTTCCTAATGGCCTCACCATTAAACTCCCTACTTCCGGCCTCCCTCCCTCTCTACGCCCGTTCTTTCACTCTCACGCCTACCAGCTCTCATATAACCTCTGTCACTCGGTGTTCTTGCATTACCATGCTCTGGTCATTCAATACCATTCTCGTATCCATTCCCTCATCAATATCATCGGTCTCTGCAGCCCCCACTTTCTCCCTAGTATCCAACGCATTCTCGACTCTGCCCTCCGCGTTCTTTCCACTAGACGCGCTAAATCCCTTCGTAAACTTTCCTCCCTCGTCCTTTCTTTCCTTAGTAACGGTATTTCCCTTCCGACTCAGTTGGCAACCCCCCCCCCCTCCACAACCTCCCTTGCATTCAGCCAAACCCGACCTCGCCACTTGTTTCAGCCTCCCCCCCCCGCCTCCTCCGACGTCATTGGCTTTCCTTAAGCGCACCCTTCCAAAAGACCCTCCTCCTCCCCCAACACCCTCCACCGCCAACACAGCTGAGCTACCTGAGCAAGTTGTCAACCTTTCGTCCACCCCTCTCTCCCGCGACGAGATTTCATTGCTAACTAAAGGACTCAGTTTCTCTCCCACTCCCAAAATCAATCCTATCTCCATCCTCTCCGACGCCATTCTCTTCTGCCGACGACTAAAATGGAAGCTTTTCTGGGAAACGCGGCCCTCTCTTTCTTCTTCCTCCAACCCCCCGCACCCTGCTCTCTCTAAATTTAAGCCTTCCTCCCAATATGAGCCCAAAGCCCTTCTTTCGAATCACCCCTTAGAAATTTTCACCAACCTTCTCCTTTCCAAACTCTCTGAACCCTCTTTTCTCCACTCCCTCAAACCTACTCCCAATCTTTCTCCCTCCGAAATTTCTGCCCTAAAAAGCCTCACCCGCAACCCTAATATTGTCATTACTCCATCCGACAAAGGTTCCACGGTAGTTGTACTAAACTCTTCTGACTATCTAAATGAAGCTCTCCGGCAGTTGTCGGATGCCTCTTCCTACCAGCCCGTCCAAAATGATCCCAACCCCACTTTTCTGCAAAACATCACCTCTTTCCTCAAGGAAAAAGGTCCCAACGAAGGTCTTTCCTCCCATGATATATCTCTTCTCACCCCCCCACACCCTCGCACCCCCAATTTCTACATTCTTCCCAAAATCCATAAGACTCACAACCCTGGTCGCCCAATAGTTTCCTCGTATAACTCTGTCACCGAACGCATCTCCGCTTTCGTTGACCACTACTTACAACCTTTTGTTCTCTCTCTACCTTCTCACATAAAAGATACTTATCATTTTCTTGAACGCCTCCAATCTACTCCACTCCCCTCAGACTGTGATATCTTAATGGCCACCATAGATGTCACCTCTCTCTACACTTCTATTCCTCACTCTGAAGGACTTTCCGCCATTCGTCTTTTTCTTGACCAGCGGCCTGTTCCTCACGCCCCTAGTTCAGATTTTCTCCTTGACCTTTCCAACTTTATACTTACTAATAATGCTTTCTCCTTCAATAACAAATTCTACATCCAAACTAAAGGTTGTGCCATGGGTAGTCGTTTCAGCCCCTCCTATGCTAACCTCTTCTTGGGTGCTTTTGAGCAATCTTTTCTCTCGTCCTGCTCTCCTAAACCTCTTCTCTGGCTTCGCTACATTGACGATATTTTTCTTCTGTGGCCACATGGCCTTGATTCCCTTAACTCTTTCATCTCCTCCCTAAACTCCTCCTCCTCTGTCTCCTTCACCTCTAACATCTCTGCCTCTAAAATTACCTTTCTGGATGTAGATATCTCCCTCAGTAACCTTAAATTCCACACTTCTGTCCATATCAAGCCCACAAACAAGCAACAATATCTCCATTTCAACAGCTGCCACCCCTCTCATACTAAACGTTCCCTCCCCTTTTCCCTCTCTATCCGTGGTCACCGATTATGCAACAATCCCGAATCCCTTGACCTTTTTCTCTCTAATCTCCACCAATCCCTCCTTCGCAGAGGCTACCCTGAGCGTCTTCTTCAGAAAAAAATCCTACAGCGACCCTCTTCTTCTAAATCTCTCTCTCTTAATAAGTTTCCTCATGATCAAATCTCCCTCTGTACCACCTATTTCCCTGGAGCTCACTCCATCCGTCGCTTAATCAAAAACCTTTACCCCATCCTCTTTGACAACCTAACCACTTCCAAAATTTTCCCCCGCTGTCCTTCTCTCACCTTTAGACGCCCTCCCAACCTCTCCACCCTCTTTAAAATCACTAAACCTCTTTCCAAATCAATCTCCCGACCTACTAAGTCCCTTCCGACGCCGTGCAATCGCCCACGTTGCAAAACTTGTGGCATCCTTCTCACCCAGCCTCTGCCTGATAAATTCCTTTCCGCTCATCTTCCTTCCGTCCCCTCACTCTCCTGCGTTTCCCATAATGTTGTCTATATCCTTCTTTGCCAATTATGCCCTAGTTTTTACATCGGTTTGACGACCACTCCCCTTAACATCCGCATGAATGGCCACCGCTCCAGTTGTAATGAACCACCTTCTATTTCTGTTTCCCTCCCTGTTGCCACCCATGTTTCTTCCCACAACTCCACCTTTAATAATATTTTTAAGGTTGGCATTCTCGCCTCCCTTCCCCCTTCCTCCTCCCCACTCCAAATCAAAGATCTTGAGTCCTCTTGCATTTACTTATTCCAGGCTTTCTCTCCGCCAGGACTCAATAAATCTCACTAACTTCTTCTATCACCTCTGCCCATACTACTTCTTCCTTTCGAATTTCTTCCACTTCCCGCCTCCCGCCCCCACCTTTCCTCTCCCTCCCCCTCCTCCCCTTCCCCTGTCCCTCCCCTCCCTCCCTTCCTTCCGCCTCAGTCCTCCCTTCCTACCACCTCAGTCCTCCCTTCCTTCTCAGTCTTCGCTCTTGCGACCAAGGTGCTAGTGGCACCGAAATATCAAGAAACTTTGTAAGTGTGTTCATCATTTTTTTGTTTTCTGTGTTTGTCGTCTGCCTTCCTCTGGCAAACTTTTATATATTCGTCACCTAAGTGATCCTAAGTGCGTTTATATATATATATATATATATATATAATCGTTCACTCTGAGTCCGTGTTGATACTTTATCAGGAGATGATGCTCAATGAAGAATACTAAGCATAAGTAGTGTAATGTCTGTCGACGATAACTCAACCCTGCTCCAAACCTTGGAGGTGGCGTGCTGAGTTTTATGTAGAAGTAGATTTAAAAACAGTGGCGTATCCCTTTAGAGGCTACCAAAATATGTAATTTTTATTTTTATCCTATTTCGTACATGCGTTTTAGTGTGCATGATATCGTCTCAATTGTCAGCAGTAAGCATATTTGAAAAAATCTACAATTGAAATAAAAAAATTAATGTGTTATTTAAATATGTGGTAGTAGTAATGATTAACTCCATTATGCCTCAGTTGGTTAGATCAGTGTGCTTCATCGACTTTTTAATCGCAAACTTTATTGGTATTGAATCGTATTTTAAATCTCGGCATTTAATCATTTCCTTCATTTAACGATTGAACGCTGGCCTGATCATCGCCGTTTACTGGCAACTGTTAACATGTCAACAATTGCAAGTTATGATAGACTTGTGAGAGAACATAAACTCCGATTTTTGGAAAAACAGTCATATAGAGCTCAGGAAAAAAGTAAATGCATGTTTTTTCAAATACGGAGGATATAAAATCTGAGAATAAGTGATTAAAGCCATAGGAAAGTGACTGTCAACGTCTAAATATATCTGCTCTTATTCGCCGAAGAGAGACGGATGTGGCGAAAGGATAGTTAATGCATTGAGCAATGTTTGTATAAATAAATTCATTCTAGGAAAAGTGGGCGAGGAAATATGACGGGTCGCGTAAATTGGAACTTCACGATTCGCGTCTACGAATGCCTAGAAGGATCGCGCGCATTAACGTTTCCCAAGAACCGAAATCGCAGTTATTGTGCATAGGAGTGACTCGGTAAAATTTTTAGGCGGTTCCCGCGTTCAAAATGCCCATGGCAGGTATGTGTGGACACGAAAACAAGGTCACGATGGCATTAAGGATGAGGAGACCAAACACGAAATCGGACTGGCGACCGATCCTCGGATTCAAGGTCGGATGAAATCCGTAAACGCGTCACAATTTCTCTCCGTCTCTTCCTCCTCCTCTCCTTTAGGACGAACCGAAGAGTCGTGAGCGATTTTTCCTCTTTGCAGCCGCTTTTAATGTAACCCTCCAGCGGGCGCGTTTATTTTTCGACTCCTTCGGGCAGGTGCGCGGCGGAATTTCATCCTCCCTAGGTTATATCTTCATTTACGCAATTCTCGTGCACATATCACATGTTGGCCGCCACGTTTATAAGTCTTTTACTCCTTAAATGAAATATTATTTTTATTCTATTCCAGCCGGCCTGCGTTGTTATGTCTCTTTTTCTTTCTAAGTAGGCACACATATACAAATTAGACTCAAACGAATTTGAGACCTAGTCCAATTAATTCCTCGTATCTACACAGGAATTCTTACCGCACAGATTATGGCTTGAGTTTCCATTCCATACTTATGCTCCGGTTTCCAATTAAATAAAATATTCTATTGCTGAAGTAGTGCAATAGTTTAAGATTTTTGAGCTTAAAAATCCGATTTTAGGAAAAAGCGAAGCGTATACGAATATCGAATGCTAGATCTCAAAAAAAGCAAACTAAGAGACCACTTCACCAAATCTTATTCTACGCACAGATAAATTACGTACCTTTTAACACAAATTATGTCTCACTGACATGATTCTGATGCACGCGATATTATGTCTAGCTGATACGAATCTGATGCACGTGATTGAGCGACTCGTAAACGATCTGCTTTGTTGCTTGTTTGCCGTTCCATGTTTGTTTGAGAGGCTCACGAGCCAACACTCATTTGCTGATACGACTCGCGCTCCACCTATTGTATGTACCTACATACAAACATACTTCTTACATTTGTAGATTTGATTTATTTGTCTTCTTTAATTTTGTTTCAATTGCTAATGAACGAAATTGACAAGATTTTGAACATTTTTCCTTGCCGTAGTTTATTTTGAGAAAAACAAAAAAAATGAATTTTTATTCTCCACCCGCGCGCTCACAGAAAGCACAGAGTATAAAGAGAGGACATTTTCCATTTACCCCCTTTAAATTTTGTAATGCGGAATGCGCGAATCGGCCATGTTCCTAGCGCGTTAAAAACGGCGGGAAATCAAAATGGTTTATGTACTATTAGTGTATCCCCGCATTACAGGTGGTATTCAGAGGTGTAATCACCCCTATCACTGTATATACTCTGTGCAGAAAGGTTAAATACATCCGAGGACCGGTTTTGCGATTCATATAACAGGGCGTCATCTCAAACTACCTCGTTCCTCTGGGGAAGAGGGTCAAGGGGTATAATTAAGTCGAACCAATTGAAACGCTTTCGTGACGCACAAAAATCGGAACCATCGCGGGGAAAACGAGTTGAAAGTGTTTGCGGATCAACTCTGGAGAAAATTGATATCATGCATCGAAGAAAGTTAATTGCATCCTGACGCGCAAGTATGGCCTCTATATTTTATTCGCAAAAAGTGGCCCATCCAACATAGCTCTCGCGTTGAATATTTTCCTAAATTTGAGGAATTATAAGGCAACAATCAAGAATTTATATTTATATTGCAATGTTACGGACAAACCATTACAGACCCGCGGCAATTCCGCTCATAGTACTCTCTTAATATTGCCGATTATTCTTGTTATATCGATGTTTTTCGCATATAATATAAACAAGTAAACCATTCTAGATGCGTATTTTCTATGGTTTCAATATTTCCTATGCCATTGTACCGGTTGAGTTAATATATTATCTTCTTTGTTCTATGGTATCGTCAGTACCATATGTCAAATATCATAGAAAGTCATCGCAAAAATCTCATACCTACACTGTGGGTGGAGTGAGAATAAACTCTTCAGATGCTGTTAAATGTCTTGGAATTATCTTATGTATTACGTGGGGAACACACATACTAAACATATATGGCACAGCATTAAAGAAACTAGGTTTTGTTAAGCGTAAAATAGGAAGGTCCTCGGATGAAAAAGTAAAAGAGAGATGCTACTTTGCTCTGGTTAGACCTCACCTCGAATATACAGCGAGCGTTTGGGACCCTGGTCATAAAGATTTCACCAAAAAAATTAGTAAAATACAAAGAAAAGCTGCGCGCTTCGTTTAAAACTGCTACGAGCGAACATCTACATCTACATCTACGTAACACCCTGCAAGCCACCACCAGGGTGTGTGGCAGGGGGTGAAGATCACCAAACATGCACTATTGCCAAACATGCAAGTAGGATATTTAATGGAGACATGCTAGAGAACAGGGCCACATGCAGCTAGATGGTTAGTATCTACATAATAAGAAAGGGATTATTGGTTGTTATTACATGCATCATGCACTACAGACTACTCTAACTATATTTCACCTACCTATCCCTTTGCCACGCTGCCTATTGTTCTCTCTTATAGTACCTACGCGGGAAAAATGACATTTGCGTGTAGCGTTTAAGTGTAAGCGTGTAAGTAAAACATGTAGCGTTTCGCAAATTTTACAGGAATTAAGGTGGGAGACCCCAGATACTCGGTGGCTGCACGCTAGGTGTAGTTTGCCTGAGATATTCAGAACTGGCAAGGAGCTGGAAGCCGCACCGAAATAAAAATACTAGCTATTCACTGTAATTTTCCATAAGATAGATGCTTCAATATTCCGTTAATGTTTTCTGCAATCAAAATCTTCAAAATCTGCCTGAGGTATTCCATTTTGGTCTTCTTTTGTAATTCTTTTCTCACGTCATATCCCTTTCCGTTATTCATATCAAGAAGCTATTTTGCCTTTGACTTTGACCCATACTTTTACCTCTTTTAAGACTGAGAGTTTTCATTTAACATCATCCTCCCTAATTCTTCTTAGGACTTCTTAATTGGCGATCATATTCGTCCTTTTGATATTTTATCATTCATTGATATAACCTTTGGATTTTTTCATTGGTTTTATCCCTTAAGTTGTAAGTTATATACTTACTCTCTAATTATGACTAAACCCGACTAGCAAAATAACTGACTAAGCCAACGAAGGCGTGTCTGTCCTACACTACGGTTTTACGAAGACATGAGTGCATATTCGTCTGCGACATATTATCACCGGCTACACACCAGAATCATTTGATCAAGTCTTTACCCAAAATTTAAACTATCCGCTTTGACTAAAGTGTGACTGGCAGGACTTTAAGAAAATTAAATTTGATCAATCTTCTATTAAAATTTTATCGTTATTAAAATAATATGATCATAATGGATAGAGGAATCTCAAATATTTTAATCAAGAAAAAAATCAGGGACGAGATAAATTCAAAATGGCTCTTTCCGTTCTAAGCAGAAAACATAGCGGTTGTGATCCGGTTGCAGCAGATTAAGGATCGACTTTGGACATTCGCGTTGGACAAGATTTAAAAAATTTCCGGCAAAAAAAAATCGCGGTGAATTTTATCAGAATTATGACCGAGAAACACCGGTCCTGCAAAAAAAACCCTCCTTTGATGAAGTATCCATCGCTAACTTTAAAGTTTAAATAAAATTGCAATCTGAAAAAAAAAATTTAACGGAATTAGACAAAAAGTCAAAACTAAACAAAGCTGGTGTTTTGTTTTAGGTAAATACCTGGAAATGTTTTTGTCCTATAGATAATATACTTGAATACAAAAGAACGAACTCAAAGTCCAAATAGTTTTATACAAAATCCAATGAAAGGCCCGAAAAAGCACCATTTCACACACATTTTTCGCGAGAGAAGACACTTAAACGCTATATCTTTAAAACTAACAGACCTACGCAACTATGATGCACACCGAAGGTCTTCTTTTGATCTACTGAGAACATGATGTTTAAAAAAATCTACATCATAAAAAAGAATGCTTGTCTGTTTGTCTGTCTGTGTGTCTGTCTTTTACAAAAATCTACAGTTTTATTCCCATTATGCTGAAATTTTGCAGACTAATAGTTCAAGGCAGGAGAAAAATTGTAGACTATTTGAAAAAGATCTCGCGGTCTCAAAAGGTCCCAACAAGGGGCCCTTTGGTGGTGTACGCTACGTATTGGGTTTTGAGCAATGGTATCATATTTTGCTTTTTTAAATTACTACCACTCAAGATAAAGGATTGACATTTTGTTACTAAATGGCTTCAAGAATCAAGTTTTTAATTATTTCAATTATTTATCTTGTTCACTTTTTTATTGTATGAAAGTGCATTTTTAGCTGCAGAAACGCACATTTCTCCGTGGAATAACAAATACCATATTCGCTTGACAACCAGATTTTGGCCTTTAATTTTTAATTGGCCGTTTTGTCATACTGTTTACTTGGTATTGTCTCACAAGTGTGTGGAATATCCGCAGAAACAAAGAATTTTAATAAATAAAATAATTAATAACACTGTTGTCTGTTTTCACAACTACTAACTAACCCCTCTCCTCTTGTATGATGATTTATGAAGGAAGTATATATCCCGAGCTACGCCGGGAAATTCAGCCATCTAGTTCTAGTAAAGAATATTTTTTCCAAATTCTCAAACCAAATTTTTCCCTCGTTTTTCCAAGGTTTTAACCCCACAATTCCTCAGCAAGACCACCCTTCTGTACTGTTAACGGTTGGGCAAACAACTACACCATTTCCAATGATAGTGTAGGTATAGACATTAGGCTTGGCAACGAAAGAACGACCTCATAGCCCAAATATTTTCATAGATATAAACTATCGAAAGCCCAGAAAAGGGCCATTTCACACACATCTTTCGCGACGAAGACATTTAAACGCCATATCTTTAGCACTAAAACATTAATATTTCTCAAAGAAAATGATTCCCGATTTACTCTGTGGAAATTAGCCATTATGGACCAAATAAAAATGACTTTGTTACCTGAAGGTGACGTGAAGTGTCGAAAACTGGGTCGTGCTAATATACCTCTGGTGAAGTTAACAAAGTCATTTTTATTTGGTCCTTAATTAATATCTCTCTTAATCTTCAGCAATCAATTAATATCTCATCTTAATATCACTATAACCAGCTTTGCTGATTGTAAGTTTTTAATTTGTTCCTCAGGTACAATATTTGGAACTTGATAAGGTAAGGTAGCCGGAGAAATTTATTCACTGAAGCCATTTCCGTATCATTTTTGCTCTGAAATGCTGGTTAACTCATCCGGGAGAAGGTCATTCAATAAGTCCTTTGAAGCACCTGCGGTGATGGACAACGTATTTGAAAGTGAAACACTGAGAGTTACCTTGACAATAATTGCAGCCTCGGATAACAATAACAACATCAGATACGGATCGAGGAATCCGCTTCATCGATGACAGCTGACCTTGTGACACTCGACATCGATTGTTGCATCTGGGGAAGTGCCGCGATTAAGCCGGGAAATTTCGATACTTCTCCCTCCCGCCTTATTTGGATCACTCTGTCAGTATCCTGGATCCTTTTTATCCGCGTTTAGCAATCAGAGGAGCGTGTGGCATTCAACCTTGAACCAGGATGAATTTTGCATGCCATCACCCTATGCCACGCATGTGGGAGTTGGCTTGCTGAAATCATTTAAGGTAGTTTGAGGGAGATAGTTCCCTAGTCATAATGGAGACCATATTCGAATTACATGTTTTAATTTCATCCACTCTAGGAAGCATGAGCTAAATATTGCATTATTCATGGTGCAATAATATACTTTAATATTGCTAAAAATTCTAAGTAGTTTAATAAAAATATCTATATATGCTCTTAACTTGACAAATTTTTTCGCTGGGTACATTTAAAATCCCGTCGCAACGGAAGGTTTTTTTAGTTATCCTAGAAAAAATTACTCCGGTGACAACATGGTTTATCTAAAAAAAATGGGGAGAAAACACACAAAACTACATCGTGTTAATTTTTTGATGAAATATAGGTGTTTGGAAGTCTTCATTTTGTAAATTATGTCTTTCTGGAGTGCATACACGTACCATTTCCCATGTAAATGGAATGATATTTGTCAACAAATATCTCGGAAAGTAGTCTCGCTAAGGGGCTGATTGTTTCACATCTTCGGAAGGGCGAGATGTTTTCCTTCAAAAAAAGATCAAATTAATGTATTTCTAGGAAAAATGATATTTCGCTAAAAGAATCATAAGGTGGCTGAAACGATATACACGAGCTTGTGTACATATTTACGTGAAATGCGGTGTCGCGGTATAAAGTTATCGGAATGAAAAAATTATGTAATGTATCTGTGCATTATGTTTTATCACAAAGGATGAACTAGCATTTGAAGGCTAGTATATGGAATAAGTCATAGTGAGACGTTTTCAGGAAGAGTTACGTTGATAGAAGACTGAGAAATTTGATTTCTGATAATGGCATTTCTGACATACTGCACGAATAGGTCACGATGCGCTTAGGTGGCAAATGTACTTAGTGGGTTGTTGCTAACACGATTTTCAGTTCTCTTTCCGTTCATCCTGCACCACTGCGATTACGCCCCGAGCGGAAAAGTGCGACAAGCTATTAACAGTTGATTTACGATACATTGGTGACGCAATGCGGCCACTGAACAATGTGGTTTTTTTCTCTTTCCCCAAAGAGGATTTTCAAGAGGATTTTCAGAGGAGCAAGCAGTGCGCAAGGGTATAAATCGTTGAGACTGTCGTGAAAAGACTGAAAATGAAATATAGTGTTTTTTTTTCGTTTCGTTACCTCGTGCGGATATTTCGATATTCTCTCGAAATGCTCGGGTTCGACTTTTATCGGGCGCAAAAAATTTTCCCGAATATGCCTTGTTGTTAATTTTAAGTAAATTATTATATGGATTATAATCGATAGTAAGGTAAACATCAACAGATACTGTTTGTTGCTAAGTTAGAATTTTCTTGGAGATCCTTACTAATAAATAAGATGTAACCGTGTCTGTCGGTCTGTTACTCCATCACGCAAAAACTACTGGATCAATTGAGCTGAAATTTGGCAAGTAGATAGAAAATATATCTGTTTGTAACTTAGGCTATATTAAAAAACCCTCAGGACCCCCTAAGACTCCCACATTAAGCTGCTAAGGTGGCCCATGCTAAGCATTGAGTTCAGTGCAGCGATTTCATTTTTTGATTTTAAATGTAGTTTCAATCAAGATAGAGGGCTGGGATCGGATGGCTGAATAAATTCAGTTTCTAATTTATTTCAATTAATTTTCTCTTGCGCTTCGTATTTGTATTAAAATCGTGTTAAATTAATTAAAATTAATTGTATTAAAAATTTTTTAGCTGAAAAATCTAACATTTTCCTCATTAATCATCAATAGCATAGCATAGTGGGCTCCTATGATCGCGGGACAGTGAAAGTGGGCCATCTGGGACGGTTTGTGTTTTGTATAACGGTGAAGACAACGGACAGGAGGAACAGTGATCCCACCCCTGGTAATAAACGACGCGCGAAAAGAATAGAACCGTCAGATCGAACTTATCTGAACACAGTAAACATTTTACATGATTCAATTGTATCACCCTCAACTTTGTAAAACTTTTCATTATGTTCAGTAATTAACAAAAAGTTTATAAGTTTTACGTAGAATATTATTTATTTATATAATTTTTAAAATTTTTATATATATATTTTATGATTATTTTTTATAATTACACCTGATGATGTTGGCTCTTTGACAAAACCGGTCGTCTAAAAAGTATAAGTTAATAAATATGAAGTTCCAAGATATTTCACGCACAAAGGTTGCAGGCAAGTGCTTATATTCCAAAACTGTTCAATAATATGATTGATGATCTAAAACATTTGGAATCTGTAATGGAAGTTTAGAGAAGGACAAGGGAATGGTTGTTATGCACATAAAATATGTTTATTTCGTAAATTCTTTATTGTAATTTATATATATTATTTAGTGCTAATTTTTGCTAGTGTTACATAAAAATACATCTGACAAATTATAAAAGGCACCTGCTGATAAGCCACGAATGGCTTAGCAGGACCATAAAGTTGTAAAGTTGAATAAATAGCGTGCATTTTTCAAGATTTATATTATGTTGCTATTATATGAGTTTGCTTTTTTTTAGGTATTGGATAGGTATATTTTTTGTGAATTCCATGTAATTAACAAAAAAATGGAACTTAAATAAACTGACTGGAAAATTCTACTTAAAACTTGCTAAGTTTTTGTTAATTTCTGAACACTATACGTGATGATTAAAAATCTGAACCACGTGCTCTCACGACAAACCTTAGAGTCTTATTTTACAGTGTTTATCGAAAAGAATGAAGATTTTTTTAAGGTCAAGTTGGAGATCTAAGGAAGCTGTTGTTCATAGCTATGGAATGCTGAGTGGCGTAACGTATTAATTACTCCTTAAGCGAGCATCTCCACCTCCACGAGGGTAATACAAAGGACGAATGACGAACATTTCTCGCGCTTCAGTATTTGACCTTGCGTGAAGCAGTCACTCATCTTATTAAAAGCGTCTCATTTCCATTTTGATTGGCTTCTCTGAATGACTCAAAGTCCGGGTTTGGGTTGAAGGTAGGAAAGGGAAGGAAACATAAACTAGGCATAATCCTCATTATCTTGCCGGGAGACTTAGTTGATTCCATACTCAAGAAGGTTCAAATGAATTATAAGAGGAATGACCATGAAATCTAATGGATTAAGCTGCAGGGGTGCTTGGGAAGCATTTATGCTGAGTGGATGTGGCTTACCAGTCACAAAACATCGCCGTGTGAATTTCAACGTTTAAAGTTGACACAAATCAAACGCAACCATCGGAAACGCAAGCTGGAGTAAATTCTGAACTGTGCCGACTGTTATCGCGTAGATTGGCTTCGGGAATCTCATGGGCATTCTGAGTGGAAAACCCGCTAATTAGACACCAAATACAGACTTAGAAATTTCTTGGAGCACTGTCGGAAACAATGTGTTTCCACTTTGATAACACATTTGCCTTCTGAATAAATTTCAAAATTTCTTGGTACTTTTTCACAGTCGAACGGTTTCGTCGCATAGGCGATATCATCAAGTGACATCCTGATGATATCGCCATCACCTAATGATGTCGCATATGTAACGAAACCGGTCGACTAAGAATAAATCACTGTGAAAAAGTACCAAGTATCCGTGAAGGCTTCCGCGGAGTTACTTGGTACTTTGAAGAGAAATATTTTTCGGGTCTCCTTCCGCGTTGATCCATTTTTGATGGACAATATTTCGCCAGCGTTCCAGCTGGCTTCTTCAGGTCCGCTGAAGTGTGGATGCAGGGTTTGGTTCGTCCTTTTATGTCATTCCGTTTCAGCGGAACTGTAGAGGCCACTTGGAACGCTGGCGAGATATTGCCCATCAAAAATGGATAAACGCGGGAGGGGACCCGAAAAACATTTCTCTTCAAAGTACCAAGTCATTTTGAAATTTATTCAGAATAGATTTTCTCAAAGTAAAGCCTGTCACTATCGAATTTAAGATTTTCCTTCGTTGACATACATTCCGTGTATGATGCTTGAGCAGTCAGGTCTTCAAATGTCAACTATTGGATACATGTTGTACAGCAAGCAAGGAAGAGAAGTTGCAGGAAGAAAACAGTCGCCTACATTTTATAAAATTATAAAAAATATATTCATTTCTAAAAAATATATGATGAGCCTGTACATAATGGATTTATATTTGATAGACTTTTTGAAAAAAGCCTTGTTGATATCTTCTCCTTCTTAGTGGAATCTGTCTTCTAACTGGTTTCAACTGGATGCCCTCCATCGCAGTCCGTCCTGAGCATCTTCTTTCTTTTGCCTGTAACTTCGGCCATATTTTATGTCATCGAGCATTCCCTTTCTTCTTCTTCCCCTTCCTCGCTTTCCTTCTATTTTTCCTTCAACAATTCTTCTAAAAAGGCAATTTTGTCGTAATATATGTCCCATCCAAGCTGTCCTCCTCTTTTTCATTTCCCTCAGCAGTTTTCTTTCTTCTTCTATTGTAATTAGTACTTCCTCATTGATCATTTTATCCGTCCACTTCACCTTAAGCATTTATCTTCACAACCACATTTTGAAACTTTCAAAGTACTTTTCATCTTTCTTTATGACTGTCCATGTTTCGCTGCCACGAGTCACCACTGTTGATATCATTGAAGCAGCAATTCTATTTGAATGAATTCGCTTTGCTTGGGAATGCCTTGCTTGAAATAACTTCGAATGGAGCGAGAAACGAAGATCGCGCATCGACTCAATCCATGCCTGTGCATTGGAACACACATACAAAACATATGTGAAACAGCATTAAGAAAACTAGGTTTTGTTAAACGTATAATAGGAAGGTTCTCTTATGAAAAAGTGAAAGAGAGAGGCTACTTCGCTCTGGTTAGGTCACACCTCAAATACGCCGCGAGCATTTGGGACCCTGGTCATAAAGAGTTAACCAAAAAAATTAACAAAATACAAAGAAAACAGCACGCTTCATTAAAAATGGCTACGAACGAGAATATAGTGTCACACAACTGTTAGAGGGATTAATGTAGGAGCCCCTAGAGAGTCGGAGGCTACACGCTAGGCTTAGGATGCTTGATAAATTCAGGACTGATATTTTTCAGAGCGACACAGAGAATATTATCATGACGCCAAACTATATTTCTAGGTCTGACAGATGCGATAAAATAAGAAAGATACTCTGCCGAACAGATAGATACAAAAACTCGTTCTTTCCGCGCACAATAAGCGACCACAATAGAAGCTTAGCTCCTCCAAATACACTATCATAGGACATGTCACCATTTTATCTCCAAAACTTTTACATCTTTACACGGCTGGTGACCTACACACGCCCAAGCGGCGGCTCACGGGGTAGTACGTAGATGTAGATTGGAGAGAACCTCCGATTTCTTTCGCCACCCGAAGGCTTGTCTTGAGAGCCTACAGGAGCTCTCTCGGGCGACTGACTTCCTACTCCGGAATGAAGTGGTCGTCCTTCGCCTCACCTGGTTGAAACGCTGACTGTACTGTCTCAATGATTCTTAGGTCGTGAAATAAAGGTCAGAAGGCGCCGGCTTGTCACCGAATAACTTACCGTTGATTCAATTTGGTTTGGTACTAAATGTACTGCAAAATCAATCGTTTTTATTAGCTAAACCCATTTGGAACTCTGGATTTCATGGCAGCTGCGATTGATGAGGGTGTTCATCCCGTATTGTTAACTTTTTCCAAGGTTATTTTGTTAAAAATATGGGGAAGTTAAATGTGAAATGAGGTTAATAATTATCTTTCTGCGTTTAGCGAGCCGATAGAACTTCAAGCCATAATTTCCTCTAAAAATTCATTAAAAAATTGACCGGATTTTGTTATGGACTAAAAATGCAATCGACATTCCGTTTTCGTCATTTAAGGATTACAAGTGAGTAATATCTATGTGAGAAGAATGAGGTGGAGTAGGATTGGCGGAAATATTAATTTTATAAGATCAGAAGTGCTAAGAGATAAATTTAAAATCGTTTCCTGTGTGATATGAATACTAACAGCAATTTAAATAAATGTTGAAATATTGAAGCGGCTTGAATTACTGAAATTTTGGACCGGGGGCATAAATCTGTGATACGAAATATATTAAGAGTCTACTCTTCTTTACACGGCTGGTATCCCAACACGCTCTGCCGCACGCCCATGCGACGGCTCGCAGGGTATTATGTAGATGTAGAATTGAGTATTCCGAAAAAAATTGATCCACTGAGGACTCATTCCTCATGTGCAAGCCTGGTTTTAAAATGTTCGGGTTTATCTATAAATTGAACTTTGTAAATTTCTTAAAAAAATGTTGATGCGTCCAAGAATCAGTTGACTCTCCTGTATGAGCATGTGCTTTCAAATTCCTGGAGAACATGATCTCCTTCTTGCGTGAGACAGAGAGACATTCCCTGGGCTGTTAAGCAGATCAGACCGATGTCACGTGATCTCCGCGTCACGCCTCCTCCTCCTCCCTTCAACCCTTCTCGTCCAATCGTCCCAACTCGCCATCCCTACTATTTTCACGTCTGGGACGCTTCTCCTCGCTTTGCGATGAATATTTCATGAGCGTCCGTCCTCGCACCGCGCGAAATAGTTCATGCGAGCGATATTACGCGCAGGGAAATTCAGTCGATGCTCTCTGAGTGAGTCCTTTGTGGCGCTCGTGGTGGAGCTGCCGGTGAAACAATAAAAAAATTGACGAACGTCTTGCACGGCGTTGACACGGAACCGGGGTGAATTACACCTCATTTTTTTATGACCGCTTCGCCCTAGATACCTTTACTGCCTTCTTGGAAAAACTGGATTACAAAAGAGTACGGAGAAATGAAATCCTCGAGCAGGAGTTTTAATTTTTTCTCATTTTTCATTTGGCCTCCGTGCAAATTTTCCGCTCTGAAACTCGTCCGATCATTTTTTTAATACACCTTTTTCATTCATTGGTTGTTCAATCCTAAGATACGTTGACTGCAGCCCTCCACCCTTCCCTATCTAATGCTAGTTCCCTTACCTCCTGGTATCTCTTTCGATATACTCTCCTCTTTATTTGGTCCATGAGCTTATTTCGGGGTATTCTTCTGGGGTATGTCCCCTCTATTTTACCTAAAATCATTTTCCTCATAAACCCATTGTGTCTCAGAGTGTGTCCAATCCATTTTGTTCTTCATTTCAGTATATTTTTCCATATGGTCCTTTTATCTTCTACTCTTCAGCACACTTCACCATTTCTTATTTAGTCCGTCCATTTTATCTTCAGTTTCCTCCCCCAGCACCAGGTTTCGAAGGCTTCCAGTGTTTTCTGGTCATCTTTGCCAATGGTCTATGCCTCTTATCCGTGACTTTTTTCATATTGTGACTCAAAATGATCAATTTAGGGGATAATATGAGACTAGAAGAAGGGAAAAGAAGAATAGAAGTGGAAAGAGCCGTATGGTACTCTACTCAGAAATAAAGAACCAGATCGATTGGGCACTCCCCTAGGGACAGTGAGTCTGTGAGAAGCTGCCTCTCTGGTGAGCAATCCGTAGATTGGTTTGCAGCAGTCGTTTTCCATCTCCGTTCCGCCTGATTTAGAGCAAGCCTCTTCAACTCCAAGTAGGAATGGCAGCCCATATCCTCTACTATCCGTTCCATGTATTCTTTTCTGGGTCTGCCTCTCGCATTTGTACCCTCAATTGATCCCTCCAGAACGGTTGCTAATAGTCCCTTCTGTCTTATGATGTGTCCTACGCAGGAATCTCGTCTCTCTATTATTGTGTGCCACAGACACGGCACTTCTTCAGCTCTTTGTAGCACCTCTTCGTTAGTCACCCTCTCTATCCAAGATATTTTGAGGATATTCCAGTTGCAGCACGTCTCAAAGGTCTATATTCTTTCTTCCATTCATGCCAAATGTGCATATCTAACATTGATGAAACAAGGCACTCTACACAAATGTCTTGAGTAGGTTTTTTCGTAGAATCAAATTGATGTTGCTGGATATTTCTTTTTATGAAAAGCTGCCTTGGCCTGAGGTATGTAATTGAAGGAAAAATAGAGGAAACAGTCCCAGAGGGAGGCCAAGGGATTAATACATGGACCAAATAAAGAGGAAATAACCCAACAGCCAGAGAGTTAGGGAACGAGAATTAGATAGGGAAGGATAAACGACTGCAGTCAACCAATTCTAATATTGAACGGCCAAGAAATGAACGAATGAATGACTTTACTCAATCCTCTAAAGCAGTTTTTCTAAAACTCAAACTACCTACAAAGCTACGCTTAGTAAGAACATGTCCCTCTGATAGCCGTATTGAGGGCGTATTCGCCTGGGCTTCACTCTCTTATGCTGAATCGATTTCAAAAACATATACCTTGCATTGTTGATCACTTAAATTTGTATCGTAAAAACCAAAAAAATACAAGGGTAAGTCAATAAGTAAATCGCAAAACTGGATAGAGGCAATAATAATCAAAGTAACTTCCCGAAATTTAATTCACTTTTCTACACATTCAATCTGTACATTCAGACACTTATCCCATCTTTTTACAAGTCCTTGATAGCCGGAAGCAAGTAAGTCTTTTGTTTACTGTCGCAACCAAAAGAATATCCTCTTGAAATACGGCATCATAATTTTCAAAACGTCGGCCGCACAAATGATTTTTAGGGGCCCGAACAGATTAAAATCGCTGGGAACTAAGTCGGGACTGTACGGTGGATGTTTCCAGCGTCTATGAAATGATACTGATGATGAAATGCCGACGTTTGCGACTTATTTAGCGACTAATCCTTGTAATATTTTGGTGGCGTGACGCATATGTTATTCGGATGTTAAACAATTGAGAGTTTTACAATAGGTTTTTCATTAGGAATGGTTTTGAAAACATGAGCTATATTCAGGGTTTTTAAAAACGATCCATTAATCAGAAAAGACTTGAGATATTTCATTGGATTCAGAAAGAGAGGAGATCAAATTAATTAAAAACTTTATTTGGAGTACTTAGGTATCAAAAGAAAGATAAAATAGCATACAGTGGTTATTCGTAATGCTTCGTATGCTTAAATCAAAGAGTTGGTACGGTTTTATGATGATTTTCTACCGCTTAGAATTTTAGTCGACCAAATGCCTGATATTGCTCGGCTTCATTAAATTGTGTAAATGTAATACGCACATCAATGAACGCTATTTAAAAACAAGAAATCCGCGCTCAAAGTTGTTTTTGAACTCACGAGATCCAGTTTCTTCCCGGGCGTTGCCCACTGGGTGGCCAAGGTCACTTCTTAATCGACCCTGAAGCGTTGTCTGCTCAAGTCGTTCCTATAGGCTCTTCTTTATTGTACGCGTCACTACATATTACAGCGACACAATAAGTGGAACTAATAAAGATAATGAGAAAATAGGGGAAGAATGAGAATGACACTGTTGATCAAATATACTTTGATATTTGGGTGTCCACGAGAATCTCGTACACTTAATGCTTTTATAAGTTTTTGAAAATTCCCATTTTCTCGGAAACATCCAATAGGAGCGTTTTCTAACGTTTGTTCATTAAACTGTATTCATATTAAACTCATTATCCCTTGGAGAGAGGCCAATCTATCTGTTCTTCTCTCCCGTGTTGTTTCCCATATGGTCCTTTCCGCTTCTGTTCCCTTCTTCATGTCTTATTATAACCACTCATTTTATCTTTAGTCACAAACTTTGATTGAGTACAGTAATCATAATCGACCAGTGAATTTAAGTTCAATCTATCTTCCATGATTCCTGTATTCCTCTTGTGAGATGGTGGAATTATAGAAGATGGAAGCCGTCTGGGCTGTGGATGTGGAGGACGATAGGCAAGGTTTGGTAATAACAGATTTAAGGTTTTCCCGGCGGATAATATTGGTAAAATCTTCTCGG
The DNA here is from genome assembly GCA_963169105.1 of Ceriagrion tenellum. Lineage (NCBI taxonomy): Eukaryota > Metazoa > Arthropoda > Insecta > Odonata > Coenagrionidae > Ceriagrion > Ceriagrion tenellum. The sequence continues at coordinate 100,693,434 of OY720639.1, read as the reverse complement.
GTTTTGCACCGGGTAAGGCTTTTAAAGGCCAACGTTTTGACGAGTAACTCCCCCATTGTCATCAGGACTAAGACTGACTGCCGAGTTGGTCAATGCCAACGGCGCCAAAATCCTCTGCCGTTCAAATAGATACTGGGATCGTTTAATGAAAGAGGCAATCGAGATAAATTTGGAGGAGAAGAAGTTGATTCTAGACTCTGAGCAAAATATCAGCCAAATATGGTGATTGTTACTCAATAAAATCAAACGGTCGCGGAGACAATACGAATTCTAACCACCTTGAACGAATTCTTTTAAGCCGGACAACAATGGGTAATGAAGCTCAAACGATTTCGTACTGTCTACTAATTTTTATTTCACCTCTTGCTACACGTGTTTCGACTCAACAGCAGTCATCATCAGGCATGACTGCTGTTGAGTCGAAACACGTGTAGCAAGAGGTGAAATAAAAATTAGTAGACAGTACGAAATCGTTTGAGCTTCATTACTCATTATGCTGTTCTACAATATCTCGCCTGAGAAAGTAGAGTTTATTCGGACAACAATGGGTTTTCAACCGTCCTTGGCCAGCTATAAAAAAAACCCGGCATGGGCCAACTCGGAAATCAGTCTCAGCCCTAATGACGATGAGGAAGTTACTCGTCGAAACGTTGGCCTTTAAAAGCCTTACCCGGAACCAAACCCGAGAAGATTTTACAAAAGGTTTGGTAATGTAGGCAGACCAGTGAATTCACAGGAACTTAATATATGCAGATAATAAGACTTGAAAATACCTCCTCTGGATGTGGAGTCAATGCTGACTTTCTTTCAGCCAAAAAGAAGCAATCTGACACTTAATTGGTTACACTCATTCTCTGGTCGTCATCATTGGTCGTTAAATCCTAAGATTGGTGGACAGCAGCCCACTACCCTTCCCTATCTAATGCTAGTTCCCTTACCTCCTAGTATCTTTTCCTATGAACTTTCCTCTTTATTTGGTCCATAAAATTATTTCCGAGTCTTCCTCTGGGAACTTTTCCCTCTCTTTTATCTTTAATTATGTTCTTCACCAACCAATTGTGTCTCAAGATGTGTCCAATCCATCTTGTTCTCCTTTTCTCTATCGTGTTCCATATGGTCCTTTCCTCTTCTACTCTTCTGTAGTCCGTAGTATACAGCCCCCTTAAGCTACTACGCATCAGAAAATCTTCCTTGTAAGCTCATGCGGTTCATTAACCTGAAATATGCCTCTATTTCGTTCTAAGTCCATATTACGTAGCAGGATACTTTGAATGCCGGTTCTAAACGTAATGAGTGTTAAGCAACTTTGCCTTTGCAGCAGCAAGGGAAAGCATTGCGGCTTAATTATTTTTTGTTCATTGCTGCCCAGTCGTGCCCTCTCAAGTGTGAGATTTCTGCTCACGTTTTTCGCTGATCGGTGGAGGTTTTAGTGAGAAACGCTGGAACACCGTATATCCTTTGTGTTTACCTCACGCAGCATGGCGGAAAAGGGGAATAACTGAGCAAGGATAGGTTTTTGTGGAGTTATTTTCACAATGGTGTGGCGGCCTGCTCTCGATAATGTAAGCAAACAAGCGCAATTATTCATAATTTTTCCTGGGATAAGTGGTGGTTATTTCATCAACGATGCCATGGCCAAATATGAGACGTGATCGCTATGAGAGGGACAAATTCGCGGGAACAAAACAATTTTCCCCTCACTTTGTTAAACAGCGTCAGGTTTGTCGTAATCCTAGGTAACTCTAATGTTTCTTGACGATCCATAACTTAGTGCGTTTACTATGAAATTGCCGCATCGAATCTTGCGTTGGCGAATTACTCATTTTTGACATATTCAAAGCAAAAATACTACTTCCTAAAGTATTAAACAAATTTTAACAAACATGGGAATGAATTAAGTTTATGAAATTATGACTTGACGTTTTCCATTATTCAATTTGTCCCCTATTTCTTGTACATCCCGCCATTTTTACATTGACCATTTCTGAGGTTATCTCATCATTGTAAAATTTACCCTAAATCTTCACGAATTCTTAGATATTCGTGAAACTGAATGCTTTTTTTTACTATTTATATAAAGTTATCATTTCTTTGGCTTTAAATTACCATGTTATTGTTTCAAGGGTTATGAAGACTTATTATGAGAAACCTCATCATTGTTGACCTGTAACGCGCCAGTTCTGAAACATCTAGAAACTCAAAGAGGAATACGGAAATATAGAAAATTAATGATTGTAAAACGAAAGAAAAGCAGGTAAGGATTGAGGCTCAAACTATTAATGCCGTAAAATTCACGGAAGACGGCTGATCTACGCTACCCTTAATGCATGGAGATTACACGCATTCTGGCTTATATTTCAAGTACTGAGCTACTCTCCATTACCAAATAAACTTTGGAGCTTAGTGCTGTGTGACTTTGAAGTGAACTGAAATATTTTACTTCGATTGATGGATCGAAAGGCGTCGCTCCAGCTTGGTAACAAAGTTAAAGAGGGCGAAATATGGAAAGCGTATTGAACTGCTGACCGAAAAAGAGCGGAAAATAGGAATTTTGAAGGTATGGACAGAGTACAGATTATATGAGGAGCACAAGTGGTACAAGAATGAGACAACTTGAGTATTAAATGGGCAGGCAGGCATTAAATGTGACCCTGCTATAGAGGTGGAGAAATATAGGCATATACTCTGCAAAGGTCTTCTACCACTATTCTACATATACATTTATATACTACCCTGCGAGCCGCCGCATGGGCGTGTGGCGGGTGTTAGGACACCAGCCGTGTAAATATGTCAGGGTGAAGGTTTTGGGAGGTGAAATGGTGACGTGTATTATGGGAGTGTATTTAGTGGAGCTCAGTTTTTATTGTGGTCGTTATTGTGCGCGGAAAAAAATATTTGTATCTATCTCTTCGGCAATGTATCTCTCTTATTTTATCACTATTGTCAGAACTAGATATGTAGTGAGGCGTTATGATAACTTTCTGTGTGTCGCTCTGAAACACACCAGTTTTGAATTGTACAGAGTAGTATTTACGATAAAATAGGCTTCAGAAAAGGAATAAAAATCGGTCTAATGGTAGAGTGCTTAGAACAACATAAAGGCATCGGAAGAGTAAAAAAAGTCTGAAAATATATGTGATTTATCGGGATGCTTTTATCGTAATGGAATGATATATGACGCGTCCAGCAAAAACTTTTTAAAGCATGAATACATGCTTTTCTCTGCGAATATGATATTTTCAGTTTATTTGAAATAATTTTGTGGTTGATATGCGCATGTCCTTTGGTTGAAATATTCTGATGCAATGCCACAGAAAGTTTATTCAATGGTATGCATTAATATTTCTCTCATATTTTTGTGGAATAGTTTTGAACTTCCAATGAAACATTCGCAAATGTATCGGACTCTATGATTTGATTATTTTTTTGTTCATATGGATTTCATTGGCATTTGGAGAATTAACACTGTAAACCGCACCTTTAACTGCCAGTAATGAGTTTAAAGTGAAAAATGTGGTTTTGATGGAGTGATTTTATTCATTAGGGTGATAAATATAATTCAACGTTGAAGTTCTTGAATGTGATCAAGCCTATAGTCAGTGCATTGACAGGCTGACGAATGCAAGCATTTTGTCATTGCTGGAGTCAAAGAGACCCATAGAAAAGGATTTAAAGGAATTTAGGTGAATGGGGAGCAAATTCACATGCCCCGTTTCGTCCATGACATTGCAGTCATAGCAAAAGAGCCAGAAGACAAGAAATCAATCAACTTTTGATGCCATGAATCGACTTTTACAAGAATGAAACATGAAGATTCAGGTAGTAAGAGTGTAATTTCATTATACTTAGGAATCAATGAATTTGGTCTCATATTAATGATAAATATCTCACCCTTCCAATGGCACCAAAAATTCAAACCCTTATCGAAATACTTTCCAAGGTTTTTGACGAAAAATACCAGCCCTTTTATGTAGGAAATGGTACGAGTATGCACTCCAAGGAGACATAATTTAAAAAACGAGGACTTTATAACACCTAGATCTCGTCTAAAAATCAGTAGTGTATAGTTTGTGTATTGTTTATACTATTTAAAAAATTAATCATATTATCACTATTACTTTAGTGATTTGATGAAGTAATTTTTTTTAAATAACAAAAAAAAACTTTCGCGGCGGAGTTTTAAACACACCCTGCGAAAAATATAAGTCAAGTTATAGACATATATACAGGGTGTTTCAGGAGGAAAGTTCGAAACTTCTGGAGGAGGTAGTGAGGTGATTTTAAGCATTTTTTTTATCATTGCAACATGCAGGTCGCCACTTCTTGGTTACCGAACTATAGCAACGCAAACATTTTTCAGAAGTATTGTGCAATCACAATGAAAACACCCAATTTCAATGGCTAGCATCGATTGAGGAGATTTGAAACTTTTCACAGTCCTGCATAAGATATGTGTTGTTCTTGTTCTGCTATAATCAATGCTAACGGTATCTTATTTTCAAGATGGCTCTCGAATATTCGTTGAAATTTAATCCCTCAAAAATAAATAATGTACGAGAGCACTCTTAATTTCAGAGAGATCAAAATGTGTCAGAATAAAACTTTTAGTAAATTTGTTTTTCAATTCATTGCAGTAAAAATCACATCAATATCTTATAAAATACGGAAGATATAGTTACCTAACTGATGTTATTACAACGAGGTAGAAAATGCTCTTGTGGGCAAGAGCTTTAATTTACTCATAAAACCTCGGCAATTAGTGACACTAATCAAAGCTTGCATTTGGGAAAAAGACCCGAGGAGAATATGCAACCAAGGTCCTGGTCTGGTCGCTGAGAGTTAGAAAGTTAACAGTCACAAAGACAACAAATATATTTTTATTTCATTACTTAGAATTCCAGTCTTTTATATTTATATTGTTGGGCCATTATTTATGCAATATTTAATCCATGCTTCCTCAGCTGAGCTGCCGAAATGAAAACGTGTAATACGAATTACGGTCTTCATAGTGACTCTGGAACTATCTCGCTCAAACTACCTTCGAACGAACAAACGTGCACAAAACTTGTAGTATGTGAAGGACAGAAGCTAAAGTGGGACATAATGGGCGATTCCATTGTAACCGACGTTACATTTATGCACATTTTATGAAATGTAAAGATTAAATCCTTACCTAAAAGTACTGGAGTTACACAAATATATGTCGAGATAGGCAATAGTCCAAGTAATATTTTGAATGAATTTGATCATATTGAACAATGCTTGTGCCAAGTACAGTGCTGAGTGATGATGGTAACTGGCGTCACATAAAAATAACATTCATTTATGGCCATTATTAACAAAGTAAAAAAATCTGACTCTATTAGCAACATTATTACCATATCGGAGACATGTGAAGTATTCATTTACAACATAATTACTACATAACTGAAACAACAAACACTACTTCACAACCTGAGCAGAAATGAAAATGAATAGTAACTGACTTATCCTCCGTAAACCATTGAAAAATTATACATTTTATTTGCCTTAGCTTAAAAACTGGCAACTTAATTTTTAAGGCAGTGCATTTCAGCGTTAAACTTCCACATTTCTGAGCCAATATTTCTTCCTTAAGTGACCTTCGAACCTAATAATATATGTACACAATTCAATAGTAAAAGTCATACTTTACCATATATGCAAAATTAAGGTAGGTTACTGGGGTTGCATAAATTAAAGGTTCCTCATTAAAGAGAAATGAAAATCATCCCGCGATGGCGATTTCTGTCTGAAAATTCTCATTGTTGTCGAAACATCTGGCCGCTGCGGAAAGGTTAAGCCATCATTCCATATACAAATGCTATATTTACGCTTCATTGGATTATTATGCACTATCTGTGTGTGGCATTTTAAATTTCCTAGTTTCTCTCAAAATATTTACTTTATTTAAAGTGATCATATTTTACCAACTTAAATATTGATACGTATGTCCCTTAAGTTTATCACAGTTTAAGCGAGATAGTTCCCTAGTGATAACAGTGACCATATTCGAATTATACGTTTTATTTCACTAGCAGTTGGGACGCATGCATTAAGTATTGCATTTTTATCGGTGAAATAATATTGTTTTATATGACAAAAAGTGTAAGTAATTACATAATAAAATCTATACAAGTATTTGTCCAATTTTTTCACGTGTGGTACTTTTGAAACTCCATTAAAACTGAAGGTTTTTTTTGTCATCCCGAAGAATTAACTGCGGTGGCAATGTGATTAATTAAAAAAAAATCGATGAGAAAACATACAAAACCACACACTGTTGATTTTTGGACTCAATCTAGGTGCTAAAAAATGTCTCCTTTTTTAAATAAGATCTCTCTGGAGTGCAACCACGTGCCATTTCTCACGTAAAAGGGCTGGTTTATTTTGGCAAATATCTCGGAAAGTAGAGAGATAAAGAATGGGTTGAAATTTGTATTAGTGGAAGGGTGATGTATTTTTCTTTAAAACGAGAACAAATTCATCGATTGAAATGATATTGCGCTCAAACTACCTTAAAGCGGTTGGTTGCACATTACCTTGAACTTTTGCATGAATAAATTCTCTCTCGTCACTGGCTAAACTATTACGCCTAGCGCTGAGCGTGTCTTGGCATGAAATGGGTCCGCCATTAAACTGACAAACGATTTGGGACACGTTAATTTTTTTTACTGTGACAGAGAATCTTCTCGAGTCATCATGCGTGAAATGTCGGCGGAAATGTAGAAAAAATCGTGTGGCTTGCTGATGATAATTTTCCTTGTCATACACAAGTAAAACGCGAGCGAAATGGCCCACGCTAGCTCTTCGCTTTCCCTGGAAAGCGTTAGTACTCAGTCTTGTGGATGTGAAAATTTTCCTCTGTGAAATTGCTGTTAATTGTCAATTATTTGTTTACTGCGAGGACGAATTGAGGACAGCGCCGCCATCTTGGAAAGCTTTTTGAGTGTTTACCGGGTTGTGGAGAGGATCATACCGGAAAATTGCCCAAGTTTGCCAATACTTGCATTTTTCCGTAGATTCTAGCGAATTTTCTCTCTCATCATAATAATTTTTCCGGCACCAGAGAGGGGGAGAGGTTAGTTTTTGAACCCTGTTTGGACGAGCGAGTCAAATTTGTTACGTTTACAAATCATTTAAATATCTGCTTTCTGAGAAACTTTTGCATTTAGTTACCGCACTAGGCGGAATTATAACGCTTCGGATTGAATGTGTGGAAAGTTGGGTCTCTTTCGGCGGTTTGTCAAACAATATGAATATACGAATTTGTGACGCTATTCAATGACGACGGTGTGCCTGGTGGAGCTCTGAAATTAATAGTTTCAGTTGTCATTTGAAGAAAAATTGGAAATGTTTAAACACCTTGTGTAAATATAAATATGTGAAGTATTACTTAAATTAAATATAGATATACAATACAAATGCGTCACAGTTCAAAATTAATATTATTATCAAATAAATTGCAATTTCTTTTTTAGATGCTTAAATTGCACTTTTTAAAAACTAATGTAGTAGCAGTATTTTTTTCATGCTGATGTTTCGTAATTCCGTCCATAGATGGTAAAAGATAAATGGGAGTGATCAGTTGCCAATTCTTCTGCCCCAACACTCTGGTTCTAGTTAGGCCACACCTCAAATACGATGCAAGCATTTGGGACCCTGGTCATAAAAATGTATTTAAAAAAATGCAAAGAAAATCTGCACGCTTCGTAACAGCTGCTACAAGCAAAGCTATAGCGTTTCACAACTTTAAGAGGGATTGAGGTGGAATCCCCTAGAGACTAGGAGGCTACACGCTAAGCATTGCTTGCTTGAGAAATTCAGAACTGGTGTGTTTCAGAGCGACGCACAGAATATTATCATGACGCCTCACTACATCTCTATGCCTGACAGAAACGATAAAATAAAAGATACATTGCCAAACAGATAGGTGCAAAAACTCGTTCTTTCCGCGTACAATAAGCGTCCACAATAAAAACTGAGCTTCACTTAATACACTCCCATAATGCACGTCGCCATTTCACCTCCCAAAACCTTATCCCTCACATTTTACACGGCTGTTGTCCTAACACCCCCCGCCACACGCCCATGTTGCGGCTCGCAGGATGGTATGCAGATATAGATGTAGAACACTAAATTTATGGAATCGGGTTGATATGATTGTTGATCAATGGGAATCAAGCTCAAGATAGTCGGGCTGTGATGGATCGGGTTAGTGCGGTAGCTAGACCATTGGCTTCCAATTCCAGTGTGCTGGGCTTGAATACCGGAGATTGGTGGATTATTTTCAGTGGAACCCCCACCCCTACCTGGGCGTCATGTGAAGGATACTTCTTGACTCTATTTTATTTTATTTTATTTATACTCACAACCCCGAAAACAGCACAACAAAGGCCTTTTACATCGGGTGTTTTAACATTAACAATAGACGAACACACACACCCATGTCCTGGGCAGATAATATTCTACCCAGGCGGGATTCAAACCCGCGACCCTCGGGTTAGCAGGCGAGGACTTTACTGCACCGCCACCGGGGCCGATCCTCCAATTCCTCCGATAATGGTCCCTTAATAACCATACCTAGCGATTGGTAGGGAAGTTATCCCTCGTAAGTTGAGGAAGAGATGCTAATTTGCGCTGTATAGGTCACATGAGAATAATTTAATATTCAACAGATTTCGGACAATATTGTGTGCATACCTCAATGAGCTTTAGGCCGTCTCAAAGTCACAGACCTGTATGGACGTTGTCTTCCATAAATGGAAGTCATTTCTGGCATTAAACAAAAATTTATATCAGCATATGCATTATAGCACTAATTACTTCAAGTTGCAACACAGGATACATGTACAATAAGTCCCCGGTATGCGTCGTTTCGATATACTTCTGATTCGATGTTACGCCCATGCTGACAAGGGTCGTCGAAAAAGTTTTCCCTGTATAATGCGAATAAAATAGACCGTATGTGCATAGGCTTACGTTTTTTTGATAACTGAGACATAATCTTTCTACCGGAAATAGCTGTTTTTTCCGGGATAAAGTCAAATAACGAATTTTGATATTAACGCCTTGATTTATCGCGGGATTAAAGTGGTCACGAATATCTGGATCCATTTTACGTTGTTTCGACTTACGTCGCTCTTCTTCAACACGCATCTCCGACGTGAATTGAGGACTGAATAGGGGTTCACATGCACGCGTTCTACGCGAAACGTCTCGCGCGCTGCCAATCAGGTGCGAATATGAGGCTGAATGTTTGAAGGATGTTATTCCTGCAATCGATTTTTCCCTACCTACCGCTAAACTGAAAGTTTTAAACTTTTATTTATTTCTCTTCACTATCCCGAATACAGCACAATAGGCCAATTTACGTCGGGTGAATAACAGTAACAACGGACGAGACACAAACACCCATGTCTTGGGCAGATAATATTCTACCCAGGCGGGGCTCGAACCCACGATCCTAGGGTTAGCTGGCTTGGACTTTACCATTCCGCCAACGGGGCCGACAAATCGGGGGTTTTAGAAATTTCTTCATTTCCGTTGCAATGGATAGTCACACTGAAATGGAATATCTAGCGTACCAGTCTTAGATGCCGTCAAATAAGGTTATGATGAACTTGCATTGGTTCCGCGTTCGTTTCAGTATACTGATTATAGAGTTTTGAGAAGTCGTTAATAACCGGATGAAGTATAATATGATCTGTACTAAAACTGTCTTGTATCCATATCTCATGTACCGTGTAATTCATCTTGAGAAGTCCATAATATTTTTCTTTGCTTGGATGTAGCACGCAGACTTAAGAGCTTTCATTGGTTTTGTAAGGATG